>CM053745.1:24904450-25007161 GCA_028658305.1 Pachyuromys duprasi | reverse complement strand
GCAAATGTGACATTCTCTACCCCTATCTAAAGTTGCTTTTGAGGACAAGACCTTTAAGTTCAACTCAAGGGGCAGTTAAGGTGTATAAGGAAATATTGAGTCGGGGAGCGAGGGGCCATTGCCCAGCATTACGAAGAGACGGCATGCCTACAGCTGGTAAATGTTTAACACATTGGTGTTGTGAACTATTGCCCAAGTTTATTTAGCTGCTTCTTAAACAAACAAGAGAGAAGGCTTTATTACTCTCATCTAAATGGGTTTAAAGTGGTGGGGTTCAAGAAAATGGGTCTGCTTTGCTGATGGTCTCATTGGCCTGTCTTGCTCACATGTGAAAATCAAAGCCTTCCTTCTGGATTTGCAGAAACTAACGTGGGAGAGAAACAGCCAGGAAACTAATTTACAGAGAAAGGAGAAAGTGGAGAGAGATTGTTTTGTGAATATGTATAATTAGGCAATAACTCACATGATAGAAATGGAAAGTGAGTTTTATGACAGTGGGTTCTAAGATGTTTTAATCCACATCTTGAGGTGTATACCGAGTCATGATATCTTATTTGAACAGCCACTCCGTTTTCTGAGGCCCTGGCTTTAACCTTTTCTAGTCACCATGGCAACAAGAACACAAATACAAAGTCCATAGCATTCTCCAGATCTGTGAGGAAGAATTTCCAACTGTATACATAGTATGTATGGTTGACCTAAGCATTGTAGGAAGAATGCAGTGTAATTTTAAACACAGTAAATTGTCTGAGTGAGTCATAAAATGGAAGTAGATGCAGCTAGGAAAATGTTAACAATGAGGAAGAGAAAATAGTGTTGGATTGCCATTCCCACTAACAACTGCATTGTTCCTTCCCTCATCCCCATTCCTGATATAAAGAGAACCATGGAAAACAGTGAAAACAAATCATTCAAGTTTTTGTTTTGCTTTTTTTAAAGGCCCAAACCTAAAATAAATGATTCATTTCTATCCCAATCATAAACCAGTAATCTGAGATGCTGATCTTGAAAACACTTCATCATTTCCAGTTACTGGCTGTAACAGGCTCTGCTAAAAATCCTTGTATGTTCACTCTGCATCTCCGGAGAAGAAGCCAGACTCTGGTATGAATATGTCCTGATTCCTGACCAAGGCTGGCCTCACTCAGCATCCCCAGAAAATAAGGCAGGATTTGACTGTGGAATGAAGTGTGGATCCATCTCCATCCCTCGAGTTCAGTCTTGGGCAGTAAATAACCTCTCTGGGGGAACTTTTAAAAAAAGATACGGGGAGAACAAGACTCAATAAATAATCAGCGTCCTTGGGCAGAAAAGAAGAGCCACAGAAGAAATGCAGGCAAGTCTGAAGAACCTGACAAAAAGAAAAGACAGCACCATACATGGATCTCTCTAAGAGGCTAAACTGATGTGTTTCTTGGTTTGGCCGATCAGAGTGTGGCACTAGTTACCACCATCACTGAACTATTTTTTGTTTGTTTTTTTGGTTTGGTTTGGTTTGATTTGGGTGTTTGGGTTTTTTGTTTTGTTTTGTTTTAGTAGAGGGAGTCATGGCTGGAGAGACAATATGCCTTCTGTGAGCAGGCAGCCATGCCAACTAAGGGAAGGAACTGAAGCGTGATGCTCCTTTCTTTTGAGTCCCGATCCTCCCTCAGATGCCTGCACTGAGATCCCGCCCTGCAAGAAGCACAGCCTCACCAGTGTTCTTGCAGTCCTTCCGTTCTACATTGCCTAAAGTGAGTGTGATAGTAAACAAACAAGTGATGCACTTACGTTCGTCATCTAACTGCTAAGGGTTCATGGTCCCAAAAGAGACGTTAGTAACAGACATAACCATTTCAAGGTACTTTTCACCATGGTGTTCTGCTGTCATTCTTCAAGGAGGATGTATTGTATAGCCGTGTAGAAGGTATGTTGGCCTGAGACACCAAAGAAACGAATCCATGCCCCAGCTGTGCACAGGCCAGCTGTGAGACCGAGAACCTCCCAGCTGCTCTGGGCTTCAGCCTTCTCATCTGCAAAACTCAGATGCTGGTCTGAACCATCTCCCGTCTAACATATTTTATTATCCTACAGAGGATTAAGAAAGTCTTTGTTTTCCTGGGGAGGCCAGTTTAACTTCTGCTGTTCTCAGACAGCTCTGCAGGTAATCTTGAGAAAGGGAAAGGCACTGACAATCCTATTTTCCAGTTGAGCGTGGGAGATTAGAGTAAGAGTCAACACATTTTCATCACCGTGAACACAGACCTAAAGTGGGAAAGAGAGAAGGCAACTGCTTTGGAGAGATTTCATCTCTGTCTCTATACTCCCTGTCCAATTGAACCACGCAGGATGGTCAGCAACTGAACGC
Source organism: Pachyuromys duprasi (assembly GCA_028658305.1). Lineage (NCBI taxonomy): Eukaryota > Metazoa > Chordata > Mammalia > Rodentia > Muridae > Pachyuromys > Pachyuromys duprasi. The sequence goes on along the minus strand of CM053745.1, from coordinate 25,004,814 downwards.
CTAGAGCAGAAGGATGTGTGGTGGCTAGAAGGTAGAGGAGACAATGAAGAGAAAAACATTTGGGATGCACATAATAAATACAGAATAAATACGGTTTACTTTTTTTCTGTTTGGATGATGAGATACTAAGGCTCGATTACGTCATGAAGATGCTTGTTTTCTGACTCACGGTTTGGTCCATGGTGCCAGCATTAGTTTGGCTTGTGATACTGACCTCATCACCTTGTTGCCTTTTATTATACTCCACCCCCAATCTTGTGACATCCACAGTGAAATTTCAACAGGAATTTTGACGAAAGCAAACCACATCCAAATCATAGTAGTACTGAATGGGAAAATAAGCCTCAAGTTAGAGTATTCAAGTTTAACTTCTAAGACTTTTCCAATAAAATAATTATATGTGTGGATGTAGATATACAGATATGTAGATGGATGTCGATGTACATGTATGTGAATGTTAGGCATTATCTAAGATATGTATCTGTGTCTTTCTCTCCATGAGGCATAAACCTACTGAAACACTGAGAGTTGAATTTGTGCAACTGCATTCTAGATATTGGCCTAAACATCCCCTCCATTCCTGCCTTGCTCTCATGTCTTTATCATCACCTCCATCAAAACACAAGGACAGAACTTGAGATTTCTAACGAGCCTGGGGAACTGTTAATGCCCACACAATTTTACATTTGCTTCTGTTTCCATGACAAAAATGTTTCTTTTCAGAAGGAAAGAACATTTCTAAAGGATCAAAATTAAATCCCTTTGAAGACTCAGAAGAGGATAGCATCTCCGGGAAAGTATTAAAATGAAATAACACCATGTCACTTGTGACATTTACAAACTCTACCCAGCGCTTCAAGATTGTGAAGTTTAAAGTTCAGTTTTCCCTTTGTGTGTCTCTGCTGGCCCTGAGCACAAGAGGCAGCTTTGTGTTTAAGCTTTTTCCTGATGCAACAAAATCTGGTTTCCTTGATGGGATCATTGCTGAGTGAGGTGCTTTAGTCTGAAGAAGAAATCGTCATTTTGGCCTAGAGCAAGGAAGCCCCATTCATATAAACACATGCACAGAAGCAGCTGCGTGTGGATGGATAGACAGGTAAACTAATCCACATCTGGACAATCCCTCTTTCTCTTGGATACTCCTTAGCTATGTAAAGAAAAACTTTTTTTTTTTACTGTCTAATTCTAATTCTTTCTAGGTTTCATCATCAGTTTGGAAACTGTTGGAAAATGATGGATGGTGCATGCTAATCCATGCCCAAAAGGGATATTGCTTCTTGGACTAAACAGACAGTATCAGATGCTTTCAAGAGACCTAGTTGGGGACACATAGACAACCAACACCACTACAATTAACGACCCCTCCCTGACACACACACATACACACACACACACACATACACCCACATACACGCTAACAACAACAATGTGATTCTCTTTTCAGTACTCATCTTGCATTTTCTATTTGACCTCTCCAACAATGCAAAGGATATTCTTCATCAAACGTACTTATATGTGGCAGCCCACAGTCAGTTATCAACAACTGTGAGTGAGTTTATGCTGTTCCAGCAACTCCACTCTTAGGTACAAATGAGGGAACCTGTACATACAAAAGCTTACATGCGAGCATTCATACTAGCATTGCTGACAATAGTTACGATGGCTTGAAAAAATCCACCTAGGAAATGGGAATCCCAGCATGTCTGTGAGGGGTTACGGGTTTAAATTACTGTCTGTGCGTATCTACGAGAATTGTATAGACTAGGCTGACTGGTGTGAAGAAGATCCGCTCTTAACTGAGAGACAAGGAAAAATAAGAGAGGTGACACTAACATTTGTTGCTGTCTGCTTCCTGGCCACAAAGTGACCAGCTTCTCCAAGGCTACTACTGCTGTGCCTCCCCGCACCATGATGGACGGTACCTGAGACAAAATAAATCCTCCCTCCTTTTCCCCTCCTTCAGGTTGTTTGTTGTTGGTGGTGGTGGTTGCTTTATTACAGCAACAAGACAAGAAACTAACACAGTAGTCAAAAGCATCAACGATCTGGTGAATGCACGAGTGGTTCCAAGTCCTTATAGAATGCCCCACGGTGAAAAGAAACTATGTATGAGAACGACATGGACGGAAAGGATAAAAGGCTAAGTGAAAGAAGCCACACATGTAAGACTGTGAGGATTGTATTTACATGCAGTTTCTTAAAGTGTCCAAATTGACTGGTAGTCGTGGCTGAGTGGTTAAGGTGATGGACTAAAGATCTGCTGGGGTCTCCCCACGCAGGTTTGAGTCCTGCCAGCTATGTAGTGGTCTGCTTCAGGAACTCCACGAGGAGAACAACAAAGCCAAAAATACCTGGGCCCAGGGGGTCCTACAGAAAATGATGCTCCAACCAGGGACCATCCAGGGAGAGGACCTAAATGCCCTGTTCAAAGGAAGCCCATGGGCTGCTCAGTTTCCAAGTGGGTTCCCTAGTAAAAGGTACAGGGGCTGTCTCTGACATGAACTCAGTGGCCAGCTCTTTGATCACCTCCCCCTGGGGTGTGCAGCCTTGCCAGGTCACAGAGAAAGATGATACAGCCAGCGTTGATGAGACCTCATAAATGAGGGTCAGACAGAAGGGGATAAGATCCTCCCCTATTAGGGGACTGGAAAAGGGCATAGGCAGAGAAGGGGGGAGAAGAGGGAGGATGGGTGGGGACAGGGAGGAGACGAGGGAGGGGGCTGCAGCAGGGATACAAGGTGAATAAATTGAAATAAATAAATAAATAAATAAATAAATAAATAAATAAATAAATAAATAAGAAATGCTCAATTTGGCCAGGGCTAGCAGGGGAGCAGGACTGACTGCCAAGAGTTAAAGTGGGCTTCTCCAGTCCATATAAAAGTGATATACTGAATTTTTGTTAATGTTTATATAGCGTTTTCCGTAATGGCCTCAAACAGAATAGAGCCATGACGTCCTGCAGTGGGTGAGTGGATCATTGATGGCAGACCCACACAGCTGGGTATCATCCAACCAGATGCAACGAGGAGATGTGCTATTAAGGTCAAAGGAAAAGACACAGAGGACTCTTAAATGCAAACGAAACCAGGAATAAGAAAGATCTGTGTGCTGTATGATGCTAATTACATCATAGCCTAGAAAAGACAAAACTGTACTGACAGCGAAAGGTTTGCATCTGTGGGAATTGCTGAATATGTAAATGTATGTAAAGAATCAGATGATTTAGGTTAATGACATCATGTCACCCTAAATTTATGGATACATAGAACTATTCCTTTGGTAAAAACTCACTGAACCATTTGAACAGCACAAAGAATAAAGTTTGCTTTCATGTAAATTTGAAAAAAACTTATGCAGAAGTAAAGATACAGCAGAGGAATGTAATCTGTCAGATAAAGGCAGGTGAAACCGCCTCACCTGTGGGCATTGCCATCCACAGTGACTTAGGGAATGAACAGAGTGTGTAAGAAAAAAAAGGCAAGAGGAAATACTTTTAAAAGTACTTTACTGGGTATACCTGTTTCTCACGAGGGCAACTAGTTCTGAAGTTATTATATAACGTATATTAGACTTCAGCAATAAGTTAAGCAGATGGCAAAAGGCAGGTCTTACTGTTGTCACAAAATTCTAGATAAGGGGTGGAGTCTAAAATAATTGACACGGAAATAAATTAGGACTGGAAACATCAGAGTTCTTTTATGCTTCGCTTAATATAAGTGATATGACTACACATCAAACTATTAACAGGAATGTGTAAGTACGTGGGTGAGTATACTCATGCGTATTTTCTGGCTATATCAGCCAAGGAGAGCCCAGAAACACTGACAGCTTAGGAAAGCTGATGCTCAGATCTTGGATCAAAGAATACAGGCTCCCAGAGAAATGGTTTGTTCTAAGATTGGGGCAGGAATTGTTCAAATGATCCTTCAATATCTTTGTGGTGTGTGTGTGTGTGTGTGTGTGTGTGTGTGTGTGTGTATGTGTGTGTGTGTGTAGTATGCAATGTGTATATGTGGCATGCATGTGTGTGGTATGTGGTGTGTACGTGTGTATGTGTGCACATGCATATGTGTGAGAATGCAGGTATGCATGAGCCTGTGTGCCTATGTGGAGGCCAGAGACTGATCTTAGGTATTTTCCTCATTATTTTTGAGACAGGGCAGTCTTACTGAACTTGAGGCTTCCTGTTTGGGACTAGGCTCACTAGCCAGAGATACGCTGTGATCTACCAGCCTCAGTCCCTACCCCTCACTCCACTATTGCTGCTGCAGGTTCACGCAGCCACTCATTGCCTTTCATTTTTACATACATTTATCATGCATGTTGTGTGTGGGTGCAAGCAGGCCACACATGTGGAAGTCAGAGAACAACTTGCTGAAGCTGGTTTTCTTCCTCCACCATGTAGGATGGGATGCAGGCACTAGACTGAGGTCAGTCACGGGCTTGGTGGCAAATGCCTTTACCTACGAGCCATCTCATCGGCCCCACAGACAGCTTCTTCAGTGAGGGTTCTGGGGATCTGAACTCGGATTCTCATCCTCACACAGCAAGGACTTCACCCGCTGAGCCCTCTCCCCACACCCTCTGCAACAGCTTCTATTACAAGACAGCAAGGAAGCAGCCCCAAAGTGAAAAGCAAAATCTCACTACAAAGAGATCTGTTAGCTACTTTCCTCATCACTGGGACAGAGCCTTTGCTGTAACAGCTTACAGGAGGAGGCGGTATTTGGGCTCATGTTCCAGAGAGCACACTCACTGCCATGGGGAAGGCACAACAGTTGAGTTACCCCTGTCTATGGCCACAGGAGGCTGCTTCCCCACTTCCCAGCAGATCAGGAAGCTGAAAAAAGAAAACACCGCTTGATCGGCTTTCTCCTTTATCTCCTTTGTTCTCTGCAGGGTCCCAGTTTCTAGGATGCTGATGCCCAGATTTGGTGAATCTTCCTCTTAGTTAATACTAAAAATCTGTCATAGACACATCCGAAGATGAGCCTTACTAACGTGGCCTAGAGTTTCTTAATCCAACCAGGCTGCCAATCAAAGTTAAACATAACAGGGAGGTATTACAAAGGGGCACCGGAACCAGCTGAAAGGGCAGCCAATGCCCACATTTGGAACAATTTGAACAACAACCAAAATAACGTCGAATTAGGTGGCAATCTAAAATATATGATAACTGCAAATGTGTCCTTAATGAAGAAAAGAAAGAAGGGAGAGGAAAAAGGGAGGAAGGAAGGGAGAAAGGAAGAAGGAAAGAAGGAAGGAAGGAAGGAAGGAAGAAAAGAAGGAAAGAAGGAAATGCTCATACAGAAGAATTCTAAATAATTGGTAGAATCTCTACCTTCTGGCCACACTGAGCATAATTGCACCCCCACCCCTTACAGGTGGTACTGGTGTCTGCAAGCAAATGGCTTCCTTCAGACGAGCGCAGAGTGGGACTGCAGAACACCTTTACTATGGAGAAACCCACCTCAGTGAGAGCACTGCCTCAGACAAGTGATCAGAGTTACCAAGAGCAACAAGTCATGTTGACAACCTGAGCCTTAATTACACACAATAAAAATGGCTCTTTACCACTGCACCTTTCTCTGAAATCCACATGCCCAGACAATCATGAGGAAAACATCAGAGAGAGTCCAGTGAAGATGCATCCTACAAAATGCCTCAGGATGGTCAAGGTTATCCAAGACAGGGACATTTACGGCATTAGAGCCAAAGGGCCTGAGCAAAGCAGCCTAAGAGATGTAGTGACAATTCTGGGATTTTAGTTTCTTTTAAAAACACAGAAACATTATAAGAATATTTTTCATTTTAATCCCAGACATCGGGTATGGGGCTGCTTCGCAGTAGCTGACTATGATTTGTCTCATGCTCTACCAGAGGCATGGTCTCGCCAGCTGCAGACAGTTCTGTGTTTGTGTAATGTTTGGAATTCTGGGAACTTTTCAGAGGGTACGTAAATGCTGAGCCCCGATGAGTGGGTGTTGGTGGCTGTTGGTCATTCAGGGGGATTGGTTGTGCTTTATTAGTAGTCATGCTCAAAGAAGAAAGAAATTAGATTCAAGGATCACCCCCCCCTTTCCTTCTCCCCTATGTTCTTCTTTCTCTTCTATCTAATGGTAGGGGGTGAAACCTGGGGAGAAAAAGAAAGAGTGGGAAAAAGAAGAACCCACAAAGTAGCAAAGACCAGCTACAAAGAGAGGAAAAGAAAAGAAAAGGAGGGAGGGAGGAAGGGAGGATGATCTGTTGGCTCCCAGTTGTGTACATACATGTAGTCCATTGAGGCTGGGACAGCATGGAGACCAGCATTGGTCAGTTGGTGGCCGAGAGGGCTTGTAGTGGGAGGGTGCATAGCAGGAGGACGCAGCCATAAGTGAAGCTGGGCTATAAGCGTCAAGCTGTCTGCCAACAAGGTTCTACGCCCACAGATTCAACAGCATCGCCAGCTGGGGACCAAGCGTTCAAACTCGAGCTTGTAGGGAAATACCATATTCAATAGTAACGGTGAGAATCTGTCACAGCTACGAGGAGCCTAAGAGGACATAACTGCAGGGGATGACAGTATGCGATCACAGATGTGATTTTGGAATAGGACAGGGACTTAGAGGTGAAAAATCAAACAAGTCCAAATAAAATAGAAACTTCCATTAATAATAATGTGTCTTGGCTCGCTCACGGAGCAAACGCTCACAGATTATGTGGGATCAGAAGCGGGGTCCTTGCCTATGAGAACTCAATGAACTGACTTTATGAAGTTTCCCATAAATGCAAAACTGTTCTGAAAATAAATCTCATTTCTAAAAAAGAAAATGAGCTCTCTTCCACAGTAATGCAGGTCGGGGGAAGCCTACATAAACCTATAGAACTGTTTGATGGATTGAACTGGACCACAAAAGTAAGCTTTAGGAAAACACATGCCGTTAGACTCTGCGGCTTGCTGCTAAAGGGATAGCCAGGAAAAGTTTAGAGTTAGCGTTATTATTAATTCATAGTTGGCAGGAACTTTCATTATTAGCAGCTGACAAAACATGGCACAAAACCCTTGAACAGACCTGCACAGGAAAACACAGCCTCCTCCTGCTGCGCTTGCTTTGTGCAGCTGACATCTTCTGAGGGACAAATTGCTGTTTCCTTTCTGTGGTTTGTTAGACACCCTTGCTTCGGGGAAGGTCTGACTTTACTGTAACACACTTGCCTCATGCTCAGAGATACCTAAAATTCATCATATGCCTTTATGAACTGTGTTCTTGTATTACCTAAAAGAGAATCAGACTCTGAGAGGGCGAATTTTTCTCCAAACGCATAGCCAATAAGCAGCGAAACTGGAACCCATGCCTTTCAAACCAAAGTCTAGTGCGTTTCGATGCCTGAACGTGATGTGAGGGTGCTTTAGCCCTGTTGTTGGGTTCATCCTACCAGGCACCAGGCATCTAGAAGAAGATGACCCCCTCTTAAGTGAGTTTTGGCCAAACAGACACCACCTACTGAAAACACTGAGGAAGCCCCCCCAAGCCACATGACTTTGATGTCAGCCAGTTATTCCCTTCTTCATTTCGTACCTCACATTCTTCTGCGCCCGCTCCTTGCGTGAGCCTGATCACAAGTTTCACTGTGCCTCCTTAAAACTGCTTAAAATTAAAGCAATTCGGCTTTAATCTGCCTGCTCAACTGGCCAGCCCTGAAATCCTGGCTCCTGGCCTAATGTCCCTCTTAGTTCTGCCAACATATAAAGCGTCTTCAACTCTTGAAGAAATAGAACCACCTTCAGTATTTCTAAAGTTTCACCCAGAACACAGAATATTTGAGAATTCTGAGTTCTTATAAATATTTAATTCTACCTCATCTCTCTTCTGAGGGAAATACTTTTAATATGCGTGACTTCTACTGAATGAGGAATTAAGTCATGGTATTCAATTGCACAGTACCATTTCATTGACCTCTAAAAGCATCTCTTATTAACATGAGACAGAAATAAGTTCTTAAATATGATTTGGACTTGAATAGAAGCAAAGAAAGGCCAATTGGCAGAATAACTGTCCCTTCAGAATAGGCCCTCAGCCTTTCACAATCCAACCAGCCGAGGAACAGTGAGACACCCAAGATGTACAAAGTTCTTCGTAAATGGAGTTCCAAAGACTGGACAGGTTACCCTAGTTGGGGATATTGCTGAAGAGATTCCTCTTTCATACAATAGGATGGGAAGTGACTCTGATAACTTGAAATCTGTTTTTTAAACATATATATATGATTTCATTTGGGGTCTCTCAGCTAATGAAATCTCATCTCAATCAGTGTGGCCAGAACATAACTATTTTTCTTGAACTTTGCTAATTCTCATGGACTTATGATAATTCTGAACTGAAGTCAAGATTACTTCAACAGATTGAACAACAGATTGGTGAGAATGAGAAAAATTCCCCTGTAGATTCAGACATTTGAACACTTGGTCATCCCCAGTTGGAATACCGTTCGGGAGGTTTGGAGGGAACACACCCTCTTGGGGTGGTAGGCTTTGAGAATATACAGCCTTTCCCTTTTACTACTTCTCTCTCCATCCATCTGTTTCCTGTGTTCTGCTGACAATGTGAGTGCTCAGTTTCCTGTTCCTGCCACCATGCCTGATTCTTTGGGCTATGTCTTGATGGACTCTGTCCCTCTGAGACCTTCTGGAAGTCACTTTACAATGCTGCTTTATCGCAGCAACAAAAAAGTAACTAATACCATCCGTAGGCTCAATTAAAGGTTACCAGTTGCCTGAAAGGACATCCAGAGAGTCTGAAAAGAGCAATGACATGGAGCCTGTTGGGAGGAATGAGGCCAGGAAAGAGAGCAAAGGCAAAGGTCCAGCTACAGGAGCTAAAGTGTACCGTCTGGCAAACAGAACACTATCTCAACATGTGGAAATAAGGTATAAAGAAGGAGACGAGAGTTGGCAATCATAAGAATGGTTGTGATAGAGAGCTCAAAGCCACAAGATAGGGAAATGAGGGATCAGGAAAATATAGCGAAGGGCTGCAGAGATGGCCCAGTGAAAAAGAACATTTGCTGAACAAGTCTGGGACCTGAGCTATATCCTTGGGATCAAAGGGAAAAGCCAAGTATGGCCATGTGCAGCACCTGTAACACAGCGCTGGGGATGAAGGGGAACAGAGACAAGCTAATGCTTGGTGGTGTCCAGCCACGCTGAAAAACAATGAGCTCCAGAGTCAGTGATAGACTCTGTCTTAAGAGAATAGGGCAGAGCGTTCTACTGGAAAAAACCCAGTGTCATCTGGCCCCCAGTCACACATATAGGAGGGATCAAGTACAGCCATACACATATACTATACATACCCATACATGTATGTGGTGTATACACACACACACACACACTGAGAAAAGAAAAATGCAATGGGGACTTAGGACCAAGTGAAACTCAGAAGCTAAAGCAGGAAAATAAGAGCAAGAAGCTGGATTTCACCTTCTAGTTTAGGACTCAAATTTGAGATTTTAGTCCATGACTGGCCCTTGTGGCCAGACAACAAAAAGCTGGCCAGGCAGGCAATCTAGGAGTCACTTTAAGAGACAATGATGATGATCAGGAAGAGGAACAAAACCTTTCTGAAACAGGACTCCTGAGTCATGGCTACAGGGTATAGCGGGAGGAGAGTTTCAGTTTCTTTAAAAACTCAGTTGTGTTATGTAAGCATGTTTCTGTTTTAATTTCAGGTGTGAGATATGGGGCTGCTTTAGATTGTCCACAACAGCAGACTATTTGCCTCATGAGGGCTCTGAAAGGGGTGTGATCTTTGCTGGGGACTCTGAGAAGGAATAACTGCCAGAGTCAGGTGGCAAAGGGGGGAGGGTAGGGAGTCTCAAGGAAGAAAGTCGCTGCTGCTTCCCCTCTTCCACCCCCTTCTGCTCCTGGTTGCTGTTGTTACAGTTTAATGCAAAGAAGTTGGAGATATCCTGAAACAAACACTGGACTTGCACCCAAAAAACTCAATGACCCTAACCAGCAGGAAGTAGTTAAAGAGAACTATGCACCCTCCCCCCCCTAACCTTTCTTTCCTTACTGGTATTGGGGTGTTGGAAGAGATTGGGGTGGAGTAGAGAACTAGAGGCATAAAAAACACCAATAAAGTAGATTAAAAATACAGGCTAACAATGGGGTACCATGTAAGATGATGGATGGAGCAAGGTTTACCAATTTAAAAGTGGGGGGAAGACATATATTCTTGACAAGACATCAAGGCTATAAAACAAACTAAAATGTTAGGGGCAACGGTGTGGCCTGACTCAGGACAGCACAGGAGAGATGGACACCACACTGTGGGTGTATTAGAGAATAGGCTGTATGTCATGAGGCTGAGCTGAAGGCAAAGTCTAGGCTAGAAGTTCATGGGAGCATAAGCAGAGATGAAAGAAATGTCTCAGAGACATCTTCCTGATGCTGAAGCCTGGGAAACAGCTTACCAGGAAGCCAGCTCCAGCCACCTCAGCAGCGGAGGCCATGGGAACCTGATGAGGCTGTGTGGCAGGTAGGATTCCTGTGTGAGGCTTTCTGTGGGCCTCTTCTCACTCAGAACTCTTGTTGACAAGAAGCATCAGGCTTGAAGAAAACCAGCTTCCACAGAGAGAAAAAAAGTCTGAGGACAAACAGAGCAGAAACAGGATACGGGACTCAGAGGGGTTTGGGTCGACTCCTGACTAGCAGACAATTCTCCCTTTCAGAGAACTCTGTGCCTTTTCACTAATGAATTCACGTCCCCCGTAGAGCCACGGAAGATTAGAATTTGGCCCAAATGTGTACTTAAATTGGATTGCCTTGTGAGGCTGCTTTAAAACACAGAAGGCAGCCACCTGAGACATATTAAGGCTGTTGATGTAGTCAACTAACACACATACCTGAAGTGTTTCTGCAGCAGCTGGAATGGGCCCAAGGCTTCTTTGTGCCCGCTTTTTAATGCACTTCCAAAGCGACTTTATAAAATCACAGCCACAGCCACCAGTGGAGCTGAGTCTTTGTCAGCCTCTCAGTGTCAAATGCCACTGTTGACTGATTGCCACTGCTTCTCTGCATGTCTCGAAGGTAAAGAGCAAATTGCGACATGTCACCAGTACGGAGAAAAGGCTTGAAAGACTAAGACACAGCCCACATGCTCTTGGGCACATCACACACAAGATGACTTTTTTTTTTTTTATCCCTGTCTCCGTCCTCACTTTGTGGAATCTCTATAACCTTCGGATTTTCCCCAGATGAAGAGAATTTGAACAAGGCCCATATTTCTCCCATGTGGCACCCAAGGTTTCAGACGTCCCCCTTCTTTGCCATGATGGGACCGTAGCTTACGCAGATTATTATGGCTGCCTCTGCTTTTGTCAAGACTGAGGTAAGAGCTTGGCCTCCACACTCACCAGACAGGTTGTTGGTGGCAGTGTCCACACCAACCTGTGCTGGCCAAGGCAGGAGGAGCCAGCATTTGAGTAACTCTGAGCCAGATGTGACAGAGTATCCTTCCATTTCATCTGCATTGGTGCCCCCAGGAACCCTGTTCAATCACCTGCTTACCCATTTGAACACTGTTTATTGAACATCTGTTATGTGTTGATACTAAAACAGGCTCCTTGTACAGTTATGCACAGGAGCTGGAAGGACATTTCGGTGGATTAGAATGCTTACTACAACAAGCACAAGGGCTTGAGTTCAGATCCCAGCACCCAGCTATAAAGCTGACTTGGCTGCACACACTTCTAACTGCAACATGGTGATGATTGGAAATAAGAGAGTTGCGGGGGCTTGTTGGCAGCAAGCCTAGCTCCAGGTTCAGTAAAAGGCCTTGTATCAAGGGAAGTACGATTAGATAAAGTAGGGTTCATGATGCCTTCCTCTGGCCTCTGTGAATGTTCACACCCACTCATCCATTCATATCTACCCATTACCCATGTATGTCCATATACTACGCTCTCACACACAATTCTCTCTCTCTGCTCTCTCACATTATAGTGTGAAGACTGGAAGCAGCATAAGGACAAGTTAGCAAATGCAGAACTGCGCTTCTCAATGCCAGAAAAGAAATGGTCAAGGTGCTGTCATCAATTGTAATTGCCAAGGGAATGATTAGCAGGCAGCTTCTTTCAGGAAGTGGGTTTTTGTTGTTGTTGTTGGTTGGTTGGTTGGTTTCTCAAGAGACAGGATTTTTCTGTGTTATCTTGGCAGTCGTGGAACTCACTCTGTAGACAAGGCTGTGCTCGAACTCAGAGATCCACCTGCCTCTGCCTCTGCCTCCTGAGTGCTTGGATTAAAGGTGTACACCACCACCACCCAACCAGAGAGTGTATTCAAATTGATACTGCAAGCTAGAATTATAACTCCATGAAAGGCCACTTGTCTAGCGCAAAAGGCCCTGAGCTCATTTCTCAGCAGTATAGTCATTCAATCAGTCAACCAATAAATTAAATGGAAAGAGCAATAAGAAAGCAACCCTTCAAGGAACTAGATGAGGAGTCTTTCAGGCAACGAGAATAGGCTTGAAGAAAGGTAAACACCAGCCCAGCTACGAACTCTTTCATCTACGATGGTGACCTGCTTACAACAGAGGCACAAAACTTGGAGTAACCAACCAAGATCTGATTTTATTTAAGGCCCGCTTTATGAGATGGAGCCCATCCCTGACACTGCTCAGGTAGCCAAGAACCTGAGATTATATAGGCCAGGGACCTCGGGGAAAACCAAATGCTACTGTTCTGCTAAAGGAACATGGCCATATAGTGACTCCTAATGGCATTCTGCTATACTCATAGATCATTACCTTGCTCAGACATCATCAGAGAAGCTTCCTCAGATAGCAAATGGAAACAAATAGAGATCCACAGGCAGACAATATTGAGGGAGTGAAAGACCTTGAAACACTCAGTCCTAAACTGGATGTCTCATCAAATCCTCCCTTCAGGCTCAGGAAACTTTGCAGAAGAGGAGGCAGAAATATTTTAAAAGCCAGCAGGAATGCAGGACACCAAAGAAACATGGCCTTCTAAACACAGTAGGACCGACACACATATGAACTCAGAGATGGTGGCAGCATGCACAGGGTCTGCAAAGGTCTCCTCCAGATGGGGTCCTAGAGCTGATAGTGGACACACGCCCCAGACCTTAACCCAAAAGCAACCTCCAGTTGATAACCACTCAAGAAAATATTAGCTCTTTCTAGTGGTGTTTCACTGGGGGAACAAACCACTTACAGTTAGGCTCCATGCCCATCAGTAGATGGCTAACACAAAACAAACTCAATAGCATCTTTGGAGTTCTTTGTCTCATACTATAGTGTCAGGCATTCTTTCTACTTTACAGGCCGTTTGCATAGATATTATGGCTTCTAGTTCTGTGTTTTGATGGTATTCCCGTGTGTGGGAATATGTGTGTCTCTGCATCTATATGTGTTTCTGGTAGTTTCTTTTCCTTTTGTTTGTTTGTTTTGTCCTAGTCTAGTTTGTTTGCTTGTTTGGTTTAGTTTTGGTTGTTGGTGCTGGTTGTTGATGGTGTGTGTGTGTCTTATCTTATTATTATTCCTTATACACCTGTTTGTTTCTAAGGAGAGACAGAAAATATTTAGATCCAGATGGGAAGGGAGGTAGGGAGGAACCAGGAGGAGTTGGGGGAGGGAAAATTGTAATCAGAATGTAAAGTATGAAAAAAAATTAATTTTCAATAAAAGGAAACAATGGAAGTAAATGGAAGCTGTATTGGAACACAGGAGGTATTTGCTGATAGATTCAATATGGAGGTGTGTAAGAGAAAACAATCAAGACTAATCACCAAGATTCTAGTTGGACAGCTGAATGAATGAATGATGATATATATATATACACACACATATTTACACATGTAGCTTGTCATCATTACATATTTATACATACACACACATGTATGTATATGTGATCAGGAGAATGGAAAATAGACTTTTTGGAGAGGAAATTACACATATTAATGTACGTGTTCCAGCAACTCATTGAAGCATTAACATTTACGCATGCTCCTTTATTACTTTAAATATTTTTTTGCGTCCCTACTACCTGTAGCAACTGAGCCTAACATGGAGTATACAGGAGAGAGCTGGACCTTAGCCTCATGACATTCACAGCCACGCAGGCAGGGCAAATACTGGGCAAAGAACTAAGAGACTGGGGGAATGAGGAGAAATTAAGGGACTTGGGAAAGAAGCGGCAGGAGGGAGGGCTGGTGGTGTCTGAAGGTTTTCTAAAGAAGGAACATTTAAAATTCATTTCTGAAATACAAGTGCAATCAGCCTGGGAGAAAAGGAGAGGAAGAGCTTCAGGCAGAACACGTGTGGAACATGTGTGGCACCCAGGGGCAGGAAGAGGTTAGGTCTTTCCAAGAACCACTTCCATAGGACTAATTGTTTCCCAGGAGAGCCTGGTTCTTGTGAAATTCTTGCTATTGAGCTGGTGCCAATGGTTGTCCAGACATGCTGGAGGAGCCAACAGGGAACCCAGTTCACAGTCCAGCCAGAGCTTTTGCTACGGAGTCTAAAAGCTCTGAGGTCACTCTCTCAAGGTCGTTCTTTCAACCCCAGAGCTCCTGGTTATGGACCGCAGAGCCCTAGATGAGTTTCTTGACTTTCATCTGTCACTCGTGGAAGCTTGAAGAGTGTTACAGGAAGATCATGCTTTAAGAAAGATGGAAAAAATTAATAAGGATGGACTGACCTTGCCTTGAACCACAGACACACCTCAGAGGATAAAGGGGGTTGGGGCAAAGAGAATAACGTGTTGGGAGAGTGGCAAGTATTTTGGGGAAGCGGAAGTACACTTAGGAATTCAGCTTATTCATGAAACTCCAACAATATCCTTTTCAAGTCCATTTTCTTCAGCTGTGAGAGGACTTCCACATTTGGTAACAGTTGTGACTTTGTAACCAATGTGTGTCTTCAGGGAGATTCTCCAGTCCTGAAGGCTGACACAAACGATCTAATGCTCCTCTCAGGAGAAGAGAAGGAGCTTTCAGGAGCCAAGCTTAAGGCCACAGATCTTTCCTCCCACCAGCCATGCGTTTATCACCTTCACAGGAAGTGCAGGGGCAAGCCACAGGCCCTTCAGCAACAATAATATTCCCCAGCCCAACTCCCACACTAGCCCCACAATCTCTGCCATTTAGACCTCAAGCTTAGCCTTCCCCCAGGACTGACTGGAAAAAATCAATTTGTCTTTGGTCATTTCTTAATTAACGTGGGATTGCATAAAACCAGACATTAAAAACAAACAAACAAAAAAATCTCTCAGTAACGTCAAACCTGTTACAAAATAAAGACAAAGAATAAAGAGCAGTGGGAATGGAGAGAATCCTAGAAAGAGGAAATGAATCTATTGAGAAACTGTTTCCCAATGAGTCGCTGTATTAATCACAGCTTTCAGACATCAGCACCAGAGACCACAGCTGAGTGATAATTAGGCACCAAGCAATCTTTCTGAAAGCAGTACAAGATGGAACATTAGATGAAGTAGTTTTTAGCTGGCTTTCTCCTCCCCCACCACCCCCAATCCTGTCTCATGTACTGCTCTTTCTTAATAGTTTAGAAAAAGCCAGAGCACTGAACTTGGAGCCAGTGTGGCCTAGGGAACACTGGAAACTTGGAGCCCTAGCTTTGTTTTCTTGGGGAAGAGCCCCAGCCATCTATTTACATGAAATTAAAAGGTTGCGGCGGGGGTGGGGGGGTGGGGGGGAGGGGGGGCGTACAAATAAGTGGAGACAAGATTTAAAGCTGTACTCCATGTGGTTCTGCAATTGTGGACTCGTGTTATGCTTCCGTGAAACGCAACTAATGAAAGCTAATGCAAACTGTGAACTCTGGGCAATAAACATATCGACACCAGTTCACCCAGGGCAAGAAATACACCGCGCTAATTCAAAATGCTAATGACGGCAGCATCTAAGATGAGGGCACGGAGAAGGTGGGAACTTTCTGCCCTTTCTGCTAATTGTCTGGAAACCTAACATTGCTGGCAGAGATGCAGATCTATTCATTAAGAAAAGTTAAAGAGTCCAGAGTTAACCACCAAACTCAACCTCATCCTTCATTCAGTATTCTCAGACATTGACCGGCTTTTTACCATTGGTTGTTCCCTGTTTGGGGCACTTACGACTCAATAATGAATGTGAAAGAACCCTGCAGCCCCCTGGACTTTCGTTCTGGCTGGGAGCAGATCATAAACACACTGATACAGAAGGAGGTGACGCCAGGCAGCGAAGGCTGCAAAGAGGAGGCATCAGAGCGCAAGCGGCTAAGAAGGATGAGGAGGGCTATTCTAGGCCCGGTGGTCACACAGGGCTAAGGGTAGAGAGGAGCAAATGTCAAGTAAAGCCTTGGGGTGAGGTCATTAAGTGGTGAATATAGACGTGAAAAGTGTGAGGACCCTTATACTCAGAAATCTCGAAGAGAGAAGATCTAGTGAAACAAACTATGGAGTGAGTGCTGGCCTGTGAGATCTGAGGCAAGCTGGGCAGCTGGCGCCTCCATGTCAGTCAGAAAGATCCTCTGGTGGGTGGTGACATTTACCTTCACCAAATTTCTGCTCAGTAAGGATTTGAAGCGCAAAACAGGATTTGATACCTCTGGTAAGGTCAATTAAGAGGAGGAGTGTTAGAGTGAGCTTCTGGGAGAACGAGCAAAGTAGACAGCAATATAATTGAAGAAACCCCGAATGTCCCCAAAAAGGAGAGGTGGATGGCGAGCATGGGGGTGCTTTTCCAGGCTCCATGATAGAAGGTAAGAGGCTAAAGTAGAGTAGGAAACACACAGTGAGGGGGAAGCTGAGGACATAAAATGAGGGACAGATGACTTTTCACGCTGGGTTTACAAAGAGAACGTTCTTCCAAATAATCATTAAAGGTGTAGCCTAAGAAACAGCACACTAATCAGTGCCAAGGTCACTGTGCCACATAGGAATTCATGTGCTTCTGCTAATCATTGATGACTAAGTACTAAGCCTCCACTGAAGTCTCACTGTTCAAACAGTAAATGGAATACAGATCATAATGAGGAAGGCTGCCCTATGTTTAATTTGATTTTTTTTCTCAGCCTTACAGCTTTTGATTGTTTCATTTCCCCGTGAGAAATTACTAATAACTCTGATTACGAGTTCTTTTAATGAAATTATTTTCTCACTCTTTGTTGGCTTTAACGTGGCTCTTCTAATATAAAAATTGAAGGTGCATTCAGAAAGGATGTGGTAAACTGTTTCCCTCGTAGATGGTTATATAATATGTGATAACTAGAAATGCCTTATTATCCTGAAGGTTTTTGAGAAAGAGATGACAAAAACACTAGTCCTCTATTGACCATGCATTCATGCCTACGCCTTTGCTAGGTAATTCCTAATCTGCAGGACTTTCCCCACATCACTAGGAGCACACAATTTAGGAGTGACAGAGCTCCAGTCACCTTGACCTACTGTCCTTCTCCTGGTCTCCCTCTAGATTCTTCCCTACACTTGCTCTGTGACCCACCATGTTTCTCATCAATGGGTTTGTTGTGGCAGGCTACTATGGTGGCTTCCTGTAAACGACAACCCAGATAATATCCCAGAAGTCGTGTTTAACTTCCTTCATCCACTTAAGCCACACACCTGCCCCTACATTTTGGGCACAGAATGACATTTCCCACCAGCATTCCTGTTATATACTTGGATGTAAAATGTCCCCTGAAGGCTCAGGGGTTCAAGACGCTTGCTTTCTGGCTGGTGCCACTGCCTTGGGGTTTTGTGGAGCTTTTGGGGAGTCTGTCTTCGCTGTAGGTAATGAGTCATGAGACTTTGAGGATTATGGCTCTATCATGCTTCTAGTTCAGGACTCTCTGTTTCCTGGTCTACCGAGATGTAAGCGAATCACCTCACATACCATCCACCATCTTCCACCATGCTTTCCTCACAAAGATAGGATGAATGCTCTCAGATCCTTGTACCTAAGGGAAAAGAGTCGCTCAGCTCTCCAACTTTATTCCCTGAATATCGACACCATGTATAGAATGACTGATGTCACCAACTCTTCATCAGCATCTCATTTCACCGAACCGAGAGACCATTGTGCTACCGATAACTGGTCATATTTTTAGAAGGACAGACCTTTTCTAAAAGTAAATGATCTCTCAATGGTCTTGCTTCTCCTACCCACAGTGAAAAGGCAGCATTTTCCAGGACTTCTCCTGTTGGTTTAAACTAACACTTCACTGGTGATATGATCCCTTGGTTTGTTCCTGTTATTTCGTTTCTCGTGTGATACAGTGTCATCATCTATTTAAAATGTGGTTGTCAAGTCTTTGGAGTAATAACTTCAGGTTATCATTTTGCTTGGTATAAGTATAATGATGATTAGATTCTTAAATATATTCTTATAAAAGCCATATTTAGAAATAAATAAATGTAAAGACGAAGCTTACCTATGTTTCCATGAAACAGAGTGGCTTTTCATCCAGTCAGCTCCCTCTACAGAACATCACCAAGATCTAGATGAATACTAAAATTTAGCAATTTAAGGGCTGAAAGGGCAATGCAGGTACAAAGAGGAGGGGTGAGATCTTGAAGAAAGAAAATAGAGGGAGAAAAACTAGCAGGATCTAATGCTTTCCCCCAGACACATTTTGTTATTGCTGAACAGGACAGGATGAAAATGAGAGGACAGACAGAAGGACACCGAAATTAGTCAACCTTTGTTGCCATCATGACACTCAGAGAAATAAATTACTGCTCAGAGTCCAGCCATATAAGAGAGAAAAGAGTGAACATTTTACTCACCAGGTCGGTATCCTCAAAGAGCTACAGATTAGGTAGAAGCAAACTGAAAACAAGCATGTTTTCACACAGAAATGCACCAAACTTCTCCCAGTTCCCCAGAGTGAGCATTTCAGGCTCCCACTCTAATCACCAACAAAAAGGAAAATAGACTCTTTATGGAGAAGGTATATCATCAGGCCCTCCACAGACAGCAGCACAGACAGCAGCACAGACACCAGCCCTTATTCTATTGGAAATCACCAGGCATGCCTGAAGACAAGGGCAAATAATTGAACATCAAAACACAAAAAAAGAAAACAATAAAAGTATGTAACTTTATTTTGGGGTTATCAGAAAAAACCCTCATGACACATGATGACAAGCTGAAGAATTTCACCATGATACCAGGATCTTTAAAGAATGAGATGTAATTTGAACTAAAATCAAAAATGAAAATGAACAAACTGTGCGTGTGTTTGTTTTTGTGAATGTTTGCACATGTGAGTCCAGGTGCCCTCGGAGGCTGGGGGTGTCAGGTGTCCTGGAGTTGGAATGACAGATGCTGCTGAGCCACCTGGTTTGGGTGCTGAGAACCACACTCTGCCCCTCTGCAAGAGCTGTATGTGATATGCTCTTAACCACTGGGCCAACTGCTTAGTGCCTGTAACAAACTTTGAGAGTTGAATAATAGGATGTATTAGAGCACTAACAGATGAGTTTAGCAAAAGATCAAACAGCAGCAAAGAGGATTGGAGGACTAGAACATAAGGAGAATGAAGGAAACATTCAGATTTAAGCACGGAAGACGGAAGAGCATATAAATTGCTGCTGAAGCAGAAACAATGGTTGTGGTTCGATGTGCAGACATAAGAAGATGAGAAAGCATAACAAGAACAGTGTTAGAAGGTGTAAGGACTGAGAATTTCCAAAATCTAATGAAGTAGGTCCTCCCACACACTTGAGAAACTCTAGCGATGAGTAAGTACAAAGAAGAAAATTAAACATGCTCAAAGATAAAAGCATTACTAGAAAAGCAACTAGAAGAAAAGAACTCCATTACTTTCAAAAGTTAACTATCACAAACTTATTACTTCTCAACATTAATAATGGCAGCAAAAATAAAGAAATAAATAAACCAAACCAGCAGCCTGAGTATGAGTTCCTCAGAAGTACAGTTCATTCCTTTGAAATCCTAGCTGGAAGATTAGCATAGCTCAGCTCCAGGATGACAGTGACATGCAAATCCATTACATAGTTCACCTTCTCAGCCTGGTCAACAATCCATTTATGGAGAAGTTGCAGGTTCAAGGGGAGAGTTCTGTAACTGAAGTGACTTATCAACAATCTGCCTTCTAAGTGTCTACATTTATAGCCACCACAACAAACGTCTTAAACAGAAAAGCCTCTTTTCAATGAACAGGTAAATTCGGAGACTTAGAGCTACCCAAAATACTGAGAATAAAAGACTGTTGAGGACCAGGCCACAAACAGGACATTTTTACCCCCAGGACTCAGGGAACACTGTGGAAGAGAGAGCCAGCAGAATTGAAGACCCAAAGATAGGACAAGAGTTACAAGATGCCATTCCCTAAGCACAGTGCAACCAATGTACTAACAAAGCCACGGCAACATTGATTACTCACTGAAGACTGGCTTATCAACAGGTCACAGTGGAGGAAGGCTCATGGCACCCTGTCTCTTCCTGCTGACATATCAGCTACTGATAGATTATGGGGGAAGGTAATTACTGTGTTTAGTTCTGTACCCCGTGCCAAGCCCACCAGACTACAGCCCAGGGTCCCACAGACTGTTCTATTAGAGCTCAGAGGGTTTCAACACAGATAAATGGAAATATGAGAAAGATGTTTGTAGAGATGGGAATACTCAGTTTCAGACCCAGGACAAGCAGCTGAGGTGCCTATTTAACATATCAAAGCAGACCCGGACTCCAAGGTCTCCTAGCATCCCTCAGTCCTTATCTGTTACAGTGTATGACTGGCAGGCATATCCTGAACTTTCCAGCACAGAGGCTGGACTTCCCCTTCCCCAGAGGCTCTTCCCTGTATAATCCAGCTATTTTGCACTCTCTCACTCTCTAGATATATCTATATGTAGATAGATAGATAGATAGATAGATAGATAGATAGATAGATAGATAGATAGATAGATAGATAGATGACCCTCCTTCTCTGTCTTCCTGTCTGTATGATCTCATTCTGAGACCAGTGGATCCACCTGAGAGTAGCCCCCAAATAAAGCTGCTTTTTTTTTTTTTACTTTTATATTGGCTTGAATTGGCATATCATCAGCAGAATAAAACCTATTGTGGGGAGAGAGACAGAAGTGAAAGAAAGTTAGGCGAGGGTAGCGGAATGAGAGTCATCCGTATACAGTACGTACATGTGTGAAAATGTCAAAGACCTAATTAACTATAAAAATAACATGGTAACATGTGTAAAGTGCTGAGGTAAAATAAATGCCAACATAGAATTCTATATTAGTTCAGAATAGTCTTCAAATATCGAAAAAGATGTTTTCACAGAAACAAAAAAAAAATTAACTACCTGCAAAGCTACCCAGTAATATATTTAAAAACAATTCCAGAAGCAAAAATATTGTTTTAAATGAAATCAGGAATATACTGGAAGCAAATAGTCCTGGAAAGGGTAGCATGTACGTAAGCATATTCACTATAATAAAATAATAATATGAAAATAATATGGAGTATAAGATATGTGTAGACTTTAAATACATCTACGCTAGCTTAGAAAGCTCTAGTGAATAGTTGGAGTTGAAATCTTCTAAAGCCCTTGAATTGTCTAGGAACTGTAATAAGGACAGTAATATATCTAGTATATAGATTCTTAAATCACTTGTGTAATAACATATATATATATATATATATTTTGTTTGTTTGTTTGTTTGTTTTTGAGACAGGGTTTCTTGGCTCTCCTAGACCCACTTTGTAGACCTGGCTGGCCTGGTATACAGAGATCCGCCTGCCTCTGTCTCTCTGAGTGCTGGGATTACAGGTGTGTGCTAGCACCGTGCCGAGCTAATAACTAACATTTTAACAGGAGCATTAAAATATTAACTAAGGGTACTTGACTCAATGGAAAACAAAGGCATGGTGGAGCAATTAAAAATGAGTTGGATCCGAGAAAAATAAGCGAACTTCTGGATGTAGTTTCTACATGACATATAGCCCCACGGTGTGAACTTGTGCCTTCCCATCTTGTAAAACTTTACACACAACTGACAAAAAAAAAAAAAAGTCCCAGTTGAGACTTTCTCCCGAGCCCACAGGATAGCGGGAAGGTCTCCTCTGCTTTCCATTTCCTCTCCTTTCCTCCTTTCCTTGTTTCTTTCTCAGGTGGAAAGCAGCAAGAGCAAAGACACGGGGCAGGGCGCTTCGAAGAAAAAGATTAAAGGGCTAAATAAAATAAATTAGTTGTCAATCCTCCGATTTCCCACGTCTGCATTCTTCACACCCAGAGTTGAAGATGGCTCTGAGCCTTCTCTTACTTCCAGGGAAACATTTCTCAAGCTGTCACTAGCGCTCGCTCTGCTCTTTTTACGTAAGAAGGAAAGAGGGTAAAAAAAATAGCAGAGGTGGGTGGGGGTGGGGACGGGAGGCAGGGATAAGACATAGGCCAGGCATCCCCTACACACAGCTTTGTTTACTGGTCCACCACTTTTGCTTGAGAGACCCTGCCACTGAACAAGTCCATTTAGCTGACATGTATCATTAAAGCCCCAATTTAAACAAGACCCGGAGTGGAAAGTCGCAAAGCAGGAAGCTTGCCAATTGCATCAAAACCAATGTTCTTAGACGTGGGAGGAAGAGCCTTTTCTGATGCAGCCTTTTGGAATGGGTCTGGAATCTGTAGGAGGAATTATTGGGCTTTGTCCGAATGGCCTTGTGGGAACTGGCAATTCCCTGAGTTACATACACCCCAGAGATTCAAGAGCCCACCTGACTGTAACCCAAATTATCTTGAGAGGTGAATACTAAAAGCATGGTGGTCATAGGTCCTGACTAGCAAGCAGAAGACAGGCCTATATTATGCCTGTGGCTCTGGGTTCCTTATAAACAGTTCCTCTTTCTCTCTCAAAAGCGTCCTGGCTACTTTTACAATGGGTTTTATGACCATTCTAATTAAATATCAGCCAAGCTGATGAGGCAATAAAAAAGCTGTGTAGTGGACTGTCGTTTGGATGACAAAGATGCATCTTGCCAATGTTTGTCCATGCACGGCTAAGCTGGTCCCCTGATTGACTTGGCCAGCTGGTGTCTTGGACAAGCTATCCCAGGCAATTCTAAGCCAGACTTCTCAGCTCTGCTGTTGCAAAATCTAAAGGCGAGAACTGCTCCCTCCCAAAGCATTGACAAGTTGCCCAATGAGCCAAGCGAAGCAAACTTGGACTTGTATCTGACTATTTCCATCTCTTGTTATCAGAGCTTGTGCTGTTTATTACCATGCCGACTTGCTAGGCTTGTGGGGAGCAGTTGAAATGTAGCCAATTTGAACTGAGAAGCACACTAAATAGAAAATGTATACTGGATTTAGAAGACGGTACGAAAACAGTGAAAACATGTCGTTAATGAATTTCCTATTGAATATATTTCAAAATTGTGATGTTTTAGATATAGTTTATATAAACTAGGTTTATTTTTTAAATATTCTTTTACCTCTTACTATTATAATTTAAACATTTTATGTGTGTCCATTAGGAATTTAAGATTGCTAAAGGGGCTTGCATTATTTCATATTGTCTAATCCAGCACTTTGACCTCTTCACCCAGAGAATCTTATAGAGCTGAAATTAAGACGAAGTTCACCTGTATTTCAGACTGTTCCCTGACAATATTTCTTGTTTTGTTTTTGTCACAGATCTATTAACACTTCCAGATAACAAGGAGTAATGATCCACCACCCAATTAGGAACTCAATAAACATTAATGTAATTCTCCTCATCTAGAGCAATTGATTTCATCACTCACACAAATAGGAGCCTTGTCACCAGAGCACAGCCCTAATCACCAAGGAAAGTACTGCTTCCCATGAATTCATTCTGTCAATCATTCATTTGTATTCCCTGTTTCAGAGGGTGTTGCTATCAGCATCTTCATGTGGTTTTAGTTGCACTATATTTATATGGGAAGAAGATAAAATATACACATGGCCTCGTAGTAAAAGTTGCTGAAATGAGCATGAAATGTAACTCATAGTTACTGTTTGAAGTGAAGTTTAATGAATTGAAGAACATAAAGTTTCTGCCTCTCATTTTTTCAGGAAGATAATGAATTTCAAAAGAAGTAGGAAATGCTTTTTAAACTGTACCTAATAAATGCAGAACCTATGTTGAAAATCAGATCAAATATATTACGGTGGTCATTGCTAATCTATTAACAAGTTACTGGTTTTATCACTATTTGCTACTAGAAGTCAGTTTACTAATAAACTAGCATATTTGAGATCACTGTGGGTTTGGAAAATACACTGTAATAAGAACAAACAAACAAACACAGAGAGACATGAACATTAAAAGAAAAAAAGACTCCTAATTGTAGCAGGCATGATGAAATTGTATTTATATCTGGTAATTGTCTACCCATGTGTTTTGACCTGGTTCCATTATCATGTATTCTAGAATATTCTATGTTAGGAAAAGCTTTGAAATGTCATCTTAACTATCTGTTCAATATTTTGGAGATTTCCTAACAACCTTCTACTGTTGGTCATTGTAGTTGGCCTAGAACA
Organism: Pachyuromys duprasi; assembly: GCA_028658305.1. Classification (NCBI taxonomy): domain Eukaryota; kingdom Metazoa; phylum Chordata; class Mammalia; order Rodentia; family Muridae; genus Pachyuromys; species Pachyuromys duprasi. The sequence continues at coordinate 24,980,281 of CM053745.1, read as the reverse complement.
TTTTGTTGTTTTAAGTTATAGTAAATGATTATTATTATATTTTCAGGGCTGAATACCAGGAGTGCAATTATTAGTCTAGTGCTTATGAAAATTTTAAGTATCTTGAGTACATTGTCATATAGTTTCAAGTTTAGGCAAAATTTTAAAACATAAGAAGCATTTTCACTACTTTCAATTGAATACAATAATAAAAACAGAGAAACTTGCTAAGCAAAGCATTCTTTGAGGACTTTATCACATAAATGACTTTTAGCATATGAATTATTTTCAGTCAACTAACGTCTATTAACCATTTTGTATGGAAGTCTATATCTAGAAGTATAACTAATATTAAATTATCCAGGTAAAAAGTGAAATCAATATTTCTAAGAAAGTAAAATGTAATTGAAACTGTCTTTTTTGTACAAATATTTTGACAATTTATTTGAATTTTTATATTTTTAATGGTAAATTTTTTCCACAAAAGCAGTTATTAGGTAAGGTTTAGCCCCTGAGAGAATTATTAAATGTTTCCTAGGCAAAATTAATACATTTTATTGTGTCTTGAATTTACTTTATGTTTACTTTAATTTTGGGGCAGGAAAACAGACATTTTTTAGTGTGAATCATTAGGAAAGATTGAATGACTTGTGTTATAACTTACATCTGGAATCCAGTCAAGGTCTAACTTATAGAGGATGAGGACAGAGACATTTTCAGGCACACGATTGGGTAGTGAAGGAGTCTTCCAGCTCTGTTACAGAGCTTCTAGAAAGGCTTGAGTCCTGAGGCTCTGCCTGCATACTGCAGGAGGAAGGGAAAATGTTTTTGTGTGTGCCTACATGTGCACAGAGATTAAAACATGCTCCTAGAAGAATACATACTGCATGTTATATGCAAGAAAGATTTATCTGGCCCTAATGGTCAATAGTGCCAAGCCTAGAGTATTGTAAGAGAGGCTAAGCCTGTGAGGGAGACAGAGCCCTTCCACTATTTTCAGCATGACCAGAATTCGGCCTTCACCTTCAAAAATACATTTTGAATACTTCCTGTGGCACTAGGTAGTATTTTAAACACTGAATACACTGGTGCATGAAAAAGACTAAGACAAAATTTATTAAACACACAATGTATTAATTCGTATACCTTGTGGCTGTAACTGAGTACCACAGCATGGATTGTTTATAAAATAAATAAGGGTTTGTGTAGTTCCTAGTTCTGGAGGCTGGGAAGTTCAAGAGTATGAATTTTGGCAGCATCATAATGTGGAGGACAAGTGTGCTCGAGTGGGTGAGCGTGCCAGAGTAAATGTGCCAGACAGGGAGAGAGAGAGAGAGAGAAAGTTAAAAAGAAAGCCACAGTGCCCATGAACGGATTGATACGTGCCAGAGACAGAAATGACTAATCCCTTTCTGGACTGTGTTTTAAAGATCTCACTTCTATGTATGGCTACAGTAGAGACCAAATTTCTTTTTACGGGCAACAAACCACATCCAAACCATAGCCTATCAGGCTTTACTTACTGAACTAGCTGGGTATGTGCCATAATGTATAATAAAAAGTAATAAGTGCAGGCAATTTGTAGATGATATGAGGAATAAAGGGAGCTCTGAGGCACGGAGTGGGACGTGCTATGGTGGAAGCTGGAATGTGCAGGACCACCTCACTGAGCAGCTCAGCTTGGTGAAATCTGAAGGAGGTGAGGATGCACTCCAATGTGCCCTCAGAGCAGGTATGCATACATGAAGAATCTATGCAGAGAACCTAAGCAGCGCGCTTGCCATGTCAAGGAACCCCCAAAAGTCTTTGGGGCTCAAAGAAAGAGCAGGAACTAAGATCAGAGGTAAACTCATGAACCAAGTCATGCAGGGTCCTTAGGCCACTCTACTGATGCCCGAGGGAACTATGAGCAAAACTGAGGAGCCCTTTCAAGGTCTTGAGCACAGAAGTAGCACGCCCTTGATGTTCAGGACTGACCAGCCAAACTTCTGAGCTGCTAATAGTGGATTAGCTACAGAGTTAGACGGTACTTTAATCCAGCAAGCCAGCAGAGAGATAACAGAAGCTCCGACCTGCTAAGCAGCTGCGGTGAAGATTGTGAGAGGTGGTTGGGTCCCTCTCTCTGCTCCACCTCACCCCCAGGCCCAGCAGCACAGAGAAAGGAATTCTAGTCATCACACAGCAGAAGCAGAAGCAAGGCACAATGGAGGTGGTAAAATTAGGGAGGTAGAAATGGGCATGGAGTCTATCTTCAATACAGGATTGATGGTTATGTCCAGGAGCATACGATGCAGAAGGCCGGCGGTATTGGGGGGGGGGGTTGGGGAGGATGGTGAATGAAGACAACAGGAAGAGAGAATTGGAGTCTTGGAAGGGACGGAGAAAAATTCACATGAAAAATCCCTAAAATTCCAGACCACCCCCAGATGTAGAGAAAGACAGTCATGTCTTCCCTTGAGCCCTTCTTCTCCAGGCAGTGATGCTTAGTGTGGGGGTGGGGGGAGCATTTGGTAATTATAACTGGAGTAAACCAGTATATATCATGCTGTGTGGTTGAGGCCAGAAAGGCAGCTACTAACTATGACAACACAGGGCGGTGCTATGGTCAAGAAGTCCTTTTACATCAGCTGAGCCCTTGAGTGAAGAGCTACCATGGCCCCTCTTCACATCTCATCATTCTCATTCTCATAGGAAGGGAGATAAATGCTTTCAGGAAAAGAAGATGCGTCTCCACAGCAATTGAAACAAGCAGTTGGAAGATAGGTTTCCTCTTCCTGATTGCCTCATTTTTGTGCCCATGCCCAGTGCCCAGTCAGGACCTCACAGATGCCTGTACAGAGCTCATGGCACAAAAGAAGTAAAGGCTATTAATGTTCTATATTTGTGACATTTAAAGGGATAGGAGACTTGTTTTGAAAGCTAGCTCCTGTGGCAAAGTGTTATTGTAATTGCCGTAGATTACAAATTAGTAGCCACAGCATGAATGTGAAGTGAACCTGGGGGCTGGAGAGATGGCTCAGAGGTTAAGGGGATGAACTTGCGTTTGATTCCCAGCACCCACATCAGGCCACTCCCAACTGCCTGTAATGACAGCTCCAGCGTCATTCTGGAGTCATCCAGTGTCTTCCGGCTTCTGTGGACAGCTGCACTCTTGTGCACATACCCAGACCCAGACACTGAAACGTGAATGAAAACAAATAAACCAAAGAAATAGCTCCCTGAGCATTATGGCACAGGTGAGGTGTATTCCAAGTCAAATATGGCAGCAGTCCCAAATTCTTTGAGACTGAGGAAAGCACTGCTCCCTAGCAGCAAGCGGTCGCCCTTCAAAGATCCATTCCACACGCACCTTAAAGTCAATGGCTATGTGGTAATGGTGTCCAAAGCATGGCATATCAGGAGGTGAGTACGGGAGAGTTTGTTTTATTTATCTTAAATAATAGATAAGGAATGAAAGCCCACAAACACTTGGTCTAAGAGTCAGAGGTTGGTGTAACCCACGGGCTATAGGTTCTACAAAGGGCATTTGTAAGTAGTAACCCTTTCAGAATCAGATTATGTTCAATACTTTCTAGCATTTTCCAGCTTACACATGTCTGTGCTTTGTGACCATGAAACTCATTCACCACAGAGGTGCCCGGTTATCTTATGTCAAAGTATTTAAAACAGCTACTATTTAAAAAACAATTATTTTATTTTATAGGAAACACCACATTTTTACCGTTTTTACCAACACAAAAGGCTTATAGTAAGACAAATGATATTTAAAATCAGGCAAATTTTTTTAAGTGTTGAGTGAAATCAGTTATTTTTGAAATCAATGTGTACTGTAGAGTTTTTTAAAAGATGTTTGAAAATACTCCTTTGTTATGTAATCTCTATGCTGAAAACATACAAATAGCTGACTAAAACTTTTACCATCACACCTATAAAAACTAGAGACAACTTTTAAATATACTACAAAATATTTCAGGGTTCTAGTGAATTTTTATGTTTATTTTTAAATTTAGAAAGTGCAAAACTTTCCAAATTATTTGTGACAAAAATGGATCAATACAAGAGAAGGTGGAAATTTAACCAAATTCCAATGGAAGCAGTATCTTCAAGTAATTCTGACCAAGTCGGAAAACTTTTAATCAGACCTGTAAGCCATCATTTAGCTTGATAGTCACTTAAGACAGTGACACGGAGGAGTTCATCCTGTTCCGTTACAGCTGGAACTTGGAACTGTGTCATAAAGGACATAGCTAACTAAAAAAAAAAATTACAAAGAAACAGAGTAAAATAAAACAAATCCACACTTGTGGTAGATGGTTTCCACATTGACTGCATAAATCACTCTCGCTACCCACGCCTTTTACATTATCTCCCAACCTGAAGGTGTGGGGCTTGCTTATGATCTTGCTTTGGATCAGTGATCACTACCAGGTATTGAGACTATGCTGAAATAAATCCAAGCAACAAATCAGAAGCTAATATATACATACAAGGGTGACTGAAACACAGTCAATGATGTCAAATGCTGGTGAGGACATTGAGCAAGAGGAACTCGATGGTCACCGGATGAGCCCAGCCTGTTCTTACTCAAAGAATCGTGAAGTAGCAAGTGATAGTTGTCTTAATTACTAACTCTTGGGTATTTTGTTATGCAGCAAAGGCTGATTGATATAAAAGTGTATTCAGTAATGATGATTATAGTGAACACAAATAGGTTCTTTCCCATTTAGAGAGCATTCACTATAAGCATTATTTACCTGTCTTCCAAAGGTTATTGTATTCAGATATAATACATATACGTTATATAAATCCACAGCACATATAAGTTTATATACGTGAACAATCAAAATATCTGAATGAATGTCCTATGTTAGAGATAAGGGTAGAGACTGAAGAAATTCTTGCTATTGAAGAGTCTATGATTGCTTCTTCTTTTGACAACATAATTATCCAATCATTTCTTTACTATAACGTCATAATATAGATGTGTGACACTCGGGAGGCTTGAAGTTACTTTATGTCAAGCATAGCTTTAACTGAAATAATCTAGAAACATGTTTAAAACCCTAATGTGTATTTAAAAACCTAAGTCCAGACCAGTTGTTATGGCATATCACATTTAACCCCAAGTAGATCTCTGTGAGTTTGAGGCTAGCTTGGTCTACCTAGTGAGTTCCAGAACAGCCAGTGCTACATAGTAAGACCTTGTCTCAGATAAACAAACAAACAAACAAACAAACAAACCCAAACCTGAACTAGGAACACTCCTGTCAGCATGTGAGAGGCTGAGACAGGAACATTGCTGCAGATTCAAGGTGGAGTATATAGTGAGTTCTAGGACAGCCTGAGCTACGTGGTGAAACTATTGTCTCAAAACCTGAAATGAACAAACTAAAAAGCCAAACATAGAAAAACAAAACAGAGTTGGAGGGTATGCTGCTGTCTTGTGTTCCTGAGTTTAACCCCTGTGAGAGTTAGTCTGACATCCTCAGACCCAGTCCCTAGACTAATCCAGCCACTGATCCCAACTTCCACATCCAGTTGACCTTCACTATGCTAAAGAGTGGCTATTAATTCCCCCTCTTTTAGAAAACTTGAATTAAAGACAACCAGTCTTTGCACAAGCAAAGCTGGTGTTAATTCTAATAAACGGTTTAATTGTAATTTAAATAAACCACAAGATCGCCTTCCAACACTACTTGTAAATTTCATTCTTTCAAGAAGAAAAACAAAAAAACTTACAAACAACGTGGAGTGTGATGGATTGAGTGAGATGGCATCTGAATGCTTGGTCCCAGGTGCTGACACTATTTGGTTAGATTTAGGAATCGTGGCCTTGCTTGAGGAAATACGTCACAGCAAAGGGCAGAGGAAAATTTCAAAAGCCATGGGCTGTTCTCTCGTTCTCTCTGCCACCAGTTTGTGGTTCAAGGTGTGAGCACTCAGCTACTGCTTACTGCCACACCTTCCTGCTGAGATGGGCTTTCATCCCTCCGGTACCTTAAGCCAAATAATTTCTCTCTTCTGTAAGTTGCCTTGATTGTGGTGCTCTGTCACAGCAACAGAAAGTGACTGACACAGCAAGACAACATCATTTACACGTGTGGAGATCTACTTCTCTTATTTGTGATTTATTGCTTAAAATAGAAAATTTCCCTAGTGATAAAGGATTTGTGTGAATATGATGCAGAGTGAATGATATGTAAATTTCATGAATGGGTCCTTGTTCAGTATTTTAGATTTCCCTTGTGTATAATGTCTCTCAGAGCCTGTAATACAACACTGAAGAACTGCAGCGTCTTACTTTGCTTAATTGACTTTTATATTAATTTCTGTATAGAAGGTGGACGTGTATTATATTTCATGTTGCACAGATACTCTATTTTTCTGGGTTTGTCCATAAAGACTAGTGGTTGCGTTTCTTCTGCTACTCTGAACATGCAGTTAATTTAACTAAGTTAAGTAGTGAATTCTATATCCAAAGCAGAAATTCATATAGGAAAAGTGTATGAGTGTCATAATTATTTAAGAGACACATTACAGCAGCTGTCAATATATCCTCACGGAATATAGCCTTCTACAGTACATGATTTCAAGTTATCTTCTGCAGTCTCAAGCTTACAAAAAGTGCATCAAGTCCTATAGTACACAACTCAAGAAATGTATCAAGAGCTATGGCTCCAACACAGTTGAGCCTGAATGTATCATGGGGAATGTTCTGAAACTCAGGAGTGGAAGGAGGCGGTAAGGTGTCAAACCTCATCTGAGCATCAGTTTTTAACTGAACAGAACGTTCGTTTAAAATGGAATCAAACAAATCAGAAAGAGAGTCAAAACCAATACAAAACAATTACAAAGATCTTTCTACTACGTAATTGTGTTTTTTTAAAAAAATATTTTTTATGGTATCAAAGATCCTTAACCTGGACACTCTTGCTGCTTCAGGATCACCTCTCATGGCATTCTACCTCAAAAGACATGTGCTCTGGGGCTGTCTCAGGTCATGTGCTATGCTATAGATTGGATGCTTGTGCCCCTGTAAAGTCCGAATGCTGAAACCTAACACACAACATGATGGTGTTTAGAGTCCCCTGCTGTGATGGTGAATGGAGATGATGAGGCCATGAGGGATTTTTATAGGATCAAGGTCTCAGTACAAAAAAGTCATGCTGTGTGCGGTGTTCTTTTTATGGAAGGCAAGACAGAGCACATGCAACCTTATTTCATTGCTGTGAAGCTCCGTCCATAATATCCTTTGAGACTGGAATTCCTATGGACCCCTCCCCTAACCCTGCTTTGGGAATGTCTGCACATCCTAAAATTCAATTTTCTGATGGTCCAAAAAGGCTTTTAAAAACATCTTTGCTCTTCATGCCCCAAGCAGACCTTATTTGCCCCTCTGTCTTAATTGCTAATGGCTGCCTCATCAAATAACAGAGCCAGTTAAATACAATTAAATGACTGTTAGAATTGTGCTCATCTCATATCTAGCTCCTAAGTTGGTTCTGCCAAATGATGATTTTGTTACTGGTACATTGAAGGCGCAGCCTGCTGATGCTAGCTTTATGCTGGGCATCATCTTCTGGCTTCAATTCTTTTCATGAAACTTAAGATTTAATTCCTGTACTCCTGCAGTTCACCAAGCATTAACTCAAAATGTCCAGAATTCAACATCCACCCCTGCAAAGAAACCACCATGTAACCTCTTGCTCTTCAAGATCTCTGCTTCCACTTTGCTTTTGGTCTCTGAGGACTCCTTATGTGCCAGATAAAAGTTGTCTCCAGGATTTTGATTGTTTCAATTAACATATCATTAGAAATTATCTAATATTTCTAAGAAACAAAAACACGAGCTCTTGGTACACTGATGGAAAGTTTAAAAGTAAGCTGAATATCTATAAATAAAATCCTAGCAATATTTATATATATCATAAAATGACATGCTATGGAAAGCAGTGTGGCAGGTGCATATGTGATAGAATAAAAACATGTTAAAACATACTTTTATGTTCTGTTTTAGGGAAAGATGGACAAAGATACAGAGAGGAAGAGAAGAACAGAGAAGAGAGGAGAGGAGAGAAGAGAAGAGAAGAGAAGAGAAGAGAAGAGAAGAGAAGAGAAGAGAAGAGAAGAGAAGAGAAGAGAAGAGAAGAGAAGAGAAGAGAGAAGAGAGAAGAATATCCTCAGAGGTCAAAAGAAGGAATCAGATCCCTTGGAGCTTGAGTCACAGTGGTTGGATACCACTCTATGTGGATGCTGGGAACTGAACTTGGTTCCTCTGGAAGAGTAGCAGCTCTCAAACCTGATGACCACATGCTTTAGTTAAAAGACTTTTATTTGTATAGACTTTACATTTTTAAAATAAGAATATATTACGACTTTATTTTAATTCATTAAAAAAGAATCACAAGTTCAAAGGCATCAATTAGGGTATATAAAGCTTCACCCCAGTGCCTGACATAGAGGTCTACTAGTTTTGTTTACAATTTACTGCTATTATTGTTTGAAGGTTACCGGTAATTGGTGGGAATACAGCATGGTGTGATGGTGTCTGTGAAGCCAAGGGATTGGTAGCAAATGTCAGGTAGAAACTTTATCTTTTGATTAGAGGCACTGATCTAGTCTCAAACTGTAACTCACAGACCATTTGTTATACTTGCTACTTCAGATATTGATGGGTTGACTAGAACAAAGTGTCTATGATCAAATAAAGTTTGACATCCTGGGTTGCACAACTATGATAGTGTTTCCACAGCTTTGTTTTCAGCCGCTGGGGTCGTCAGAACTGTGCAGTCCTGTAGTGCACTGTGGACCTGGAACAGAGAGTTCTGGAAAGAAACCCTTGGCAGACTTTGCAAACTTCAGAATCTTTTCTCTTCCATATCTCCAGGGACTTCCCTTCTGAGAAAAGCTTTTTAAGAAATACTTTCTAGATGGTACTGCCTACATCAGACACCACAATGCCCTTTTATTGAGGCTAATTAAGTTGTATGCACAGACAGGCCTTCATGGTGTCTAATGGAGAGCACATTCTTTCTTGTCCTTTCACTGGTCTAGAATAGAATCCAAGTCTAAACACTGGATTCTTTTGTAAGAGAAGGCAAGAGACCTTCCCTGTCTGTGTCTGCACACAGGACACTTCTTTTGGGTTAAAAATTGATGAATGGGTGGAAAATATGATGCTTCTAGAGCTGTTTCCTGGCATCGAATAACCTAAAACCAAACAACAAAGGGCAGCCATGGAAAATGAGAGCAGACAAGGAAAAAAATAAAGCTCCGAAGCCCTTGCTCCTGCTGATTGTTACCACATAAGCAAGGAGCCTGCTGATCAGGAAACATGTGCTGCTTTCTGAAACTAGATGGGAAACTATTTGTTGTGCGTGCTTGGCCTGCGCAAAGGAAAACTCAGCGAGGCCAGAAGACATCAAACAAAGTATTCGATTCACTAGCTGCTGTAAGCTAGTGAATGATGAGCCATGCATTATGCTAAGTATCTCCTTCCATTCTACATCTAACCATCGTGCCGTGTTTGTAAAGAACTTGGTGTTCTTCGGTCTTCTGAAAATGCAGTTTGCTGTCAACCTCAGCCAGCCCCAGAGCAGACATGGGAATGCAGTGAGAGCAGAGTGAGATAGAGCCATTATGCCCACATTCCTGCTAAATCGGGATACTGAATCTTAAGACACAGTCATTCCCAGGGCACACATATGTTTGCTATGGATGGCTAAAATAGGAGGAGGGAGACCTACAAGCTGGAAACGTGGAATACTAGCTTCTGATTGAAATGGAGGGTATGACTTCTAGCTGGCACAGTGGGGGCTGCACTTATTTTGCCTCTGTAATACACATACCCCCTGCCTTACACCAAGGCTCGACCTCTAAGTTTGTTCCGCTGAGATGGTGCAAGAGTTGTGTGCATACAGTAACAAAACTGTATGAAGAAATTTGAGTTTCAGTCTTTACCTGGGCTAGCAATGGTCAATAGAATGTGGATGTTCTCTTGTGTTTGGTGGAGGCAGGAAGCTATGGCTCGCAGCTGGCCATGTGATGGTGAGGACAAGCTGCTGACGCTGTCCTTAGATTCTGCACCAAGCTACGGTGCTTGGCGAGGTGTGTCAGACGAATTTCAGCTTAGAGTGTTTCCAATTAAAACCGCATGTGCAGTGCTTGACCTAGATTATCCCAGGTCACAGGTGAACAGGTGGTTCTTAAACAACTGAGAGTTATGATGCAACATCTCTGAGACGTGTTCTCTCCTCTTTAAAATCCTATAGAAGAAAAGCCTTCTTTGCTGATATCAAAAGAGCTTCTTCGTCTTAACCCTTAAGGGTGTTGTCTTCACATGAACAAAAGCCCCTATTCCCTGAGCTTTTTAATGATTTATTTTTGTTGTTCTTTAAATGTATATGTATGTGTGTATATGAGTGCAGGTTCCCACAGAGGCCAAAAGAGGCTCCAGGAGTTGCATTTGGTCATGATCTGCCAGATCTGAGGTCTTAGAGTCCAACTCAGGTCCGCTGCAAGAACAGGACATGGTCTTACCTGCCAAACCTCTGCAGCCCCATCATGCTTTTGTTATTGTTTTCGTTTGTTTTGTTTTTGTCAGAATCACGTCATGTAGCCTTGGCTGGTCTTGAACTCACGGAGATCCTACTGCCTCTGTCTCCCAGGGGCTGTGTGAAACATACGTCCTATCATGACCAGCCTTTCTTTGAATATCTATCATGATGTTTTTCTTCCCATTTACACAAAAAGCACATGATTGATTCTGAGTTTTCAGGATTTTTTTTAAGCACTAAGTACTTTTTTAAGTACTAAGTCCGGTGTTTCCTGATCCTTGTTTCTAAGTTAGAGAGAGAGAGAACACTGCTATCAAGGACACACAGGGGACTAGATGCCTTCAGGAAACTCAGTTCGAACAATGCCGAATTTGATCATCTAATTAATGGAAGTGTCAGTGCCTGGAATGTGTCTGTCATCTCCTGCCCTGCATTTTTGTTCAAGTGATTCATCTGTGCTATCTTGCTAGCCATGAAAATGACAGTGAAATATGGCTGTCCATTAACCAAAAGCAAAATGTAACGCAGTAATGATGCCTGAAGCTTCCTGCAGGGCTGGAGTTTTTAGAAATCATTAATAATACATGGCCAGCAATGCCTTGGGCAGCTCATGGGTTGGTAAAAATTTCCATTATAAAGTGATAATCCACGAAGTCATGTATCACAGCCTTCAGCAATTTACTTAAAGCCATTCTGCATTGAGAATGCTGTTGCCAACATTAAACTCATCTTACAGATGGGAAAATGGAGATTGTTGCACCAAACGATTGTGTGAAATGAATCCTGGAATTGAAATCAAGGCGGCTGGTTCAGTTCTGGTTTTACATTAAGGCTCCTGGTATATATGTCAGTAGGAGAACATGTAGACATAATTGGGTAATGATTGGGAGTCGGAAGTGGAGTTGGGGTTCTATTAGCCATGAGCTCTAGCTCACTTTATTTCATCTCTCAAAATATAGAACAAGCAACAACATGATAAGTTGTGAAAAGGTAGTCTCAGGCCACGTGTCTCAATGGGTTATTCGGGGCCACAGGGAAAAGCAAGCAAGAACCTGCCCAGTGGAAATAAAACAAACAAAATCCTGTGACCATGACCAAGTCTAAAACTCCCTTAAGTTCAAGAGCTTCAGGCTCCTCTATGAGACTTCACGAAGCAAACTCTCTCCTGCCATCTCAAGAGTTTCCAGCACAGGACCCCCATCTCACCCCATTACCCTCTCCTCCAGTGAAAACCCACTGGAATGAGTCTGAAATGCAAGCTGTGTGTTGTTTAGCAAAACACTTCGCTCCAGGTTTGGTTTTATTATAGGTAATGGGAGGAGGGGGATAGAGTAGGCCAGGCTCTCCAGTCACCGGCCCTTCAGAGAGCTGTGACTATGAGGTAGGCGTCTTAATTCCCGCCCCCCCCCTTCAAAACATGGTGGGTGTTTATACCGAGCAGTGCTGGCATTGAGCAGTGTCATGAGTCATTGAGGCACTCGGTTCAGGCTGATACAGAGCTTGGATGTCTCACAAGCTTCTAATGGGATGCTCTTCAGACCAATCCGAACAGAACAGAGGACCGCACAGATAACAAGCTCCTGAACACAGATCACACTCATGGGAGGAAAGAGCTTGAGAAACAACCTTAAGTTGTTCATCTCCTGTTCCCTTTGAGTAGACCTGCTCAGTTTAGGTTCAGCACCAGCAGAAAGCACAGGAAAGCCAGGAACCCACAAGCTCCTATGACTACCCCCAACGACACATACCCAGTTCTCAAGGATCCAGACAGCAACTGAACTGAGTACCCTCTCGGCCCTGGCTCTCCGTGCCCTGACTCTCCTCCCCCCGTGCTTTTTTTTTTTTCTCCACGACACTTTTAGTAGCATTTTCACCTTACTATATTTTTAAAATCTTCCATGTTTTTTTTTCTTTCTTTGTGCTTTCAGCTCACTTTGGTTATGAAGTTTTCAGTTATTGAGTAATCTTTATTCTTTATTCTTCATCTTTGTCCCTGTTTTCTTTTTGTCCCTTTGTCTCCCCCACCCCCCCCTTTTTTTTTCCTTTTATACTCTGAGAAGTTTTGGTACTTTAAAAAGATTTATTTAATTCGTGTATATGTGTCGTTCTGGGGCGTGTGTGTGTATGTGTGCGCATCTGTGAGTGTAGGTGCCTGTGGAGGCCAGAAGAGAACAAACAGCAGAGCCCCCGGTGTTGAAGTTAGAGGCACGTATTAGTGTCACAACAGGTATGATAGACCCCCACAGTACTCATTTTTAACTCCTGAGCTGTCTCTCCAGCCCCAAGATGGTTTTGGATTTTATTGTATTTCTTTTAATCTATCCCGCATTTACCTAATTTTGTTTCTGAATTCTCTCAGAATTCGGAAAGTATTTCCTTTTTTTTTTTTTTTTTGTATTCTCTTACTATGCTCCCTCCCCTCACTAACATCATTCCCCACTCCTCTTTTCCTATTTCCTCTCATTTATTTACTCCTCCTTCTTCTCCGCTTCTCTGTTTCCCCTCCTTGTTCCTTTCTCTTACCCAGCTGCCATTCCTGCATCGACTCTGAATAGTTTTACTTCATGGCATAGTCTACGAAAGCTCCGCAGTTTTCTCCTTTATGGCTACCAGTGATGGATTAGCGGGCACTAGGTGGTTTAAAATGAATTGTGTTTAGAGCAGTGCTTGGAGACAATACCTGTTGTCTCATGTCTGAGTCACACTGAAGACTGGAAGCTGCTCAAGAGTCACACCCAAGAGGAGGATGCTGATAACATCTGCACATAAAAGTGGGATACGCCCAAACCAATCCATTCACAAACTGCATTATGGAGACTCAAGCAGTATGATGAGAAAATCAAGGCAACTGAATCCTCCAAAATACTCCCCAACTACCGGATTCTCTTATTCTGAAAGAGGTTAAAAGAGGGATGAAGATTTCAAAGTAAAAATGATCACCAGCCACAATGATGACACAGACAAGATAATTAATTCAAATAATGACTTGGAGACACAAGTTGGCAACATAAAAACATCAGCAAAACCAACGAAAAAGAAAAAAAATCAATGTGCATTTAAAAATCAATAACATGAAAGAAAATTTCATCAAAGAAATTGAGACTTGAAAGAAAAACAGAATAAAAAGTTTGGAAGTAAAACACTCAATGAAACAAGTAAACACTGCTAACAGACTATACCAAGCAGAAGAAAGGATATCAGGAATTAAGATAAAACACTATATTCAGGCAGCAATAAGGAAAATAATAAGTGAGCATGACTACAGTTTATAATAAGAACTCTAAAATTCAATCAGGAGATCAAACTTGAGGGTCCATAAGATAAAAGGGGAATCTGAAATATAGACTTAAGACACCATAGCAGAGATGACCAGTCTGGAGAAAGAAATGAATATCCAGTCACAAGAGCCATTTAGGATCCAGAACAAACATGACCAGAGAAGAACCTCTCCATGATGTATTAGTCAGAATGTTAAAACTATAAAGCTGTAGGGAAAAGATACCAACTCAACTGAAAAAGTAAATGTGTCAGAATAAATCAGATCTCTCTTCAGTGTCCTAAAAAGTCGGGAAAGCATGAAACAATATATTTCAAACCCTGAAAGTAAATAACTGCCGACCAAAGTTGCTATATGCAGTAAAGCTATCTTATAAACTTGGTGAAGAAATAAGAACATGTCAAGGTAAGCACAAACCACAACATTTCATGACCATCAAAAGCCAGCTCTGCAGAAGACTCTTAATGGAATACAGTAGAGGAAGAGTGAAAAAGCCACAGAATCTTTAAAGTAGACCACATTCCAGGCTCAAAAGCAAGTATTAACAGATACGGAATAATTAAAATAATTCACTCTCTCTTTGGAGATCATATTGGAAGAAAACTCAAAATTGACAGCAAAACAAGTAACAGAAACTACACAAATATTTGAAGACAGAATAGTAACACACATTTGAATAACCAGAGAGTCACTGGAGAAATCAAGGAGGAAATTAAAAAATTCCTAGAACCAAACCAAAATAGAAGCACAATTCATAAAAGCTCTTGGGATAATGCTAAGATATTGATTGCTAAGAGAGTTTACAGGCATTAGTGCAGAGAGAGGGAGAGAGAGAAAGGGGAGGAAGAGAGTGGGAAAGAGGGAGGGAGGGAGAAAGAGAAAGAACTCAAGGTCTTAGAAAAACAAAAATGAACCAAACCCAGAAGCAGTAGGTGGAAAGAAGGGACGGAGAGATGGCTCAGAGGGGAAGAGCCCTGGCTGCTCTTCCAGAGGACCCAGGTTTAGTTCTCAGTATCCACATGGCAGTTCACAAGCAACTATGCTGTAGTTCCAGGAGATCCAGCACTCTCCTCTGGTCTTCATGGGCACCAGGTCTGCATATGGTGTACAAACATGCAAAGTAAATTACCTATGCACATAAAGTTAAACTTTTAAACATAATAAGATCAGGGCAGAAATGAATGAAATAGAGACTAAAGGGCAGTGTATTGGATCAGACAAACAAAAGTTATGTTTTTTTTTTCCTTTGTAGAAGATCAACAAGACTGAAACACTCTATCCAACTAACCAAAAGAAAGGGGGGGGAGAAACCCCAATTTAATGAAATGAGACATGAAAAGGGGATGTTACAACAGATTCTAATGACATTTGGAGCAGTTTTAGGACAGCTTTAAAAGCATTAAAAGATTCTGGATTTCTAGACACAACCTGCCAAAACTAAACCAAGGCAATAAATTAGTAACTCAGATCCATGACAAGAAGATTAAACTAATACTGACTGTGTCCACAAACAAACGAATGGGCAAAGAAAATGTGGTACATGTATAAAGTGGAGTTGTATGCAGCCATAAAGAAAAATGAAATCACAACATTTGCAGGAAAATGGTTGGAACTAGTGATCATTGTGTTGAGTGACATAAGCCGCACTCAGACAAAGACCACATGAACATTACAGGCCATAAAAGAGAAGAAAGAATGGTTAAGGATGGGGTTGGAGGGAAAGAGAGGGTAATAGAAAATAGGTGACACAAAAGCAGAATGAGGTCTACTTAAAGGGAGGAAGGGGACCAGCAAGAGTGGAGCGGAGGATGGAGAGAGGACAGTGAAAGATGAGGATGAGGAGGGGTGAATAAAGAGAGAGTACCGTGACACGTATGTGGAAGAATGCCTGTGGCAAAGAACACACATTTAGAAACAAGAAAATCGAAGAACCCTACTCAGGATTCTATTCCAACTCATCTTCTCTTCCGTTCTCCCACGGATGAATCTCTAGGCCTGCTCACGCTAATCATTTGGGACACAATCATCAAATTCAGGCTCGCTTATACATGTAAGTGACAGTATGGAAAGCCATTTACCTAAAATGATATGAATTTGACACAAATAATCTTACGTTTCTCATCCAAGTCTTATACAGTAGCCAAATTTCTGATCAGACCTCAACACCTGTAAGTCGATTTTTTTTTTAAGTTAAATCTTGAAAGAGTAGCAGACCAAAAGAGAGAGACAATGTTTCCAGAAGTGGGAGGCCTCGAGGTTGTTGGTCTGTAACCCTAGAAATAGAGAAATAGTGGTGAATATTATTTTCCTCCTGGATGTGAACTGCCTTCTCACAGAGTGTCAGTCACTGTGTTTTAAATCACCTGCCGACAGAGTTTCAACAACCGTGGAGCAGGCAAAATGGCATCCCTGGTCCTGAAGTCCTAACAGAACTTTTTTTTTTCCATTTGAAGACTGGATTGGACTCTCTTTCTGTGTGATACCCAATTCACATCTCTGGCAGTTTCAATTTTCAACAAAGGAAACTTCCTTCATTACTGTGTCTCTGAAACAAGCTCTATACTCGGAGGCAATCTTTCTGGGCTTGGCTGCCCATTCGTTTGTGGCATGGTCCAGAAAAGTAATCCTCAGATGGCCTCTGAAAACCTGAGCCAGGAAAGTTCCTGACACATTTGGACTCTGGCTGGGATCAGTGTCCAGCTTCCTGCAAACACTCCCGGGGATGTCAACACATTTTTCCATCTTCTCTTCTGTTTGCATTACACCCTGGGAGGACTTGGTTTTAGGCAAGCATCAATATTTTGATGTGATGACATGATAAATGTCCACAGTCAGCGCTTGCAATTGCAATTTTGAAATGTTAGAGCACAGAGGGGAAAATGAGCAGATGAAACAAGGCAAAGGCCAGGAAGGGAAAGTCAATAAAGAGCCCTGAGAAGATGTTCCACCTAGTCTCTCACAGAGAAATGTAAGCTCAGCAGGCCTACGAATGAAGTTTATGTTTTCCTCCCAAATGTGGTCTGTTTCCTGTTTCAGAGAATGACAGCACAGAGCCATCTGTTATGAAGGAACCGGAAGGACATCCTTGGTGACTCTTACATTCATTCATGTGCAGACTCCTTCACCAAGTTCCGACGATTTAACGTCTTCTGTGTGTCTTCATATTTTGAATACGTATTAAATGTGGCCTTCGTCTTGAAACACCAGTAAACACTTTTGGCCTACTGTATTAGCTACTTGTCTTGTTGCTGTGACGAAGTATCCACAGAAAGTAATTTATAGAAGGTTTCATGTGGTGCTCATGGGTTTGAGTGACGTGTCCATCACAGTGTTGGAGGCATGGCAACAGGAAGAAGCAGAGGCTCTTCACGTTGTATCCACAGTCAAGAAGCAGAGAGCAATGAATGCTGGTGCTCAGCTGGCTTCCTCCTTTTAATTCAACCAGGGACTCCAGGACACAGAATACTGGCATCCATATTTAGAATGGGACTTCTCACTTGAGCTAATCCCTCGAGAATCATTTCCATGCTGATTCCAAATCCCACCAAGTTGGCCATCAAGATTAACCACTGTAGTTATTGTATGTATTATCTAATGCTGTGATAAGCCACCAATGAGAAATCAGTTTAAAGTAGAAATGGCTTCACTGGGGGCTTCCTGTGTCTGTGCATGGTTGCCTAGCCTGGCTGTTTCACACCTGCATCTTGTGAAAATATGTAGCGTAAGAAAGTCACTTACATCATGATGACCAGAAAGCAAGAGAAGACAGGCTCTTGGCTGATGACTGGTCTTCAGCACATGACCTTTGGAGGGCATTTTAGATCCATGCCTAACGGTCATCTGCCCCTCTCTATTTGACTCTGACATTCTCCAACACATTCCCAGGCTACGGTGAGAACAACCCCAAGCATAAATCTAGTAATATAAACCCGCTTTATTACTTTCTGCTGTTTTTCCACTGCTCTCTGGACAAAGCCCAAGATCTCTAGCATGGCTTACACAATCTTAACTTGGCCTTGCTCGGTCCTCCAGCTCTTGTGAGCTACTTTTCTCCCCCAGCACTGATCTTGCATCCCTTGAGCTGCCTTCCAATTATTCAGTCATACGCTCTCTCATACCATGGAACCTGCGTCAGTGTTGGGACTCCCAGCATCCCAATGTTCTTCCGTCCGTCCGTCCCCTTCTTCCCCTCTCCTGATTCACCTTTTGTATCCTTTATAGATGAGAACAAGTGTCATTTTGTCAGGAAACTCTTTCTCAGCTTCTTAAGCCTAGGTCATGTTCACTGTCAGAAAGCTGTCTTCCCTTTCCTTTTGAAACAGATAATTTTTCATTTATGTCCTTTCATGTGCTTAATTAATACGTGTGCCTTTTAATAAATTTGGTATAGCCAGAGACCTTGTCTGACTTTACTACCATTATATTTTTTCTTGCTGTCTACCTATTTCTGTGAAAAATGTTTCCATTTAGATTGGGGATATACCTGTTTATCCTACAATCATATGTGTGTGTATATATACATACATAATTTTATAAGATTTTATAAGTTTACACCATCTAACAATACAAATTTAAGACATTTTGTCATCCCAGTATAAATAATACTTTATAATACTTTATACTTTGATGCTGGTGTAGGCATGGCAGCTTTCCTTTGGTTGGGATGTGATTTATCTTTCATTTTCATGCTCTCAGTATTCTTTTTTAAAATTTTTACTTTTTTATATTAATTACAGTTTATTCACTTTGTATCCCAGCTGTAGCACCATCTCTCATTCCCTCCCAATCCTACCCTTCCTCCCTCATCTCCTCCCATTCCCCTCTCCTAGTCCACTGATAGGGGAGGTCTTCCTCCCCTTCCATCTGACCCTAGGCTATCATGTCTCATCAGGACTGGCTGCATTGTCCTTCTCTGTGGCCTGGCTAGGCTGCTCCCACCTCGGGGGGAAGTGATCAAAGAACCAACCACGGAGTCCATGTCAGAGACAGGCCCTGTTTCCCTTACTAGGGTACCCACTTGGATACTGCACTGCCATGGGCTACATCTAGGTTATATCCATAAATGGTTCTAGGTTATCTCCATGAATGATCCTTGTTTGGAGTATCAGTCTTAGAAAAGGCCCCTGAACCCAGATTTTTTGGTTCTGTTGCTCTCCTTATGGAGCTCCTGACCCCTCCAGGTCTTACTATCTCCCCCTTCTTCAATATCCAGCTTTACCACTCCTAGGCATATATCCAAAATATGCTCAAGTACACAAGGACATTTGCTCAACCATGTTCATAGCAACTTTATTAATAATAGCCAGAACCCAGAAACAACTCAGATGTCCCTCAGTGGAGGAATGGATACAGAGATTGTGGTATATTTATACAATGGAATATTACTTAGCAATTAAAAACAAGGAAATCATGAAATTTGCAGGCAAATGGTGGGATCTAGAAAAAGATCATCCTGAGTGAAGTGTCCCAGAAGTATAAAGACACACATGATATATACCCACTTATAAGTGGATATTAGACATATAGGATAAACATACTGAAATCTGTATACCTAAAGAATCTAAGCAAGAAGGAGGACCCTGGGTAAGATGACTAATCCTCACCCAGAAAGACAAACGGGATGGACATCGGAGGAAGGAGAAAACAGGAAATAGGACAGGAGCCTACCACAGAGGGCCTCTGAAAGATTCTACCCAGCAGTGTATCAAAGCAGATGCTGAGACTCATAACCAAACTTTGGGTGGAATGCTCTCAGTATTCTGATATTTAAGATTCTTCTCTGATAAGCATTGTTTTCATTGCAAGCATTGTATAGTAGTGTTGTATCTTTTACTATAACCTGACAATTTTAAATTTTAAAAAGTGTTTACACATAATAAAAATTCTAAAAATTATTGATGGTATTAATGCATTTTTCTTACCTGTTACATTAATCGATTTCATGGTTTTATACATGAATTGAAAATTAGCCAAATAGTATATATTCACCATTGAAGGGCATTTTTAAAGGTCCCAGTTTGACAGGGATATTTTTATCTTGGAATGCTATATCATCATTTTTGATGTCCATAACTTTTCTAAGAATGCTTATGTGGGCTCTATGAGTCCCTGAAGAGGACATATATTTTTCCCCCTAGTCTCTCTTTACGATGCCTTTGTGTTGTGTATCAGTGGGTACAGGTTCTTGGTACAGTTGCCCATGCTGCTCTCAAATTCTTGATTCTCCTCCTCAGCTTCTCTTCAGTGGGAATACACGCATGTGCCACAGGACCTGGCTCTGTCTTTTGCTTTAGTTTTCAATAATTTCTTATTTGTCGTTGACTTACAGGATGTCTGTGTCTGTGGTGTGGTATCTTATCAGTTTTGGAAAACTCTCTTCCAATATTGCTTTGGCCCGCTTACTTTTCCTCTTCCTTGTGAACTATGTATAGGACACCTAGTGTTTATTGTGTTGTTTATAATTCTGTTATTTAAAAAAACACTTTTTTGACTGTTTACATTTATAATGTTCCACATAACTCATCCTCCCCTTTCTATTTTATTTTTATGATTTGTTTTCCTGCTGTCACTCAGTCTGGGTATTTCTGTTGACCTATGTTCTGATTCCTTCCCCAACCACCACCGCTTTGAGCAATCTCCTACTTCTAATTCATTTGTTGAAGTCTAACTTGCATTTGTTTTCTGCATTAGTTATGGAATTCCTATCTTATTATTTGTATGCGTTTCAATTTCCCACTGAAATTCCCCCATCTTGTTATCAATATCATTACATTTTACAAGTACATGAACTCTGCGTTTGGTAACTCCAGTACCGACATTATTTCAGTCAGAGTTCTTTTGCCATAAAGAGACACTATAAGCACAGCAATAAAGGAACGCATTTAATTGGGGCTGGCTTACACTTTCAACAGTTTAATCCGTTGTCATCATAGTGGAGAACATGGCGGCAGGCAGGCAGACATGATGGTTTATATATCTGGATCTGAAGCCATCAGGAAGAGAGACTGTCATGGATTTTTGAAACCCCAGTGAAACACTTCCTCCAACAAGGCCACACCTCCTAATCCCGCTCCAGTAGGGCCATCCCCTGATGACCAAGCATTCAAATATATGAGCCTATGGGGATCATTCATATTCCAATCACCACGCACATGTTATCTGTATCTGCCTTGGATGTTTCCTCTTGTCTTGTAAATGACTCCTGATTGTTTGACAAACTAAGTGCCATCCTTCTCATTTTTTATCTCATCAAATATTAAGTCTTATTCCATGAACAGTTAGAGATTGTATGTGCCTCTGAATAACGTTGTAATTCACATAAAAAAGCAGGTAAACTAGGCCAAACACCTTAATCCAGCCGAACTTGAGACCTCTTATACCTTAAGGAGTGCTGACCCACACCCTGTGTGCCGTTACTGTGCAGCAATCAGTTAGGAAGCATGGGGTTATTTCCCAATGTTTCTTCCTCTTGTCAATCCATGACTCCCAACCATGTCCCACAGGGGCTGGAAACTTTCTCCCTCTATGGTGGGCTTCAAGCACAAATGCTTCGAAGGAAAAATGGAGGCACATTTTTGCCTCAACCCCATATATCCTCCTCTCTAGAATTTTGTCTCCTGATGCCCTTGTCACCCCAGTAGCTTTTATGTTTCTTCAAACGAATTTATGTAAAATGTATTTTTCCAGTTTTCCTAATTGTTCTTGGTAGAAGGGTTTGATATAAATCAACTGATCCTGTTTGCAAAGAAATGTTTCTTTGAATAAGTACTATTATTTACTTATTCATTCAGAGCGCCCTATTTTTTCCCACTGCTCTTTATGGAACTCTCCAGTTATTAAAAAACTCTCTATTTCTTTGTTTGCCACCTGTCTTCCTTAGATAACAAGTGCAATGAGTAACAGAGCTCTGCTTTGGTCACCAGCAAGTCTTTTGTGTTTAACCCATATTACACATCCAGAAAGAAACCCTACTGGATAAACATGGGCCCTCGATCTAAGAATTCTGTGTCCTTCACGCAATCTCGTCCTTGTCATAAGCATATGTGGTAAGTATTAGTCATCCAATTTTAGAGAAGAGAAGTGGAGGCAGGCAAGTAACACCCCCCCCCATACACACACACACACACACACACACACACACACAACGGGCACCATAGATCCAGGGCTTTGTAGAACTCCTCCCTACTATGTAGACTTGATGCTTTTGCAAACTGCACGTGCAACTGGCTCTTTTAAAAAATACGATATACAACTAAAGGGTACTCCAGTTCCTACTGTTCCTTTTCCTCTTCCTTTCTCGTATTCTGTTTCTTGTTCTTTGAGACTTGTGATGGTCGTAAATATTTCATTAAGGAGTGGACTAGAAAGTAAAAGACAGGGAAGCATGTTAGCCAGGCAGGATTGTCTATGTTAGCCAGGGCTGTCTATGCTCCCAACTGCCAAGGGAGGAAAAGCTCTCCTCTCTGCCCAAGGACTGCTTTGCTTTGGACCTGGGCTCATTCATTAAATATTTTCCATTTATTTCATTTAAAATTTACATTGTAGAAAATTTGTAGATGTACAGCAAGTCTGAGCAGAAAGCACAGGGGTTTCCATGTGCCCATATTGGTTGCTACAGGTAAACCCACATTGGCCCATCATTTTTGTGCCCACTGTGGATAACTGTGTAGGGTATGTGTTTGGCCAGTTTCAGCTACCTTGTTTTAGGAGTCTCTTTTGACCTGCAGTTGAAACATAAGTTTCTGCTCCTTGGTCAGCATGAATTCTGGTCTTAACCAATTGCCATAAAGTTCACTTACCCCTGAACTTTGGCCAGTCTAGCATATTTCAGTGTTTGCATGCTCAAGTCTGGGCAGTTAAATTTAATACTGCATTGGAACAGGAAATCAAGAACAGCTCTGGACGTGTAAACGCTCACATTGTCACGTTGAATCTGAAGTCTTTCTGATGCTGCTCACAGGCAGCCCGTTTCCCTCCTGACCACCCAGCCAAGGTCTGGCCTGCAGCCACCGCATCTGGGAAGCCCGTTTGAACAAGCACCATCCTGCAACATTTTTTTCCCCTTGGCACCACACAGAAAGTCATTAACCCTCGCTGAGCGTCAGTTCCCTCCTGTGCAAGTAAGGACCCAAACATTTCCAGAGTGGCTTTTGTAGGTAAAGGTAAATATAGCAAAAGGCATCTACAAAAGGCACAGTCGCTTTACAGTCAGTCTCAATGGACCCTTCCTCCTTGCCTACTCAGCACAGTGTGTTTGGAGGGTAGATGTCCATGCAGTGTAAGAGATAAAACTGATTGAAAACGGGCACGGATTATCTCAGGGGAAATTATCTCAGGGGTAGCAAATCCTTCCAGGGCTTGTGAAGAACAGGAACAAAAGCGTTGTGGAAGCAGATCAGTTGAAGAGAGGTAAAACTACTAGCAGAAAGCAAAGGGAAATAGAGTGGTGGGGTGCTGTCTTTCCGGGGGTTATTTTGTTCATCTCTGTCCACTTACGGATCTAGGAAAATAGAGCACAAAGTGATTGCTTGGCAACCTGAGCAGGCAGGCGCATGTCTGAGCTTCCAGCCACAGCAGAAAGAGAACACAGTCTGTATTTGGTCAGACATCGAGGGGTAAGAGAATGGCTCTTGAGAGAATGAGAGCTATGGCAGAGGGAGCCCTAGCTCTGGGGACAAAGTAAAGACGTGCCAGGGCTATCGAGACACTGTGTAATTCTGTCTGGAAACTGCGGAGGAGTCCGATAGTAAGGCACATTGTCTATCTGGTGGTGGAGTATGGAATGTATCTTATCACGAGTGAGAAGCTAATAGAGAATTTTGAGCTGGTGTATCACTGGATGAATGAGCTTTTTGAGCAGCAAAGACCACAGGGAGAGAGGCTGGAGGCTATAGAACGAGTCCGTTTCATTTGGTTGTTACAGTTATCCTGGTGCGGACAGATAGGCTCTTGCCCCAAAAGGCAGCTGCAGGATGGGGCAGAAGGATTTCTGTGCACATATGTCCGTGACCTCTCCTTATCTTGAATTCTTTCCTAATGCTATTCCATGGCAGACTGTAGGTGTTTAAATGTCTTTATTAGACCAGATCAGTTTTTTTAAAAAGCCGCTTAAAGGTGACAGAGGACAATCAAATTAGATCAATTCTGAAAGTTTGTTTGAGAAAGACTGTGAGGGACTTGCAAACTGGAATGCCTGCACCACCCCACACCATCAAAGATGGATCTTTACAAAGAATGTAAGGTGATACCAAAGCTGGCGCTGTTTCACTCAGAACACACGGCATAGTTGTGCTAGCTGGCGAGACTCATCTTGTGCAGTGTGCCCACTCAGAACAGCAGAAAGAGGAATGCTTCTTTGAATGATGTTCCAAAAATGGGTGAGGGGACGGCATGGATGAGGGGGTGGCATGTGTGAGAGCGTAACATTGAGTTTTATGTTAAGGGCATGGGCTCCGTCAGGAAAGGAGGGACAGGAATGGAGTCGGGAGAGCTGTACCTGCCACCTTCGCTCGTGGGGCTGCACCCCTTCCTCTCTGACCACACCCAGTATAGGCTAAAGAGATGTGCCTGTAAACTTCTGACTGAAGGGCTTTGGGAGGGATGTGTGCTGGGGTGCTTCAGGGGCAGGAAAGGGCCCTTTGGGGGTTAGATGAGTTTGCATCACAGGACTCATGTGCTGAGAGCTTGGTTCCCAGTGTGATAACACTTACGGATGCAGCTTTGGGGGAGGAGAACTAAGGCAGGTTTTGACTTCACTAGTGACAGGACTCATGACGTGATGGAAACATGACCAGGCAGGGAGCTAATAGCCCGATGCTCCACCTCCACAGAACACAGGACTGAAGTGAGAGGAACACCTGCCAGGACCCTGGACCTTTTGATGACTCCTGCTGTCCAACAGAGCAGGACTCTGATGGGGATGAAGCAGGTACCTTCCACGTCTCCGATGGAGATGGTTTCCGTCTGTGAGCTCAGTGAGTGTCTAGTGAACTTCACAACCCTACCAACTATCCTCATGGTAAGAAGACAGTGAATCCTTGAAGCCTTGTTAAAGCCTACCTCAAAAGCTTCACAAGAAATTAACACAGAGTAGTGAGGAGGTAAGGAGACAAGAATATTACTTGTTAGGTGACTAGAAGCTGGATTTCTGCAGTTCCAGAAACATATGGGAAAATGGAGGGGCTGGGAGGATCCCCAAGTTAGGAAACCTGCACAGTGGGTCATGCTAGTAATTTGTTCATCTACCCATTTGTTTATTCCCTGGGTTTCTGCATTACACGGAAAGTGTGAAAGTAGAGATATTGTCACCTTGGTCCCCAACTGGTGTCACAATAGAGGTTTAGTGGATAAGTGGCTTGGGCAAAGAGTGAACAAGATGGATCAGTTTTGAGTGGTGGGTTAGTATCGGCTTACCCTGCGGTTCCCCCACCCAGTGCCGAGGCTCATCGCTGACATTTGAGAAGATTGACAGAGGGCCATATTTACTAACCAGCCTATGTGGGTAACAGTTTTGACATTAGGGCCTTTCGAAGAAATACCAGTTTTCAAGAGGGCTACGAGTTCAGCACCTTTTGCTGAAGTCCTGTCTTAGTTTGAGTTTCATTGCTTCGAAGAGATACCATGACCAAGGCAACTCTTACAAAGGAAAACATTTAATTGGAGCTGGCTTATAGTTTCAGAGGTTTAGTCCATCATCACCATGGCGGGAAGCATGGCAGTGAGCAGGCAGACATGGCGCTGGACAAAGAGCTGAGAGGTCTGTATCTTGACCTGAAGGCAGCAGGAGACTGTTCCCCACACTGGGTGTAGCTCAAACATAGGAGACCTCAAGGCCTGCCCCCAGAGTGACACACTTTCTCCTACAAGGCCTACTCCAATAAGGCTACACCTCCTAATAGTGCCACTCACAATAGGCCAAGTATTCAAACACATGAGTCTTTGGGGTCATTTTTATTCAAACAACTACAAGGCCCTTCTTCTAGTATCTCACCTAATCATTACTGTCATAGATTTGGGGATGACTTCAGTCCATATATATACATATATATATTATATAATGTAAAATCATATATATTATGTCAAATTATATATTATATATGTCAAATCCTATATTATATAAAATTATATATATTACATATTATATAAAATTATATATATAAATATATATATATATATAAAACGATCAGACTCAAGGATAGACAGTAGCACAAGATGCTAAGTGGTAGAGCAAGGGCAGAAGTCCAACTGCCTGCTCAAGAACCTGTTTGTTTGCCCTGTCACAATAGTTAATGCTACAAAGCTTAGCGCTTACCCTGGGGAAAGGGACACCTTTATGAGGCACTCTGTGCATTGGTGGCCTCATCTGACTCCTGTTTTTTTGGTTCTGACACCACTCGCCTCCCACTCTGCAGCTGCCTCTTCCTGGCTCCTGCCTTCTTGGGAAAACTTGGCAGGCCTCTGGAATTGGATGTTTTCTGCCGGGGCAAAAATATCTGTGTTAGGGACTCAGTTCACGCAGATTGAGCCCTTTGTCCTGAATGTCCAGAAGGAAGGCCAAGTCTCTGAAGGGTTTCTGGAGTTCAGCCAGTGTGATCTTTCGACAGGGAACACCCCTTTATGGAGACAAGGGACAGGCTTGCCCATTGCTTTTCGACTGAAGCTGTCCAGTCACTAAAAAAAAAAAAAAAAAAAAAAAAGGATAATTTCCCCACTCTCCACCCCTGCAACTGCTAAATCTCAAGTTAGAAAGGACCCATCCAAGAATGCTACCTTCCAGGATCTGAGGGCCCCTACCTGGGTGTCCACTGCAAGCGTGCTTTCTTCCTTCAGGATGCTTGCTTGCCATTTCAACTTTCCTACTGCTCACTCGTGGACGTCCAGGTGAGGAAAGACTTTAGGATTCCTGAGTACTGCAAACTTCAAAGGTTCATTGTATTTTTGTTAGTGTTTTGCGTGCATGTCTGCGTACAGCGTTCATGCCTGGGTACCCCCTGAAGAGGGGGTTGTCGCCCCTGAAAGTGGGGTTACAGAGAGCTGTGAAGCATCGTGTGGGTGTCGGGAGCCAAACCCGGGTCTCCTTCGGGAACAGCCAGTGCTTTTTACAACCAAGCCATCTCTCCAGCCCCACAATGCTACAAACTTGTAATAAGGGTTCAATTTACAATTGAATGGATATGGCCAGTTTAGGTCTTTTTGAGGAGTTTAAAAATAGTTTCCATCTGGAGTACAGGGAGGGTCAGGCACTCCCCATCCCAGTTTCTAGGACCTTCTCACATCCCCTCAGGCCTCAAAGATGAATCTTTTCATAGCTGTTTGCAGCAAGGATACCTGAAACACCTTGGGAAATACATCTTTTTTTTTTCTTTGAAGCAGAAAATCTGGAGAGGCAAAGTCTCCCGGATTTGTGCCCATGCTTCAGGCTGGGAGCTGCTGGGTCCCAGCAGGGAGGAAGGAATCTCATTCAATACCATTTTTTTTCCAGGCAGGTCTGTCTAAGGGTGTACACGGTTGCTGAACCAGGACTCGGATAATTTCTCGTGTTCTATAACTCGTCCACTTGTGTGACCTTGAGTTCTTTCGGAAGTCCGGTTTAGAGGCGGCCCCTGCCAGATCTGAGCTGCCAAAGCACGGGGTGAGAAGGGAAACGCTGAAGAAGGAACTCCATCCCATTATGGTCATTGCAGAGGATAACGGGTGTGCACGGAGCTGCCTGCCCTCATGCCCCGCTCAGCTTTCAGCCAAGTGTCTGCTCTCTGTGCCACTCCTGGGGCTACGATGAGTAGGCAGCCACTGTAGCCATAAACATGGTATTCTCAGACTTGGGCTATTCTCTTTTGGGATCTCTCTTGAACAAGTCATCTCCACCTTGCACGACTGTTCAGGATGGTGATGAAACTTCCTGCTCACAGCTCCGAGGTCCCGAGGGGGTGCTGCCGTCCTGGTTTCCCCCTCCCGTCAATCAGCTCTCCCTGTTGACACTTGAGTGGAGAATACACCGTGCAGTGAGGCAGCGTGGAGCCGGGGCTGGCGGCTGCACAGGCTGAAGGCTGCACAGGCTGAAGGCTGAAGTCCTTGCTCTGGCTTGTATGTGGGTTGTTTGCCCTCTACGGCCCCATTTTCCTCACTTGAGCCATAAAAATAAAACCCCTCCCCTTGCAGGCTGTTGTAGGGATGAAAGCTATGGTTCTCCACCCAAGCTGCACACCAGAGTTCCCTGAGGAGTCTTATAAGGCCCATTCCTGGGCCCCACCCGGGAGTCAATTAATCCAGAGTCCTGGAAGAGCGAGTCTAGGCACGAGCATCTTAAAGCTCCCCCAGGTGACTTAATCCAAAATGTACCCTTGTCACATGTCCGGAGATAATCTATACAATCCAAAAGGCACTCTGCTTTCAAAATTCCAAAACTCCACAAACGAATGCTGCTGACGTTATTCCTATTGCTGTTATATTATCTTAATCTTTTTCTGAGAAAGTGTCCTACTGGGTTGAAATGCCCAAACTGCGAATCCCACCACGTGCAGGTGATGACAGCTGCCTGACAGAGGCTTGGTGGAACCGTAGGGAGAGCGACCGGAAACAGCCATTACTGAGGACTCCAGTTGCTTACATGTGTGTCTGTGCTTCCTCACATCCGTGGAACATGACCTCTTATGGGCACATTTCATGCAATCTGGGTAGGTGCCAAGGAAAACATTTCCAGCTGAAGCCCAGTGCCTTCATTTCCAGTATGGTCGGTCTCCCGGGAGGCAGCTGTCAACTTTTGCATCCCAAGTTACCTTTGCTCTGCAGTAAATAGATGAGTCAGAGCTGGTCCCAGCAGGTCAGCTAACAAGCAGTCCTGAGCAATTGTGTCTGGCAGCTTAGGCCATAGGGACAATGCCCCTGGTGCGACGAGAGAGTCATAAAGTTGGGCAAATTACTCTTTATAGCTGTCTTAGTTTGTTTATTGTTTTGATAAGAGGAACTGGTTTGGGCTGTGCCATGAGTTTAATTAAGGTGAAAGGCAAGCAAAGAGCCCTTCAGTATCCCAGGCAAAGAGTGATAATCAGAGCAATGGATAGCTCCAGAGCTCCACTTCAAGTAATCATGTCCTTCTTTCTCCCCACTGAGCTCTGAATGCTGACAGTGGGAGGAGCCACTTCTGTGTATCATGATGTAGGAGGCTCCAAGGCAGGACTATAAACATCTCTTAAATCTATGCACCTCTTGCCTCCAAACCTCCCAAAGAAGGACCAAAACCACTAGGAGACAACAGTTGAATGCCCAGCGGCCACCACCTGCCACCAAGATCCATCCAAAGCACATCCTTCTAACAATCACATCAGGCCATTTCACCACCTGACTTAAAACCCTTTAGTAATTCTCCCCTTATTTTTTAATGTGGCCGCTAGGCCTGGGTTCGACCCAACAACTTCTGTCTTTCCAACAATTCCAGCTGCCACACACGAGTAGGTGGGATGCCCCTCTCTGCTCATCTATAGGCTTCTGAGGATCATGGTCTCCCATAAGCCTGAGGTGTCATCCTCCAGCATAGCTGCCTCTCAGAAGGCTTCAGTTCTCAGCACTCATGTTTCTCCCTTCTCGGAGCCTTCCCTTTCTGTACCTCCCACAGCTGGGAGTCTCTGAACCTAACACTCATTTCTCCATCTTCACTGTTGCTCTTGTGACTCAGCGGCTTTAAGCTCCATCATGGAGGGACCTCACCCTTAGGCCATGAATCAGTAATTTTTTTAGACTAAGGTGGTGGATGCATTTAAAATGAACCCAGAAGTACTTATCAAAGCCAAGGGAAAAGCAATGGCACTAGCCAAGGAGGAGAGACATATTGTGTTCCCCCTCAAACGGTAATCAAGAGCCAAACAGCCAAACAGTGATCTGTAGGAAAGTCCATCATACGGTCAAGTCCCTAAAAGGTGTGAAATGTACTGTTGCAGATTTTGTCACTGTGAAATGCACATTTCACTGGCAATTCTTTTTTATTTAAAGGCAGTTTATTGAAGAGCTGAGTAACTCAGAAGGAGCATAATAGTTGATAATTCCGGGGCACCTGCAGCATGTGCCAGCCAGCCATGACAACCCTACAAAAAGTACATGCTAAAGACACACAGTAAGCTTCACCATGCCCTCCTGAGCGGTGAGGTCATTGCCAATGCCACCGCCTAGCAGGGTGGGTCTTGGTTTCTCACTTCCATGAATTATTTCTGCAGAGATTTTTAAATTATCCGTGACAAGCTAATTGTGGCTGAGAGCGACTACAAAGGTCTTTTCTCACAGATGGAGTAGATTTCAGCTTCCCTAAAAGGACTCTGGTCCCGTGGCTTTCCACACAAAACTGCCTTGCCTTGGAACAGGTCTGTGATTGGGGTTGATATCAACTGTGCAGCTGCCATGTTTGCTTGGCAAGTGGGCTCAAGATACCAACAATGTCTCCTGCTTCCACACCAGCCTCCTGGCCAAGGACAGTAGTCCTCTGGCTATAAAATTATTTAGTTTGTAAACACGGCAACAATTCTATTCTGATGGAGTTTTTACCAACCTTTTGACCTGAGAAATAGATCATTCTGTTACAAGGGGTTTAAAAATGCAGCAGGCATTCCCTGCCTTTGAAAACTGCGTGCTTTTAGGGTGTTTCAGATGCAGCTTATGCACTCTTATGATGTCCCCAAGCATACTTATTATTATTGTGCCCATTTTACAGATTACAGATGAAAAACTAAACCCACCACAGTGGCTTGTTTTTAAGTGTCAAAAATATCAAATGCTTTGTGGCTATAATCTAATAGAATTGAGCTATACTCACACTCAATTCAGGGAACTAACTTTAGGCTTAATGGCTTCCTGCTAAACTAGTGTGCGTAACTCTTCTCCTTTACTTCCTGATACTGTTTTGTTTAATCTGAGCTATTGTATCTACTATGCTTCTAACCATGACTGTTTTTTTTAATTTTATTTTATTTTTATATTAATCACAGGTTATGTACTTTGTATCCCATCCGTAGGCCCCTCTCTCATTCCCTCCCACTCTCCCCATCCCTCCCTCATCTCCTCCCTGCCCCTTTCCAAGTCCACTGGTAGGGGAGGACCTCCTCCCCTTCCACCATGACTGTTTTTTATTTGTTTATTTGTCTTGTTTTTATGGTTTTTTTTTTGCTTTTGCTTGTATCTCAAACATAATCAACACTGATTAATTAGTTTCTGCATCTTTCAATTTCCATTACACATATCCTAAAGTACATACACACTGAATTCAGACTCAGAAATTCTGGTCCATTTTGTCTTTTCCTTTTTAAGAGATAAAATTGTTCTCTCATGCAGTCACCATGTAGCATCTTTCAGGGAGCTCTAGATCAATAAACTCATAAGCCTCTTTGAAAACCAGGGGACTTTCTGTAGAGCAGTGTCCCTGATACATGCAGACTTAGGGGGAAGGATCCCATGGACAGCTAGTCAGGTGGTGTCTGTCCCTTCTCTTCATTGAAGTCATGTCTGCAACCTCTTTGGACAGATTTTATTTGGTCTTGGAAATTAACCACATGACACCTTGAGTCAGAACAATGCATCTTCTGTATCTCTTGGAGAAAAAAAAATGCAGAATTTTCTAAGATGGGATCTGTGGCCATGGTTGGGTAAGTTATTTGCGATGTCTCAAGCTGTGAGCTCTGGAAACAAGAGACTTGGGTCTAATTTAGCCTCAGTCCTTGTTATTCTTGTGACCTTGGCATGTTAGAAGCTATTCCAGTTTTTATTGTTGTTTGTTTGCTTGCTTTGTTTTTCTGTCTTTCAAAATGAGCCCAACAATACCTGTTCCATCTAGATTCTTCCACAGGGAATCTACCGACACCATGGGAAAGCTGATGTGACCAGCACACTGGGGTAGAGGTGCTCACCAAAGGAAGAATATGGGCCTCACGAGAGGAGGCTGTTTTAAGAACACTCTGGAAAGGATTAAACACCTGTAAGACTAGTTGTCGCCAGAGCCCATTGCTGAACCCCAGATGCCTGTATATCCCGACACTTAGCAGAAACCAAGTCTCTCTCAGGGACTTCACAGTGAAGCATCAAAGCAATCAACATGGGGGAGGGTGCCGAAAGGTCAGAGACACACAAGCAGGCAGCCGTCTCTACGGCTCCTCTTTTGTGTAGAAACCGTATAACTCAGTGCAGCAGCTGGATTAGACTCTAACGGTAGTTTAAGCAATTTTTCAAAGGTAAAGCTTTTTCAAATCAAAAGGAACGAGGAGAAAGGCTCACAATTTGCTAACAGGACAGAACTATAAGCCATAGTGACAATAATGGAATCAAATCTGCCCCCCACCCCCCAGGACAGTGACTATTATGTGGACAAAGGACAGAGAAAACACTGCCACAGTATTGTTGCTGAATAGAATTCCTGTAACTGAATCAAAACATTATTTTCATGGGCCCTCTACCAAGGCAAAGGAATATTTTTGTTGCTCTAGGCTCAATTCTCTAGGGATTTTTTTTTATAAGAAGATTCTATGGACAGTCATTTCTGTTTTCTGAAAATGAATGTCAAGGCACATGGAGAGAATTGACCATAACCTTCGGGGTCTGCATGAGTCTCAAACTCAACACTTGCAGAATCCTGTTCCTTCTCCCTTAGGACTGGAACTCTCCCATATGTGTCTCTGAAATGCTCAGAAACAAATGTTCCGTTTTGTTTTTGTAGTATTGGATAGTGTCATGGTGGCGTCCCCATGTATCAGGTGTACACACTGGCAAACGTGTGCACATATATACACACAAAACACATATCCACAAACTAATGCAACAAAGTATGAAAAAGGTATTGAATTTTCTAATGAGCACAGAATTAGTAAGGGCGATATTGCATGTTAGGGAAAAATGAAAGTAAAAAGGAAAATGTCTACTCTGTCTTTATTTGAGAGATTAATGTCATATTCTTTATATATATTTATTTTAAATGTCACAGTAAATATTATTTATTGTATTTTATTATGGGACAATGATGATCTTGTCCATTGGAAACTTATAGTAATTCCTGTTGAGGGCTTGGAACCAAATTTTTCTGGAGATTGGACTATTTGCCTATGCATAGTGAAACTGCATAAGGATGGAATCCAAGTCTGGATATATAATTAATTTATAATACACTGACCCTTATTAACATAGCTTAAATTTAATTTTATACACTTTTCCAAATAAGTCTGTGCACAAAACAAAGTATTGGTTGAGTTCAGTTTTCTGATTTTTCCTATAAGCACTCAAAAGAGTTTCAGATTTTAAAACACTTTAAGCTTCAGGGTGTTTTTGTTGTTGTTTGTTTTTGTTTTTTGTTTGTTTGTTGTTTTAGGGATGTTCAATCTGCAATAAAAGCAGTAAGTCCTCTAAGCAAATCAAGGGAAATCATGGATAAAGTCCATAGGTGCAAAGAGGAAAGACAGTACATTTCTAGATGGGTCAGGGGTCGATGAAGACTTTGGAATTTGCAGTTCTACAGGACCTTACTATGCCTTAGCTAGAGACTAATAGAAAGAAGACTCAGGGCCAGGAGTGGTGGGGCAGAGGTAGGCGGGTCTCTATGAGTTCAAGGCCAGCCTGGTCTACAAAGCGAGTCCAGGACTGACGAGGCTACACAGGAGACGGTTTACAGGGTGTTAATGAAAGTGTGTGTGCTGCAGAGCACAGCCTGGACTTCTGCCTGTGGCAGGAGGAGACATTATAGTGGCAGAGTCATTTTATAGCCTCCTTACAAAAAGCAGTGTGTGCAAACAGCTGAACGAATCAGACTTGCAATCATACTGATGAAAGAGGTGTGCACACAAGGTGTCTTCATTCACCAAGCACAATTTTGTCTCAAGAACTGGTCTCTGACTTGGACAGCAGTGGTGATGATCCAGGCCAATGACAAAAATCCTCACATAGCACACCAAACTACTGGAAGACAGTTCTACCAAAAGGGAGAAAGAAAACATGAATTCAGAGTCTTTTAAAATTTAATCTCCAAGTTAGAACCCGAGCTGTGCGGCAGGATCTGATCTGAACCCTGACGTTCACTTGGCCTGCACCGTTATTGTTTGTTATTATCATTATCATTATTAATTTTGCTACGAACAACCTTCCATTGGTCAGGCTTTCTTCAGAAACAGGCTTCAAGAGATTTTTTTTTTGTTGCAGCTGTCTGTTTTAAATTTAGTAGAAATTGTTTCATTCATAAAAAGGCAAAGTCTAGCCTGGACAATTGTGTCGTGGGTACCACAAGCAGTTATTTGATAACCTAACAAAGGAATGGCACACACTCGGTAGCTTGCATTTTTCTGAGATTAGCCCACAGTCACACCATTAACTGGGAAGCAGGACACTCAACCACCTTCAAAAGAAATCTAAGACACTGCATTTCCCTCAAAGATGGCCGATCCTTGTCCTCTGGCTCCATGGCATTCGGTTTTGACTGGATGGATTTTGCTCCCACATCGTTAAAGCTGTTACCCCACCCCACCCCCACCCTCACCCCACTTCAGACCTCTGTGCTGCCTCAGAAAACCAAATGATCAAGTTACCAGGCCAGAAAAACGGTCTATTTTAAAAATAGGAACAGCTTCAAATGTACTGATTCCCTTGCTTTTCCGAAAGTGATGAGAAACAGCTTGCCAGACTGGAAGTTTATGAGCTCAGAACTGGAATGTGGACGTCACCTAGACCAGTGGCTTCCAGATATTCTCCGGACACTCGACAGTGGCAGAATTCTGTGGCAGGAGCTCCAGCCGGCCCTCCTACCCCTGCCCCTCCCCCGTTCCTACCCACATTCTCACCTCTACACCCACCTGACCCCTACTGCTGTCCCACCCTTGTCTCCACTATGCCCTTATCCCCACACCCACACCCACCCATCCCCACCCTCACCCCAACTCCTACCTCCACCCCAACTTCTATCCTACCCATCCCCACCCCATCCCCCACATTCTTACCTCCATCCCCCCACTCCCACCCCATCCCATTTCCACCCACCCCATCCCCACCCCAACCCCCACTCCAACGCCCACCTGCACCCTCACCCTCACCCCCAACACCCACCCCCACCTCCAGCCCCCACTTCTTGCACAGGAGGGATTGCATTTGCCTCCAAATGAACCCAACTTAAAAACAAATGACCCAGCATGTCTGAGTGACTTTGCTCCTAGGCCTGCAGACCTCAGGGATGATCTAGCAATAACGTTTTTTCACACTCCTGTTTTTCCTACTGCTCCCTCAAATGTGCTGTCAATTCTAAATGGAGCCATTTCCTGTTCATCGGCGCATGCACCTTGCTTTGCGCACACCTGTACCAGTTCCGCTGGGCTCATTGCCCCTCATCGTTTTCCATAAATGCACCCATGAGAAGCAATCTAGGAGGTGAGCACGGATAACAGCCAGAGGCCGCCAGTTCTGAGGCTCCATGCTTGGTCCAGGCCTCCTGAGGGGTGAGAGGAAACTTACCCATAAGACATTCCTGTAGCAATCTTGGGTAGAACCCGCTAGGCTCCGCACTTCTCCAGAGGAAGGCAAGAAGGAAAGACTTTTGGTCTGATTATCTTCTAACAAAACTCCATCTTTCTTCTACTTTTTAACACTGCTGGGGATCAGATCTGAGATTTACTTATTTTTATTTTCTGTGTGAGTGTATTGCCTGCATGCATGTGTGCTGTGTGTGTTCCTGGTGTTGTTGGAAGCCAGAAAAGAGGGAGGGTCGCGCCCCTCAGAACTGGAGCTGCAGGTGATCATAAGCCACCAGGTGCATGCTGAGAACACGTCCTCTGCAGGAGCAACAGGTACTCTTCACCACAGAATCAAACCATAGATTCTCTGGGGTTAAGGATTTTGTACCTTGAAAGAGGCTGTGTGTTCAACAAGATCCTGTGACAGTAAGATTATTTTCACTCTACAAAATTTTCTTAGCATCTCTTCAGCCAAGTCCCCATCCCAAAAGGTTGTCATGGAAGTGAGACTGAATAAAATGTGTATTTTATTAATATTGTCGGAGGACAACCAAATAGCTGTGATCAAAGTGTGGGCAGTGTCCATGGAGAAAGGATAATTTCCTTTCTCTAGATAATTAGCTCAATTCTCCAAATAGAGGGGAAAAAAAGTGCTACCCAGGTGGGCAGTGCCGCTGAGATGGGAAATCTCAAGGCTCACCAAAGAAAGAAGAGGTCTGCCTTGTGGTTTGCCAGAGAATCTTGGCCATGAAAGTCGGGGCTTAGATTACAAAAGCTTTCAAGTATTATACTATCGAAGCTGGACTCTATTCTATGCTCATTCCTAAAACAAGTCCTTAGACTCCTATCAGGTGCTAGGCAGCAAAGTCATCACTGGGGATATAATTTTAGGATTGCAATGGGGGGAGGGGGGAAGGGGTTTAAAGTGTCCCAAGTGCTACACACATGTGTTAGAAATAGGTAAGAAGCGGGCATGTGCTCTGCATAAACTCTGTAGAGACTAGGAGAGTCTTCAAGAAGGAGGAGAGTGAAGCGCTAAGGAATTAGCACTTTGGGGCCAGAGATGTGATTAGAGGTACCTTTTCTGCATATTTGACCCCTCACAGTATCATGTGCTTTGATTTGTGTGTGGGGGGGGGGGCGGGGACAGAGCAATAGGAGACAAGAGATCCACTTAAGAAGCCATTGCAAGGTCCCGGAGAGAGAAGATGAGAGTTGGGAAAGAAAGATTGAAGTGAAAGACATGGGTGGACTTGGCTGTTACATGTGCGAGGAGGGTAATGAATACAGTACATAATAACTACCCACAACTATGGCTAATTTGCACAGTTAGCTGATGATGCCAAACATAGGTCAATGTCTCTGCCAGTATGCAGAAGTATTCCAAAATACTGATGTATTCCAGATGTTGGGACCATTACAACTTCTTTTGCCTCTGTATTAATGAGTTGTCATATTATCCACTCAATCTTAAAGAGATAAATCCTCTAAGTATAGCCCTTTGAAGCGCATCTCTTGTATTTTAACCAAGATCCTTTACCAATTCCCTAACCACGCTCTTTGTTTCCAAAGCAACTAAATCTTTCCAGAGAAGATTAATGGGAGATAGGGTAGTAATTGTCAAATATTTGAAGATTTAATCCCAAGGCTTAACTACAATTCCTTGTGTGAATGGAAGAACAAGTCTTTCTGCCTCTGACTCCCCAAGAGAGTTGTTACATAATTATCATAAAGCCAGTAAATCTTTCAATGCTCTATGCACCCTACCCCCACGTGTGGTATAGCCCAGAGGTGAATTTAGCCCAGAGAAAGATGCTCTCCAGGAATTAACCTGAAGGGCAATGCTCAACATGGAACTGGAGGAAACTCAGAGAAGCAGCTAAAGCTGAGTGCACTCAGGGAAGCCTTTATGCTCTGAGAATGTGAGACAAAGATGATTCCTGGGGATACGGTAGGAAAAAGAAGCACATGGCACATAGGTGGATTGGCCAATATAGTCTGTGCCTCAAATTATAGAATTTGTAATAGCAGTCATTCAATAGCTGCTTATGGAGCTGAATGTCAAGGGACCATATCTTAGATGGATATAAAGGAAACTTTTATAACATTAAGTGCTATCTAATTCTAATGATGAGAGAAACCAAAATATTTCAAGTTATCTTTTTCTCCTCCTTCCCTTCATCTTCTCCTTCATCATCATCATCAATAATATTATAATCAAGATGATCAGTTCACAATGGAGACCGTTACAACGGATGCATAATTCCAGATGCCAAGGAAATGATAGCTTCCAGTTACAGTATTTTTCACTTGGCATTTTCTGACTTTACAATGGTGTGAAAGCAATACACATTCAACAGAAACCATTCCTGAATTTTTGACTTTGATCCTTTCCTTGACTGTGAGGCACACCACTCAAACCACTCTCCTTAGTAACACAGTGGCAGCATCTGATTCATTCTTATGAGGTTATAACTCTACTGTAAGTTGAAAAGATCTATATGAGAGATGGGGAGACAAAGGGAGACAGAGAAACCAGAAGAACAAGAAACCAGAAAACAAGACTAGAAACTAGAGTAAAACAAAAGCCCTCAAAGAGAATGACTTGCTCCAATTGAAAACATCAAGGACTCTGTAGAAAGAAACTTGACAAGTGGGAAACGCTATAATACAATGTTATGGACCAGGAATCTTCCTCTTTGCTGGCTACTTTTCATTGGACCAGAGGTGCTATGCAGATTGCTGAGGCAAGATGTCATCAGTAATCTTACCCAGCTGTGAATATTCTGAGCTACAATAATGACTGTGATGACAGTGGGTACCATAGTGGCATGGATGATACAGAGGTAATCAACCATTTTCTGGGCATAGTTAAGGTCTGCCTCACAAGAGGAAATGCATGTCTTGAAGAAGCTAAGAACTCACAGTTGTGGAAATCAGAAGCCCCAAAGACGAACCTACTATTATCTTGTTAAATGGACATAGTATCATATCAAACTATCCTTTGAATTGGTGCCTCTGTATCCATGGATTAGCACAGGTCTCAGGCCTCATCAGAGAAGTTTCTTCGTGCAATGAACAATGGTTAATTCAGAAACTTGCAACTGGTTAAAAGCACACAGAATAAGTGTCTGTGGAATGCTCAACCAGAATAGGACATCCATATTACACACACACAGCTCAGTGATTATCACAGAAAAGGAAGCAGAAAAATACGAGCCAGAGGTTGGAGAGGATTGGTCCCAAATGGTGTCCTTTGAATAGGAGAGGACCACTGTCCTCATGAATATACAACATCTCTATATGAAACCAAGCCAGTCAATATCCCTATGTGTAGGGTGAAGGGCTTTGAAAGCCCCACCCTTAGCTGAAAAACTAGTGACAGTTGATGGCTTCTGGAAGAGGGAGACTAAGTTTCCTTTAAGGGTGTGATCGCTCGTAGGTTGATCATGTTTCAGTGATGGTTTCACTGCCCGGGAATATATGGACAGCACAAACCAGAATCAATCAAGGATGTCACAAAGTTGTGATGGGTTGGAGTAGGGTGGACCTAGAAGGAGTGATGAAAAAATATGATCAAAATATAACCGATGCATGTATAAATTTAAAAGACAAAAAGCATTTCAAAATATGAGAGTAAGCACCTGTCATGATTATGTCTTATGTGGAGCATGTAACACATAGAGCAGAAGGTTGGATTGTTCAGAGATCAAGTGGCAAAGTCTATCAAGAACACAGGTAAAGAGCTTGCTTTAGGTATGAGTAGCTGTCTAAGACTCTGTTGCCATAAACGAGATCTGGGGAAAGACAGCCAGCAGTATCCAAATGCAAAAGTTATAAAGAGAAAAGAGCCAGGGGGACCAGCTGAAAGATAATTCTCTGGGAAGTCAACCATGACTAAGGACGGAGTAAAGCGGATGTAAGAAACAGTGAAGAGCAAAGGAGGTCGTCAGAGGGGAGGTGTCGTGTGGACAACCCAAAGTGAGCTTGCTCTACCAGAAAACACAGGTTCAGAAAGGAACATCACAAAATGCCCGAGAAAAGAGCTAAGTAAAGTATAAATGCTTTGTTGTACTTTGGGAATCTGTCCCCTATACCGGCTTCTCTTTCCAGGGTACTACAGATGGGTTAGTGTAGATACTGGTGTGCAACACTGTGCTGTGGGTAACGCTGGTGGTAGCAAATACTGAACTATTTTATACAAATGAGTGAGGACTTGAGGCTACAGCTCCAGTGACCTCCCATGATCTACGTGCGTTCTGACAGGACTCTGTAAGCAGGAGATAACGGGAGTAGTGATTTGTCACAACCCGCAGTACACCCAGGAGAGGCTGTCACACGTGAGAACAAAGTATGCCCTTTATTGCATAAGTGGACACCAGGAGGATCAGTGGTTTAAAAGATTAAGGTCTGCAAATATCTTTGGATAGCTTCAAAGTATTCAGTGAATCATCAAGATTGCAGGGTCTGTTCCTCCCTAGGCCTCGTCTGTGCTTCAGTTCATCTGTCTGGCAATGATTTGGATGGGCCTGAACTTCAACCTCTTTTTGACACAAGAGTAAATGAATAATTGAAGTCGTGTAGCAAATCACCCTGGCCCTGAGTCTGATTTCATCTGGTCTGTCTTCAGTCCGCCCAGGGGAAAATGGACTTTGGAGTCAAACAGTCCTAGGTTTGAAGGTTGGTGCCCCAGTTAGACTGACTGGGGAACATGTGTACATTGACTGACCTGCCTGCACCCCTGTTTTTTTTATTTCCAAACAGGAAAAAAAGAAAAGAAAAAGCCGTGAGATGACGATCAGGCTTTTGGAGAGAAGGCATTCAACAAAGGGATTACTTCCTACCTTGAAACCCACCGCAAGAACTGTGATCAATAATGAGATGTAGGAGCCAACTTTCAGCAGGCCAGGCTTGCCAAACTGCCTCGCATGGGGGAAAAAAAAGGAACACTGGCTTTGGAAACAGCTTTAAGGGGAAAAAAATCACTTCTCACTTAAGTAAAGTGAATATATTCAATACTTGGTATGTTGGCTAAATGGCTTCTAGAGCTGTTCTAGGAAAATTCTGACAGAAACAGCACAGAAATTGCAAAGCTCTGACTTGTGCTGACACGTTGGCCAAGACCCCCTCACTTACTTAGCCCATGGACTTTCTGCTTGGAGATTAAGTGTAACCACCTCATTCTAGGTCGCACTTTCCTGTTTCAAAGAGGGTGTGGAGTTGTGAGCTAATGCGCTTTGCAGGATGCCTTCCTGTTTGGTTTTTCCATTCCTATTTCAATATGATCTCAGATATTTTACTATTTCCTGTGTGAGCTTTCCCCAGTCCTTAACAAGGTAGTTATATAAACTTACATGGGCAGTGACCCTCAAAGGCGTTGGCTTCTGGTCAGTTGTGTGACCTTAGGCAAATTATTGATTTTCCTTGGTTGTCAGTTGAGAAAATGGGTAAGAATGTCCCCATTGTTATGAAAATTAACTATTGGGAATATATGTAAGTTACCGATTAAAGTGAATTATTGGATGATGTGTACATATTCACTAACAGAGAGTCACCTTCTCAGGTCCTATAGCAGATTAACAGTTCAGACTCTAACACAGCACACTCAGTGCTTCCTGCATGCCAACCGCATCTTCTTTTCTTTTAAAAAAAGATTTATTTATTCCGGAAGAGGGCACCAGATCTCAAGATAGATGGTTATGAGCCATCATGTGGTTGACTAGGAATTGAACCCAGCACCTTCCGAAAAACAGGCAGTGTTCTTAACCTCTGAGCCATCCCTCCATCCCAGCCCCATCTAAGGACCTACTATATATATGATCTAAGGATCATAGCATCAGCTATGATCACCTCTGTTTTACATAGGAGGAAATGGAGGCAGAGAGAAGTAAGAACTTTGCACAATGTCACTTCCATATAAGTAAGGGTCAAGCCATGAAGTAGGATGATTCTGTACATCTATGATATGTAAATTTTTGAGTAAGAAGACTCAATGCTGAGTGTAGGACAGACATTTCCAGGGTGTTTAGCACTGGTCTCTTTGTGTGAGTAATCACACTAGATCCAGAAGAAATCAGATAAAAGATTTTCCAAGTGACTTCTTGCTAATGCTTTTAACAAAGGTATCGGAGATATACAAAATGTTTGGGTCTAAAGTGAACTGTATTGTCCTCCCATCTGAGTGTGCCTGGGACCCCATTACCTGTGCACTCCACTTGGAGATGGCAAGCATAATTTCTGATGTGCTGTTCATGCTCTAGTTCTTTCTACCAAAATAATGACTTCTTGTGGAATCTTGTGTCATGCATCATGGTTTAGTGGAGACTTTCTCTAGCATGCACATGTGAACTTGAAAGCCTACTCCTCTTAATTTGCAGGTACACACATAATCTCCCATGTAATGTATTTTAACTCATATGTAGTTTATGACCTTTACTGGAGACTCGGATAAAGGAATTTCCATCAGACCAACAGCAACAAATTAAGATGATGTCATATAATTATGCTCACCCTCAACTGGGTCCCACACAGCTTAACACTTCAGGGCCCATCTCCTCAGGTCCCCAATGGGAGAAAGAACACTGTCATCTTCTGATTGTCATTCTCCTGCCCCAGCGCCTTCCTGCTCAGCTCCTCACATAAAGCTAGAGACATTCTATCTACCCTCTCAGATCGTCTATGGAGTTGGCTGCTTCCGTGGTCCATTTTTTCCCCATCATGTTACATTTACATTATTTCAGAAGCAGAACGAGCAGCACCTCTCTAAGAGAAGCCAGCCTTGACAATTCAGTAGGAAGTTCTTTCCACATTAATTTCCCCTCTTACATCTGGCTTTTCATTCAGAAACACAGAACACAAGATTCATTAATCCTCTGCCGACACTTCATTCCATATCTGGCCTGCTTCTCGGGAAAGAATCTGTTTTTACAATTTTTCTCAAAACTTGAGGCCATTTGCCAGAGGTGAAGACATGAGAATTGTGTAGAAGTGGTGACCCGGGAAGGTCTTAGCACCTGAGGGATTGGTAGGAAAGGACACTGATGGAAGAAAGAAAGGGTATAGAATATCTAGCACTGCCTGAAGACATCATGGCCTGGAAAAACCCGGAGCTCGAGTGCTATGCAAACCCTTCAGGACTAACAAAGATTTGATGAAAGCTGAAGATTGGGTCCAGCAATTTCTACTGAACAGCAACCTCTGTTTGCTGCTGTTGTCTGTCTGTTGTGTTTTCATTTGTGTGTTTGGGGGTTTGTTTGTTTGTTTGTTTGGGTTTTTCTGTTGCTGTTGTGTTTGTTTTCAGGGAGGAGTTTTTTGGTTTTGCTTGTGTGCAAAGTTTTGTTTTTCTCTTTCCCTTCCTTTTAACATGTGATCACCATCTCCAATTAATATCTGTTCAACATCAAGGATGGAGTAGAGATCTGAAGAATAGACCAAAAAAGGATTAGGAAAGAAACTTAGAGTTAAAATGTATGTTCAGTATACTCCAGGCCCTGGATTCTCTCTCTCTCTCTCTCTCTCTCTCTCTCTCTCTCTCTCTGTCTCTGTCTCTGTCTCACACACACACACACACACAAACACACACACACAAACACGTATGTACACATGCACCCACACTCAGAAGGAAAGGCACAAACTTTCAAACTGTACTAGGGCTCTTTCACAAAGCTTCCTAGATTCTCCTGGAAATGCTGTGCTTGCTAACTTTAAAGGAAGCGTGACTCCGTTTAGCCCAAATTGAGTCTCAAATAGCTTTTAAGTGGAGGAATGCAGAACACAAAAGAAATCAATGCAGTTTGCCGTTCCATGAATTACTCAGGCTTTGGTGCCCATTGGGAGTGAATCTGGAGAAGCTCAAATGCCTTAGGAAACACACAAAACAGGAAGATGTCCCGGTGCAGTTGGTTAGTCCTCCATGCTTCCAGACCCAAGAATGCAGGGGCCTGAGGATGGAGCGACAAGTCTTCTAGCACCAATTCAGAGTAGACCCCATTAGCCAGGCTTCCCTCACGGAAACCAGGCTGCCAAAGAAAAATTCTATTTCCCCTCATTTAATTATGTAGGTTTCTTACTAAATTAAATGCATGAAGAGGCTGGCAGCCAATATCTACAAAGGAGAATTTCCAGGTTTCTCTGGTTTCTGCTGGTCTGTGCTTCCTTAAAAACAGACAATGGGCAGTGGAAAATGTGGTTC
This sequence comes from Pachyuromys duprasi, assembly GCA_028658305.1. Lineage (NCBI taxonomy): Eukaryota > Metazoa > Chordata > Mammalia > Rodentia > Muridae > Pachyuromys > Pachyuromys duprasi. The sequence continues at coordinate 24,936,823 of CM053745.1, read as the reverse complement.
GTGCTAAAGGAAAAAACACCTTCACTTTACATTGGCTAGACACACCTGGCAAAGGCATGGCCAGCTGAGGGACAAGTCACTTGTACAAAAGCCAGCCAAGCTGTCCTCAGGTGAGCCTATCCAGCAATGACTTAGAAACAGGAAAACAAAGGAAGGGACTCTCCGCTTAAAGATATGTTTGGTTTCTTGTGTTAGAAGTAGATAGGTTGAACTGACAAGAAACAGGCTCGTTAACTTCAAAGAATTGTTCATGAAAATATCCCAAAGCATAGAGTTTTACTTTTTATTATAGGACTGTCTGGAACATACGGGAGAAAATGGAAAGTAGTAAAAACTGTTTCATGTCAAATGGGGAAATATTTATTCCAAACTCTCTCAAGTCTGTTGAGAAGCTGAAAAGAGAGAGGGGCAGGAAACTGGAAGGCACAGGCCCCCTTTAAGACTTTCTCTGGATGCAGAAATACAGATGCTTCCTACAAGCTCTTGATGGTCACCTGTCAGAAGAATAAAGAAAACAAGTAAGTCAACCTGTCTGCTGGTGAAGCAGTTTAGCACTGCACAGTTAGTCCCAGAATACTCTCCCTTCAGTCGCTGGATCCAGGAATCCTCAACATGCTTCAGAATTCACACAAAATGTTAAGTCTGCAGCAGGCTTGCCCAACAGCAAATCCCCTTATAAGTTCTTAGACAAGAACTGAGAACAAGACGACCCTTGTTCTGGAAAATCTATTGGCTCTTGCCAACACACACACACACACACACACACACACGCACACACACACACAACCACAACTGTTGGGCAAATAAATCTTTCCAGAGAAAATAAGATTCCTTTCCAATTCAGTCAACTGTACTGAGCTGGAAAAGGAAAACTGTTATTTTTCCAGGATGAAGGGAAAACAAGATCTCTCCTTGTTTACTCTGTAAAGCCCATTTCAAAAGAAGGACAGTTTAATGCCTTCATTTAAAAAAAAAATCTCGAGTGTTGTTTATCGGAAAACACTTGGTTCCTTTCAGGCTGGGAATCACACACTGGAGCTTTGTGCTTTCCCCTCTGACCCGGGAGGCACATGGCAGTTCCTGCAGCTCTAGAGATGTCAAAAGAGTCAGGGCAGGGAAGAAAGAAGGCGCACAGGACAGTGGTGAAGGCTCCTTTGCTGGTGGCAAATGTCCGAGTCGTTCTTCCTGTCTCTGAGTGTATGAAGAGACACTAATGAATTACGGCCACACTTTCCACACCCCCCTCCCATTTTCTCCACATTTCTTACAATCTGAGGACATGGATCATCCTCTAAGAGAGTGAGAAAAGACCTAGTAATGAGGTGTCAGCCCAGGAGCCCAGATGGAATCTACATTGGGCATCATGTTCCTGAGTTCCCTGGCGTTTCTTTAAAGAAACAAACCTGCAGGAAACTGAAGTGAAAAGTGAAGGTTTGGACTTCCTACTACAACCTAAAAACAGGCTGCCCCACAGAGAGGATTTTGCATACAGTTGTTGCCCTGTAGAAATTCTAATAAAATGAAATACTTTTAAAATGATAATCCGGGAGAGCAAGTTGAAAAATGAACATCTTATAAAATTATTCCCTATATACTTACTCCAAGAGTTGCAGTAGACCCACGAAAACTCAGGCAACTACCCGCACACCAAAAGCAAACATCCTTTGTCACAAGGGCATTAGCTATGTCAGGGAAAGGTGACCTTATCATATTTTTATTTGTCTCAAGCATTCCTAGTACTTGCTTTACGCAATGTGTTGTTGCCATACCTTACACAATTCGGTTGCCGGGTTTTTCCTCCCGTCAGCCTCAGGATTTTTTTTTCCCCCTCAAATCTCTGATTCCAAAGAGAGCAGTGTGATGTGTGACTGCTGGGTGGCAGTACTGCCAAATAGAAAAGCAGATTCCCTCTCCCATCTGCCCATGACTGATGTGGCTTGCATCCTCCCAAGTGCTTGAAAGGGTGATGGTTTGTTCAGGATAAGCGTTGCCAGCCCCAAGAGGAAGATGCAGGAAGCCAGCAAAACCCTTCCAGGTGCAATCAAAACTGTGTGCTTCTGGCTTGAGAATATTCTCAGGCCCAGCCCAGACTTTTCCGGGGAGGAGAAAGGAAAAGCAGTTGCAAAGACAGCTTGTCCCTAATGAATTGCAAAAATCAGCAGATCCCTAATGAATATACCAATGAAACATATTTGTAACAGTCGACCCTGAGGGGAGGGGAAAATCATCATATTGTCTCTCTCTGATCTAAGAATGGTACAGGGAGACTTGGTCACTTTAACTCATCTTTGATGGGACCTCTATAGAGAAGCTTGCAGAGCTCACAGTGCAGTAGGGACTTTACCTTTAATTCTCCAGGGAACCTCAGGATGAAACAGCTCTAGCCAGTCCTAGCTTTATTTCTCTGTGTCCATCAATCAAATGTGGCATCTCCATCACTAGGCTTCCATCACCTACTTTTGTGGTGCAAGCGACAGCAGTAGCAATAGAAGTTATTGTTTTAGAAGTCCCTAAGGCCTCTGTGGCTACCAACTCCCAGGGAGGTACCACCCCCTTAATGCTGGGGTTCTTGACCTATGGCTTCTGGGAGTTTGTTTCCACTTTAACAGGCTACTCTTGTCACACTTAAGCACTGACAGGCCCAGGCTATTGCAGACTTTTCCCAGTCACCTTGGTAGGTATCGCTTGCGCCTTGTCCAACCAACCCACAAAGCTTCTGACATTTGGCCTTCATACACTTTTGTGAACTAATTTTCCACACTTGCTCTTGTGGGTGCACCCACATGCCTCTCCAATGTGCTTGTAAATTCACAAGACACTCAAAGGTTGGCATTAGGCTGTCTAGATAACAAAGTTTACAGAGGATGGGCAGGCAGGTCAACAGCACAAAATCCTAAGCCACCCTCCCCTAAACTAATAGCAGGGGTTATCCAGATAACCTCAGTGGAGCACCCTGAAAGGTGGTCATCATTGCTCCAAGAGTCAGGTGGTCACAGAAGTTCAGAGCTAAGGAAACACCAAAGTCAAACAAAAGTGAGGTTTCACACATTAGGGGAAAGCTCACCACTACAGCCAGTTGTATCCTGCACAGATCAGTGTTGGCTACAGCAAAAGGCACTAACTTAGATCGACTCTCCATGACCCTCAGTCGTTTCCCCTGGGCCATTCCACTTCCATTTCCTACAGCTCTCCCATGGATCCTCCCTACGTTTCCCCATCCCCGATGAACGAGGCTGGAGATGGCTCCCAATGCTCAGGACCAAGGGGGATTTGAGGTTCTTCTCTCCCATGCTGCACCTGCTGCTGGGGCTTTCTCCCTGAGGTGGAGAGGCTCTGGGTTGGCACTATGGCTGTAGCTGCAGCTGTTCCCACTCCACGCAGCACATCTGGCCTCTGTGGTAGGTTATGGTTAGGCACGCCATCTCTACCCCTAGAGTAACCTCCTTCAGGAAAGAGAAGAGCCTCGCTTGGTCTGGGAGATAATTGTTCTACCCTGGGACAAGCTTGGAATTCTGCACCTGTATCACTTTATCATGCAACCTTTCTGTGAACGTCTCTTCTGGCTTAAAAGCCTCCCAGAAGCTCCCTTAGCACAGGAGTTGGCTTTGTGTCCATTTCTTTCTTTCTTTCTTTCTTTCTTTCTTTCTTTCTTTCTTTCTTTCTTTCTTTCTTTCTTTCTTTCTTTCTTTCTTTCTTCCTTTCTTTCTTTCCTAACTAACTTACTTACTTACTTACTTACTTACTTACTTACTTTTTTGCCTTTGAGTAATTGAGATAGACCTCATTTGCTTTGCCTTCCTCTTATCTTCTCTAGGCTGTTCTCCCATTCTATTGACATGTTTTACGTGCTGGTCTATGTCACATAGGTCTGCCAAAGCCTTTAATTCTTCACAAAGATCCTGCCCATCCCCCCAAGGGCTCAGCAAAGCCACTAAAGCACCGTGCCGATCTCGAGATCTTTGCTGAATCCAGTTCTCATTGAGTCTCTGGTGAACACAGTCATATCCAGCCCAGTAAACTGGACATCATGTGTGATTTCCTCCATAACACCTGTCCTTCCTTTTTCTATGGTCCTCCAGCCCTAACAGCCATTGGTCCTTTCACTGGTGATGGGAAAGTGCCTCTAATGGCTCATATGAGCCTGTAATGCCTATGTAGTTCTATGTCTCGAGGGATGGGTGTGTGGTTATATTGCTCTGTTTCTCTGCTTCTGAAGCATTCACACTGATCCCATCTACCCCTGCATCCCACAGCCTTCCTTCATCACTTGTTTGAAACCTTTCCCCAATTCCAGTACTCTGGTACTGAACATGGTCTGACATCACAGTCTCCTACACTGGACCATTGTCAGGGCATCTGTCTGACTGCTGGAACATGAAATTTTCTCTTTATCAAAGGCCACATCTGAGAGTCTTCTGTCACCTTGTTTTTCCTCTTTCTTTTTGCTTCTTAACTCCTGCAGGCTCCAGGTGATGGGGTTCCAGGAGGGCTTGTTAAAATAGACCCAATGTTTGCTGTCACCTTTCAGTCCCCCAGCTCTGCGAAGCGGCAAGTTAGCACCTCCATCTCATTCTCCCTTTTACTCATTTTTCCCCCTGCCAATTCAGCTACTGGACACGCATCATTTTTCTGTCGTCATTCCTTCCTTAGACAGCATCTCACTTCTGAGGCACTCACTCTGAGGCAGCCATTGCAGCCTCAGAAGCGCTTGTTACCCCTAGCAACGAGGCGGCAACCTCTGCAGCCGATTGCCGATCAATACTCTTTTTCTCGGAGACTGTAATATCTGCTTTAGCCCTTCTCGGGGATGCTTCAGTATTCACATAGGGGACCCCACTCATCAAGGAGTGGCATCACCTCACACCTAGTAGAATATTGCCACCCCGGGATGCCCACTAGCTGTGCCCCGTCTCAGTTATGCATCTCATGACCCGCCACCACTGCCATCTCCCCAAGAGGCATAAACAAGAACATGTCACATAGGGAAAAAAAGCATCTCAAAATTCTCTCTGTGGAAGTTCCACCATTAGGGGTACAGCTTCGGCGTCACATCTTGTTCCCACATCGGTAATGACATTTCTCTTTTCAAACTCATCCTCAGTTTCGTCATATCCTGCCAGCTAAAGCCCGGGGTTGCTAAAAATCCCTTCACTGGGGGAGTTATAAACAAAACCTACCCTTCCTCCGGAGGGCCCAACTACAAACTAAAGTGAAATTTTGTTCTGGGGAGCCACTGAGTTTCCGGAGCTAGTTTAAAGAGCCGAGGGTGGTCCAGAACAGCTAGGCTGTAGGATCTGCACTCAGCATGGATGAGGACCCGCTCCATGGTTGTACAGATGACAGCCCCCTCCCTAAGCATCCCAGCCTAAATTTATACCTCAGTCCCTCCCTCAAGAGCATATGTAATTAGTGCAGAGTTGCATCCAGCTGGTTGGGGGACACGGCTGGATACTCGGGTGAGGGTTCCATGACCCTCCTTGTCCTCTCCTTCCTTGAGGGAATGTCAACGGTCAACCATCCCAGCTGCGATGAGGCACCGAGACTGAACACAGGTGAGCTCATGGAGACAGAGGCCGTTTGTCTCGGAGGCCAGTCCTGTGCATTACACTTCTGCCAGGTCTCACACTCAACATATATGCTTTTCTTTAAATGTCAGTGACATTTCTTAAAGGTAATTATTACCGGCCCCATTCTGCCTCAGAGTGCATCGCGTGCTAATAGCAGAACTTATGTGTGAACCCAGTAAATTTCCTGCATCAACACGAGTGGTTTTCCAGCCTTAAATGCTGGCTTCCTGTATTATTCACCTTGCTTTCAAAGCAGTCCGCAGAGTATTAACCACCAAGTTACCTTGAAAGCGAGGGGTTATCTCTGGGATTCTAACTGTAGCTTAAAAGTTATGATGAGCAGAAAAAGCAGTGGCATCTATTTGTTTCACCTAAAATTTATTTTTTTTTTCATTATTTCTGTCTCTGTCTCTGTCTCTGTCTCTGTCTCTCTCTCTCTCTCTCTCGTGTGTGTGTGTGTGTGTGCCTGTGGATGAGAGGTCTATTTACAGTGGGCACACACTTACCACGGCACGTATGTGTACATAAGAGGACAGAAACAAAGTCAGTTTTCTCTTTCTGCTGAGGTTTCCTGGGAGAAAACTCAGACTAACAGATCTGTACTGCAAGCAAAATGTTTAACCCACTGAACCATATTTCTGCACCCCCCCCTTCCAGGCCATTATTTTATCATTGAAAAGGAGTAATGGATGAAGCTAGAGATCCTCCCTAAATGAATACCCCTGTGGTTTTGTGTTTTGACAGTGTTTGGCTATAATAGCCTAACTGGTCTTCAATTCAAGAGCCTCTGTCATTTGAGTTCTGGGATTACAGGCATGTCCAGCTCCTCTGTGTTTTTGTTCTGGTTGAATGGCAGGTATTTTAATCTGTTGTTGGCGTCAAGAATGGTGTCTTGCTTTTTCATGTTTTACAGCTCTTTGATGTTCAAAGTCCTCTTATATATGTATGTTAACTGTTTATTCTGGGTCCTTGGCCATATCATGGGGCAAAACCGGACAGCTTGTTTGTTCTCAGAGCATGTTAGTTTCCTCTCTGGCCTTCCAGCACTTCAGAGTGGTAATTGTCAGTGGCAAATAATGGTGAGAATTCCTGCCTTGTTCTCCATCTTTAGAAGAACGCACTCCAGGTTTCTCCACCAAGAATGTTTGCAGTGGAAGATGGTGTATAACTTTTTTCCATTGCAAGGAGATTAAGGGAAGCAATGCTTTCAACTCACTTGTTAAGAGGTTTGCCTTTTGGTTTTTTAGTCACAAACAAGCAAAGAATACATCAAATGCGTTTTCTACATCAATTGAAGTTAACATGAGTTTAAAAAGTTAATTTGCTAATGCTCTCAATTGTGTTGGCAGAACCTCTAAGGATGACTCATTCGTTAGACTATTAGATTTAATTAGCTAATATTTTAAAAGCTTTTTTGCACATTTACATGAGTAAGGGAAAGCTGTTTATAATTTTCTTTCTCTTTTAACACTGTGTGCTTCTGATTGTGGCAATACTATAAAATGAACTTGGCAGCTTTTGCTCATTGGATCACTTAGGATACAGCCAGCAATCTCTTTTTCCTCTGGTGCACTCACCTGTAAAGCCACTTGGGCCAGTGATTATTTTGTAAGTGGAAGGGGAGGTTCTTTATGGTTTGATCCTGTAAGATTCATTGCGTTATCCAATCTCCCTACTCGTGCTGACTCTGGCATTCTCTATTCTTGCGTTTTGTCTACAAGCATTTTATGAATTTTTGGTTCATAAAGCCTGACTGTGTTAATGTTCCTTAAATGATCCCTTAGTGTTAGAGATGCCAAACATCATAGAAACCTTCAAAGTGGAAACTTAAAAGGTCATCTCAAACCCTGTGTCCCAGAAGTAATTACCTCCACGCACATATACAGTTAGAACTTTATAGCAGACCTCTTTCACACAGAGAATTATAAGAACATAAAGTTTAACAGCAACATACACTGCAGTTAGCATGGATAGCTACTGATAGAAGAATCACATCCATACACAGAGGGGAAATGGTTCCTGAAATAGCCAAATGATAAGTACATGGAGAATTCTGCATGTTTTTTCTCTCTAAATAACTATAACATTTAATGATTACAAGAACCTCCCCCACAGGATTCTACAAATGAGAATGGGAACTCTTTCTGTGCGTCACCGCACCATCCTGGTTTCTGTATCTATTCTGAGCTAATGGGATGTTTACTGAGTGAGTAAATGAATATGAGGTACTATCTACACACATTGTTCTCCAAACAACATACATTTTGTTTTTATAACCCTCCCTTGTCCCTTACAAGGAAGCTGGTATCGGTCCCATTTTACAGTTAAGAATTTACCGAAACCAGAGGAGAATAACTTGCCCAGGGTTTAGAAGGCAGCCTGCCAGATTCAGGCGTGGGCTCTGCCTGATACCAACACCTGTGGTCTCGCCGGTGTACCACACTAATAAGCAGAATGAAGACCCTACACCAGAAAAAATGCCAAAATGTGAAAGCAGGAAAGAGCTACGGAGAGTCCTCAGTCCCTTCCTTGTTCTTCCAGACAGGGGGCCTTGCAAGAGGACCTGAGCTCGGGCTCTTCAACAAGCTTCCTGCCTTTTACACCACCCGACGAAGAGCTTATCTGTGCTGTGCAGTGCAGTGAATGGGCAGAAAGGCAGACGTTCAAGGCAAACAAGGAACCCAGAGGCTTTCTGGGCAAAGATGGCAAGAGAGAAGGCAGGAGGGAAGGGCACTCATTTTAACAGACCCAGCAGAGGATTCCAAGGACAGAAGGGGGTCCCTGGAGGTGACAGTACAGCTCTGCTTAGTCCTGCTTAGAAAATGGCTCCCAGGTGAGGCTACCAATTAGGGGGAAAGGGTTCTCCAGGGTTAACCAATTAGGAGGGTCTACTGACTTGGCCCCACGCTGAGCGCACACTGTGAGCAAATGTAGGAACAAGTTGAGTGGCCATGGGTGTGGGGATAGTTAGGGCCCTTGTCAAAGCAGGCCTACCCTGGTCACCTTGCCTGCTGGGGAGAAGCCTCTCTGGAGGGCAGGCCTCAGAACCACTCTCTAGTTAAGGGCATTCAGACAAGCCATTAGAACAAATCCTGGTTAGCTGGAGGACAGCTGCCATATAAATTAGCAAATATGCCAATCAAACAGGATTATAATCCAGTCACAGAAAGGAGGCAGGATAGGTTATTTTTTTCCTAAAAATACCCTTATTAGGAAAAAAAATCCCAATTAAGAATTTCTGATGTCATGACACCATTTTCAGATACTACCAGTCCCCCAGGAACATGTGTATTATGGGGAGGGTTGTATTACAGATCAAACACAGAAAGCCACGTACATTTCTGTGCCATGCTCATGGTGTGTGTGTGTGTATGTGTGTGTGTGTGTGTGTGTGTGAATATGATTTTCTACCTGTCTGTCTGTTTGGGTCAGAGGATAATCTTGGGTTTCATTTCTAGAGCATCCCATTTTATCTTCTCTTGGTGGACATTTGGGTCATTTCCAGGTTGGAGGACATAAATAGCTGTCAACTTGCTTGATCATTCTTAACATACTCCTACCAAAAGCCATAGCAAATATGGATATGGAATTCAAGGGATAATAAATATTCACGGCCCATGAGAAGCCAAAATAACCTCCTTTTCCTGTTCTGAAAATGTGAAGATACTATGTAATCCAATGACATACTTCACCAGGGAACTATGTGCAATTTGCGACATAAAGCTAACTCACTGGTCAGTGAGAAATGGAATGCATGGTTGTGAGAACAGAGACTAGGGGCCCGTGTAATTCCCACGGCAGCTGGTTGATTTGACCCTGTGCCATTAGCAAAGCTTGATAACTTTTCTTGGGAAACAGCAAGGCAGCCCTCCTAGGATTAACATACAGTATGCTGGTGGACTTCAAACTACTGGGTAGGTGGCAAGTGGCATAGCCACCTTTTTTATTTTTATTTTTCCGGAAAGAATTCAGGCAGATCACCTCCACACCCTCACGCTGGGTTCGGGACTGCAGCACTGTTTCAGTTACAGGACACGTGGAGCTTCTGACTGAGCTGAGTATCTCCAACTGTCCTCCTCACACAGTGGGGCTCAGCCTCTCAGGATGCCCACCATGTGACCAGGAAGGCTGTAGGAGGAACCGAAGCCCTGAGGTGGGAGGGAGTCTATTAATAACTTCCATGTTTCAAGTCCCCTGGCTCTGGAGTACTTTAAGCATCCTCTGTGACTCATGCTGGCATGCAGAGAAATGCCACCTTGGAGATGACGGGCCTTCGCATGATAAGTTTCCGGGGCTCTCTCCAGTGGGCTCCTCCGTGGTTATCATGTTCAAGAAACTGATGAGTTAATGGGAGCGTACTCTTTGCCTCTAAATGTCACACACCACACACTGTCTCGACAGCAAGGCTTTCTGGGTCTTGGCAAACAGAAACTCCATCCTAAGAGTCCTTAGCCTCCTGAGCTGCCTGGTGCAGAGCAAGGATTCCTTGTCAGAATACTGTGTTCAAATGTGCCGAATAAAATGCACAGGATTACAAAGGAAATCAGCGCAACCACATTTGCTTTCCAGACTGTGAGCACAGATTCATGCTACGGTAGTAACATGTGTGCTGAATCCCGCAACAATATAATGCTCAGATATTCTTCTTTCTATCCGTTGCAGCCAAGGACACCGCTCATACCTCTGAGGCCTACTGCGTATACTCATAGTAGGAAAAAATTGAAATTTTCTTCTAGAAGTTAGTAGAAACCTTGATATGCCACCTTTTCTCCATTTCAATCCACAGGACTCCAGAATTCTCATCCTGCTTAAATGCCTCAAAGATGGCTGCTAGACTGGCTACCCACAAACATGCAGTCATTCCAAGGCATTGTCTCCCTAGAGTTCCATCTTCCATTGTAGCATTATCACATTATGCTGCCATTATTTCTAATACACATTATTAGAACTGTGCTTGTAACCTTTTTCTTTTATATTTTTATATAAGAAAAGTACATACTCTAAAACCTGTTTTATTTTGTTTTTATATTTAACACCTTCTCTCTCTCTCTCTCCCCCCCCCCCCCGTGTGTGTGTGTGAGTGTGCGCGCGCACCATAGCCTGCATGTGAAGGTTAGACCCAACTTGCAGGAGTCTGCTCTCTCCTACCATGTGAGTCCCTGGCAAGCTGAGCCATCTTGGCAGCCAATAACTTGTTTTTGAATTTTGAGTAAAGGGCTGCTTTACTTACAGGAGACCAAGGCGGATTCTGAATCAGCAGAGTGAGGACTGCTGATGCTAGTGAATTTAGGAGTTTATTTTAGTTTTAACTCTGCGTATGTGTGTAAGTATGTGCACGTGAGTATGAGCACCCTTGGAATCTGGAAGAAAGAGACCACCGGAGCTGGAATGGGTGGTGGCAGCTGAGCCCAGGTCCTCTGCCAAAGCAGGAAGGGCTCTTCAGCACAGAGCCCGCTCCCTGTGCTGGTTCATCTTGTCCCCACCTTTCGGCACCTCCTGGGCATTAGATCAAGACTGGACTTCAGTCAGGAAACATTGGTTCTGAGCTATCCTCATGGCCTGTAGCTTCCAGCTGAGGACAAAGCGTATGCAGGCTGGCGTGGGCCTGGCAGAGATGGTCAGCATACCCGGCCGTGACCTTGTGCGTAGGCTGAGTGGGCAGGTGTGGTCTCTGAGTCATGGGTCAAGCACCTCGAAGCTTAAGGACAGACCCCACAAACCCCACACTAAGCTTCCTGTTTCCTGTCACAGCATCCAAAATTCCAACAGTATCGGTTATTCATACTCTGTCTTTCACGGCTCTCAGTTAATGAATAATTCTTAGTTTGGCATCTGTATGAGATTCTGAGGTGGGGCCAGGTTTAGGTGAAGAGGACAGAGATACGAGAAAATGGGAGAGAATACAGACAGCCTTTATACTTTCTTATTCGAGATAGCACTTTCTAGAATGAATTCCTTTAGCCTCTCAAACAACTCAAGTAGCATTGAGAACCTCAGGATTGGGACTCCCCAAGTTTTATTCTTATATATGTCTGTGTGTCTACATGAGTTAATGTGTACCACATATGTGCAGGTGCTGGGAACGGAATCCTGGTCCCCTACCAGGCCCTCTTACCTACTGTGCCATCCTTCTACCTCCGCTACTCAGTCCTTAAACAACTTTCTCTCCTAGCCACACCTGAGCACATGAGAATGAGAACACAACACAGTGTGCTGGGCAGGGAATGCACTGCTCCTCAGCTTCCCATTACCAGGCCCAGTCAGACTCCCTTCTCCATCCAGAGAGGATCTAGGATCTGAGGGAAAACCTTTCTCAAGATGAAGGCTGAAAACTTCAGAGGAAACACAGGACCACATTTTCTTGATCCTGACTGAGAATGGAGACTCCGCTACATGGGTAGATATCTGTAAGATGTCTTCTTAAAAAGGGAAACAACTTAGTAACTGTAAACAGCTACTTTAGTTTACATGGAATAAATCTTCAGTAGTTAGTGGGCAACTTCAGACCGTGGTCCAGGAGAGAACTGTCAATCATGTTGTCCATCCTGCCAAGGGTACTTGTGGAGATGTTCTTCCTAACCACTTAGCTCATAGACAAATGCACAGGCTGGTCCCAGGAATGTTCATCTTCATTGCCTTTTACGGCCACCTTGGACAAATGATTCCCCATGTTCTCTTTCCTTTCTAAGTAAAAATTGCCCTTCTCTCTGCTATCATTTGATACAGTTTGCCCCTTGTCAGCTCAGATCCTGGGAGCCTGGTGATGCTGGAAAGTAATGGAGCCTTTAAGAGGTGACACGTACTGGTGGAGATTAGATCACGGAGGACGTTGCTCCAGAAGGAACGAATTCCTCCTAAGACCCCAGTTCGTTCTGGGCGGAGTGCTTGATATAGAAATCAGCCACCCCCATCTCTGCCATCTGGCCTCTTGTTGCCGTGTATTCCCACCGTGAGGACCACACATGGGAGGCACCTCACCAGAGTCAAGCTGCCAAGCTCTTGGGACTCCAGAACAGCGAGCCAAAGGAACCTCTTTTCCTTACAAATGATCTGGCATTGAGTATTTTGCTACAGTTAGACTAGCGGTTTAACTGTTTTGAAGCAGTGATTTTCTATTCCTCTTAATCAAGGGGGCCCTTGTATTGTATACATTTCACCCCTCTGCTGTTGGATTCCTGCATGTGGACTTTTTGTATGTAATTATGTAGAATATCTCAATTAGTGAGTGTCCTCATCAATATAATTCTTGATGAACCAGACTGTTCTTTGCAAAATGCTCTAAGAAACAAGTTGTTGAATCCCCCCTGTGGCTCTAGATATCCCAGTAAATGAAATCATAATTGTCTACCTTTGTTTTCTCTTATCTTCAACTAGGAAAGAAAGAGGTGTCCCTGGAAAAGAAGGAGAGTCTGTCAGCTCAGAAGGGGCCTTGGTGGGCTGAGTGATGCCCTCAAAGAAATCAGTTTGAGAGCTCTAGAATCTGTGACTAGGGTTTACACGGTGAAAGGGATCATCTGGAGTCAGCTGAGCTGCCCCTACATCCCTCCAAAGAACGGCGAAAGAGCAAATACCAGAGGGGGCACAAAAGAGGTCAAAGGCAGACAGTGGAAGGATTGCGGACTGCAGACAGCAGAACTTCTGCAGGAAGTGCGGTCCTTTGATGCTGTCTTCAGACCTCTGGCCTCTGGAACTGTGTGACATTTCTGCCGTGTGAAGGTGGTGGTAGTTTGTTAAGAACTAATCCACTGGTTAATACATCAAGGCCCATAGTTTAGGTGTGACATAAGTTTTGCTCTCTGTTGCATACTGTGCCCTCGCAATGTACTGGGAGTACACAGTGTGGCCTACCTGGGGTGGTATGAGCTTCTGTCTAAAAAGCCCATGAAAGAAATATTACACTGTACTGATTGCACCGTGTTACATCGAGATGTGTTCGCCTAAAATCACAGCCAACTAAGCAGTTTGCTTTAAATATTTGTAGCATTTTGCGTATGGTTTGATTATAGCCCTATACCTGGTGTTGCTAAAATTTCTTCCTAGGAGGAGACACAGTAACATCTACCCCTTCTCCTAAGGTCCTAACGACAAGCCAAGGCACAATTCTGCCAAATTTTCCTCTGGGGAACTAAGGAGGGCTTCCTTACAGAGCGTAGGAGTCACTTGCAGGGCTGTGGGTGCTCTTCCCTCAACTGGGTGCACCTGAAAAGCTGGAGGCCTCCTGCTGTAGTCTGCCCCAGCCTCAGGATACCCCCAGGCCATGTGCAGAGCTGCCAGGTGGCAGGGAGCCACTGGGTGCTCAGGTAAGACCCTCAGGGGCTGTTCCACCCCTCTACACAGGTGCAGACCATCAGCCTGCCTAGAGGGGATGGCGTTTTGCAAGGGGCAAAAGACAGTGGTTGTTTGGATCAGAGACCAATCACTCATGACACCACATTCAGGCCAATTTGTAGTGCCCAAATAGTCTTGGATGTATGGTCTGATAAAACAAAGACAACAAATTAAAATAGGAAAAAAGTGAACAAAGAGAAGAGAAAGAACCAAAGGAAAAGCGCAAGAGACATGTCTAGACACAGAGATGCACTGTTCATACACACAGGAATCCCTTAAACCTCGCTCCCCCAAAAGCTGTAATGTATAAACAAAGTACCCATAAGGTGTCCATATAATGACTCCTAGTGACATTTTGCTATATTCATAGATCAGTGCCTTGCTAAAGAGATGCATCCTTCCACACAGTCCTTTACTCTATACCTGACCTCTATGGTTATTCGGATGGTAGCTTGCTTATCAAAGACTTATTAGCTGACACCCACAAATAAGCAAATTCATACCATATTTGTGTTTCTGGGTCTGGGTTATCTTGCTTCAGTATTTTTTCTAGTTCCATCCATTGACCTGCAGATTTCATTTTTTAAAGCGTCTAAATAAACATTCTATTGTAGTACAATTGGAGATTGAGGATGATACCACTAGCAGTTCTTCTATTGTTCTGGATTGCATTAGCTGTCTTGGGTGTTTTGTGTTTCTGTATAAAGGTGAAAATTGTTCTTTCCAATTCCGTGAGTAATTGTGTTGAAATTTTGATGGTGGTTGCATAGAATCTTATAGATTGCTTTAGGTAGGATGGCCATTTTGCTCTGTTAATCCTATCAATCCATGAGCATGGAAGATCTTTTCATTTTCTGATGTCTTCAATTTTTTTTCTTATGTGTCTTAAAATTTTTATTACACAAGTCTTTCCCTTGATTGGTTAGAGTTTCCTCCAAGATATTTTTTGAGGCTACTATGAAAAGGAATTGTTGCCCTGATTTCTTTCTTAGTTTGCCATTTGTTTATGGGAAGGCTACTGATTTTCTATATTAATTTTATAAACTGTACTTTGCTGAAAGTGTTTATCAACTGTAGGAGTTTCTTGGTGAACTTTTTGGGATAACTGATATACACTATTACATAATCTGCAAATAAAGACAGTTTGACCCCCTTGATCCCTTTTAGTTGTCCTACTGCTCTAAGACTTCTACTGCTATAATGACTAGCTATAGGGAGAGCGGACAGCCTTGTCTAGTTCTTGGTTTTAGTGCAAAATGCTTTGAGCTTGTCTCCATTTAGGCTAATGTTACCCAACAGTTCTTAATGATTGCTACAACCAGCTGTAGTCATTCACCTTTCTCTTTCTTCTCCTCCAACCTCTTCCATTGGTTACCTCTTGGGTTTTAGTGCTACTTGAAGAAATGCTGTAGAAACAGTTACACAAAAGAAGAGAATGAGGCACAGGTCAGTGAAATCACTTGTTGGGATTTACCTCACGGACCCAAGTCTGAGAAACCATATTTTACCATTTTTTGCTGTAAAGAATCTTGGTTTCAGATGGATGCAGTGGCACATGCCTGTAATCCCAGCACTCAGGAAGGCAGAGGTGGGTAGGGCTCTGTGAATTTGAGGCCAGCCTGGTCTACAAAGCAAGCCTAGAACAGCCAAGTCTGTACAGAGAAATCCTGTCTTGGAAAAAAAAAATCTTGGCCTCAATCAGCAAGAAAAGGCTAAGGCTGCCTTCTTTTCCTCCTCTTCCTCCTCCTCCTCTCATTTCTTCCTCCTTTAAGTGGCTTTTAGTTGGTGGAGAAGATGTACCAATCTCTGTGCACAGTCAAAGGTTAATACACCACTTGGAAATGCAGAGGACAGACAGGGTTTTGTTTCCATGGCAATAAACTGGTAAGTGATGCCTGCTGAAGACGAAGCCTATAATTCTGCTGCTAGTGGTTTGTCTGTGCCTCCTGTTCTAACACATGCGTTCCTCTCTTCATGGGAGCCATCATGTCACAAAAGCCAAGCTCATCTGCATCTTCACAATGCTGTTTATCTTCTTCCTGCATTTGAGAGATAGATCTAGACATGAGCAGTCACACTGGGTTCTGGGCACTTAGAATGCCTGCACGATCCATTCAGAATGCCTCAGATGTATTATTAAGCACTCTGAGGCCATTTATTTGGGGCCAGCTTTTGGGGAATGGGAGATCCATTGTGCACCACTTATTGGGAATTATAACACAGCTGATGAAGTGTGACAACACAGGGATAATGGGATTGCAGGAGATTATAGGAGGGTATGAGGGGAGTAAGCTGTTACATGACGCTCTAAGTGACTGAGCAAAGAACAGCAGAAAAAATGTGGGAAGGGTTCTGTCCTGCTCCTCTTGTGTTTTTTTTTTTTTCTTTTCCTTCAGATGTCATAAGTTCCTCACACCCACAATTACCTTTGATACCCTTGCAGGTTTTAAAACTCATCCATGCTCCTTCAGGCAGAGATTTTACAGAAGTAGGAGCAGGTGTAGAAAGTGGGTTGACGCTGATGACGCTATGTAGAGTGATGAGTGGCTAATGAAACATGAAGGAATCAGTGGTAAGAAAAAGGCAGCCACATGTTGTCTAAAAGAGGTTTCAGTTAACTGATAAAATCGAAACTACTTCACCAACCATGAATCATCATCTTGTGCTCAGAGCTGCATCCACTTGAAGGTGTTCTAAGTCAGCTTTCCTTCTTTCAAGAGTACACATAATATGCCCAGGGAGAGGGTTAGTGATGAACTATTTCAACAACTTCAGGAAGGTTTCTCGAAATTACCAAGATGTTCACCTTGTAACCCAACCATTATACTTTGAGGATTCTATGCTAAGAGGAAAGAAAAGCATGTTATGTGAAGGGAAATATGTAAGAGCTCTTTATTGTAATATAGTGCCTCGTAATTTACAAAAGCTCACAGTAAACGATCTGCTTTTCAAGTAACAGACAGTATTTTTAAAAATGCAGAGCAGGGGGACTGGAGAGATGGCTCAGAGGTTAAGAGCACTGGCTGCTCTTCCAAGGGTCCTGAGTTCAATTCCAGCAACCACATTATGACTCATAACCATCTATAATGAGATCTGGTGCACTCTTCTGGCCTGAAGGTAGAACACTGTATAAATAACAAATAAATAAATCTTTAAGAAAATACAGAGCAGTATGAAGCTATAAAGATGAGTTACACTTATGTGCATGGACCTGGAAATAGGACCACAAAGGTTGACGAAAAGGGGTTGTAGAATAATGCATGTAACACTATATGATCAACTCTAAATTGAAAGGGCTTAGTGGTCTCAAATGTACAGCATAATGATATCATCTAAATGCTCACTGGCTGGTTCAACTCAGCTGTTCTGGTCCTAACTCCTCTCCAAGCTAACTGACCCAAATGGCTTCCCTTAGCTTTTGACTGAATTGCTCTGCCTGGCCTCAAACTAATTTTGGCTTGTTCTTTCTGCAATCTGTCTCTGTTAAACTGTCCTGTTTTTTTTTACAAGAACTCTCAGTAAAAACTTTCTTCTGTCTCCCTGCACTGTTCTTAAGTAGCCTCTCTTTCCTGTTCTATTCTGGTGAGAGCTGGGCATATCCTATCTCTGACTCATTCTGTCAAATCTTTCTCTGATTCATCACTTTGTCTGCCCCTCAATAAGGCGTCACTTTCCAACATGGCTGCTTCCTTCTATAAACTAACCTTACTTTTGTAGTTTGAGATTAAAGTTTTGTACTAGGGAAATGTCTGTATTACTGCCAGGTCATAGATATAATCCAGAATGTGTCTGCATTCCAGCCAGATCACATAGACCTAAAAGATCTTTGGATATGATCCCTTGCCAGAGCAGCTATGTTGCTATATTAAATTTTTCTACATGCATGTGTGTACATATGTATGTATATATGTACGTATGTATATCAGTCTGGACCTATAGGATCTTGATTTCCAGAAAGTTGGTCATGGGAGATAGAGTAAAAGCGTATTTTATGAAGCACCTCAGATAATTTGGACGCTCTTTTCTGTCTTTTAAAAACCCAATTAAAAAATTAAAATATACACCTTCCTTCAATTACCAAGAAGCGATTGGAAAAAATGATAATGACAACAGCATATGCAACAAGCCAGAACTCTGACCCAAGGGTATTCATTGAAGCTGGTTCGTTTCATTCTTACAACATCCTACACTGGTTGTGTCAATCACTATCCCCGTTTCATGAAATGAGGATAGAGACATAGACTAAGAACCATTACAAAACAGGTTGCCCAGCCGAGAAGAAACCTTGGAAGTCTAGCTTCACTGCTTATATGGAGAGACACAAGTCGGAAGATTGGAGTGCAGTCAGGCATCAGAATTCAAGGGCATTTGCCTGTGCACATCTCTCACTTCTCCTGTCCCCCAGAGTTCCTCACAGCTGCCTGCTGATCACCAAATGTATTGCCTTTACCTTTTCAATTGGCTGGAGCTGCTGGAGAAAAGGCTCAGAGGAGGCATGGTCCTGGATGTCAGTCTCCCAGTTCCTGTGCTGGAGCAGAGCCAGACCCCTTCCATAAGCAGGGTGCTGAGCCAACTGCTCCATTAGATGTCTGCAAACGTGAACTGAGGTCTCACAATTCCTACTGCATTCTGACCATGTTCTTATCAAGCACTGCTTCCCAGGGCTGTTGGTAAAATTAGCCTGTGCGTACCGGCTTGCCTCTGAAATCACTGCCTGGGGGAGGAGGAGGTGAAGGAGAAAGCGTGGAAGTGTTCTTTTCTCTCAAGATTTGTTCTCAGTCTAAAGCATGGTAATTAAATCTTTCTTGCTTCAAGAATTATGTTGTGGGGGGAAATACCCTTAGCAATAAAGGCTGGCTTTGCCTCTAACAGTGTATTCCACTCAAATGACTTAACCTTCTGAACCTCGCTCTTGTCATTTGTGGAATGGGGACATTATTTGTGGTCCTACTAATTCCACAACTTGCACATTTTGCTCTGCTGATTAAAAAATATGCTTCTAGATTCACCTCCTTGTTCTCCATCTGTAAATCCATGATACACTCAATAAATTATTCAACTCATATTGTTTCATCTAAGAGTTAGCTGCACACACTCCACACACACACCACACATAAACACACATACATACACACATGAACACACACACACACACAGAAACACACAGACACAGACACACAGACACACACCACATCACATACACACACAGGAATGCACACAGAGACTCATATACTCACACACACACACACATACACACAAACACACACACAGAAGGACAGACTACAGAAAGGAAGAGAGGCACTCCAGATTGGAAAGAAGCGCTAAAGGCAAAGAGAAAATGAGCCAAGCACACAGTGTGAACGCAGACCTACAGTGCCTGCCCCACATCCTGAGATTTTACATGGTGTCTTCGTTCCATTGTGAGTATTTATTTTTAATATTTCCTAAAGACAGAACCATCTTTGCTGTTTCTTGGGTGGGACCCTTAGCTGACACCTTCACTTGCATTCTCTCTTTCCACAGCTCCCGGTTAAGAAACTTGGTGAGAAGCGGGCAAGAATTACCATGGATCCAGTCACTTCATATGTCATATATCATCATATATCATATCATATATCATATACCATATATCGTATACCATAAGATTAATCTTATCGTATACTGATAAGATTAATGTCAGGTGTTATACTATATATATAAAATAGAGGTTCTGCATGGCCCAGGATGCTATTTTAAAGCTAATTCACAGTTTTCAATTTGTGTATGCTTTGCCGTGTGATTTTGGATGTACCTTAGAACGACATGGAAAAGGTAAAGGAGAGAGACAACAGGGACCTGTTTCATAAATAGAAAGACTGAAGGCAACACTTCACCAAAGGATTCTCAGATTCCAGGGTGCACACAAGTGCCTTTTCCATCTGAGGTAGATCACTAATTGGGCGTCTTGTATTCTGATAATATTGCCGATGATTCCAGAAACAACTCACTCAGTTCATGTGTTAATGTCACCCACACTAACAGGAGATTTTTTCAAAGGTGGAGAGTTGCCAGGGATATTACTGAACCAGTGATATCCCCTTAGAAGGCCAGAATCCCCTATCCACCGAATCTTGAAGGTCAAGTTTAACGTGGTCTTTATCCCAAGGTGATGGGAAACTCTGTAAGTCCTTTAAGAAGAAGAATGTGGTAATGAGTCTTTGCAGCAATCCATCTGACTGGGCTCAGAACAGCTCAGGAATAAAGTCTTGAGAGACAAAAGCAGCCAGGAGAAAACAAGTTGCCAGAATTCTCCCAGGGGCCATGAAAATGGTTGTCTTTCTTCCCCGGGCCTCGCCTTCTGGATTTTTCCCAGAAACCTTGCCTATGCCTGTTCAACACAGGCAAACCTTTCCTCTCCTTCCCTAGTTCTGGGTCTGACGTCCCTGTCTCATCCATTCCAGCCCCACCCCATCTGCTGGCCACCTCACCTGCCACTCAGCCAACCACCCTCCGCCCCTACAGGAGCTCCTCCCCCTAACTGATGGATCATGTGGCATACAGCAAGACATGCTTTCTACTATAGCAGAAGGATACTTTGGTCAAGAAAGATCTTTGAAATGAGGTTTGTGCTGTCACCTGAAAGACGCCTGTGCCTTTAAGTTCCAAACAGGGCTGGTAGTAAATCAGAAGCAGGAAGTGAAGTCCTAAGTTGTAGACACACCACATACCCAGACAGATTATTGGAAACGCGGGTCATGGGTGTTATGTGAGGAATTCTGTTTGAGCTGAGTGCTTTAGACCGTTACTCCCTGCAGAGGCCCTACGAAGCTGTCCACTTTGGAAGAGTGATTGAGTGATGGGCCTGGAATGGAATGCCGTGGTCATCTTACCTCACCACACAGACAGCTCCCCGGGGGGCGCAGGGCTCACCAGCTCACGGTGACTGAGAAAGTGATGATATCTAATTACCTCACAGTCACAAGAGCTGCTGGGAAAGGCAGATCTTGTGTCCTTCAATCAACAGGTGTCCCAGAACAAGAGTGAGGGGGAGGAGGCAACCGGTCTACTGGAGGAGACCAAGGACTTTAACTGAAGGTTAAAGCTCAGAGATTTCTTGCCCACAAAGAAGGAGAGGATACATCGGAGAGCCGGAAGCACTTTTCCCTGGGTGCTGGGTAAGAACACCTGCTAAGGCAGCGTGCCTCAGAACCTGAGGTGTCCTGATGCATAACTTCTACATATAGTAAATAGTTGCCTGAAGGGGAAAAGATAGTTCCTTAGGCTACATTCCTCCCTCTGCCTTCTTTAGTTTGTTTGTTTATTTATTTGTTTGTTTTACCTCTGCCTTTCCTTGTAGCCTCAAGAAATATGGAGTGTGAGGAAGGAGCTGAGTGGAGGCAGAGTTTTGTCTAAGGTTAACATGGCATTTAAATGAGAGTAGCAAAAGGAGTGGTCTATGAGAGACAGCCCTGCACTCTCATCTTTACCCTGCTCCTTCAAACCCACTAGGTCTTTCTGTGCCTCTGGAGCTGGTAGGGAATGAAGAGAAACATTGGACAAGACTAGTACAGGTGCCCAGGCAACATCATAAGATGAGTGACCAGAGGAAATACAGTCTCCATTCTAGAGAGATAGCTGTTCTCTAGAACACATTTAATGGATGAAAGAGCAGACCTCAAAAGGAAAGGCAAGAGGCTCAAAGTCGGGGCCACCATTTTGGTAGGAGATGGAGCGAGGTCTCTGGCCTTAGAATGGAACATTCAAAAGACAAAAAGGGTTGGTGATGTGAGTGAGACATGAGTAGTGCAACAAAACTCCACATGAACACAAACAAGGACAGATTTAGGGGCTGCTGGGCATGGAGATATACATCTCTAAATGAAGATTGCAGCAAAGGCGGGAGGATCACAAGTTTAAAACCAGCCTCCATTGCATAGTGACAGCTTGTTTCGGGGAGATTTTTTTTTTAATCAGCCAACTAAAGTCTTCCAAGGTCTCTTGTTAAAAACTGTAACTTAGTTACTCTTGCACCTGTGCTAGAGGTAGAGGTAGAGTGAAAGCAAGCCTCCTTGCATCACAGAATAAGGATGAAAGGGTCGGTGCTGAGGGCAAGCCAAGGGGAGGGCCTGGGCAGAACAGAAAACAGGCACGAAGGAGGCACTATGGGGGTGACAAAGACATGTACAGTCTTAGTCGAGGAAAGGTTTGATGTTGGAAAGGTAAGTAATAATTAACCAAAGGGTGGGTGATAGCAGGAGAAAGCTCCAGATAGAATTAGAAAGAGATGATCCAAAAAAAAAAAAAAATCAAGTTGTGCTTAGTGTGGTCATAAGGTTAAGGTTGCAGAAAGGAAGGCATCTGTCAAAGGCTTGTGAGGATCTCAAAGCCAAAGATCACCCAATGTTTCAGGTTGGTTCAGCCAATAGCACACAGAAGACAGTAGCTAAAACAGAGTGGGTACCCAGTAAATGTGAAATTAAGCTGACTTGGCCAAGGGCTGAAATGGAAATGTGCTTTGCGTTTAACAGTCCTTTTCTCCTTTCCTCCATTAGTCCATTGGATGAGTGGTCAATGTAGGATTTGGAATTTCACACCAGAACACATACAGTACCAGCCCATCTGTGGAAAGAGATATCTGACTGACGCCTTTCTAACTGTGTGGCTGAGTGTTAAGCGGTCCTTGTGCCTTAGGAACTTTGAGTATTCGTCATGTGCTAACTGTGTGGAGAAGTTTGAATCATGATCGAGGGGTCAGACTACTCTGAGAATAGGGTAGTCAGCGCTGCCAAAGTTGTGATTCAGCTCAGCAGTCCATAGCAGGACACATGTGCAGAACATGGTCAGGGCCACAGAGGAGGCAACACAGAAGAGGTACCAGAGATGTGGCTGATGAGAGTGATGAGGCAGGGCCCAGGAGAAGAAGTGTGATGGAAAATCTGGACTGACCCAGGGGTTCAAATTCAAGGAAGCGGGTGGTATCAGAATGTACAAACTTGCCTTAATCTCTCAGAATTCACCACGCAATTACCAACAGAACTGACTGTTAACTAAGTTCATGGGTTTCCTGAAACACCAAGTCACCAGTGCTTTAGGATGTCGCAGTCTGAGAGCCAAGGCACTCCCTTTACTGTGGAAAAAGAAATCAAATATACCTCAGGCCCCAGACTCTCTCAAACACCTCCTCCTTTCAGATGCTCTTCCCATTGTGTAGCCCTCCTGTATTAAGTCATTATAATCCATAGTCAAGTAACTCCATAACCACAAGGGGGCAATGAAAATGCTCAGGAAAGCACCGGGTGGCAATTATCTTCCCATTAGCACCAGCCACACTAACAGCATCAGAGAACAATTAGCATTCCTAAACTCATGCTTAGATATAACCTCTGCATGTCTTGCAGGACTAGATTGATGCATGGCCCTGGAGGAATAGGCTACAACTGTGCAGGGAGCCTGATGCATCCCGACGGTGTTTGTGAGCCATCAGCCATGCATTTGTGTGAAAGGCTAGGGGAGAACTCAATTTTGATCACCGCTGAGCTAGCCAGTCTTAAGCCAAGCACCGCTGAATTCAGCTGTTCCTCCTTTCGGCCCCAGGAAGCGAGCATGTGATTGGGAGAAAAAGCTACAGGGCAGCATCGTCCTTTGTCTTTCTTTCTCTATCTTTCGCCCATCACCAAGCAACGATTCTTTGTGCTTCAACCTACACACCTTTGTGCATTGTAACCCTTGATTGTTTGAATCAACGGCTCTGTTTTATAGTGTGTTGGGGAGGGAGGTGTCTATCCTATTTATTCCTGTTTTAGGTCAGCCACAAGTCATTTTGACCTCTATTATGATTCAGGGGCTTCTCTTCCATGTTCTCATAGCATCATATTACAGCACTGACCACAAAGCCCACTTCAATCGCCTGTTTTGTTGTTCCTTTTGCCCTCTAGACTGGAGGGTAGGCACTGTGTCTTGTCTGTGTGTAACCATATCCTGTGTACCCAGCATAGGCTATAAGTACAGCGATCTATAACTGCAGGATGAATGAGTGAGAGAATGTTTTCCTGGAATTCAAGCCTTGGTTGTTAAAAGTGTGATTATTTGGTTTAGAGAATAGGCCAGCCAGGTTGAATGGACTTGGCTAGGAAGAAGCAGACAAGATGGAAAGGGTTTGCTATGGGTGAACCAGGTGTACAGTAACAGCTACAGATCCAAAAGTATTTTCTTCCTGGAGCTGGAGATGGCATGTGACAGATACGCTCAGTGTCAGAACAGCAGAGCCATACTGAACAAAAGGACTCATTGTTGTTCAGGCAAAGAAGAGCTCTCTCCATGTAGACTGTGCCTAAATTAGGCTCTGTCGGAAGCAGAATCGGAGGCAAGGACGCTTACTGAAGTGACTTATCGAGGGCATGTTCCCAGAAAAAGAGCAGTGCGGGGAACCCAGACAGCAGCTCAGCTGGAGGTAGCTGCAGCCCACCGCCTTGAGCTGTAATAATGGTCTCAAATTAAGGGAGGGAAGCTGGTCCTTTGTCTCCCCATGTATGGGAGTAGGTATGGCAGTAGCTATGAGCTATCCCCCGAGGCAGGAGCCATAACTTTCTGGGGAACATAGTACCAACTGCAGCAGAGGGCAAGCTCTGAGAAAGTAGGCGAGTGAACTACATGCACTCAGCTCCAAGACCTAAGAGCCGGGAGCAGGACCAGTAACAGGGCTCTGGGTAGGGGTCCGTGAGATGGCTCAGCAAGATGAGGCCCTTGCATTGCTTGATCTTCAGGCCTAACATGGTGACAGGAGAAATCGTGTGCCTGCATCCTATGTCCTCCACACACTCACATGTACACATGGAGAGTGTGGAACGTTTATTAGAGCAATTGCTCTGTACTAAGTGCACAACCTACGCCAAGTGCTGTGCTCACTCTTGTCTGTGTACGTGCATTTGTTCATCTATCCCTTAGGATACACTGAGAGAAAGGTGCTATATTATATTTTTGTTTCCTTTGGGTAGGTGAGAAAACTCAGAAGTCACTACATTTTATACTGAAAACATCTTTTTTCTATATCTATGATCTTAGGGCACAATCAGGAACACTGCCTATTCATTTGGCCTGAGTTCCATGCATTTGTTCAGTGAAGTCTCCTGATGTTTTTGAGTATTCATGACATGACAAGGGTAGAGCCTATGAATACATCAAGCTTTCATATCCATGGGATTTAATTATTTTTTAAAAATGTACACCTATTATATATAGTCTAATCACTAGTCCCTGATCAATAAAGAATCTACACCCTCTACCCTTTTCAATTGCTCACATAGAATATGCCAAAGGACTGAGGCCACAAACCCAGCCCTCCAGGTCCCTCTCTGTGCACAGAGAAGATTGAACTTAATGGTCACTAAATTTCCTTGTAGGGCTCATATCCTAGGAGTCCAGACTGTGTCCAGTGGGCACCCAGCTATGCCTTTGCCGGAACTGAGGTTGTGAGTTTTGTGTGTTAGCCAAGTTGTGTCTGTTTATTCTATCAAACACTCACCTAGGTTTCACTTTGGAGACATCTCCTAGCACTTGACTTGAAGGGAGATCATCCTCAATAACCTGGGTGGACCTCATTCGGTCAGAGAAGCAAAAGCTTTAAGGTCAACAGAGGCTTCCACAGTGAAGGACAGTATCCACCCTACCGTGTGGCTCTAACTCCAGCTCCAGGCTTTGCAGCCCGCCCGCCTCATTTCACACTTGCTAGCCACCCCCGCAGTCATTCAAGCTAGTTCTTAAAATAAATCTCTCATTTTTCTTAAGATATATATATGTACACATATGTAAAGATATCAATATATAGCTATAGAGATATAGATAGACATGTCTATCTCTTGGTTCATATATACATATGTGTGTATACACACATATACACATTTACACACACATATCTATATAGATACAGACAGACATATCTAAAGACACATCTGTCACCTCTTGGTTGTGTGTATCTGGGAGACCCTGAGTGATAAAGGGACTCACTGTGAACTTTCCTTCGTGTTCCTTTCCTATCGGTGTTCTTACAGCTAGCTAGAATGCAAGTAGGCAGATGAAGCCAGTACTTGCACCTGCTAAAGCAAGAGAAAACTTTATCTCCTCAGCCAATTCATCTGGAAGTTTGCAATCAGACAATATACAGCTTTATATTCATTTAAGCGCTCCCTTGTTTTTGTTTTCTTGTTTTGGTCTGTGTATGGGCAGGAAGGACTCTAATCCCCAATTCTGGTTTCTATGGGAACAAATCTGGTTTTATCAACCTGCTGTAGAAAGTAACCCTAAGCCTAAGCCTAACCCCAAGGTCTGAGGCTGTTCTACCTTGACTTCAGTTGTTGTGATAAAACAACATAACTAAGAACAACTTGAGGAGGAAAGGGTTCATTTCACCACAGAGACTCCTCACCCAGGACCCAGACTGGAGCTCATCACCCAGGGA
The DNA here is from genome assembly GCA_028658305.1 of Pachyuromys duprasi. Taxonomy (NCBI): domain Eukaryota; kingdom Metazoa; phylum Chordata; class Mammalia; order Rodentia; family Muridae; genus Pachyuromys; species Pachyuromys duprasi. Next base: position 24,910,495 of record CM053745.1, on the reverse strand, counting down.
CCTCATGGCAGGAACTCCTGGCAGGGACCTCAAGGTGGGAACTGAAGCAGAGACCATGGAGAACACTCTTTACTGGCTTGCTCAGCTGCTCTTTTGTTTGTTTGTTTGTTCTTTCCACATGTTTAGGGATGTCACCACCCACAGGAGACTGGACCCTTCTACGTGAATTAGCAACTAAGAAAATGAGCTGGGTGAGGTAGTGTACACCTTTAATCTCAGCACTCAGCAGAGAGACAGAGGCAGGCCCATCTCTGTGAGTTTGAGGCCAGCCTATTCTACATAGTGAGTTCCAGACCAGTGAGGGTTGCATAGTGAAACTGTTTCTCAATTTTAAAAAAAAGGAAGGAAGGAAGGAAAGAAGTAAAAAGGAAAGGAAGAAAGAAAGAAGGAAGGAAGGAGGGAAGGAAGGAAAAAAAATGCCACAAAGACAAGCCCACAGGCCAATCTGATGGAGGCAATTCCTGAACTGAGATCCCCTCTCCCCAGATGACTCTAGTTTGTGTCAAGCTGAAGAAAATTAACCAGCACAGAGGCCAAGTCTTGGTCCCTGTGACTCTCTGGTAGCCAGTATGATGACTGCTGCCTCACATCACCACCCAAGGACACAAGAGGCTGTACAATTTGGCATCTCAGAAAACCATCTGCTGAAGGTACACAATTGATCTTTTTTATGTTTTTTTTTTAATCCAGAATATGTCATCCTAGAGAAATGAGAAACATTCTTAGAAAAATGTAGGCTTGCTTGGTTTTAGCAAATGTATTTACCATCTCCAAGGGAGAGGCTGCTTCTTCAGGGTGGCTGGAGATTTATTAGCTGGAAAACATTCCAGAGACAAAGCTCTTTTCTTGTTTGTGTCCCTCTGTAGGTTGCTGGGAGTCCAGATGACTGATGTGCATTAGGCCTTGCAGGTGGCTGAGGAGATATTCAATCTTACAGTAGCATGTAGGCAGGCTGTTCCCAAAGCAAGAATTGCTGTGAGTAGGAGGGACTGAAAGGGACATTTGCTGGCTCTCAGAGTCTAGACTTTCTTGAACACAACTTGGAATAGTTATGAGATGTGGAAACATCAGGGAGCTAACAAATGAGTTCACAAGTAGGCTAACCCACAACCTGTGAGGTTTTAATACCTTTGATGGAGAAAGTGAGGAGAGGTTCATGTCCTCCATCAAGCCATTCCAGCTTCAGGTGAGAACCTCCCGACCTGAAAGTGGAAAACGTTAGTGGGCTGTTAAGACCACAGAAGAGGGAGTTTCAGGTTGTCTCCAGCTTGAATGCAAAACTTCCAACTGGATTCAGCCTGATAACCTCATCACCAACCGATGACACAGAGGCGGTGCAGCCTGAACCTCACAAAGGGAGGAGCTAAGAGTCCAGAAGACAAGAAACGCACACAAAAAGGGAATAAGAGTCTCAAAGAATTAAATTTCCCAGTAGAACCTGAAACTCAGCAAAGAGAGGGAAGTCAGAAACATGGAACAAGCCTCTGGAGTCTTGTCCCACTCCATTAATGCTCCCTGGTGACTCTCCATACCTTCTCCTCACCTAAGCCCTTTGATGTAAAATCCCCAGTTGTGTAGAGGACACCCGGAATCTCACAGCAAAGCCCCGCCTCTCTCTAGTCAGCCCTTTCCTATGTCTCCGTCTGTATGCTTTCTGACAGAACCATTTTATACTTATCTTTCTAGCCTTGAGCTTGAAACACATTCAACAGACTTTCCAAATCCCACCAACCCTCCCAGGCAGAACTCAGGTCTGTTCTCACCTCCCCAGGCTGGGTCACTTATGGAAGGATTGGTATCAGCTCAGGACCCCAAGGCCAAGTTCTCAGCACAGAGACTTATTTTCCCAGAGGGACAAAGGGCGGGGAATAAGAGGTAAAGACAGGAGACAGAGATTAAGAGAGAAGGGGAAGGGAAAAGGGGAGAGAGAGCAGGAGTATTTGTCCTGGAAAGGGAACAAAGGATAGAGAGGAGTCAGATGTGGCACATAGGCAAATGGCAGTTTATAAAGGTAAAAAGGGTAAAACCCCATATTGTGATGAGATGTTTAATTTTAATTGGCTGAGCCAAAAGGGGTTTTTGCTGCTGGACTTCAATGCTTTGATAGCTGAACCTTAGCAGTCAGCCTCCAAAGGAATAAAGGAATAGGGCTTGGGGGCTAGCTTCCTGAATGTAATCTAGTGGTTTTTAGCAAAGCAGAGGGAATAGGGCGGAAGGACAAGGCCTGCCAGAACCATGTTTGCCATGCTGTGGCTGGCTAGAGTTTCTTTACCTTAGTCTCCTGATGATTTCCCATATTCTCTATTTTACAGAGACCAATGTATGTTCATATCTTTGTATATTAGCACTTTAATTCTCATCAGAGTGTGAACTACTTAGAACCATGCACAATGGCCTTTCTTTCCAATCCTTCCCCTCCCTCCCCCCCACATACCACCCTACAGGAGGGATAATAAATAGATCAAGAAAATACAATACAAATTAAAGTCTCTGTGTGATTGTTTGGTACTGTACCTCCAAGCCTGACCTCCAACTCACACTGAAATGTTTCCATCACAAGTTCCTCATTTGGTACCATCTTGCTGTGGTATGGCGCATACTGAAAAAGCACAGGAACCTTTCCAGCCTGGTACATTGAGGGGCAAAAGCTTGGATGCGCCCTGAGCCTCTGACCCTGCCCATCCCTGGGCTTGGGATGGGGGCAGGGAGGGCGATCTTCCCACACAGCCCTGGTTGGCATTCTCCCTAAATTCTTCTGGAGCTCTAAACTTGACTGTTTATATTCTGCGATGATCTCTCCAAACCCCCGGGGCTCTCCACACCAGTGTATTACTTAAAAGAGACACAAACAAGTCAAAATTCATTACACAAGTGAATTCCCCCTCTTAGGCAAGAACTGTGTTGCTTAAGGGCTTTCTGTGGGACTTTGAACATCCATGCACCTGTGCAGCTAATAAAGTTCTCTGGTACAGGCTCTGCTCAGAGAAATGGAAGGTTTGGCCCCAAGCTAGCACACAGCAAAGAACAAAGACTAGAAACTAGGCAAGTGCTTCAAAGATAAATGATTGTTCCCCTCTCCCTTAGTCATGAGTCCTAAGGAGATACAGCGTCACCCACACACTCCCCAAACACACAGCACCAGTTTGCACGTGGGATTTCAGCCAGCACGTCCATCTACCAGTGCTGCCTCCAATTCAAACTGGATGAGTGACAAATGGCTTTGGTGCCTCTCAAGGACTTGTAGGTGGCCAAGGCTGCTTGCTCCTCTGTGTAATTATCCTCTGTGCATGCCTTTTCCTTTTCTCCCACCCGCCACCCCCTGTTTGCTCCTTCACCCTTCCTTTCCTTCCTGTTGACTTTTTCTTCCCCTACGAACAGTTCCAGGCACTGCTTAGCATCTGCCACTCTGGCTCTAGAAAGCTTTGCTTCCCCTTTGCTCCCTGGCTGGCTGGAGCCCAGCCTCCAGTGTGGACAGACTGGCCCAGTCTCCGAGCTTCCCACTGTTAACGGATCCACTCTACCGGGGACTCTCTGGAGTCAGGAGCCGAACCAGCAGTTCCCTGGTGGACCACAATCAAGAAAGGACCAGCAGACAGAGAGATTATTGTTGAAGTTTGTACTTTAAGTGGAAAAACTAATAAGATGTTCAGCTTTGGCCAGATCCTATAGTAGGACTGAGCATGGAGGATGGACTTCTCACTCACTGTACACAGAGAAAGGAATGGGGAAAAGATAACACTGTTTTGTTTTGTTTTGTTTTGTTTGTTTGTTTGTTTCCCACTGTGTCCTAGAACCTCAGCCCAGTTGTCCCCAGCCCTGCGCTAGCAGTGGTGCTGTGCTGCTGACTGACTATTGGAGCTTAGGAGGAAAAGGCAGAAATGCTCAAAGTCAAGGCAGGAAGAGTGTGGCTGGCCAGAAAGGAAGCCCCAATGTTCTCTGGGTGGAGCATATGACCGGGATTCTCAGATCTAGAGGGACAAGGAGCCAGCATGAGAGGGAGGTGTCGGAAGTGCAAAATCAGCTGAATACTCACTGTGTTTCAAATGTCAGGAACAAGGCAGGGAGGAAGGGGAGGGGGAGGGTGCCGTGCCTTTTGGTTTGTGGGAGGCGGGTTACAAAATGCTAGAAACGCCAAGTCTGCATTCTCGAGCCTGCCTGTTACAAGTCCGATCTGCAGGCTGCTGGGATCCTGGAGAAGTGACAGGAACACAGGGGCTTGATGCCACCCCTCTGAGCTCTGCCTCCACCTTCTGAGGGTCCGGGGAGTCTCCTTCACTGCTGCACAGAGAGACATTTAGAGCATCAGACACTCCCAATGCAAGAGAGATCTCAAAGCTCTAGCTAAAGGGCTGCATAGCATTAGGAAGTGCTCGGGAAAGCAGGAATTAGGCCGTTCTCTTCGTTTTGATTCGAAAATGTGACAAGGGTGTGTGTGGGTGGGAGGGGTGTTCTGGTTTTTAGGGAATGATCTCAAGAAACCAATCGAGGGAAGAGCAAAAGGCAAGACAGAAAATGGAGGCTCACTCCTACAAGACACCCTCTTAAGGATCCAGTCAAACACATCTTTAGGGTATTGATCATCAGGAAAACCGGATACATTTCTCCTGTACCATCCGTCAATGGGACATCATTAACTTTGGGTGTATCATGCTTTAAAGGGGCTCAGAAAATTCCTATACAGGCCAAAGAATGCTGCCTGACTAGATGCAGACGTGTGCATTACGCTGCTCATGGGCTCCAGAGGGATCTGCTCCGCCCAATCTGTCACAGCCATCTTGGTTGGAACAGCTCTTGCTCACTCCTAAGTCTGTGCACGTGCGTGAGCACAGGCGCGTTGGTGCAATTCAGACACTTCTCTCATTTCCAGCCCCCAGCTACAGCCATAAACCTGGAGTCCCCAGGTGATCTCAGCCCCGCTCGCTGGCCAAGGCAACTTTGCTTTGCCACAGGAACAAGTGGAAACAGCCTGCGGCACCTGACCCCTCCATTGCAAACCTTTGCCAGCTCCCTGCTCTGCCTATTGGCTGATCGGGTGTCAGCCAGAGTGAAGAATAACAAAGGATGACAGCACACTCTGCGTCAGAATTGAGGAATTTAGAAGGGTCTTGTGTCAAGCCTGTAACAGTCTGCTTAGCTGCTGCTGAGAAAGTTAAGGAACTTTCCAGAATTTAGTTTCTATCTATGAAAACTGAAGGTGGGGAGTTTGTGTACCCAGAAGCACCCATACCCCTAAAGGGTGCTCCTTACAGAGCCTTCTCTTGCCCAGCCACCATCTCAGGCATTAGTTTCAGGACCTAAGACAGGAATCTTTCTGGTCAGTTTTCAAAGCTTTGCTTTCCCTCCCTCAGTGTCCTTGTTGGTATTTTGGAGACGCTGGGCCCAACATTCTGTCCACAGAACATCCTCTTCTCTAAGAGATGTGGGCACCCTGTCCCTCCTGAAGTACACAGGAAACCCATTTGCCCAGTAGAACAGGATTTCCCACTTCCTGGGGTGTCCTAGCCCCTGTAGTGTCTGTCTGCTCTCTGTCAAGCAACAGTTTCTGGACCAACACAACTTCCCTAAAATATTAGTAGGTAACGACAAGGGCACCGGCCATGTGGTTAGTATGTCTTCGGAGATTCAAGCGGTTGCCCATCCTTTTCCAGCTAAACTGGCGCCCTTTGTGCCTAGACTATGGAGGGCTGAAAGATGAACACGGCAGCCAAGGCCTAAAACCTGCCTGATCTGGAGAGGACTAGAAGTTTATGAATCAATCGGACACAGGAGACGATACTCAAGTTTGTCACGGTGGGACCTGCGAGGTCCCTGCGGATGTTGTGCCCTCTCTGCACAGATACAGAAAGAAAAGCTCTGCTCATCACCTAGTTAGATACAGCAAAGGCAAAGTGACTCCGCAGGACGTAAACACATTGTTGGTACAGGAAGGGCTTGAGGGGAGATCCAGAAACAGGTCTCAGAGGCTGCCGGCACATAAACCTACAGAGCAGTCGGGGCGGGGGTGGGGGAGGTGGGGAGCGGGGATGGGAGGAAGAAGAAGAGGGG
>CM053745.1:24872891-24904350 GCA_028658305.1 Pachyuromys duprasi | reverse complement strand
AACAACCAAGCAAGGGCTCAGTGCCAGGAACAAAGATTAAATGTACCGTGGGAGGTGGCAACCTTAGTTCTTAAAAATAGGGATGGGTGGAAGTCCCAAGTGGGGCTGGGTCTTTGTCACCATTCCAGGAAGCAAGAAGATGGTTCCTGCCCGGGGGGGGGAGGGGGGGTTGGCTATAGTGAGCTTCTGGAGGCTTAGGTCCCAGCATGCTCTCATCAGGCTTGAATCTGGAAGGATTCACCAAAGTGAGTAAGGCTTCATAGTGGTGCAAGGCTCTCCTGTTATGAGCAGCTGGTGTTGAAAGTGCAGAAATTGACTAATATATATATATATATTTTTTTTTTCTCTTAGCCCCACCTTTAATTACACTGAAACTGCCTCTAGCGGACTTCGGCATCAGGTTTGACAGACAGCAGAACAATTAGAATCTTCACCCCACCCCCACCCCGCATCAAAGGACATCAATAATTGTCCACAACCATGCTGCCACCGATCCTTGTATAGTCGAACTCCAAACCACAGTGTGAAACACCAGGTTTCTTGGACTCTTCACATCTCATCCCGGCAAGCTCTCGTATCCTCAGCACTTGCGTAAAGACACTTAGGCTCTGCAGTTGCTGGAGCAAAGTCATCTGGCAGCACACTGAGTCACCAGGCAGGCATGGCCGCTCCGGCTCAACTTCGCAATGCTTGAGTCATGGAAGACTCATCTCTTCTAATGTCCAGCATTCACGAAAGCATCTTTCTGCAGGTGCCCTGGGGCAGCTTACAAGCTACTGCCTCATCCCTTGGAGTGTCACTTGGAAGGAGAACAAAAGGTTGAAAAACAGGCAGGATGTTTTTGTTGTTGTTGTTGTTGTTGCTTTAATGGGGAAACTGAGGCTCCAATGAGCCCTAAAGTGAAATGTATAGACATTTCTGAGTCAGAAGTAGAAGAACCAGCTTTGGTTCTTCTGAATCCCAAATGGTCTATTTCCTCGATTAATTTTATGAAGCTTTTATGACAGGCTGTTTTGTTGCAGCAAACGCGGAACAGGTGAAGCCAAATCGCATATTCACTACTGTTTCCTCGCCTCTCCTTCCAGCTCTTCCCTCACCTGCAGATTTCGTTGGTTCTGACTCTCTTACTGTACCCACTCCCATCTTCCCAAGGGCCTGACACTCTCCGGTTCCGACAGCCACATTATTCCTGTGCGCACATCATTTTAGCCATCACTTGGTTCTCTGATTTTGAAGGTGTACCACCCATCTCCCCACCGTGCCCAAACTATATACTTTCGACGCCTGATAAGGTGGACAGCTGGTGGACATCAGGCTTCAGTGAAGGTCATAGGTGGAGTGTAACATGTCCGCTTTGTTCATTTACTTTTAAAAATGACATTTAGCAGCTAAAGGTTGGGCCCAAATTAAAAAAAAATACTTGTACATCTAAATAGCCACGATGAATAGGCCCTATTAAAATAGCTGCCTCCAAAGACTGGAGAGCGTTCATGGCACCTGTTCTGGCACCTGACTGGACTCTCTTTAGCATGGCCTTCTGTTCTGCTGTTTCCTGGTGTGTAGCTCATCAAAGGAGACGTGAGGAGCAGGGCTGCTTTGTACCCTGCCGTTCTAAGCAAGGACTACGTAGGTGTCACAAATGGAGCTCACACGGAAGCAGAATGGGACACTAGTGGCTCGGCCACGTGTCTTTGTCTCCCTGTGATGAAGCCTGGCTGGCCCTGGCCTTCTGCCAACCTCTTTCCTGCCCCCATCCACCCACACGCTCTTGTTGGGTCAGAAATGAGATTCTTTGACAGTGCCAGACAACCAGATGATGCTGGGAAGAAGAAAGCAAAAGCAGCTTTCTAAATTAAGCATGGGTTCATTTATAAAAATAAATAGCCACAGCCTAGCAACGTGCCCAGAGCTTAGCTTTCTTCTGTTATGAAACCACTGTGGCTGGGGCCCAGGAAGACAGAGTCAGCAAAGGACCCCATACCCTGACTCCTCCCATGCATAGTATTCATCTAGAGAGTGCCATGCTGGCCCTTGGAGGGCCTTGTTCTTCATTCAGGGCCAATCTTAGGCCAGGCTCTAAGGGCAGAAGGGATTCAGATGTAATGAGGCCCCTTGAGTACCTCCAGGCTCTTGGCAACAGCTAACAGGTCAGAAGCAAAAACGAATGAAGTCCCTTGATCAAAGAGGCAATGCCCCAGTGGTGGATGTTCATATCATCCTACAGTCAGAGGGAGCATCTACAAGGGATCACTAGGTGCTGAGTCCTCCTGCCCAGGTACAGGCAGTATGGCTGTACCCAGTGAGGAGGGAGGAGAACATGAGACACATTGTTTATAATAACTGTTATTGTTCCTGAACCTTCTTTCCCTCTTTATCCAACAGCACCTCCAGTGATGAGTTTTTCTTGAAAGAAGGGCTTGTGAGACAAAACAGTGGATGATCTTTTGATCTGAGTCCTGCCAGGACACACAAAAGTAGAGCCCACAAGGCCCTTGGAGACTCAGTGGGAATATCAGGTCTGTGGCATAGTGTGGTGGATTTGTTCCTGCCAATAGCTCTCTCAAGTTGTGAAATGATATACTGAGTCAGAGTGCTCTGAGGACTGTGACCATCTATTCTGAGTTCCATTAGGATCGGGAGAATGGGGCTTCGTCTTGACTCCCAGGAGCAGATGCCTCGGGAAGATTCCATATCCTCCCTAGTGACCAAAGAATGGCCAAGGCAGCATGTCAAAATGAGTTCAGAGTTGGGTCCCTCAGTTACAATACTGAAAAGATCAGAGAAATTGGCCTAGAATGTTCTTCAAAAGTTGGTCTTCTAATCTGGCTGTCTTAGTTAGGGTTTTATTGCTGTGAAGAGGCACCATGACCATGGCAACTGCTATAAAGGACATTATAAACATTTCATTGGAGCTGGCTTACAGTTTCCCAAGTTTAGTCCATTATCAAAGCATGTCAGCATGCCAGAAGACACGGTGCTGGAGAAGCAGCTAAGAGTTCTATATCTTGATCTACAGGCAAGCAGGAACAGAGCAGTGAGCCACTGAACCTGGGCTTGAGCATAGGAGACCTCAAAGGCCATCCCCACAGTGACAGTGGGCCATCCCCACAGTGACTTCCTCCTACAAGGCCATACCTATTCCAACAAGGCCACGCCTCCTAATAGTGCCACTCCAAGCATGCAAATCATGAGTCTCTGGTAACCATTCCTATTCAAATCACCACACTGGCTTAGACAGAAACAATGAAACCACATCCATATCAGTGTTAAGAGAGTTCTTGATTGAAGCAATTATGCACAGATATATTATCTAATAGGTATGTTCTTCGAAAAAAAATAATGTATGTGGGAAAAACCAAAGAGCAATAAAACATAGTACAATAGCACCTAGCTGCATCTGAAAGTGTGTGCTAGTTTTCATAGGCTCTGTGACTGTTCCCATCCAGCCCCTCCCCCAGATCACCAAAGCTTGGCGTTGGAATCCTTCGGAGGAAACACAATTAAGACCCACCCTAGGAGAATCACCATACAAACTGAGCAGGCTACCTCTAATCTGCAGCGACAGCTCCCTGATGATGCCTTTCCGCAGCAGGCAAACTACAGCAGCAACTCTGCAGCTGCATGTCAACCTGAGGAGCCCATGATGGGTCACGAAGCCTCCCAACCCAGTCTGACATGGCTGCTCAGTGATAGGACCCCACTGAGCAGCTGTGATGGATATGATTGCCTAAATGGGACCAGCAAATGGCGGCCAGTGACATTCCAGTGTGGGTGAGGGAAATCTCAGAGGCCTAGATAAAGAGCTGCAGGCAATTAATGGTTGCCAAGAGAGGGAGAATCGGTCTTCTCCAGGGATGCGCCACTGATGGATTATCTAATCCTAATTGCTTAGTCCTAACCATATTGACATACGAACAAGACCACATTGACTCTACAACTTACACTGTGCATGTGTCACACACACACAGATACACACACACACAGACACTAATAATTAAAAGAAGAGATAATTTGATAGGGGAGGACACAGGAGGATCTGGGGGAAGTGGAGGGATAGAAACAACCTAAATATAGTACTCATGCATGAAATCCTAAAATAGTAATAATAATCATAATTTAAAAGAGAGAGAAAATGTGGTGATAGAGCGTAAGACTGAGCTCTTATCTTCTTGGAAACTCAGAACTGACACACCAGACAGGAGCAATCAAAATTATGCTTCTACCTCTGCACTGTGTGACGATCCAACCAACACTCTGATGAAGCTCTTCCCAGTCTCTGAGCTCCTTTTATGTGACAATACCTTGTAATCAGAAAGGCATATGGTGAGTTTGCTTCTGACATGAGAAGTAAGACTTCTGTGTTGAAAACTTTGAGGATACTTTCTGATTTCTCCGTGCTGTAGGATCGGTCCATAGGAATCATAAGCCTAGATTGCGTGGTGACCTATGGCCAATTCCTTGGCTTTGTATGTCAGACTTCCAACATTGATATCTGTAACTGTTTCTCTTCCTGTCTAATCCCTAGAAAGGCCTGGGATTCTAGAATTCATGAGGAACCTTGGGGGTCATCCAGTGTCAACCCTTCCCTTTGAAGATGGAGTCCCAGAGGCAGGATGGACCAGGAAGGTACTTGTCCAAGGTCATCTGCTTAGTTTCACCAACACTGTCCTTTCTTCCCCTTTCAGCCTAGCAGCATTTTGAGAGTGAGTTTTCTAGGGCAACAGTTCAAATTCCACCCTTTTGGAACTTGGACAACCATTTTCTTCTGAATGTCACACCTCTAGGCCCTAGGACTTCAGCATACATACCAGAAACACCCCAGATTCTCAGCCTCCAGCAAATGTACCAGATTCTCAGCCTTTTGTTTTAGACTTAATTACACCAGCAGCTTCCTTGGTTCTCTAGCTTGAAAATGATGTGAGTGGGATTTTTTTAATCTTCACAATTACATGAGCCAATTCCCAGAATAGAATTCCCTTATATGTTTATATACTAACATACCAATCAGTTGTTTAACCAATTAATTGGCAGGCAGATAGATGACAAATGGACAGATAATTGGGGAGATCTATTATAAGTAGATACTAGATGATTGATAGATAGAATCCTATTGCTTCTCTTTGTCAGGAGAACTCTGCCTAATAAAAATTACCATGTTTATAGCCCTGTTTCCCCCACTGTTATTCAAGCTAAGTGTGTTATTCAGGATGTGGGGGTGGAGAACTGGATAATGGTAAACAGTTGCCGAAAGCATGGTTATTAAAGAAGGACACTTAAGGAACAGGAGTCTCAAATGATCACAGTGTCACAACTTGGTGAAATGTAATTTTGGAATTTGCTCTTTAGTCTTGAGAAACAAATATACAATTAACCTTGTATTGTTTGTATTAATTTTCATTCTCCCAGAAATGACAGGTTACAGTCATGCAAAGTATAGATGTACCAACAGAAACTGTTGTCAAGTTTGGTTAGAAGAATATGTTCAAAAGGGAGCTGGGATTCTTTTTTTTTTTTTTTTTTTTTTTTGAGTGACAGGTCCTCTCCCAGCTACTCACCTCTTTTAAGCAGATTGTCTTACATTTAGCAAGTAAAAATATCCAGGTAAATTGCATGTGGAAATCACTCCAATCCTCATCTTCACCTCTCCTTACACATGAAGCCAAGGGTTGCTTCTGTTCCATTATTCCCTATGCAATCTACCCATACGAAGAAGAGTATTTCATTTGCTGCATAATGATTTATCCTGCCTACACCCTTTGTGACAACCACGATAGTTTGACCAGGCCCCAAGAAATTACTGGGAAACAAGACTGTTGATGCTATAATTAGAATTTTTCTGGGCAAGCAGGTAGGTTGGTCATCCTAATAGGTGTCATGCATCTTTCCTAAAGACCTTTCCACACAAACAACAAATCATAGAGCACATGAATTGATATCAAAATAGCATCAAATTGCTATGTGGAAGATAAGTGGAATGGATGAATGAAATGAAGCAATTTGCCTTTAGTGAAAAGATCCATGAATTAGGTAGGAAAACCAGGTAAATGTGGAAGAAAAACAAACTTTCTATCAACGGATTCATGTAAAGACGGAGATGTCACCAAACTGGATGACCTGAGGTTGATCTTTAGGGCCCATGTGACAGAAGAAGAAAACTGACCTCCACATTTGTGTCACACCATATTCACAAACATATACACACTTAATGTAGTTTAAAGCCACTATTGTTGAAGAAGGAAGAGGCAAGGAGAAGGAGGAAGAGGAGAAAACGAGAAGGAGAATGAGGGAGAAAAGGAGAAGGAGGAGGAGCAGAAGGAGAAGAAGAGGAGGAGATTAAGGTAAGTCACAACCATCCATATTACACAAAAATAGACCACATGAGTTTAACCAAAGGAAAATGCTACTTTGGGCCAGAACACTTGGTCCACTAAGGACTGAGAGGCTGAGCATCATGGTTCACAGGAGGCCCACTGACCATGTACTACAACATAGCTGGCTGAGAATCTTCATGATTGTGGTATTTTGGCCTGAGTTAACCAGTTTAGATGCTATTACACATTATCCCTAGGATTTTGACAAAACTGGCAAAGTGTAAAACCCAATATTGAAAAGTTTCCTCAAATGGTATTTCCCAAAGCAGAACTGTTGTGGGTTCCTAATTACATTTTCACTTCCTATGTCCAGGTTTATCCCATGTGAACCAAGCTTCAAGTTAAACAATGACTCAATGACTTTGGTCTAGAAGAAAGTCACCCTCCACTGCACTCAGCCCACATGCAATTATTGGTTTCTTTTAAAACATTTTTTTTTGCTATTGGCGCCGATTTAAAACCCAGAAACTTCTCACTACAAATATTAGCTAAGTTTTCTTCTTTTGCAAAAGAGTATTCTCAGGGGCCATAATTCTCTCGTGATCACGGCCACCTGGAACTGAGAACCTGGATATTATAGCAGATTAGGTATGTTAGATGCCAAGATTCAAATGCAATCCCTGATATTTTTAAGTGGCATTGTTTCTGAATGTGTCTTGGCTTCTCATCTTTATAGCTAATTAAAGCAAGCATGTTTATTGTTTGTGAAAAAAATTGAAACAGTGATTATCACATAATAGTTGTTTAATAAATGTCAATATCTATCCCTTCCCCCTTACACAGGTAGCTTTGCTATCTATCTTGTCTTCATAATCCTATGAGCATAAATACCAGTCTAGATGCTTTAAATGACCTTGGAATCTATGATGCCTTCAGTAACTAGATGATAACACAAATACACACATTCCTGAGTTTATTAGACCCTATGAGCTGTCAAGTCCCTAGCTAATAACTCAAGTCTGCATTCTTTATTCTTTACATGTATATGTGTTCACATGTGGACATGAATGTGCACATTCCTGTATGTAGAGATCAGAGATAAACATCAGGTATCTTTCTAAGTTGCTTCTCCATCTCAGTTTTTGAGTCTGACACTGAACCTAGAACTTGCTAGTCCATGTAGGTCGGTTGACCAATAGGCCCTAAGAATCCTCCCACCTTTGCCTCCCCAGTGCTGTGATTATAGGTGTGTGCTGCAACACCTAGCTTTTTATGTGGGTATTAGGGAGGAAGCTCAGTCCTCAGTGCAGCAAGCACTTTACTGACTGGGCCATTTCCACCACTCCCCCCCCCTTTTTTTTCTCTGCACATTTCCGTGTCCTGATGGAAAGCATCATGAAACCTTTGCAGGACAAAGGGTGCACAGCCAATCTGAGCCTCAGGTTTCCCAACTAGAGGATTTGTGACAGAAGAAACAAGGTCCCCTGAATACACATAAATGCCTTATCTGTACTCTGCCAGTAATTCCTGCCTCTTTCCCTTACCAACCCCCCAACAAGCATTAAAAAAAATAGTTATTATAATTTAGCTAGTAAGTCAATCAATCTAAAGACAGATCCTTAGGGAACAAAGAAGGGTGCTATACCCACAGAAACTTGTTCCAAATAAACCATATTTTGTTGCTAAGCAACCCTGATGATGCCTCTTCTGCAAGTATGGTCTGTCTACAGGGGATTAAGTGCCCTGTGAGTCAGAAAAAGGCATCAGAGAAAGTTTTACTCAGGCCTCAGATGAATGGACAATATTGCATAAGGAGCAAATAGGAAGACACGCCATGTTTTACTCATGCTTTGAGGTTTGATGCTTGTTTGGGGAGTTGGCTGTGAAGAAAGGGACTGTTCATTCATCACTAAATAGATGGAGTCATGGTCTTCCTGGTTCAGTGTAGAAGACTGGTAATTAAAGTTGTGGTGAGATCCGACACCCAACTAAGGGAGGTGGAGTAGAATTCCCCAGAAGCAAGAAAGAGTTTTGAGGCAAACTGGATGTTGCAACTGTCAGATCCCACAGTGGGTGCAGTCATTCTGCTAAGGAGATGAGGTGAACTGTGAGCCAGCCAATGAGAGGAGCTGGAGGATGAGGCCATTTCCAACAGTCCTTGTCTCCTGCTTGTCCAGAGAGGCGGGGCATGGGTGAAGCCAACTCCATAATCTCTTTCACCAGGTTTAACACATTGAGCTTCGCCTCCCATTGATAAAAGGATGGAAAACCCTTTGGTGTAATTTCCAAAATCTCAAACTATGTATTTCCCCTAACAAGTAAATTTGGAATTTACAATAAAGCAACATTTGAAAGGAGGACGGGAGATTTCTAATAATATTCAGTGTCTTTTTTATAGCCTTGGCATCATTATCTTTTTTATACTGAAAAAAAAAAGGTTAAAAATCATAATGCAGAGAAAACCAGACAGCTCAGCAGGTAACATTTGCCAGTAACCCTGAACACCTGAGTTCTACCCCTGTGGCTTACGTAGTAGGAGGAAAAAAAATTATTTTTTCAGAGTATCCTATGGTATCCACACATGCACTGGGGCATACACACACAGAGAAGGAGAGAGAGAGAGGGAGGGAGGGAGCTTGGAAATATAGTTCAATGGTGAACTTGCTGACCATGTGAAGTCCTGAGCTGGGCCCACAAGAAATAAAATCCTTCATTACTTGGGAGGCAGAGATAGGAGGATTATGAGCTCAAGGCCTAGGAAGGCTACAGGAATAAGAGCCCACCTCACCCAAAGCAAACAAGTAGACAAATAATCCATCAGCTTGATTTGCTGAAGCTTGAAGTGCAGAGGGCAGCTAAAAGCATCAGGAAGAACTTCTGGCAGGATAGTATCATGGACACCTTTGGCCCTTTGCTCTGTTCTTTGCTCTTAATCTCTAAAGTTATCTCCAAGTCCAGAGGTATGTCATGGAGATCTGCCAGAGTGTGACCTTCTATGGCCCTCTGCTCCCTCAGTCCTATGCAGGAGGTAGACTCACAATTAGGGTGAACATCTGAGAAGTTTAAAACTCTCGGCTGTCTCCCAGGCCCCTTGTATTCTTTCCTCCAGCAGAAGGAAAGTTACTACAAACTGGGTCAGATAATTTTGTGCTGGTGTCAGCTTCCTTGACAGAGAAACCACTGCTTCACGTTCACTCCAAAGTTTTGGCCCCTAAATGGAATGTGTATGCTCTCTGCTCCTGACCAGGGAAACACTGCAGTACTGATGAGCAGAGGTTTCTGGAGGGCTTTTGTTGAGAGTAGAGAAGTCTGAGCACCACGTAGGTTCCCTGAGACAGGTTGCTCAAAACTGGAAAGCCAACGATGAATCCTGGGGAGGAAGGGATGCCAAGACTCTCCGTGACAATCAAAGAAACCACCTCCAGTCTGGCTGCGGCTGTAGCTCGGTGGCAGAGCACTTACTTGGTGTGTGAGGCCTGGAGTTGGAGACCTAGAACCTCAAAGCAAAGGAGAAAATCAAAATCAGTGAAATCAAGTGAAAGCTATGTGTGTTGGAATCAGCAGAGGGAAGGAGTAATGAGGAGCAAGGGAAGGGCTAGGAAGGGCGTGGTGACGAAAAGATGGTGCCACTGTCCTAAGACCCAGCAGCCTGGAGTTCAGGAGGCTGAGCATAGTCCCCAGAGGCCAAAACTTTAAAGAAGACTTTTTTTCCATATAACCTCAGCTTTGTTCCATATTGTGAGCAATATGTCAGTTACATAAATATACAGTATTCAATATTCATTATATCTATACCTAATGTGTGTAACTTCATCTGCATTTAATTATCTAGCTATCCGATCCAAATCTAGTCAGTGAGTTCCATGATATGCTCATGAGCAGCTCTACTCAATTACCAATTTTATAACAGTTCTTTCGTTTATATTCGAAAAGATTAATGAACAAAAACGTAAATATATTCATGTTCATCATATCATATGATCACAGATACACACAGATTTTTTAAAAAAATAATTATTTATTCACTTTACATCTCAACAGGCCCTCCCTCCATCCTTCTCCCTCTTCCCATTCTCCCTTCCACTTCCCCCACCCCCTTTCCCTACTCCTCAGATAAGGGGAGCCTCCCAGCTACCAACTCAGACCAGCACATTAAGTCACATCAGAACTTAGTGCATCTTCTTCCCCTGTGGCCTGTCAAGGCAGCCCTGCCAGGGGGAAGTGATTGAAAGCAGGCAACAGAGTCCACGTCAGAGACAGCCTCCTCTCCCCTCTCTATGGGACCTACATGTTGGCCACGCTACCCATTGTCTATGGATGATACACACAGTTTTAAAACTGTCTTTATATGTCGCTCTCTGGTAACTGTCATTTCTGCACATTTGTAGCTCATGAAGAACCAAATGCCAAGCGTCTTGCAATTACCAAAAATTAAAGTCGGATGTTTGTGTGTCAGACTTCTTGTTAATGCTGCCCATATTAAGAAAGTGCTGTACTGTAGAGGTCCATGCCACATCCCTTGACCAGAATTTCAATGTAAAACAGATTTTTATTTCAGTCATTAAAAGTTAATAAAGAATGTATATAAGAACGTTATAGCTAATTATCAGAATATTGACTTACCTCAACAGTCCTATATTCTAAACCCAATTATAATAGGTATGATTATGATTATGACGTATATTTATATGTTTGGAATTTGAGATAAAACATTAACAAGAGTTTCTATAACTCACAAATTAGTCATTCAGTTTGAAGTTATGTATTAAAAAAAACATAATGTTTTGACCTAGACTCTATGGCTTTCTAGGAACTATCAACTTTCTAAGAACCACTACCAAAATTGAGACATAACATATTTTAAAATAAACAATAAATGTTACTTAATTAATCAATCCATTTGTATCAACATCCACTTGGAGGTGATAGGAGGTACAGTCCGGCAGCTTCCTTCTGATTAGAGCTTGAGTCGTGGGGATGCTGAGCTGTGCATCCTGAGGCTTTATTGTGGTTTATTGGAGAGAACAGTCTCTTAGAAGTTGAGTTTTCAGGACAGCGGCAGCAAACTAACATCTAAGCGCACTCAGGACTTTGTATTCCTCTTCCTAGCAAACTGTCTTTAACGTGGGCTTCTTTGAAGCCAGGAGAATGAGTGCCTGAAATCCAAAGGGGAGTTCAGTACCTCCCCAACGTCTTCTATGGTCTTCCTCATACAATGTTCCTACTGCATGCCTGCCCTCGTGTCAAATTCTTTGCATGCATTTTCTAATTCCCTCTGAAGTCCTGTGAGGGAGAGAGATTTTCATCCTTGTTTTATAATTGAGGAAACTGAGGCAACAGGAAAGCTAGGTAACTTTCCCAAGAGCACAGGTTATTCTTAGTGATACAACCTATGGTTCAGAACTAAGCCTTTTTATTTTGTCATTGTACTATTGAGAAAACCTAGACAAAGAATCCTAGACAAAGAAAACCAGTGGTGATTATGAGTGTATCTACTGGCTCACCATTGTGGAAGCTGGAAAGTACAGGAGCCAAACATCCTTGTCTGCATGGTGTCTGTGTGCTCCTCACCTACCACTGACACGGCAGAGAGGAAGTGAGCATGGGCAAATCAGTAGAAATGCCAGAGGTGATCTTGCTTCATAACAACTTGCTCAAGTCCTGTGAAGCCACTCTGGAGAGACCTAATCTGCTCTCAGCCTCCCAGAACAGACGTTCACCTATTTATGAGGTTGGAGTTCTCAAGACCTCACTACCTCCTTGAGAACCCACTACCTTCCAATATGTTAGATTCAGAATCAAATTTTAACTGTAAGGTTCATAATCTGCATCCTATACAAACCACAGCAGAGACCCCCTGTCTTCATGGAGCAGCAGATGTTGGAAAGATCACATAGCGAATGGCAGACTTGAGAGGAAAAACACCTTTAAAAAGATGGCTATCATCAAGTTATCACTCTGGAAGGATACCTAGCATTATTTATTAGACACCATGTGTAGTCTGATTAGGCACACTGAAAAGCATACCATAAGTGCTTGGCAAATATTTAGTGACATAATAAAACCAGTTATATAACCAAGCAAACATAGGTAGGGCAGCGTGGGGCAGAGGGTGAGGAAAGGGGGTGGCCAGGGATGCCTGGCAATATTCAGACCGGAGACTGATAAGGAAGAGCCTAGGCCTGCATCACTATTGACTGTTGTCCTCAAAAGGGCATAGGCAATGTGGGGGAATCAGGCTTGATGGTGGAGCACCATGACAGCCTGAGACAAAGAGCCAGGACTGGCCAGGGTTGTCATGGGATCACTGTGGTTCATAACACAATTCTGCCTCTTGTTTTTGAGTATAGCTTATGGAGTGAGCATGGGATGCGAGCATCACTCAAATCCACATTCTTTAGTCTAAAGCTATGGAAAAGTTAAGGGCAGAAATTTTCCTGACTATGTGACTTTAAGTGTGCCTTGATGACTTTAAACATTACAAAGATCAATGTGCTAATTATAAAACATATTACAATAGAGCCCAGCTTACAGCAAACCTACATGTAGCTTTACTGAATCATTCTGAGCACCGAGTTCTTAAGGAAGAGGGTATATGGAGAACCTCTTGGTGCAGATTTGCACACATGAAATGCTCTGTGAGTTTTACTATTGTCATTTCTAGACCGTTTTCGTCTCCAGGAAGTGGCAGACATGCCATTGGGGTAAACGTAATTGAATTAACAGAAGCTTTTCTGTGAATACTTGTTTCTGTTGACATTTTTGGAAGAACAAGAGGTATTTCTACATGATCTGGACCAACCACTTTCCTTGTTTCTTAACTATAATTGCCCTGGCAAGAATGGAGGTTCTGAGGAGAGACATTTGCTCACTCCCTCCTCAGCTATCATACTACTGCAAAGATGGACCCTAAGGAATTGGAATTTCCCCAGGAGTCTCATGCTAGAGAGGGAAAAGGCCCTCATGCCAGCCAGATTGGGCTCACAAGTTGCGGGAGGTGGGGAAGGGCTTGGGAGCATTATCTCCCAGTAAAAGGTCTTACTGGGACACAGTGCTGACTGCTCATCAGATTACTTCCTAGGAGAGACTGAAGCTGAGACAGTGCTAAACCAGTGATGGACAGGACCATACCTTGAGCAAGACTGCTTAGTTATACATGCCTCTGGCCCTCCATTTAAGCCTGGACCTTTTGTCAGGACCACGAAGATGAACTTGACGTCATTGGTCCTGGTTTCGCGCTTCTCCCTACAATGTGGCCATATCACATACATCCCCCTTTCTCTGATTTTCCAAGTATTTGTCTCATCATTAGACCATTGGTGATAAATGGACAAGCCTGGTTTATTAGGAATTTCAGAGCCTGGGCTCTGACCCTAACAATCCAATAACATTATCATTATTCCCTAAGGTTCTGATTACCTTCTTCAGGAGCCCAAACAGTCCATCACATGCCCACTTCCCTGAAAAGTCATTGGGACCGGTACTTTCTTTTTCTGAAACTACCATAACAAAATACCACAAACATGGTGGCTGGAAACACAGGAACGTATTCTCTCAGTGGGACAGGCCCAATCTGAAGACTCTGAAAGAGTCTCCATCCTTCCTCATCTCTTCCAAGTTCGGGGGCTGGAGACATTCTTTGACTCTTGTCAGCATCGCTCCTCTCCTAGGTTTTATCCTCCTGTGGCCTCTTGCCTTTGCATGCCTGTCCAAAATCTCTCCTTGCCTTTTGCTTACATGGACACCTGTCCCTGGGTTTAGAATTCACTGTAATTCTAGATACTTTAAATACCTTTTAGAATTACCCCATCAGAGACACTGTTTACAAATAAGTTCGCATATACATATTCCAGGGAGTAAGGCATTTGGGAGTCAACTGTTCAAGCCATTCTCAGGAGGCAGTAGGATCTGCATTGGAGATATATGGAGACTGTATTGTCTTACCTTTTTAGACCTACCTATATGCCCTTTTCCTATTTTTCCCTTTCCTTGAACACTTTTTCCAGTCTTGTCTATCCCACCAAGATGGATGGACACAGCTAGAGGGGCAGCAAGCCACCCTAACCAGTCTACCTGCTCCTTCCTGGGCTCTTTTCTGCACCATGTCTGCATCTGCTTCCTTGCAAGATTTGCTCTGAGCCGTGCTTTAATAACTGAGCTCTGCTTTCATCTCAATGCTTTTTCTTCTTGTTCCTCCCTCCCAGTAGCCCAGCAGAACAGCCCAGAGAATTAGATGTCACCCTGGGACTTGGCAGTGCCGGCTTGCCCCACCTGGCTCTCCACCAGGGTCACCTTAGGCACACATCATGTTTCATAGATGAGGCCAAACTGGAGACCCTGCTAATCTGGAACAAGAAGAGGCAGTGGATCTGGGTCAGAGCAAGAACAGTGTTTACAGTCGGACGAGGCAAATAGGCTCAGAGGGAATCTGGGTTGCAAGCTTGGCAGACTGATAGGAACATGAGGCCTGGTACACAAGTGAAAACAGACCAGCTTTGCCTGCACAGCCCAGGTCTTGGCTCTCCTGATTGGGTAGATCTGTGACATGTGGCATACCGTAGCTTGCAGGAGCCAACTACGGTTAGCATATCTTTCTTGATGGTTTGCTTTACACCAGGATGTAGGGATACAGAGATAATACACTGTTTGTTTTCATATAAAAGAAAGTGTAGCAAAGGTCATATACACATAAAAAGCCAATTGTCATAAAGTGATAATTACATATGCAGTGTTACAGGAGGTTCAAGGACTGGGAGAGGAATGGCTCACTCTGTCTCAAGCAAAGAAATAAGTGATGGGTCAAGATAGGGGCCCGGGGCAGGTCACAGTTAAACGAAAGTTTAAAAGACCCAGGAAGGAGGCAGGGCTAGGTGGGTTTACACCACTGTTCCTCTTCCTCTTCCTCTCAGCTCTCCTGAGCTCTCCAGCAGAGCTTTTGTTTTCCGGCCAGCACAAAAGTAACAGATATCAAACCTAGTCTAAAATGAGCCATGGTTGGGAAGAAACCAACTAGAAATGACCCCACTTTGAAAGGATGGGTTGAGGTAGGGGTTGTGGTAGGTATGGTTAGTCCCTACTGCTATCATTATTCACAGTGCCCTGCTCCATAGCGTGCTAACCCTCAGAGGTCAGCATGTTTCAATGACCCATCACAGGACCTATTTGGATACACCTGCTATTAAAAATGTTTTCTGGGGGGCTTCGGAAGAGGGCTGTTGGTAAAGCGCTTTCAACATAAGCCTGTGGACAGAACTCGGTGTAAGAAAAACAGAGCAAAACCAGCATGGTGGCTCATGTTTGAAATCCCAACAACGGGGAGGCAGAGAAATGTGGATCTCTAGGGAACACTGATCATCCAGCCCAGCCTAACCAGCAAGTCCCAAGACTTGTGAGTGCGGGACCTGCTTAAAAGACAAGGTAGATGGGTGCTGAGGGACAAACCCAAGGCTGTCCTCTGGCTTCTGCTTGCACACACAGGCCTGTGCATTCACGCCCACATATGCAAACAAATGTTTTCCACTGATTTCAAGCGTAATGCTTGCCTGTCCTGATTACCAGGGAAGCAATCCCCAACCTCTGTTGAGGCGACAAGTCTTTTGCCCATTATTTCTTGTCCCACACTTTCCAGTACATAGTTATGGGTGGTTTGAATAGGGATGGCCCCCAGAGACTCATGTGTTTGGCCCATAGGGAGTGGCACTATTAGGAGGTGTGGCCTTGTTGGAGGAAGGGGGTCACTGTGGCTGTGGGTTTGCAAGTCTCAGATGCTCAGACCCGGGCTCAGTGACTCACAGTTCCTTTTTCTGTTGCCTGGGGATCAAGATACGTAACTCTCAACTCCTCCTCCAGCACCATGTCTGCCTGCACGCTGACATGAAGGTAATGGACTAAACCTCGGAACTGTAAGCCAGCCCCAATTAGAGGCTTTCCTTTATAAGAGTTGCCATGGTCATGGTGTCTCTTCATAGCAAGAGAAACCCTAAGACAATAATAAATGTCTCTTTGACTTTTGCCTTAAGTTTTTAAAACTTAATTGGTGTGGCTGTGTAAGTGTATATACAGGCATCCAAAGAGCCAGAAGTGGCTCTCAGATCCCTGGAGCTTCAGTTACAGGCAGTTGTGAGCTGTCTGACTTGGATGCTAGGAACCAAACTAGGGTCCTCTGCAATACTGGCCTGAACTCTTAACAGATGAGGCATCTCTCCAGCACTAAGAATGACTTGTCTTGAATATGTTTTCTAACCAATACCTTTGTAAAAAGTAGCAAGGTATTTGAGCTTGAAAAATGATACCTCTTCATTAGTATTAGTTTTATCCAATTATTAGGTTGTACTCAAGTAACTTAACTGGATGAATTCACACATAAGGGTTAAGTATATCTCAATATTAAAGCAAGTATGAATATACTGGTCAGCATTTGATGTGGATAGCATATGTGTCGGCACTGAATATAAAAATTGAGAGGTTTTAGAATCAAAACGCAGACCTCAAAAATATGAAAGCCACCAGACATAAAATGTTGTCTGAATCCATTTGTGTTCTGACCATGGGGGTTAAAATTAGATCAGTGCTTGCAAAGGGTTGGATGGGAGGGGAAAATAACCACAAAGAAATGTAGGGGAGCGAGGGATATTCTGTACCCTGATTGCAATAGGGTTTACATGACTGAACACACATGTAAAACTTCAACCAACTGTGCAATCAAAAAGCGTGAATTTCCTTTAGCAGAATCCCAACTCCATATATTTTGAGAGAAGTCAGGCTGCTTCTGACTCCCTCCCCAGGCAAATTCATGTGGCTCCCTATCTTTTACCTGCTATGCCTGGGAAGGCAAACTTAAAAGTTTCACCTCTCTCATGCCTGTCCCCTCTGAGAGAAGGTGACAGGATTCTGAGTGACACAAGACACCAAGACGCTGAGCAGCTTATACGGGAATCGCTAAGAGAGATGTGTAGAGCACCTAGAAATGATATACTATAAAGTGCCGGCATGCACATACGCAGTGTCTCAGAGCTATGTAATGATTTTCTCCAGGATGTAGAGGTTTTGTTTACAAAATGCTCACTCAGTACTCCATACCAATAGGCATGGGCTTCGGTCGCAAAGCACAGGGAAGGATGCCTAAACAGCAGACTCCCCCACTGTCCTGGACACTGAAGTCCATGACCAAGAGAGCAGTTGGCCTGTTGTCTTCCTCGACCCCTCTTCTCCCTATTTCTCCGCGTGCCTTCTTGGCTGTGGGTCTGTATCCTAATGGGTTCCTGTGAGGGAGCCAATTCCTGGATTAGGAACCTCTTTACTGATGCTGTTTTAACCCAGTTACTTCTGTAAAGCTTTGTCACCAAATGCAGTCACGTTCTGAGATATTTTGGGTTAGATTTCAAAATAGGAAAAAGAGGCACCATCCCGACACCACAAGCACACCTGTTCCTCTACACAGGCCCTATCCTGTTGCAGCCACCCACCAAGAAAACTGCCTCTTCCATGACGGAGATTTCTGTATCTTCTTCACCTTGGTCACCTCCACATCACCTGGTTAACTTTCTTGAAAGGGAAGAAAACCAATACACTAAGAGATTCTGAGGGTGCAAAGCTAGTGTATGTAGGCACAGTAGAAAGCGTGTTGTTTGATGGTTTTGCTTGTTTCTTTGGTTTAAGACACGTATCTTCAAACTTTATTTTTCTTTGTGGTATATCTGTGTGCTCATCTGTGTGTGTATGCTTTCCTGTATGGAAAAAGAGGCCAGAAGTTAACATTGCATGTCTGTCTATCTACACCCTGCTTTTTGAGGCAGGGTCTCTCACCAAATTTAGAGCTTACAAATGGGCTACATTGGCTGGACAGTGAGGGCCCACCCCACCCCAGGATCCTTCTGTAGCTGCTTTCCAGTGTCAGGATTATAGGCACATATAGCCATGCCTGGCTTTTTACGTGGGTACTGAGGGTCAGAACTCGGTTCTCTGTGGTTGAAAAAGAAGCATTTTACCAACTCCTCCATCTTCCCAGCCTGGGTTAGTATATTCTCCCAGATCCCTTGCCTTGCAAGGTTATGAAAAGCATCTTTGAGCACTTCAGTGAACATACGAAGTATGTTGCTAGAAATGGAAGTACTGCCCACAGCACACAGTCTTCTATTCACCGCCACCACGACTATAAATGAGTAAGGGAGCATTGAGTAGCAGATGAGAAGCGAGGCAGCCTGCTCACGTTTAACACGGGCGCCTGCAGCTAGCATGAATAATTGATGCTAAGTCAGGGCCTTGCCACAGTTTATCTGTAAGCTGCACAGTCTTTCAAACTGAAAAGGCGTTCTCCTGCTGAACGGCAGGGAGGCTTAGTGAATGTCGGGAGAAGGAGCATCAGCTGGCTCTGGCCGTCTCTCCTCTGGTATTCACGCAGTCTCGGAGAGCAGCAAATGGAAGCATAAGCAGCTCAGATTGTGCACAGCAGCGGTTGCAGCCTGCACATTAAGGTTTAATGTTTCCTTTACATTTTCTTGAGATTTCTGTACATGGCAATAACAAGATACAAACATATCTACCCCCACATCTTCCTCAGCACATCCCCCTCCCAATTTCATGTCTTTTCTTCTGTACAAGTAACCTACTAAGTCGAGTTAGTGCTGCCCATAATGTGCATGAGCTTGGGGGCCATCCACTGCAGCATGGGAATCTTTTATTTGTTTTTCTTTTTGAGTCAGGGTTTCTTTGTCTAGCCTTGGCTGTCCTGGACTCACTCTGTAGACCAGTTTGGCCTCAGACTCACAGAGATCCTTCTGCTTCTGCCTCCCCAGAGTGCTGGGATTACAGGTGTGCCTCACCGCACCAGGAAGGGGCATGGGACTCTCACCAGTACCCATGTCCTCAAAAACGAATGATTCTCCCTCCTCCAACAACTAGTGTCTGTTCCTCAGTAGGTGGTAGGTCCTGCAGATCATCTATCTGTCCCAGCCAGAGTTTTGGTTTTGATTGTTTTGAGCAGGTCTTGTGCAGGTAAACACAGCAGCTGTGAGTTCATACGTGCAGTGGCCATGTCTTGTGCAGAAGGCAGCATTTCAAAGCACTCCTCCCCACCCTCCAGCACTTACAGTCTTTCTGCCCCCCTTCTGTGACATTCCCTGAGCCTTGGCAACAGCGGGAAGGGTTGATACAGATGTTTATGGCTGAGCATTCAGTCTCTGACTCTCAGCGCTTTGACCTATCATGCGACTCTTGGTTGACCGCTGCCCCCTACAAAAAGAAACTTCTTGTCCAAAGTTGAGACCAGTCTAGATTTATGGGTATAAACATAAATATATAGATGGCAACTTTACAGCATTTAGCAAAATAACAATAGCAAGTTTTACCCTAGGGCCTATGACCTCCTCAGCCATGGGCTTTTGACCAGGAAAGACTACAGTATCAAACACGAAATTTATTCCTAAGGATCAGGCCTCGACTGAATCAGAAAACTATTAGTTACTCCACGAGAGTTGTGCCGCTAATATACCTGTGAGCACATCCTGCCTGGCAGGTCAGTATTGCAACATACAAAGCGCAGCACTAGGTATAACCATTAATGTCTTTCTCCTTTAGGGAGGCACTGTTAAGGGTCAGTGACTGTCACGAAATCAGAATGGCAACAGACTGACTAGATAGGAAGGACAATGGGAACACTTTAGGCTATGGCACCAATCACCACAGTGCTGGATATTAGACCAAGTGCAAAGCCTGTACCAGATGCTCTGCATGCCATAGGTCAGTCTTATAACAGTAGCTGACAATCTGTGGTTTGTAGACGAGGATGGCAAGGCCCTATAAGATACTCTGAATGGCAGAGTTCAAGAGTCAAGGTTTCTCTGACATTCAAGCCTTCTACTGCTCACCACAATGGCCCCATGCTGTACATATAAGCAGGTGTTATTCACCATGGTGAGCACATGAAACAGACTTTGAGTAAACTGAACACAGTGTATTTCTGGGTATGGCCTCAATTCTTTCACGTTATTTATTTTTAACTGTCTTCACAAAGTTCCAAGATAATTGATTTTATGCTCAAGTTTCTGATGCTCACAGGGTGTCACAAGAATTTTCTTCCTGGGAGGACTAGGCAATGTCAAGCCCTCTCTCTCAGACCTCAGTGACAAGCCTGCAGCCAGTTACACAAAAACTTCCCTAGTCCTCCCCAGCCAATATACTCTAGGCCACTGGTCCTCAACCTTCCTAATTCTGCAACCGTTTAATACAGTTCCTCGCATTGTGGCAACTCCCAAACATAAAATTATCTTGTTGCTACTCCATAACTGGTTTTTGCTACTGATACAAATAGTCATGTAAATATCTGATAGGCAGGATACCTGATACACATCCCCTGTGAAAGAGTCGTTTGAGTCCCTCACCGCCCCCACACATATACACAGGGGGTCACGACCCACAGGTTGAGAACAACTACTCTAGACCCTCTGGCTATTCCCTAAGCCAGTACAATTAGGGAATAGCTTGCATATAACTGGTTGGGAGGAGAAAGTGGACACTCAGGTGAGGGGGGGGATCCTCAACAGTCAACAAACCAAGATGTGAGGATCTTTTGCAAGCGGACTCAAACTGTTCTTATGAAAGTGGCGGGTGTTTGGCTTGGAGGAAGGTACTATACAACACATGGGATGGCCATTTTGAAGAGTACAGCCCCTTTCATTAAGGGAGCTCAGATAAGCTCTATTTCTGCCCAGCGGTCAGCAGATAAGAAGGTGTGGTCTGCCGACAGATGAGTTGCTGTCCGATGGGAGACAAGACCAAGGTAGCTTTCAGAACAAGAAATATGCAGGCGGAGCGTGTTTGGTGGCCATGGTTGGCACAAATTGGAAAGGTCAGTAGAGACAATTGGGAAGATTCTAGAAGGAACAAAGAACCTGGTGAGAGAAAGTGGGTCCAAGAGAAGGAAGCTCCATTGATAGCTGTGTGCAGTGATCACACAGCTTTCTTTGACCCAGGCACTAAGCATGAATGCTCTGGCAGAAGAGCCAAGGCAGCTGCGATGCCTGTCCAGGGTCCAAACCTCCCAACCAGGCCCTGCCCTGTGTCAATCTTTCGCGTCTATGACTTAGACTCGGTCTTTTCTTGGGTGGGAAGTAGGTGGAGCAGGTGATTACATTATTACGTCAGAAAGGATGGGATGACTAGAGACCGTTATGCCTGCAGCCCCTGGGGGGTAAAGAGCTTCTGCATGCCTCACCCTGCCTCCCTCCCCAGCTCATCTCTGATGTCACGGAGTCTCTGACTCATCACAGGACCAGAGGGCTAACTCTGGCATCTCAGTCCTCACGCTTCAGACCTGGTCCTCGGCATGAGAAATTTTAGCCTCAGACTGTTCATAGAATCCATTCCCAGCCCCATCACTCTGCACAGAACCAGTTCCACGCTTGCTCGGCTCTGAACCAGTTGGGGTCCCACTCTCTTCACAGCAGTCTGTTCTGTCACTTTTGTTAATAATCCAAGCCCACCACTCCTCTATTTCTCAATGCCCAAAGCAGGATTCTAACTGGAGACCTTCTGAATTCCAAGAATCGAAGGGGATTGGGCCCATGGTTTCAGAGGTGTCAGTCCATCATGAGGAAAGAAGTTGGCCATGGCAGAGGAGGTCACTTCATAGTGGTCAGGAAGCACAAACGAGGTTGCCCTCCCTGGACTGGCTGCCTCCTACTTCCCCCGCCAAGTCCCCCAGTGTAGGTATGATCACTCGTTCAAGGATGGTCTTTCCCCATTACCTAATCCTCCTTGTAAACACCCCCATAGAAACACTACGAGGTGGACTTTACTAACATCCCAGGTTCATCCCAGTCAAGTTGATGACAAAATTAATCACCAACCTCTGTGTCCACTGATCATAGAATAGGGTTTGGCCTCCAAGAGACATCACCAACAGCAGTCTCTTTAGGACTGTCCTTCTAGATTTCCTAAATCTATTGAGCATGCATGGTGATGCATGAACTTCTAACCAGTGCTTTCACTTCATCTCAAGCAGGTTGAGCCCGCTCTACCCAGAGCCACCATGTGGCACCTG
Source organism: Pachyuromys duprasi (assembly GCA_028658305.1). Taxonomy (NCBI): domain Eukaryota; kingdom Metazoa; phylum Chordata; class Mammalia; order Rodentia; family Muridae; genus Pachyuromys; species Pachyuromys duprasi. The sequence goes on along the minus strand of CM053745.1, from coordinate 24,882,000 downwards.
TCCCTGCTGGAGCTCTCTTCCAGTACTCTCACAGAGTTGTCCTCCACTGGTTTGGGTCCTTCCCCCTCCCCCCACTCTTCCTCTGCTAATGTCTTCATGGCACTTATCACCTGGTACAAACATGTGTGAATTGTTGTTCTTGTTTACCATGTGTCTTTTCTTTCCTGGGAGACTATGAGCCCAGGGAGATCGGGGCTCTGCCTCATTCACTGAATTGCCTCATTCACCGAACATAATACTAAGTACTCACAATATTATTTCCAAATGAGGAAAGGAAAAGGATTTAATGAAATCTGTAGTTACAGATAGTTGTGGTCTCATCACCAAGTTCCTGGAACATATTCCAGAACTCCAAGCCCCAAATTATTATGATAGCATTGTGAACGTTCAGTCAAACAGTGTGTCCCATGAGGCAAGTGTAAACACAAGGAAACTCTAGCTCAGCAGATCTTAGCAAAACAGAAATCACTTTCCATCCTCTCCTTTGGGTAGAAAAACAATTTCTTCTATGTGTTTTACGTACATTTCAGCTTAGATCTGTTAGGAGTACAGAAACATCTTTCACTACATATCCACTAGTAAACAAACTAGCAGATTTTACAAGCCCAATGTATGTTGTTCTATAACAACCCAAATACCATCCCTCCCTCCTGAAGCCATGCCCAATAAACCTGCAGTCACCACAGGATCCCAGGTCTGAGCCATGGAGCCTGCCTCATACTCCCTCACTGTCCAAAGAGTCTTTGACTGGCCATTGGAACTGGTGCTTGAGGGGACATTATTTGCCATCCTAGGGTTAAGTTGTATAAGCTGTCTGAAGTCTTCTAGCTATCTCTGAGTCATTTACCTCCAACAGAAAAGTGTCTCTTGAGATTAGCTTTCTTTCTTCCTTCCTTCCTTTCTGCCTCCTACACTCCCTCATTTTTAACATATGCAAGGGCCTAGATTCAATTCTAGCCTAATACATACACACAAACACACACACAGACACACAAACCACAATCCTTTTCCTCTAAGTATATAACACAGAGACATGGTTTAATCATCATTTCTAAATAAAGTAAATACCAAATTGTAAAATTTCTACTTCCTATTTCCACTTCTCTGACCTGGTATCTACACACAAACACACACTTTTTTTTTTTTTTTTTTAAGCAAGAAAGAACAATTCTTGTGTAGTCCTTACCCAGGTCCTGAGTGGCTGCTGCATGCAGGATGCAGTTCTTCAGTGGGTCACTAGGTGGCATGTAGCAAAGACACTCCAGGAACCTTTCCCTGACTCCCCCATGTTGGCTGTCATGGTCTGGTGGGCGGGTTGGAGTTAATCTGCCATCTGTCTTTATTTTGCTAACTTGCTCAGTTGGACACCACACAATTGGTTTGTGCAAATGTGGCTCTCCAGTAGAGCAATTACAGAGGCTCTTTCTAAACAGTATCACCGCCCAGCGTTCTTCCTGCCTCGAGTGGAGCCTGAAGTATTCAGGCTCCCCTTGACTGGCTCTGCCTATAGGCCCTGTTACCTTTAATGTTTAAGAAAAATTGGTCTGAATTTGAAGCCACAACAAGGCATGGCTTTGCTTTCCAACTTGAGACCCCGCCAATCGACATGTTCCTATTATATAAGAACCACATGCTGCACGGCAGAGAGCATGGGCTGTTCCGGGGCAGCCCGCAGAGACACCGCTGCCTGGGGTGTGAGGAAGTTCGACGTGGGTTTGGCTGCTGTTGATGATGTTAGTTTAATACCCGAGGGAGAGGGAGAACGAGCAAGGGCCGAGGCATGTGGCCAAAAAGATGCAAAAGGAAAGGGGAAGCAAAGGAGAGGCAGGAGGGAGGAGGGAAGTGGTATTTGAATGTTCTGTCTTCCGTTGCTGTTCCGTGGTTAGTTCATCACCACAGGAAGAATTTTTCTTCTAGCATCTGCTCCTTGATCCGCGCATGCGTTCCTTCACTTACTGTGTACTAAGGACCTACTCTCTGAGGCAGGGACGAGAGCATGTGGCATACTCTGGGTACCGGGACTCAGCTCACCAGCAGTCACTGGTCTCTTGGAGCTGGTAATCAGAGAAATGGGGCGGGATGGGGGGCGCCAAGACTATGTTTACCGAACAAACAGAAGCATGGTGTCTGTAGGGAAAGAGACACGTGAGATGTTGCTTAAACACTTCCTCCGCTCCAGTGGTCAAAAACAGGGGTATTTGAGGTTGGTGATGATGAAGGGGGATTTTATAGTAGGCTTGTTTGTTTGTTTGTTTAACTGTCGTGGCTTAAATGTTCTGCTCTGCAGCTAGCTAGTGCCAAACTGGTATGTGACGGTCAGTCAGAAGGCTTTATTTAGCAAGAAATTAAGAAGCTCTCTTAGAATGAGAACCGTAGAGGAACACAGCCCAGGCCCTGATTTAAAAAGAAAAAAAAAAGGCAGGAGGCAAGCAATTCTCTCACCTACCCATAAATTGAAGCTTCTCCTGGCTGTGTTAGCTACCATTTGTCTTCTCTTTCAACCTACTTCTTCAGTTGCTGGCTTCTGCTTTTATTTCTCCCACCAAAATTCTATTGAGATCATCTTGCATCTGTAAGTACGTTCTGTGCAAAGCCTCACAGTGTCTGCTGTTCAACCAAGACAGCACAGGGCGTCAGCATATCAGATTGCGCTGTTGGCTAGAGTCCTTCTTCAGACTCCATTCACCATCTCCATACTTGACTTTAGAAAATCTGTAAGTTAGGAAGCAAAGAAGAGGCATGAAAGAAAACAGCAAATGCCCTCTGTGTCTGCCTCCTCCTCCGGACTGTTGGTCTTTCAGGTAGAACAGAGGGTCTCTGTCCATGGCTTGGTTACAAAGTATAGTGAGTGAGCCAGTGTCTTGATGCATTGGTATAAGCCAAGTTCAAAGTAGGACTTGGAAGAAGTCAAGGCTGGCCTAGTCACCTGGCATAGGTAAGCCTGTGTGCTTGTGACATTTCATTTCAGGCAGTGGAATTATGGGTTATGTAGGGTTTTCATTTGTTCTTGATACTTCCTAATGCCTTTGTGACTGGCCTGCTCTCACAGGACTTTACCCTAAAACCTGAGTCTATTTGTAATTAAGTATTTGAAGTCTGAGTTCTTCAAGGTCATCTTTGAGGAGAGTTGTATTACCAGGTACTGTCAGGACCAATACTAATTACAGTTTCACCTTCTCTGGGCCTTGCCACACCCCTCCCTGAGGCTGGCTCTGTGGGTGGGCAGCTGGAATTTGTGACAGCGGGGGTTCTCCCGAATGAAGCTGGGACCCGCCAGGTGGGGTTATCCAGAGTGTTTAGAATGCATAGTGGTTTGAGGTTGGAAACCCTTGTGCCTGCCTACGTTCTCTAGGATCTGGTCTCCCCAGGGATGTGGTGCCTTACCATCATCATGAGAAGATGTCATAGAGATGTCATGAGAAGAAAATATGTGGTCTGAGGGTTGGTAGACATGAGCATCCTTGGGCACCTCTGATGACTGACAGCCCTTGTCCCATTTGGGGGGTCTTTTAGTTATAGTTGATTTAACTGACTGAAGTCATTCTGGAGGCTTTCCCATTCTCGCCACGAATGGCATGAATCCTCTTGTCTCTGTTCCTACCTGCCCATGTGCTTCTCATCAGCCTCCGGGCAGGACCTAGCTTTGTCTCTCCCCTCACTCAACACCCATGTCTGAAATCCTGGGTCCTTAGGGACCCTGATTTCTCTCTCCCCTTCTATGTTTTGAAATATGCCTACATTTCTTTGGTTTAGGCTACATGCAATCTGTAGAAGACATAGCTGGAGTCAGGGAGGGAGACCACTGATATGTGCCTTACTATGCATGGGCTGGCCCTTGGGTTACGTGTAGGGTCCTCAGTTCATCTCCCTAAGAACCTGCCTGGGAGGTGTGTCTTCCTCTTTCATTTGAACCTTGACCTCTTTTAGAAACCGGTTCAATTACCATTCTCTTTGTGGTGTTTCCCCTGAACCTCCCAAATGTCCTTAATGCCTGAATGCCGTGACGCTCACATCACCCTCCCTTGCACCAGGCCACAATACATTGCACAGCATATTTGGTAAACTCCTCAACCTTCCCTAAGTTGTCTTTGGGATGCCGGAGGATGAGAATAGGTCTTCTGTCTTGACTAATCTCTTGTGACTCAATGCATAAGCAGGTGCTGAACAAATCTCTATTCCACAACAGCCAGCCTTCATCAGCCTGCTGCCCTTCTCAAAATAACTCCAGGAGATCAGCCAGTTATTTGCCAATGAGAAGACTGGGGTGTTCGGAAGTTAAATACATTTCCAAGAAGCACACAGAGAGAGGATGAGTATGAACACAAGCAGATGAGTTCTCCAGTTTATATTTTGTTACATTGTCACTCTCTGACTGGTATCCTACAGCTAACATGAAGTCAGCATGGGCACTTGAACAACCCAATGCTAAATAAAGGACCCAAAGACTTATGAATGAATATGTGGAAAACAAATAAGCAAACAATGCTTCTGTTCACAGAGACCACCCCTGGTTTATGATCATATCTTTTATTCTGATAAATGTTCCTTCAGCCCCTTCGTCCTGCATCTCACACCAACTAAGGTGTTAACCTTAGTAGTCCTTCAGCCCATGGTCTCCTTCCTTCTCTCCTGTTCCTTGTCAAAGGCCTCTCAGAATTAAGTCTCAAGACAGAGCTTCCCTGGGCTTCCAACTCACCATTCAATAACTGCTGCGTGCTCAAGCCTGTGAGGATATCTTTGGTCCTTATGAGAATCATTTCCCTTCAAGCATCTACCATTTTAAGTCAAGCTCTTTTATTTGCTGTTCCTGCCTCACAATTGGCCAACATTGCCACCAGATTTTAAGTGAGCTGAGTTGAGTTTTGAATGCTTTCCAGCTATCAGGAGCTGAGCTGGGTTCTGGTAATACAGAACTCAAAGCATCAGTTTGTGAAACTTGGAACTAGAAGGAGGGCTGAAGCAGTGATTCCAAGGCACTGTAACCATGGCAGGTAGCTTAGAGGAAAGCCTAAGTTGTGATGGAGGCATGTAGGATGTCCACCACTGCATCTTCAAAAGCCTCACCTCCTAGTCTGACTCATATCTCTCAGAAGTGCAATGCCTGCCCCATCAAATACATCATTAAGCATCACCTCCTCATTTATGCAATCAGAACGTTGTACATTTATCTCTCTTTATTGATCCAGTCACTCACCTGAAAAATATCATCATTTCCTTGAACATTTTCTCCTCACCCGCTGAACTGTATGGGGCAACGAGATAAAAGGTGGCAGACAGAAAGGAAGGATGGAGGCTGGTGTGAGGACCTGAAGTTGGACCCCAGCATCCATGTAAAAAAGCTGGGTGTGGTGGTGTCTCCTTGACTCCCAGCACTGGAGAACGAAGACAGGAAGAGACCCGGAGCTTGCTGGTCATCTGCTCTAGACAGTCATTGATCTTTAGGTCCAGTGAGAGACCCAGCTCAACACATAAGGTGGAAATAACACAAGGAAGACAGCCAACATTGACCTCTGGCCCCATACATACATGCACACACTTACAGGAACACACACACAGGATAAGATAGTATGTCTTCTCCAGGAGATGATAGTCTAGGACTAAAAGACAGGGCAAGGACCTGGTATAGTTAATGGACTCCTCTCTGTTCATTTTTTTTTTTTTTTTTGCTGTAGATGTCTATTCTATAGAGAAATGTCATGTGTTCCTTAAAACTTGATTTATTAAAGTTTCCTCATCTGACCACCTACCTCTATGGAACCCATAAGAGAGTTGACAGCTGACACCAGTGCTGCACAGTTGAATTGGCCACAGAACTTGAGGAGAGGCAGCCGAGGAATTCTCAGATACGCACGAGTGTGAGCCAGATGATGGGGAAAAAACTAAAGTTCTGTGGGTGAGGGATACGGCTGAGCAAACGGAACCTGGTCTTGTGTTGTCAGTCTCATTTGTGTCTTAAGACTCAGGAAGGCTGGCGATTATCCATGCACAGTTGGGAAAGTGCTTGCCATGCAAACATGAGGACTGGAGTTTGGACCTTCGGTGCCCACACTTAGCTGTGGCTCTACCATGATTTATTGGTTGGCAGAGGCAAATGGGCTGCAAAAAGTATGCTCCCAGGGAATGCAGGGCTCACCTAGCTTCCTTTCCATCCTGACAGACATGTCTTCCATCCAACACCTGGCTCCAGGGCGCCTTACTGAGTTTTTGTTTTTGTTTTTAAATCACACCTTGCTTACTCTCCCACCCAGGCCCAATTTTTGTGTTTTCCACTCTTGGATTTTAAGTAGCCACCCTCCAACGGGCCTCATACGATACCAACATCTACGCTTCAGTTCTTTTTGACTCTCAGGGCCAGCATGCTTTTCTGCGGCTCCTCGGTTCCTTTCACATTAGCCTTCTACAGCCGGTTTTCTCTACTTCAGTCTCCTGACCTTTGGACCAGCCAATTCACTGGGTGACGAAGTCTGTCCACCTCACAGTTCCAGTACTAGGAGCTGGCTATGAATTGTCTTCTTGCTTGGTGCTGTCTGTTACTCTGTGGCTAACCAGCACTGGGAAGTCTCCCTTGGCTTTCTCTCACCATGGATTTCATTTTTGCAGGTGAAAAGAGTAATGCAGATAAGAGAAATATGAGGGAAGGAATGCGCCACAAATAGACTCAACGTGCCTTCAGAACAGATATGCAGAGATTTGGTAATGGTCCTGGATCTAAAGGGCAATGTACTTACCAAATACGCCTATGCTCTGAGCTAAAAAAAAAAAAAAAAACAGGTTCTCCGTCTCCTTAGCAACCAGAATACAAACACGTCTTACCTGAATTATCCAGTCTCTTTGTCAAAGCTGCTCACTGCGAGTGGAGGAGGAAACAGGTGTTTGATGAAAGAGTCCACACAATAGCGTTTATCCTTCTGTCTGAGGGGGCGGTTACCTCTTCAAGCTCATTAGCACCCCTCTTGTCTCATTTATCACCCATGCCTTGACTTCCTGGTAAAAAGGTTAATAGTCCCTGTCAGCATCATTCCAGAGACTGATTTTTTAAAAAATTGCAAGTTTTTTTCTGGAAAGTTCAATTTATAGAGACACATCTAAATGGCCCCAAACAGTAACTATAAAGAGCCTCCTTTGCTTGTGAGGGTCAGACCTGTGCTGTCACCATCCTGGACCTTTCCCCCTCCTGGGGAACTTAATATTCCTGCTTTGCCCTGTGACAATACATGCCATGCCAGGTACGAAGCGTTTGATACAAATCATGTCCAAGGGCATTGCCTGATCGGTTGGCCCATGTCAAGAATCGTATCTAACACTTACCTGTCTGAGAAGTGATGTCTCTAGAGAGAAGCAGCAAATGGACAGGATAGGAGCCAAATTGGGGCAGGGTTGGAGGAGGAGATACCAGGGTTGGAACACCAGTTCTTCAAAACAAGTGAGAATCAAACATGGGAGAATGAGGTGGGCTGTCCCCTGCCTCCTCCCTGAGCTGGGTCTTTTCAGGATGTTTGGAAACGCTGAGAAATAGAAGATACTTGAGAAGAAAATGTATGTGCACCGCCCCATGAGGATCCGGCTACATGTACTAGGACCTCTGTCGTTCGTGTAGAAACCCACGTAGTAGTGCAAACCACAGAAGTACTACACGTTAGCCTAACCACAGGACAATTGCCAAACATAAGTCTGGGAGGAGAGGCTTTTCCATGGGTTGAAACATAGGCTGTTTTCTCGCCAGCCCTTGGAACTCGCTGAGCTTGTAAAAAGAGGGGGCTGAGGCAGTGAGGAAGAGGTTTGGAACAAAGAGGAACGCTTACCAATTGCCAAAACACTCCTGGTGGCGAGGCCATGATGTGGGAGGAAAGTACAGCCATGAGGAATGACTCGGGCTGCATCCCAAGGCAGCCTCCTCATAGGACTCAGCCCGATGGAGTCAAGCAGCCAAATGCAGAGACAGAGACCTAACGTGTGGCTGCCTCTGCCCTAACAGGCCTGGGGCTTAGCACAGAGCGCAGGATGATTTGTTGACAGAGCTACATTTCTTGGAAGCCGGAGAGGAAGATTTATGGGAAGCGATTGCACAATAATATCTCTCCTGAACTGAGCTCTGGTGCAACTGCCACATTGTTGTACCTACTGCTATTAATTTACATAGCTGGTAGTTTACACCTACTCAACTGGAGTAACTAATATCTACGGAAGGGAGATGCGAGTAAGCGCACGGTCCAGCTCATCAGCAGGTCCCTGGATTTGATGTGTATCAAATGCTTTGCGTGTGGCATGGCTTGGCTTGTCACAGAACAAACAGGAGGGTGAAGTCCCTCTGGGTGGGGAAGGGGCACAGTGCAGGTCTGACCCTCACGTGCAAAGGAGGCTATTTATAGTTACCTTCTTAGGTGTGTCTCTATAAATAGAACTTTCCAGGAAACCTTCCTAGCAAAAAAAAAATTTATCAGTCTCCTATCAGTGTTGGCAGACTCTTCACCAGGAAGTCAAGGCATGGCTAGTCAAATACCAGCCTCAGCTCCCCACACCTGAGCTCCCCAACTTACCCTGAGCTCGAGCCTCATGCATTGGGTAGCATCATTTCTATTCTCACTTTTCAGAGGGAAAATGTGAGATCGTTTCCCTGGTCTCCCAAGAAATGTAAAAGCCAGGATTTGTTTTTTGGTTTTTGTTTTTTTTTTACTTTTATTTTTATTTATTTATTTATTTTTATATCAATCACAGGTTAGGTACTTTGCATCCCTGGCATAGCCCCCTCCCTCTTTCCCTCCCACTCTCCCCATCCTCTCCCCATCCCTCCCTCATCTCCTCCCACCCACTCCAAGTCCACCTTCAGGGGAGGATCTCTTCCCCTTCCATCCGACCCCAGTTCATCTTGTCTCCTCAGGGCTGGCTACGATGCCCTCCCCTGGGATCTAGCCAGACTGTTACTCCCTGGCGTGTATGGGGGAGGGTCAAAGAGCCAGCCATCGAGTTCATGACAGAAACAGTCCCTGTTCCCCTTACTAGGGTCTTCAGTTGGACACTGAGCTATCATGGGCCACATCTGAGCAGGGTTTCTAGGCCATATCCATACATGGTCCTTGGTTGGAAAAACTGTCTCGTATAAGACCCCTGT
>CM053745.1:24855931-24872391 GCA_028658305.1 Pachyuromys duprasi | reverse complement strand
GATTTCCTCCTTTTTAATTGCTGAGTAGTATTCCATTGTGTAAAAGTAGAAAGCCAGGATTTGAGCAACAGAAGTTTTAGGTGTGTAAAGTCACTCCACATACCTGTTTCCTGTATTTACTTTTATACCATTACTGTACTAAGCAAATGAAAGAGGTCACCAGAAACAAAAATCCCTGAAGAAGATTCTAGTCACAGAAAACAATACCTTCTGGTTTAACCAAATGTAGGCATACAGAAGATATCAGAGTATCATGTTCTTCTGATGACTATGGAGTCACATGAGGAATTGTTAACCCCCTGCCGCTGTGCTTAAAAAAATATTAAACTGACCATCAAACATACAGACACGTATTAGCACAGAAGCATTAAAAGCAGGTGTTGAACTTGACCTGCACTTCCGGGTAGAGACCTTGGCCCAGGTAGTCCCGAGAGCAGCATGCATGCGAAAGACTTGAGCTGGGGCAGATGCCGTGCTCTGAGCCCCACTAGGATGGAGTCTCCCGAGAAGGGAGAGACAGAATTCCTAAGGGCTGGCAACTCTGCAGCCTTCTTATGCTTTGCTCATAGCCTTCCTGCATTCTCCACACATCGTCTTTCAAAAAAAAAAATGATCACACAGACAACATGATGATACTAGATGCCCGTCTGCAGATGCTGGTGCACAGCTGGGAACCTTCTGTGCTAGCCATCCACCCTTGGTTGCTGTCCTCTGGTTTACTGGAGTCTGGAGTAGTCCATAAAGCAACCTCTGTCTTCCAGGTCGCTCCTGTTTTGTCACTTTGGCAAAACAGTGTGCTTTGCCTATGATTGTTACTTTGTTTTTAAGAAATAAAATAACCCATAATGTAAGACACATTGTGAGCCAGGCCAGATGGGGCAAACCTATAATCCCAGCTCCTTTCGAGGCAGAAGTGGGCACAGCCACTAGCTGGAAACCTGCCCTGGCTTCAGCGTGAGTTTGAGGCTTGTCCCGACCAGTCTGTGAGACCCTGACTCAGAGAGTCAAAGAGAGACCTGAGGATACGCAGCTGATGGAACACTTGCTTAGCATGTGTGAGGCTCTAGGTCCAGTTTCTGGGGTGTTCGAGAAAGGATGGGAGAAGGAGGAGAGAGGACCAAGGGGAGAGAAGAGACATTACACTATGGTAGAGAACAAGCCCTCCATTTATTTACTTACTGTCATGTAAAGTACGTAGTTCATCCTCATATGATGCTTACTAAAATGTGTTTCTCTCATTGCCCCGCCATTTCAATTCTGTCTCGTAAAAAAATACTTTGAGAAAGATATGCTATTTTTCTTATTGATGAGCAAGCAAATCTTGAATGCATGTAGTTTGAGGGATGCTATAGTGAGGATAAGAAGGGAATCACAGTTACATTACCATTCGCCTCACCATGTTGGTATTTCCGTTTCTTAATTTAAGACAGATTTATGAGTAGCTTTTACTCATTTATCTACTGATTTGTCTGCTCTTTTCTCAATTATTATATTACGGCTCCTCCTTTGTAATACATGCTAAATAGACTCTCCTATAGTTAAGAGCTTATTACTTGTGTAGCCCAGGCTGATCTAGAACCAGCAATCCTCCTGCTTCAAGCACCCCAGATCAGAGGCATATGCTACCAAGTCCACCTTTTAATTTTAATTAGAAGGTAAATAAAACAGGGCCAGCAAGATTGCTCAACAGATAAAGGCGTTGGCCACCAAATGTGAGGATCTGCTCTGATTTCCATCTCCAGGACCCCCATGGTGGAAGGACAAAACTGACTCCTACAAATGCTCCTCCAACAACCACATGCGCACCATGACACAGGAGCACACCTATCACACCCCACACACAAAATGCACAAGTAAATGTAAAAATTTTAATAACTTGTGTTGGAGGTTGGTCTGACGCGTGTTACTGGCCCTTAAGATCTGGTTACACCTATGTTGTTTTATAAACCTGCCTAAGACATATCTGATTGGTTGATTAAAGACCCTATTCTTGGGCAGGACAGAAGGAGGTAGGCATGGCTAAGGTTCCTGGGCTTTGAAAGACAGAGAGGATCATGGGAAACACACAGATGGGAAGAGAGGAAGAAGGAGGACACCAAAATGGATTAGATGGAAAAGAAACCATGTGGGGTCAGGAGGAAGGACTCCAATAATGGCATGAAAAGGCCCAGATGAAGAACAAAAGCAAGTATTTATAAGATTATGGATGGAAGATGAGATGGTTAAGGAGGATGGCATTGGATGGGAGCTGGGAGATGGATGGTGAGGTGATTCAGACAGCATAGGCAGGAATATCTGCCCAGCCCAAGGTAAACAAGGCAATAATAAAATCTAACAGGTGTCTGTGTCTTATTATTTGTGATAGCGGGTTAGATAACACCACCATGATAATCATAAGGCCAATAATAAACATTAGATAGCCCAACATTCTTCTATAATTTACTACAACAAACTTGTTTTAAAATTTTATTTAGGGTATCTTAATTAAACTTTAGAAAGTCACCTTTGCATTTATACCCAAATGTAAGAAATAATACAGACAGATCTACCTGACCCTTTACCCACTTTCCTCTGATGACAACATCCTGTGAAACTATGTCACAGAATGTCACAGTCAAGCTACTGATGAGATCCCTCGTGTTGCTCTTCCACAGTCACACTCTCTTGACTTGTCTCTTTCCAAATCTGTGACCATGGAAACCGCTAATCTGGCCTCAATTTCTGTACATTTGTCATTTCAAGACAATGTTGTGGAAATGAAATTGCATGGTATGTAGTTTGGGGTTTGATGTGTCCTTCTGCTCTGATTTCCCCCTGCCCCCGCACACACACTCTGTGTAGTTCTAGAGACTCATGCAGGCTGCCACCTGAATCTTGAGCTTTTTCTGTTTATTACCAAGCACTGTTCTGTGCCCTGGGTGTGGCAAGGTTTGCTTAACCTTTCATCCTTGGATATTGTCCTGAGTTTGTATTTATTTGCTACATGGAGAGGCATGCAATGACGACTCGGTGTGGCTTTCATTGTCATTTCTCTAGTGGCTGCTGAGGTGGACACCTTCACACGTGTTTATTGTCCTCTGTACATTTTCCTTTCTTCAATGTCCTCTTATCTCTTTTGTCCATTTTTTTTTTGACACAGCATTTGAGATCTATGCAGTTCAATCTTGAGACTTCAGGTATCAGTTCTTTTCCAGATACGAGTTTTGTAAATAGTTTCTCCCATTATGTAGCGTGTCTTCTCTTTCCCTCCAGAGTGTCTTTTAAAAGAGTGATGTTTTTCACTTGCAATTAATCGATTTTGTCTTCTATAGGTGGCGTCTTTGGTATCAAAGGTGACGGTTCTGCCTGGCTATGGAAGGCATCCTATGTGGCAGCCCTGTGGATCAGCTGTTCAAGGTGACAATTGATTTCCTCCTTAGTGAGGAACCCAGCAGAGACAGAGACAGCATGGATCCCAAATGAAAGCCATGGTGTCTTCTTTTTAAATTTTTTTTCTTTTAAAACTATGTGCATGCGTCTTGTGGGTCTATGTGTGTAAATGCGGTGCGTACAGGGACAAGAGACAGCATTGGATCCCTACAGCTGAGGTTAATGGATGCTGAGAGCCATGCAGCATGGGTGTAAGGAACCAAAGCTGGGTCCTCTGGAAGAACAGTAAGTACTTGTAACAGCCCCCATCCCCCACAGTGTCTTGTATGACCTAAATCTCAGAGGCAACATGTTGTTTCATTTCTGTAAGACTACAATGGCCATTCAGACTCGCTCTGACATCAGAGGAGAGGACAACACAGCAAATGCACGGTAAGAGCTGAAGGTCAGTGAAGTCATCCCAAAGGCTGACTAACACAGCCACTGAGGTGACGGCTAAACGAAAACCCAATGAGACAATTACTTTAATGGTTTAATTACTTTAACGGTTTAATAGCCTTGTTTATCAATATGACCCATCAAAAACTAATTGATGTGTGTGTGTATCTTTATAAGCATTTCAAAGTTCTTTGTGTTTTTGCTTGTTTTCATTTTTGTTGAGTTTAAGAGTATTTATTTTTTTTCTAAGCATTCACAGAGTATCCATCTATCTTTTAAAACGTTCCTTTTCTCACCATGTGTCTATGTAGTAGCTCTTCCACCACGTGGGCTCCAGGGTCCAATCAGATTGTCAGGCTTAGCAGCAAGCTTCTTTAGCCCCTGAGCCATCTCACTGCTCCTATTTTCTTCTCTTTCTGTGCTGAGAGGTCAAGAATAAGCCATACCCCTTACTACCCATTTCTTGAGTTCGGCTAGTTTAATTCTTTTAAAGATATTTTTATTGGCTCTCTGCCTAATGCCAACTTGTATATTTGGATCTGATTCCATCATTTTAAGCAGTATTGATTTTTTTCTTTGCTACTTATAATTAAGAGATAAATTATTTAAATCTCCGAACACCCTCTCCTTCCAAACTGTCACGAGTGTCACCAATATTTTCATATCTTCAAGTTTCTCTTTCCTTTCCCTTAAGGCCCAGTCCAGGGTACCAATAATGATGTTTCCTGATCCCAAAAGGTGATTAAGGAGTAGAGAATGAAAGCAGATCTTGACAACGTAATCCTTGTGTTGTCTCTGTTGCCTTGTCGGAGTTGATCCAGCTCTGCAAGATATAGCTAACTCCTCTTTCCCAAGATGGCAGTGAGGACCATCCTGCTGAGTTCTCCCTTTAATTCCCATAGACATTAGCGTGACAGGACAAGGCTTATCACATACAATACAGGGCACAAATTAAAATGTAATTTCATACACTACTGTTCTTTTTAATACATAAAAATCTCAGGCACGCTGCAAACTTACTCATTGCTCATTTGAGATGGGAAGGTAACTGGGTACTCTGTATCTGTCCTTGCTACATCTTGGAATCCTAGATAAGTGGAACTGAGCACACCCTTACCAACAGGAACAGAAGCAGAACCGTAGGCCCTGCAAGGAAGCCTTGATGAAAATCAAACCACCGGAAGCCCCTCAGACCCCAGCTCTGCTAAGGGGCAGCCCTGGGGAAGTGGCATCATACCCATGGAAGGTTCCCAGAGCGAACCTGGATGGCCATTTATGGAACCCCCAAGCTTCCCATTATACACAGCTCCACAGCCCTCTCTAGGTCTTTCATACACACAGTTTGCGCCAATGCACCTTGTACGTGCTGCTCTCTCCACCTGATTTGGATTCTGATTTATTAAGTGCCTATGATGTGGCTGAGTACCCTGTGTTCTGTCTTCCTTATATTCAACAGCAACCCCCGCCCACACACACCAAGGGAAACATCATTTAATTTTATTGTAAAATAACAATGTCCCAGATGAGGAAACTAAGCTTCAAGAAGTGCCTCTTGACTAAGAAATTCACCAAGACATTGTCAAGACGGCATAACTAATGACAGTTAAGAAATTTCTTTTTAGGCAAGAACCACTCCCAGAATGCTTTGGTGGGCCCCCTGCCTTGCACTATCTACATCAAAGACTCCTCCCACTCTCTCCTCCCACCCATGGGCTATCTTCCCATCTCCACAGGAACTAAGAAAGTGGACCATATAAAAGAGCCAGGTGGGGACAGTCCCTCCAGCAGGAGGGTGCCAGGGAGCTGCTGGGATTTGCTGACAACTACGAGATCAATACATTTGTCCATAGAAACAAGAGTTGCAAGATAGACAAATCCCACACTGTTTGAAGAGGCAAAGGAGTAGTGGTTTGCCAGCAGAGAAACCTGCTCAGCCTTGTTGCTCAATTTATATTGACAGATGTGATTTGAGTTCAACCCATTGGCTTGGAAGTAGACTGCATGATTCATACCTTGGAAGGCTACACGTATCTTTAAGCTCATGAGCCTGGCTCTGTGCCCCTCTCTCTTGCCCTAGATTGCAAGCTCAATGTGGGCAGATGTCTCTCCTTTTGTAGACTCATGTGTTTCCCTATTGGAGTACCGCTTTGGTCAGAGCTGAGCTTGCTGAAGTTTCTCACTAAGCCCAGAAGCTGACCCAGGGAACCCTCCATTTGCTTTTGTCTGAATCATTTATTTCTACCCGTCACTTGCAATCATTACTGTTACTGAACTGAAAGGATCCAGAAAATTGTAAGGAAAACAGACCAAGTAGGCATCCCGGAGCCCAGGGCCTAAAAATATCAGCTGGCTTGGGTCAAGCTTTGGTTAGTTTCTGCTGCAAGCTACAGAAATTCCTCCCACACTGTGGCCCTTGGACAGAGGCTGTCTTCAGTTTCATTTATGGTGATTGGGAAGGAAGGACATCTGAGCCTGGGAAGACAGACATTCCTCCCAAATAGAATGTAGACTGTTTAGGCAAATGCCCTTGCCAGGTGGCATTTGCATTCAAGTCTGTTCTATTGAATGCTGGGGGACAAAAATCACCCTCCCATCCCTCAGGTTCAGAAGAAAGCTCCCCTTTGCAGGCTGAGAAGCCATTTTCAGCTTTGGGAGAGAAATAAAGCATGCCATTGTTGAGGCTATGCCTGAGAACATCGTGCTCTCCTCTCGGCCCTACTGGCTTGGCCAGTGTCAAAAGAGCCTAACAAAGCTGCCTACCATGAATCCCATCCTTCTGGCGGCCCAGCTGGGTCCTGCACACCCTGCCCCCAGCTCCACTCACTATTCGAACACTGTAGAGTTTGGTCCAGGACAAGCTGTGACTCCTGCTCACTTTAGACTTAGCAACACTGCAAGTGGTTTCATTTCCTTAAAAAACAAAATCCTCTCTCCCTCTCTTTGCTTTCCCCCTCTTCCTCTCTGTCACTCTGTCTCTGTCTCTCTCTTTCTGCATGTCTTTATGTGCAGGTATATGCATGCCATGGTAAGCATACTGAGGTCAGAGGAAACCTTGGTATCAGTCCTCACCCTCCACACTGTTTGAGACAGGGTCTCCCACTCCAGCTGACCTATGAACTTTGGGGATTCTTCTGTTTATGCCTCCCACCCCTCTATAAGGAACAGGAAAACTATAGATAAGCTACCACTCCTGACTTCTAGTTGGGTTCTAGGGATCTGAACTGATGTCCTCACAAAAATGCATGGCAAGTATGTTGCCCACTAAGCCATCTCTCCAGCCGTCACTGTTTTCAACAAAGGGAATTCTGAGTATTGTAAGATCCTAAGCACACAGCTTAGTCTGAGAGCCTCAAGGGAAGAAAGAGGAGGTGATACATGCTAGAGAAGATACACGCATGAAACTCAACCACTAAGAAAGCCCTGGAGGGGCTCAAGGCCCTGGAGTCCCATGTTTGGCTCTGACACCTGTCACCATTCCTGAGTGGACCCAGGGGAAGCAGTCTATCCAGGAAAGGCATCAGAGTTTTCCTGTTAATCCCTTGCTTTGGGCCCTGTGCCTAGTGTCCTGTTCATTATGTTTTCACTTCTTCGCCTGTGATGCAAAATAGGAATGTGGTAATTGTCATATGGAATGGGAAAAACAAAGAGAAATGTGGGTAAACACCATTCTTTAACAACCCATAGGATGTAGGGAATGTGCTGATTCTTTGTCTCCATCTGACTTGAGCAGACATGGATGTGCACACACACATACATGTACATGTGAGCTTGACATCACAGGAATCTTTTTTTTTTCCCTTTTGGAATTTGTTCCATTAGTCATTTTTATTTCTTTGAAAAGTATCCTTTGCTAGAACATTCTGTCTAGAAAACCTCCAAAAGAAAGCACTCGAGCCCATAATAGATAAGAGAAATTACATAAAAAGCAACACCTTTGAGGGAGGAAATAATGAGACTTTGAATTGCTGCACATTCTTGGAGACTCATTTGAGGCAAGTGACTTTACAATGCTGAATCCTCATATCTACCCAACCTTTGGGAAATGGCTTAGAAAGTATCTTTACTTCCCAAGATGATTTTTGAGTACAAAACAGAATAGAATGTACAGAACACAAAGCAAAGAACCTGGCTGGTAGCAGATGCCTAAGAATAGAAATAGCCAACATTATTTAACTTCTCTATGGCAGGCAGTGGCCTCGGGATGTGATCTAAATGACATCACTTCGTCTTCATCAGTCCCCTGAAAAGCTGATTCTGAAGCTATCTACAATAATACAGAAGGTTGAGCCTTGTATGGCTCAACCCAAGGACCACAGCTGGTAGAAGCAGAGGCAGGATTTGAATCCAGCTTCTGTACTGCCTGCTGTGTGCTGGATGGAAGCTTCAAGTCTCATTAGTCATGTTTGCTTGGCTTGTAGAATTTTAAAAATTTCTACCTAGTGCTCATCATTTCAAAATTAGGATGGGATTTCACAATGCTGGACTTTTCAGTTACATTTACAAATCTGATATTCTGGGCACCTCTGTGTCTCACATGACCATGGTGGCTGCAGCTTTCTGTGGCTGACACTGGACAGATGGAGATGGCCCCTGTTCATCTTCATGTTCATACATTCATGTCTCCATGGGTAGCCAGATGCAGTGGAGGTTGAGCTCCCTCCCATTGCCTTTCCATCCATCTCCATCACTGTCTTTATGAGCTTGTTGGGCAATGAACCTGATGTCCAGATGTGGTCCCTTTGTTGAGTAAAAATCCTTGTTTACCCCGGCACCTCTTGAATTCTAGTCATTTCTGCTTGCTGCAATTCTCAGCACATTAATGACAGACCAGACCAATGCTGTGGGATTTTTCCAGGGCTCTGATGCTTCCCCTGTGCTGGAAACTCTGGAAAGTCCCAGAAACATCCCTGAATCTGAGACTGTATCATCAGTTAGGCTTGCTCTATCTCACGATGTGCTCTCACATCTGTCTCGGCCCCGCCTCTACCTCAGCTCTGTCTTCAAGGATTATTGTGGTCAGTTCCCATCCTGTCCCTCTAATATGACCACTAACTGCCCAACACTTTTTACACAACTTCATAGTCAACTTTACTACACATTTCTCGCAGTTTCCAGTGCAAGACCCATAAAATTACATAGGACTTCTGCTTAAAAGAGCCCCTCACTTGGGTGAGTGGTCTGCCACTGCATCTTAAAATCTCAAATGATTTTTAAGTAAGAACCTATCTTGTTTATTTTTCAGTGGGACCAGGAAGTGTGTAATGGATCTTTACTCATATTCTAAGTCAAGAAGTTTTAATAGCTCCTCACCTCAGCAGGATTTTGTTTATGTGCTATAGTAGGCTTTGCTGAGCCCAAGGTCTGGGCTATCCATGTTGGGTAAATGGATTCATGACAAAGCAGAACCCTCTAACCCTGTGCACAGTTGCCAAGTGTAGCCAAGTGGGGAGATATGGCCCGCCAAAGAGAGCATTCCAAGCTTGCTCCAAAGCTCCATGCTAGAACCTACTCCTGAAGTCAGGCTGACCTCACGTATCAACCCTGTTCTCATTACCAGCTTTTCACTATTCTCCAGCAGCTAGGAATAGATTTCACCTCTCATTGTTACCCAATTCTGCCAACTCTATCAAGCCAGCTCAGTAATTACTGTTTAGTCTGTACCAGGTATGGAGCTAGGATAGGGACAAAACTGTAAGAGGCATGCATACCCCCAAATTCATGGTACTTGCTGAAGTTCACAGTGTAAGCATGAGGAGCCAGAAGACAGAAGGAAAGAGGTGTCATAGAGCTTAAAGGACAACAATAATTACAACAAGCTTGGTGCCCGACGAGAGCAGAAATTTCTTGTCTAGCAATTTTGAGAAACAGAATTCCAAAACCATGATGTTAACAGGCCCACACTTCTTCTGGCTTGTGGGAAGGATCCTTGCTTGCTCTTCCAGCTTCTGGCACTCATGGTACTTCTACCATCTTCATCTTTATCGCCCTAGACACTTGTCACTGCACCTAGGGACTGCTTGTACAATACAAGATGACCTCATCTTCATATACACAGTTAATTATACCTACACAGACACCACTTCAAATTAAGGTAACATTCACAGGCTTCAGGAACTAGCCTGGGGACGTATCTTTTGTAAGAACCACTGTTTAACTTACTTAAATACCCACTTATGGCAGGGACAACTAAGCATAGACTGAGGGATTGGGGGAAGTCTTCTTACATAAGACAACATTTAAATTAGATGAGGCACAGAGGGTGCTGGGATAGAAATGTTTCTGACAATAATGTGTATAAAGATCCCAGTATGGATTTGGGTATGGATTCCTGAAATTCACGGAAATTCATTGTGCCTGGAGAATGAACTAGGGTTGGGAGAAACAGCTAGGAAAGTAATCAGGCAAAAGTCAAGAACAGACTTGAGAACAATATCTTGGACCAGTGTGATAGGGAAGTGTCAAAGGGTGTTAGGAAATGGAAGAGTCCTGTCAGATTCAGGAAGAGTGTCTGGAACAGTGAGAATGAACCAGGAGAGTAGTTACATCATCTAGGCCGCGAATTTTAAAAGACAAAGTAGGAGGCTTGGTTATTTGAATGACAATGGTCTCCACAGGTTCACAGGGAGTGGCACTATTAGGAGGTGTGGCCTCGTTGGAGGAGGTGTGTCACTGAGAGTGGGCTTTGAGGCTTCAGATATTCAAGCCAAGGCCAGTGGCTTATTTTCTATTCCTGTTGCCTTAGGATGTAGATGTAGAACTCTCAGTTTCTTCTCCAGCACCATGTCTGCCTGTTTACCACCATGCTTCTGGCCATGATGACAATGGACTAATCCTCTGAACTGTAAGCCAGCCCCAAATAAATGCTTTCCTTTATAAGAGTTGCCATAGCCCCTCTACGTATACATTACAGTTAGGTAACTTTGGTCTTCCTAAAAATAATATCAGGGGTTGACTCTCTTTCGCCAGCTTTAGGGACCCTTTCCTCCTATTGGGTTGCCTCATCCAGCCTCAATATGGGAGGGAAGTGATGCCTAGTCTTACTGTAATTTTATACGCCATGGTTGATTGATATCCATGGGAGTGTGCCTTTTTCTGAAGAGAAACAGAGGAGGAGTGGAGGGGGCAGGCAGGCAAAGGAAAGGTTGGGTAGAGAGAATAGGGAAGGGGAAGCGAAATGGTGGTCAGGATGAAAAAAGAATGTATTACATTAAAGAACATTTACTATTTACATTTGTGCATTTACCCTAAGAATATATTTCACATAGTAAGCACTCATGTTTTTGAATAAAATCTTAGGATCTCTGATATAAGGATACTTTGATTTGGAGACAAACGTCACATGTGTTTAACAAAGTTTCTCTTGGCAATGTATTATAAAACTGCAGAACATTATCACTGTTGAGATCATTGACACTGATACAATCTATCAAATTTGTTCTCATTTCTCAATTTTATCTGAATTCATTTTTGTGTTTATGTGATTTGTCAAAATGTGAAGTTTTCAGGAATGTAGTTGCTTCAAGTGTCTACTGCTATAATTAAGGCATAGGAGAGGTTTATAAAAGTCAAGGCCCTTGGGTTTCCAACCCCATGTCCCATCTGCCCTAAACCACCGCAATCATTAACCTGCTATCCGTTTATAGCAGTCTTTTGCCATTGAGCACGATCTTATCTGTGAGTTTTGTATAAATGTTCTGTATTAAGTTGAGGTTATTTTTGTCAAATTTCTAAGTTTAGAGTTCTTTTCCACTAAATAACAGATGTGTACTAAATTTTATAAAATCAGGGGGGAAAAAGAGTTGCTGTGGTCATGGTACTGCATCAAAGCAATAAAAGCCTAACTAAGACAGAAGGAAAGGGGAAATGTCAGTGAATTCAAGAGATTGCTTAGAGACAGAATCAGCAGGATCCTGGTAGCGGATGGCTTGTGTGCGTCAAGAAAAGAGAAGTCAAGAAAAGTCCCAGGCACCTGGATTCTGGTTTGCACAGTGCTGAGGTAGGAAGTAAAAATGAAATGCAGTTTTGCTGCGCACCAAGGGAGGGGTTTCTGCACTCCCTTGAGTAGCCAGGTGGAGACTCAGTGGACATTTGAACTCAGAGTTCTGCACACAAGAGAGGAATCTGAGGCTGAGGGTGTATATGTAAGAATTGTCACTGTGGGTGGTCAGCACAGGCAAGGGTCTGTGGCAGACAGCCAGAGGCCCACAGGGCCCTGACTGTTGTTAGCTAACCTTGTATTTGTCCCCCAACTCCCTTAGATACCAACATGGCATACTCGAGTTCCTTGTATAAAATGGCACAGCATGTGCAGAGGACCCACACAAAACGCACTCAAGTAACCTCTAGAGTACTTATACATAATATAATGGAAACTTTCTGTGAACACTATTACTATTGGCTAATAGTAACAAAGAAAAAGTCTGTACATGTTTGGGACAGACATAATCTTTTTGCTGAATATTTTTGGTTTGTGGTTGGTTGAAGCCCATGGATACTGACTCTGATTATGTGTGATTTCTACCGCTCAATTATACATCATTGTCGGTTGTATGTTCTGTCACCCATTTTATACTTTTAACGAGCAATTTGAGAGCAATCTTGTGTCTGTTGGCACAGTCTGTAGCTACTTTATATACTTAGGAACCAAAGCAAGGACTCAGTACAGACAGCTCATCCGGGAGTGAGTTCTGCTGACTGGCCACGTGGTAATTGTCCAGAGTCTGGTTTAGAACATGTGGGGACATCCCCTGTGTCACCATCAGTTGTGACCACCCGCTTTACTTCTCAAACGTGGTAATTACACTTTTCTCAAATGGGCAGTCTTTGATTTGGTTTTGGTTTTATTCTCAGTGTATCCTTCCCCTCCTGTGTGTCTTCCCCCAGCACATTAAATCCAGTCCTGTCCAAAAGAAAACCCTACCATGATGGGCACTTCCTTATTCGTGTTGCCAAATATGGTGACCACTTGCAAGTGACTGGAACACAGCTGATATGAGTGAGCCATTACCCTATTAAGTGGCATAACTAAACATTCTTTCACGAATGCTAAAGTCACCGACTTAACGAATATTTCTTCCCAAGCCAGGCATGATCACTCCATTCTATATTTTCTAAAACCCTATACTTTCATTAAGCTGCTGAATATTATCTTTAGAATAGCTCTGAGAGAAGACGGCTTTGTTAAGCCCAGTTAGTACTACGTGATCAGGAAATATTCACTGAAAGAATGAAAGACCAACTGATCACATACCAAAATTCATTAAAGAGCTGGCCACATTATGGCAGTATAATATATAATCCTGAAAGACTGATAGCTCTAATCAGTAGAAATTAGGACAGGGGTCTCTGTGTAAATTTGTGGTGCTGGATCTTGTGCTTATGAGTTTGATCTTACCATCAACCGAAGTTTGCAAAACTCCTCCAGGACATGAAGGCACAGCACGGCAACTCTGTCTCACCTCACCCACGATGACAGAAAGAGATGCTCACACATGACTAACGGCCTCACACCTCTCTGAAAGCCACACATCGTTCGTCCTCTTGACCTTGTTCTAAAACCTGGGTGTCCAGCAGACTGGCCTCTACTCCCACGTTTACATTCTCTGGTGTTCTTTTTACATAACCCCAAAGCTCTTTATCCAGTTAATTTTTAGACACTGGATAATTCCGGAGCTGTGGGGCAGTACTAAAGGTCTCCTGCCAGATACTGAGTTCATGAGTCAGCACCCTTAGCCTTCGGGTGGTTAAACATCCCCTGAGAGGAGTGGAATCCCAGCCATGTCAGCAGCTCCGGTTGCATGCGAACATCTGGGAGCTCCTTTGCAAGCTTGTCAGTGCTTTTCAGTTCTCACCAGGGTTCCCCCACCTTCTCCTGGGAGATAAGAGAAGTTCCAAGAGGGTCCAAGACCCTGGCTGAATACAACTCCCACGCCCTAGGCAGGCATTCTATGACCACGCACCATTGCAAATCCATGAAAGGCAGTTTCACAAGACTGGTGTTTTAAAGCCCCACTTCATAACCAAGGTCAACAGTCTGGGACCTAGTTGTCTCTCCAACTTGGGTTTAGGTAAAGCTAACCACTGTGTAAGCTGGGTGAGTCTGGGAAACCCATGGAAGGTCAAAGAATCAGTTAGTGTGAGTCTTCATCAGTTCTTGGTGCCTGCTGCCATTGTGGGGCACTGTATGCTTACAAAGGAAATTCTGTGATGAGCCCTGGGATAGTGAGCACCTGTGGAAGGGTTCAGTTCAAGTTGGGCAAGAAGGAAAAAAAAAAAGCGTCTTTTTATCAAAGGTGGTAAGTGTGAGCTGGGCATGGTGGCATGCGCCTGTAATCTCAGCACTCGGGGAGGCAGAGGCAGGAGAATCTCTGTGAGTTTGAAGCCAGCCTGCTCTACAAAGCAAGTCCAGGACACCCAAGAGTATGCAGAGAAACCCTGTCTCAATAAATTAAAAAAGAAGAAGAGGAAGAAAGAAAGAAAGGAAAGGAAAAGAAAAAGAAAAAAAGATGGTGATGGTGAGTGTGTCTGAATTAAGTAAAGTGAAGGATGTTGCCATCTTATCACAGAGCCCTGAGCAGTGGGCAGACATCTCTGATTAGCCACCACCAGTTCCAGCATGTAGAGGAAAGGATTTGTCACCAGCATTAGCCACCCTTCAGGCTCAACTTTCTGAATTCTTCCTCCATTCAGGACTGGCACGTAGCCTCTCCTCCTGCAAAAAGACCGCTGACCACCACCAGGCACTCCCTAGGAAAACTGTTCACATGTGTCCTTTTATCCCTGTGCCCTGCCTGGTACATGCCGCTGCTCTGCTGAGTACTCTTGTAATTCCAAAGGCCTTCAGCGAACAGAGAGTGAATATTTGGTGCCAGGTCACCCTGAAGTGCTGAACTGGAAAGAGGAGTGTGTGCTCTTCCATCCATGGGTCTTGGCGACAGAGAGGCACTTCCTGGAGTGGGCAGGGATAGGCAGAAGAGAGAAGCATGACCACTGATTTCTGCATGCTCCCATCTTGCGGGGGCTGAGGCAGGAGAGTGTCTGCAGTTCACAAGGAAGACCTGCTTGGGCTGAGAATACCCCTGTTAATTTTCTCCTTCATGTGGAGAGTCTGTCCACTCGGGCTGAGGACACAGCTCAGCAGCAGTCCATGTGGTCACCTGGAGCTCTCTGACCACCTTGGCTAACCTCAGAGAAAAGCACGGATTTAAAAAGTAGCAGAACCCAGGCCCCTGAGACCTTAAAGCAAATTGGGTTCTGGAGCCTCTCCTGCACCACCACGCTGCTAAACGTCGCCACTGCTCAAACCTCAGTGAGAAGCTCAGGTATCAGTTACCCCCAGCATGCCTGATGCTGGCATGTGGATTGTCTTCCCCAATTCTATTCCAGATGCACCATCTTCTCTCATCCTCACTGGAGCTACGCTCAGTCCAATCACGATCTCTGGGATTCACACAGCAACCTGACTGAGTTAGCCTCCTTCTTCCCACATTTAGCTTTCCTCGATGTCGTTAAGGTTAAGTCTGTTCTCTTGCTTAGCACCCAAAGCTATGGGTGACTGTCCCCTGTTGCCCCTCCTTGGGCACCCACCCTACTGCAGGCATGTTCCTCCCAGCCTCTTCCTGTGGCTCTCACAGTTCTGATTCCTCCTGATTCATCCTGCTTTTCCTGGGAGTCCTTCCTTCCCTTCCCTATCCCAGTTGCTTTTGTGCCCACAGTGAGACAAATGGGACCCTCTGAAACTGCTTCTCTGGGGTCCCCGATGCCCTTTTCTGTCTTGATTTACTTGTTCTTTCTCAGAGGAGGATAGTTTCCCAGAGGGAACCAGAAATGGTTCTTGCCAGGTGTGTGTGTGGCAGGGGGGGGAGTGGGATGGGAGGGAGGTTCTATTAGTTTTATTATAAAATAAAGATGTGCATACAGTACTTAAACAAAGTAGATCTGCATTATTAAAATTCCATGGAGGGCAGGCTGGGGGGAAGGGGTAGCAATTAAGACCACTCCTTCTAGTGAGCAGTGCCTTGCTCCCAGAAGACACTGGGGTAAGTAGCTCACAATTGCCCATAACTCCAGCTCTAAGGGGACCGATCCAAAGCTCCCAGCCTCTGAAGACATCTGCACGCATGTGCACACACCCATGCACAGACACAGACACATACACATAATTAAAAATGAAATCCTTTAAAGATGTTCACGGTCTAGAGAAGGAGATTGTGAAAAATATCCTGTGATGTCATGTGTAACTCAGCTGGTGAAATGCTTACCTACTGTTCTTGAGGCCCTGGATTTGATTCCTAGCACTGTATAAACCATGTATCATGGTTCATGCCTAAAATGTCAGCATTCCAGAGGCAGAGGCAGAGGCAAGAGATCTAACTTCAAGGTCAGCCTTGGGCAAACCAAAGCCTGGAGTCTTGCAGGCCAAGAACAAGACCCCAGCACCACCTGGGTTTGGGGGGAATGGGGGCGTTAGGGGGGAATGGGGGTGTTAGGGGGGGAATGGATTTTGATGGGAATGGAGGCACTAAGATGGGTTTGTAGTAACTGTAGAATTAAGGTAGGTTTGGCTTGATATGATCTTTTACCTACTCACAGAGGGGAGAGTCAAAGGCTGCTCCAGCTGCAGCTAGCTATTCCTGTTTTCCTGACTCTTGCAA
>CM053745.1:24818179-24855831 GCA_028658305.1 Pachyuromys duprasi | reverse complement strand
AGGATACTGTTGATAAAGATGGCTTCCTTATTCAATGCTAAGTGGCATCTATAAAAGAGTTTTGTGAGTCGTTCTGCTGAACAGGTGATGCCGACTGGCTCAAACCAGTGCGTTCTGCTTCCAAGGTCAAGATGAGGTTTCACTTCTGATTTATGAGTCTACATGCTCACCAGACTTCCCTCATCTCAATCAGACTCCTGCGCTAGTGAGCAGCAGAGCAATGGGGAGAACAGCTTCCATGACTTTCATCTCCCTGGGATGGCACCTTTTCATCGTTTAGCATAAAGCTTTATATTTACGTAAAAGGCATACTGACTATAATTTCTAAAATTCAATGCATTGTCACAAAAACGACAAACTTCTGTAATTGCCACTCAGGTTAAGGATGGTTTTGCATCTTTAAAACCGTCCCTTGGTGACCCTTTAGCCTCTTTGCCTCTCACAGGTTAACATTTTAGTTTTACTCGATCAGTGTTACTCAATAATACCGCCTGTGTCTGGCTTCCTTCATTGGGTAAATACTATATGTGAGTGTTTCCTCCAAGCTGTTGCATGAAACGATAGTTCGTTCATTCTAGTTGCAGTGAGCGGATTGAACTCCTTTATGGTCAGACATTCGGATTGTTTCCACTTTGTCACTGTGCTTGGAACCACTAGGGACCCTTCTCCTTTGGATACACATCCACATTTGCATATGCCTAGGGTCAAGTACTAGTTCACACAGCCTACCCATGTGTTAATATGTTGCACTGCTCAAGAGAATGAAAACTCAGGCAAACCACTGTGCATCTAACACACAAGAACTCCCGACACGAACTCTGTCTTCTATAGCACCGCTTGATCGTCACTGTGCCTTATCTCTTACTCAACGCTGGTCATTGTGTGTTAGATGTTCAAGAAAACTTGCATTTTCCCTATGAGTAATGAAGGCATCTTCTCCTGTGCCTACTGACCATGCACTGTTCTTTGGAAAGCACTTCTACAAGTCTTTTCACATTTTTCTCTTGAGCTTCATCTTCTTTTTTTAATTAATTTCTAGAACGTCTTTAATAAAATTGCTTACAAGCCCTTTTGGTAATGTATGATTTTCGGTGGCTTCTCATGATCCATGACTCCACTTCATTAAGCTTTGATGTTTTCTTTGTATAAACAGTGATTCTCACTCTTAATGGTCTAATTTCAATTTGGACAAATAAGTTAATGCAGAACAGATATCTTTTTGGCTTTTAGTCCACTGCTGGCAGATTGTTGTTTTCCAGGCTTGTGGCGAGGCAGACCCACACTGTAGAAGGGTGTAATGACCCACCTTCGGAGGGCCAGGAAGACAGAAGAAGAATGCCTCTATTGGTACCCATCCCCTCCTTCCACCTCCAATGCATTGAGTGGTGCCACCCACATTCAAAGTAGGTTCTGATTCCTTGGTCCACCTTCCCTAGGGATTCCCCCACAGACACACTTGGGAATTCCCTTTGATAATCTCCTAGACATCCCTCAGGCCATTCGAATCAACATTAAACATTAGCTACAACAATGTCCAGTAATTCCACATGCTGCTTATGAAATCTTCCCCTTTCCCACCGACATGAGGGTTTCTTGGTATCCTAACACATGGTTGTCAAATCTGTGAGCTTGAGGTCCCCTTTAATCTATTTAGGTCTTTCTTCCAGATTTACTGGGGTATAAATAAGAAATAAAAATTGTATACATTAGAGGCTGAGGAGATGGCTCAGGAGGGAAATAGCTGCATGAATTAAACCTCAAGCACTCTTACAGAAAGCCAGGCATGACAGCATGTGACTACAATCCCAATGCTGGGAGGCAGATACAACAGGATCACTGGCAGACAGTCTAGCCAATCAGTGAGTACCAGATTCAGTAAGAGAGCAGGTTGGTAAGGAACAATAGATGAAGATATTCAGAGACCTTAACTTTTGGCCTCCACAGGCATATGCACCTGTAGACACACATATAAATGCACACAAACACAGATACAAAAGAGACAGAGAGAAACACAAATAAACAAGACATACTCAAGCTGTACAATGTGATGTTTGGCTATATGTACACATTTGAAACCATTGCTACAGTCAGGCTAATTAATATACCCATTGCCTCCCATCATTACCTTTTATGGGCGTGATGAGAATACTTAGGATCCATTCTATTCTTATTCAAGTTACCTCAATAAGATTCTCTAATGATTGGTATATAAATTTTGTACATCATTTATTAGATTATCGTAAACTTTGAGTCACCGTCAAATATATGTCACTCAAATCTCCAGAGAGACAAAATAAGAGAAAGAACCTGAAATATGTCTGACGGCTGTAAGATGCTTTGGTGGAATCATGGATTATAGATGAAAAGGGTGAAGGAATTAATATTAATGTAGTCTTCATTCTGGGATGGTAGAGATCAAGATAAGTTTGACAAGCAACCAAAGTGGGCTGAAATCGTTGACAAGATGATGTTTAACAGAGGACCCAAGACTTGAGATGGGCTTGAAAAATGAATGGCATTTGGAGAGTGGGGAGAAGCATTCAGGGGCCGGCGGGGTTGGTGGGGGTGGGAGGGGGAAACAAGAATAAGCCAAAACTGAGAGGTCAGAATGCATGCAATCTATAAAGCTGACATCGGCCAGCTTTAGTGTCTACATTCTAATTTTTGAGTAGGGGGAGAGATAAGGTGAAGCCTGATGCTTAGAGTAACATAGGAATGAGGAACGAAAGGGAGGGGCAGAAGAAAGAAGAGGGAGGAAATTCAAATCCACATTGTTTGTGTATGGTATCCTTGACCCTAATTGATAACTCAGTAAGTGAGCTCCTAGTCTTGTTTGGCACTGATTGGCTGGCCACCAACCAATTGAACAAATTCCTGATAGAAGCCCCATCCTCATACTTGAACCTGTCAAGGGAGGCAGGGAGGCTTTAGTCTAAACCAGAAATAGAACATTTTATAGAGTGCTTAACCCAGGGAGCCTTTCCTGCTAACCTCATGGGTCTGGTACCTACCTAGCCAAATGCTTCTGGAGGGTAAATAGTGTGAACCCAGGATGCCCTGACTACCCACTGCTTAACAGCTCGGCTTCCTAGAAGAAATGTGGCTGCAAGTGGGCCTTCAAGTCTGAGATCACTGGCTGGGGTTTCTGATGCTCTATTTCCATCCTAACTGGGGCACAGCTTTGCCAAGAGCAAAAGAAAACTCAGCAATCCTAGGGCAGCTCCAAGACACACGGAGAAAGACCCTGTGGCCTCCTGGGAACTACTGGAACAAGCTAAGGCAGGGAAACAGCCAGAATGGAGTTCAAATGATAAGACTCCTAATGGGACACGAGTACGCATTCGGCCAAGATTTCTTCTAATTTTGGAACTCATTGGAAACTTCTGAACACCATGTTCTAGTTGGCTCTGATAAAGCATAGCTTTGCATTTGCTTGGTGTTTATTTTCTCCTTCAAGATCAGAGCATGATTTACCCGTAGCTCAATTTTTGTGTTGAACACAAGCCCCCACTTAGGAAAACAAGCTGATATTTTTATTATAGTTCCCTAGGGTGGTGGGGGGGGGGCACACACAAAGAGGAAAGTTTCTCTCAGAAAAAAAATGCATACCGATATAGAAAATATATGTAAACAGAAATGGCCAAAGGACAACATCTGGTAAAGTTTAAAATGAGACTCCTTAGTCCCCTGGACTCTCCTCCATCTGGGCCGGGCAGCATCTTCCGCAGCAATTCCTCCTTGGGAAAATCTCTCGCCATATTTAAGCAAATATTTTGAGCAAGAAAACTATAGCTTGTTCTGGAACTCTGATCCCAACTACCGACTCTGAGGGTGTTGCCTTTTGGTACCCTTCCCATCTTTATCTCACTGATTTGTTTGCTCTGAAATGAACATCTTGGATATCATGGCAGGAAAATCAAATTCTACCACAGCTGAAGTCACTGGGACTTACAATAAACAAAACTGGGGAGTTGGGAGACGCCTTTCCGTCAGCCCGGTTTCTTTCTGAAACCCAACCTGAAATAACTGAAGCCAATAAATGCACATAAAAATTTAGGCCGTAATTTATTGCCCATGAAACTTAAGAGACGTCCCTGCCACCTTCAGCTGGAAAGGCGGAGGACTCCAATTGGCTCAGTTAAATCATTTGCCAATGTCTGAGCCAACTGCTGCATCTGGACTGTGGTCACGTCATATGGCATGTTGCTAGGCAAAGGGAATTTATTTCCAGAAGAAAGAGGAGTTGGAGGTGAAACGCCCGTAAACTAACAACACGGTATTTTAGAGCTAGCGCTCTAAATTCTACAGAAAGCATTCTTCCTGGAACCCGAAGGTCCCAACAAAAGAAGTAGATTGTCTTCCACAGAAAACTCGAGGGCATCGTGAAGGTGCCGCAGCACAACGACTGAACGCATGGACACCGTCCTAAATGACTCAAGTTCAGACCCTAGCAGTGTGGTGTGATAAATACGGTGTTTTGTCATTTTAAGAGATTTTGTTAGCATGTGTTAATTACGAACAGTTGGTCCCCCTGAGATTGTCACACACATACTCTCCTTATTATTTTGATTTAACCCGTCCATCACGCTTTCTTGTACTTCTCTCCCACTGGTTCCCTCCCTCTTCCCAACCAGTCGGCGGCATTAAATTTCCATGTCTTATGTGTGCGTGTGACCCAATAAGTCTCACTAGGGTGCTTACAGGAGGATGAGAGAGGGGTAATTTACCAGAACATGGACAGCCTATCAGCGGCTGCACTATTTGTATTTGACCTTTAAGCCTAAGTCTTCTTACTTACAACATGGGAGTGATAAATATCATCTTTAACTTCTCACAAGGAGTAAGTGAAACAGTACAAATAACGTGCTTGCTGAAGTGGTAAACGCTTAAAGATCATTAAGTATTCGGTGGGAATGCTATTGTCATTGGTGTGATCATGACTATTAACATTAACTAGTGTGTCCGCTGAGTTCAAGGCTGGAACTTCCTAAGGGTAATCAAAATGGTATTGTTCCATTCTATCATCTTTGGGGACCAAGAAGCTTCCGACTATGTGGGTTTTCTCTATCTGTCAAACCAGTTCTGCTCTCTCTTCCACTCCTTAGAAGTCTCCTTCGTCTCCACTGAGGCATGAAATAAGTAGACCCACCAGATTGTTCGGCAGGTGAAGCTTCCTGGAAGACTTGTGGGGAAAATTCAAGTCCTCTCTGAGACTACGCTTCTTCATCTTCTTGCTTCCTTTGTTAGATCTTGCCTTCAGTGAAACTTTCCGTGGAGGGTTCTAGAAACTGGGGGATTCTAACAGGGAAAGGTTTCTCCACTGCCCAGGGGCTAAATGGTTTGTAGCTTTATGATTCAGGCTTTTGGTCAAGTAAGGAGAAGAGTCTGACTCGGGAGAGCAGGTGGCCCTTCACACAGCCCCTGTTCCTAGGTTGGTGTCTGTGGCAGCAATTACCCAGGATTTGGAGTCATATTATTTTAAAGTTTCACAACGTGTTTTCTTTCTAATTATGGATGGCAAGTGGAATAATGCCTTATGTTTATGTAGAAACGGCCCTTGGAAAATGCTGGAAATAACCACAGGCTCTCTCCCTCTCCCACCAGAATTCCCTGGGAAAACAGCAGATACTCCTCTTGCCTTTATGGTTACACAGCCTGTCAGAAGCCTGAGGAGTCCAGAACCTGGGTTTGCGTTGGATCCAAACTGCAGTATTAGGTTTCCTTTCTATAAGAAAAACATTTCTGACTTGAAATGGGAGGGGGAGGGCGCTATGCACACCATTCAGGATAACTGCCATGAGAAAGAATTCTGTCAAGAATGTCTGGTTTTCTTTTCTTGTATTTTTTTAAACTTTCTTTCTTTATTTGATTTTTTTTAAAGGTCTTGCTGTGTAACCCTGTCTGACCTTGAACTTGTGGCAATCCTATCCCAGCGTCTTGAGTGCTTGGATTATACACACACTACACTATGCTCAGTAAACTTTCAACACAAGAAAATAATTTGTCTACTTTTTTTTCCCCTGCTCTCACTGGTTTCTAGTGTTTGTTTGTTTGGTTGGGGTGTGTGTGTGTGTGTGTGTATGTGATAGAGAGAGAGAGAGAGAAGCTATAGAACACATATGACTATAGAACCTAGACTAGCTTTGTTCTCTAAATCCTCCTGCCTCAGCCTCCCAAGAGTTAGTATTATTTCTATTCATTTTTTACACCCATAACTGTAATGGTGCTATATGTCCTGTGGACAGCAGAATCACACGCTCCTAATGACAGGAGGCATTGTCCTCCGAGGCTCAGGCATGTCCTTGGTCCCAACGTGCTTCTTCCTGTGGGCTTCAGCCTTACACAACCGCACATCTCGCAGCTAGTTCAACATGATCTTTTCACAGGAGGGAAACGCCAAGGCTCAGAGATTCAGAATGGTTTACCTAGGGTTCTACTGCTAATTAGTGACACTGGAGGGCAAGAAGGTTACAGTCTCTGGGATTATTGGATTTTTACTACAGTGACTGCTCAGTGCAGGACCTCTGAAACCTTCTTTACTTGTGACCCTTTCTACCCAAAACATTTTCATATGACCCTGGGTATATACATAGATAAAATAGATATGCAAATCAAGCTGCTAATAAAACATAAGAATTTCATTTGAAGGTAGGACTATCGAAACATGGTTCTGGTGTCCTCCCTAGAGTTCAGATTCCTCTTTGAAGTGTCTCTGTATGACTCAACACACCACTTGGTACTGCAAATTCTGATTTGTGTGTTCATATATATAATTTTTCCATTTGTTTACTAGGAAATCAATTTGGGAACTAATAAGGTCGCTCAGTGGGTAAAGGCACTTTCAACCAAACTTGACAATCTGAGTTCAATAATCTGGAACCCACATTGAGTAAAGAGAGAACTGACTGACTCCTGGAAGTTGTCTTTTCCTTCCATATGCACATTCATGGTCACAGATACACACACACACACATACTACATATATACATACATATATATATATATATATATAAATGATATATGCAAGACTCCTAATTGTTTATACATATATTGAGTGTGTGTATATGTGTATCTAAGAGAATTTTAAATGAAAGCAAAATTGCTTACAACTGAGAGGTTTGCTTGTTTACTTTTCACAGGAAGAACTAATCTCTTGGCTGAATATTTGACATAAGTATCTTCAAAACTTTTCAAAGTTCATCAGTATTGAGAATGGAGCTTCATATAAGTACGAGGTATAAAATGGAAGAAATATGATTTGGGTCATTTCGGAAATTGAAACGCTCTGTCCTAATTCCAAGCCAGAATTCATCTGATCTTTTTTTTTTTTTTATGAAACCCTAGCAGCTCAAATAGTTTATAAAAGCAAACAATTTAGCGCAGTACAATCCAAAAATACATTAATTTGATACTCTCATGCTGGAAAGAAAAGAGTAAAAGCTTTGTTTTCTTAATTAAACCAGGAGATCTCTTTAAGACCAGAAAACTTCGAAATAAGTGTTAAAATACCAACACTCCTAACACACAGTAGTCTCCAATCTGAGCTGCGGTGGCTCCTCCTGTGACACAGGGAACAAAGGTTGCTCTGAATTCACAGGACAGAACGCAGGTGAGTGTCCTCAGGATTGTCTGGGATTCATTAGGGTGCTTTTTGTTGCCGAATTAATTTTCAGTTATTCAGAAATCTTTTACTGTGTCCCATTAATCCGCTACCTAGCCCACACTCAGTTAGGCCAGCGTCTGTGGGGAATTTAAGAAACTGAGAAGCTGTGGATTAGAGTAACATACTGTTGTTAGCACCTTGATGTCAGCAGCTGAACACGGTGAGCATTGATTCATCTCTCGCTTGATGGTATAACAGGCTTTCTAGACAGGGCACGGTTGTCTTTCCTTGCAGTAATTCGGGGATCGAAGTGTGGCTTCACCATCCTAGTATTATGACCCTCAAATGGGAGAGCTTTGGTACCTTGGAGGACATCAGGCACTGTCTGGAGAGAGTTTTCGGTTCTTGGCATCTAGAAGATATTGACAAGGCTGACGCTAAATATCCTATGGTACATGAGACAGACTCCCACAGTAAAGATTATTTCTGCCCAGTAACACCAAGATTGGGATACACTTGCCAAGGCGTTCACCATCTTTTACATCTAGGCATCTAGACAGGAAACAGCAAGATCTGGGCACCTAAAATACAGCAGAACAAGCATTGCGTTATGGTAGGTTGCTGATGCCAATAGCTATTTTGGAGTAAAGCAAGGTCTTCTGGTAAACAGAAGAACTCTCCGTCTTTCCACAATGCTGTGGGCAAGATTTGAAAACTACGTTTGCCTGGCTGCTCAAACGTAGTCAAAACATCGATACAGCCAATAAAGGTGAGGCTGTGGAAACGTGGCTCTGGTGTCCTTAGAGTTCAGATTCCTCTGTGAAGTGTCTCTGTATGACTCAACACACCACTTAGTACTGCAAATATAACAAACAGAAATTTTGATCTTTCTAGGAAAATGCTGTTTCCCTCTGCTGGCAATTGACAATGCCATTTTTCTCCCCACTTTCCTCTGCCATCATCATTTGCTCAACGAATCTTTCCAACTCTGTCTTTGAGATAGTTCCCTGCGGGCATGGCCATACACTCGCATCTGTGGCCTGAAGGTCTACCATGACCCTCTCATTGTCCTCACTTACCACACCACTACCTCAAGGTAAGCAAGGTTCTCTTTATTCCTGTAATGGTTATTCCTTCCTAACTGGAGCCAGATCACCCTCTGGGCAGTTCAGATCATACGAAACGCACTGACCTCCCTGCTGCTTGAGGCCTGAGATGCCATTCATTGTTCCCATGAGTCCCCTGGGCTTGATGCCATTGTTTTGGTTTCAGCATGGTTGCTTTCTCTCTGTCCTTCCAGTACTATGGGGTACCGCTTTGAAAAGAGATAACTTGGGTGGAAAAGTTAGCCACAGCAATTGCCCTCACCAGGGTTTGTGCAAGTGTTTCTCTCCTACCTCTCTCCACCTCTCCCACCTCACCGCAGACACTGGCATGTTCTCTGGCCCTGGCTTGGTGTTAGAGACTCTGCACGTACTCTTCCCTAGAACGCTTGACAGCTTCATCCTCCCCTCTAGTGCAGGCCCGGTGTCCTCTTCTCAAGGGAAATCACATTCTTGACAATGCTGCCCCTTCCCAGCCCCCTCCCCCTTCCCTGGCCTCACACCATCTACAGAGAGAGCTTCGCTCTGGCAAGCATACATTAGCCTCTGTCCTCTCATTTGCCATTTGCCTCAGAATGGAAGCTCCGTGAGGACAGAAGATGTGCTCATTTTGCCCTTCACTGTGGCCCCTGCTCTATAGCAAAGTTTCACCCAGCAGCTAACAATAGCCCAATCTCTATGCATTGAATCAATAAGGGAACAGAATATCAGAGCCCCAGAGGATGAGAAAATGAAGTGCATGAAACTTGTTCCAGCTCAGTATATCACAAGGACACACACACACAGAGGCACACATACGTCACAGATGCCCCTTAGAAACAAACCAACAAATCTCAGACTCAGCAGTACATTCTTTCCAGGAGCAGCAGCACACAGAACTGTCAGGTGCAAAGGATAGACCTGGGGCCTGATGGAGAGGTTCCCTTTGGTTTCCTGCTGCTCTTTCCTCACAGCTCCTTCCCTCTCAGGCTCCTCCTCTGTCATGTCTGTTCCGGCTCCTTGTCTTCATGCAGAACCAAAACTACTTTGCTTTTGAAAACCCTCGTGGATATGAGAACTAAACTCCTGGTCTCCCTAGTCTTGGGCCAGCTGCGTGTCTGCTTCCTAAGGCCCAGTCTCAGGCAGAGAGCCGCCCTTGATACAAGCAGGACTAACAGCAGCCTGACCTTTGATCATCTCCATCTGTCTTCATTATAGATTAACGTTTTCCTTTCTTCCCACTAACATCACTTGAGCACCACACTGTTTTCAAATGGACGCTGCTGGCCATTGCCTGCAACCACACATGAGGAAAACAGATTCTGAAAGCTGAGCCGAACCAAAAGGCCAAACTTGAACTTGCTGTATGTCAGGTACTGCGGCAATCCCAAAGAAATGGAGGAATGCGTAGGCACTGTGTCAGGTACAGTAACTAAGCAAGAGATGTGTCAAGGCGCGGGTGAGGACTGCATAGGTTTTAAGTAGAGGCTGTGCTGTTTTATCTCAGAAGAGATTTGAGCGTCATGGGTTTCGGTATCCACAAAAAGTCGAAGAACCTGTGTCTCAGTGAAGGGTAAGCTGTAGGACCCATGGTCACATCAGCTTTGCAAACTCTGCAAAGGAAAAACACTCCAATTGTATGGTGGTAAGACTCTCCTCGATCCTCACATCCCCTTTACCACACCATGAGTGCCCTAGGCAGAGACTTTCCACAGGATTTTTGGAGCACTGCTGAGGTAAAGTTGAGTTGGAGGCAAATTTAGCTGGGTTTAAAAGGGTATATTTAGTTGGCTTTCAGTCACCTCTGAACATAGATAAGTTACTGCTATTCATAGGAATTGCTTCCAGAAATACTCTGTAACTTAAGTGCCAAGTCATGCATCATGATACAAAGGCACACAGTCTACCGCTGTAGGAGAATCTGTCTCTAGAAATAGGTAGGAAATGAAGTTTCATCTATTTTTGAGGTTACCAGAGTGGTAGGTGGGCTGTGGTGATTTCTTCCTTATCAAACAAACAAACAAACAAACAAACAAACAAAAAACCTTAGAATCTCCATCATCCTGACTGTCTTAGTTAGGGTTTCTATTGCTATAAAGGGACACCATGATCACAGCAACTCTCTTAAAGGAAAACATTTAACTGGAGGCAGCTTACAGTTCAGAGGTTTCGTCCATTGTCATCATGGCGGGAAGCATGGCAGCATGCAGGCAGACCTGGTGCTGGAGAAGAAACTGAGAGTTCTACATAGGGATGGATCAGTGTGGCTGGGGACTGGCTTTGGTTTCTGAAAACCCAAAGCCCACCCCCAGGGACACACTTCCTCCAACAAGGCCACAACTCCCAATAGTGCCGCTCCCTGTGTGCCTACAGAAGCCATTTCATTCAAGACATCACATTGACCTAGTCAGTTAGGAAATTTTGACTCTTTGGACCACAAACCTATATGAGTTTTCTAAATAGCATATATATCCTGCTATGAGTCCCAGGCTTATATGCCCCAATTATTTAAACCTAAAAAGAAGTGTGTTATGATGTATCAGTAAAAGACTATACCATCATTCTTGTGTTTTTCCCTTTTAAATTGCTATTGCTCTAAAGAGACTAGCAAAGAGTAAGTAGTCAGAACAATGTATGGAAAATATTATAATATATGAGGAACCATTACTTAAAAAGGTTATTTTCTGAATTTTGTGACGTGTGGTACTTGTCAACCTTTGAATTTTTCTAACTATTTTGAATTCTTCCTTTATTCTGATAAAACACATTTAACTTTTCTAAATGAGGCCTCTGCACTTGATGGGTTTTAGGCCCTGGAAATTGGGCCAACACCTGGATATGCATTTATCTGGTGTATGCGACAGCTTACCTCTTAAGTGACCCCAAAGGCCTGTGGGGTAACTTGATCCCTGGATAAGGTAAAAGCTTGGGGACATGTCCACGTTATCAGGAAGTGGTAGAGCCTTCAGGAGGTGGGAGCTAACAGGTCTTTAGGTCAGTGGGGGTATGCCCTTAAAGGAGACTTCAGGGAAACCTCACCCACATTCACTTCTTTGCTGTTGTTTTGTTCAGTCATGTGTTCCCACCGTGATGTGTTGCCTCACCAAAGGACTAAGGCAACTGGATAAGCATCCAAACGGTGAGCCAAAACAAGGGTTTTCTCATAAGTTAGTTATCTTAATCCTTTAGGGTGGTAGGAAGGTGACTATCAACATGTGATTTTGGTTACCAAGGAGAACTTAGTAGACATGAGCTGTATATGTATATGCTATATGCATATGTATGGGTAGATAGTATATATATATATACTAATATAGTATATATATAGTCTAATATATATATATATATATTAGACAGACAATATATGTATATAGCAGATGTGAGTCCCACATAGAAAAAGTAAAGAGGGGAAGAAACTATCAGACTACATTTGACATTTCTACCAACCAATCCCCTATACTCCTCATTTCCTGTAAAAATAATCCCCAACAAATTATACTCTTAACACTTACTCTTGATGAAAATAAAGGGGATAAATCACAGAGCTCGATATAGATCAAAGTTGGCGATATTCTTTTCCCCCTATCACTAAAGAGGGAAGCTTCTAGCGTTTTGTTGTTTTTACTGCTTATTTTGTTTTTGCCATGCTGGAGACTGAAGTTAGGGTCTTGGACATAGTAGGCCAGTGCTCTGCCACTGAGATTTTATTTTATTTTTTAATTGTGGCAAGGCTTCACAAAGTTGCCTAGATTGGCATCAAACTTTCTCTATAGTTCAAGAAGTTCTTGAATTTGTAATCCTCCTGCTTCAGCCTTCTGTATAGCTTAGACCACAGCCTACAAGGCCTCTCTTAAGAGTGACTCTTGCCCAAGCTTTCCCCTAGAGGAGCAAGCAGGCATCTTCAGGGGGCTGAACATGATATACCTTGGTCTGTCACTCAGGGACGAGACAGCAAGGTGGACCCTGAAGACTCTCAGCGCAATTAACATGGTGTAAAGAGAAGATCTTTGAGAAGTCCTGTGTCCACCTGTCCTTCCTTCCTTTCTTCCTTCTATCCATCCTTCCTTCCTTCTTTTCCCCTCCTTGAATACAAAACTCAGGGAGCCTTGGACGTGGGCAAAACAAGTTACACTATCTTATATCAAGCTATATTTGAAGAGAGTAATGAGCATAGAAAAAAAGCCTTTTAGACACGTAAAAACAGCTTGGTTAGGATTTTTACTACACCTAAGCTGCATTTGATAATTAGGACTTAGTGACATTATTTACTTAAACTAACCAGACATAGTTTTAGAACCCCGTGATGCTTATTGGATACTATATTAGCAAAAAATAAGAACAATACTTTGCTTTGCACATTTGAAGAGACGCCATTTTGCTTTGTCCTGTGACTAGAGAGTTTTTTTCAGGATCCCGACCCTCAAATCAAAGACTTCTGTTAGAGATTGGACCTGACCTTCAGCTAAAATACGTTGCACAGGTGAGCAGACTTGGCTTAGGACCAGAGTTAGGAATTTAGAGCGTAAGCGATGTGACACTCAGCATAATAAAATATAACTTTTGTTATGCTATGCGTATGTACCTTCTTGCTCACGACAAACAAGTGACTCTGCACTGTCTATGCCCACCCTTCTGTCTTCCACCGATTGTCCGTGCAGTCCATCAAGAGCAGCCGGCTGAAGACCTGGCCCTGACTTCGGTTACCATCCCGTAAAAACAAGGTGCAGTACACTGAGGCTCTGCTCCAAATGCTAAGCAAAGACATAAACGTTGGAAGAAGCAGCCAGCAGATAATCATTTACTTCAGCCCTGACCTTTGTGTTGGAGGCAACTAGCATGATTAAGCAGCTGCTGGCTGGGGAGATGTTGAAACTGAAATTCTCTAGGCCTGACTCAAGGCTTTTCAACCTTATCTGCCCTCGCGCTCCTCTCAACCTGGTGGGGGAGAGCTGGTTTTCTGTCATAACAAACCGGGAAATCCTCACCTCGGGCCTGCCCTGAAACACTACACCCGGCCAGTGTTTTCCTTTGTCATTGGAGGTTTGTTTACTTGCTGGGCAAGGAGAAGGCTGCTCCAAGCATGGACTTGAACCCTGTGGAAGGAAAGCGTCAGGAATCAAATAACACTCAAGATGAGAGGAAGTCAAGGCCAAAGGCAGGGGCTGAGCCTAATCCCAGAAAGTGGCTGCAGCTGTGCTCCAAGGCTGTCATTATTGTTTTACTGGAACCCTTGAAATCCTGTTTATTTCCTATTTGGACCTGTGTAAGTGTGCTGCCCTAGGATAATAATGTCACTGTGAGGTGAACTGGCCTCCTTTTTGCATGGTTGTTTTTCATTTGGACTTTCCCCATTCTGAGCACTACATAGCACTGCAAATGTCTTAGTTGGTTTTTGTTGTTGTTGCTGCTGCTGTCGTTTTTTTGTCTTCTGACCTCTGCCTTGAGACCCTCCTACTGACCCCCTTCCCACTTACCCCTCAGCTTCCTGTGAGAAACCAGAGACTTAAAGATGTTCAAGTTCCTAATGATGCTTAATTCAGATGGACTGTTTCTATTAAATGGACAATTCTTTGAGACCAATGGAAGAGAAAAAGGAAGTGAAACTAGAGTAGTCTAAACTATGTGTAGTAAAAGCTGAGATTTGCACAGTCATGCAGAAGGCTCGATTTTGCATGTGTTCAGACACTGGGAGCCAAATTCTTCCCCTTGACTGCACTATGCACCTCTCTTTCTGCTGGCATGGGGAGACACACAAGCCTTTACCTTCCCAGGATGCAGGAACACAAGAGGTTCCCAAGAGATGGAGTCTCCGGCCCTAGAGAGCAAGAGGGGGGTGGTGTTACCACAGGAAGCAATTAGGAAGAGGGTCTGAGTGGGAAGACTTCATGGTAACAGGGAGAAAGCAAAGGAGGAAGGAAAGCCAGCAGGATTCTGAACACACTGTCCAGGGAGGCCTGGGGGGAGTCCCGGGTACGTTTCAAGCCCCTACTTCTTTTCCATTGCTTTATCATATATACATACATATATATGTGTGTGTGTATGTATATACCAGATCACATTTAGATTTTGCCTTACTAAAAATTCATTTTAAGAAATTCGAAGACCAGAATAAAACCAAACTAGAATTCTGCTATCCTTCCCCTCATACACTTGCTCAATGAAGAGCTGGGCTGCACTGAACTGCCACCACCTGCTTACGGCAGTATTCTGCGCACAGACGATGCCCTGCAGAAGCCTGTGTGACTGGCTGCTTAACTATGAACAATACTGTCACCCCCATTATTGTGCCTTGACTGTCTTCACGGAGCTGATTTGAACGTACAAAGTAGGTAGGATGGCAAATAAAGCTCCAGACACGTTCTGCTTTTCTCCTTTACCTCACATGAGCAGGCAGAGCAAGCAGTACGCTAAGGCAGGTGGCGGGATAAGAGTAGACCCCAACAGTTAAACCGCCTCACAGAAAGAAATGGCTGAGCTTATGATAGCACACTGCATGGACAGGAGCTCAATAATGGAGGGAGCTTTAGGGAAAAAAAAACCAAACTCCACACCACACATACACCACACACACACACTATTTATATTTGAAACTAGACAGAGGTTGATCATGCTGTCCTACCCAATCCCTTAGCAGTGACTGACCTAGCTGGACCTAACTCTAAAAGAACATTCTGCCCTGGTCCTTTGAGGTCTCTCGTCTTTGCTTCTTCATCACCAGCTCCTTATGGCTTCAGGTTCAGGGGTGCCTACCCCATCAGTAACCCGCCCATGCTGACCACTTGGGACTGTCCCTTCCATCTGGGCTGCAGGCAACTCTGTGCTTCCACTCTAGGATTTAAGGAGCCGTTTACCTCTGTAACCACTGGAGGTCCCAAAGCCGTTTTCATAAGAGTGCTGAAAAATATTTCACTCCAGTTAACACAATACTTGATCCTTACATCGTGAAAAAAAAGAAATGAACTGTTAGCTGACGTCATCATCAGTCCCGCTGTGCTGCTCTGTAAGGTGTCCCCAAAGATTCAAAATCACCTACAGTGGATTCTCTTTGCATCTGTAGAAGGTGTTTTGATGATTCATCCTGACTTGTGGCAGGAAGGAGACAACTTTTAGCGGGAAGATTTTAGACAGACCAATTAATTCCCTGCTGACGCAAGCTACTTATATTATGTTACTTCCTGTGTCCCACCGGAAGCCAAGCCAAGTGCAGTTTCTAATTGCTTAATGCCACTTAATTCTAGGGAGTACAGTTATCTCCTCTGAACCAGTGTGGCATCTTTATCCTAAATCTGTCATGCTACATAATATCATTCTGAGATATTCACTTTCTACTCCCCTTGGAGCTGCTTAGACCATGAGTTTAAGAGACATGTATGACCTAGATCCAGCTTGGTTTCTGGAATAGAGATCAGCAGGCCTTCTGTGGGTGGGGGCATCCTCAGAACTGGTTTGTAAATAAGATACCGTAGGATCACGATGCTTGGGATTGTACCCCACACCATAGGGCAGCCATGTAAGGAAAAGGGCAAGGGCTGGAGAGATGGCTCAGCAGGCAAAG
This sequence comes from Pachyuromys duprasi, assembly GCA_028658305.1. NCBI lineage: Eukaryota > Metazoa > Chordata > Mammalia > Rodentia > Muridae > Pachyuromys > Pachyuromys duprasi. Next base: position 24,839,591 of record CM053745.1, on the reverse strand, counting down.
GAGTTGCCACCAAGTCTGATGACTTAGATTCCATTCTGCAAACCCACATGGTGGGAGGAGAGAACTGACTCTTAAAAGTTGTGTGTGTGTGTGTGTGTGTGTGTGTGTAAAATGTGTTTGGAGGGCTATTTGGTGGCTATGTCCCTGCCATGACTTGATGAGGAGACCTCAACAACAGAGCAGAAATGCCCTTTGTATGGAGAGAGGCCCTGTGTTCAGCAGCCAAGAACACACTACCTACCATCAAGACATGCTTTAAACTCAGGGATGGTTTCCCAGATAATTCCTCCGTCTAGCCGACATCTCCCCTGAGATTTTGCAATTAGCTTTGTTTTGATTCTATGTCTCGTAGCAGCCTGATTCTTATTTAGTCACCGCAGGCACCTCAATACCCAAAAGAGGCGCCCTGGATTACCAGAAATAAGTAGCATAGTTACCAGAATGGTAAGGCCTAACACTGTGGAGGAATAAGATCTGTTTTATAGCCAACAAATCAGCTCTCTGTAAGTATAATTCAGTTGCTCACAGTCTAGCAAGTTCCACATAGACCGGGAAAACAGAGGTTCTTTATCAGAAAGCTGGGAGCCAGACTCTAAATCACCATTTCCTCCAATCCTGCCATTCCTCAGTTTCCTCACTTACAAAGCTGTGGGGAATGAGTACCTGCTTTTGTACGGCTGTTGTGAAGATTAATGGTGTTTATGGACCTGTGTTTATATGAAATGATTCAGCCTATGGAAAGTGCTTGGAAGAATGCCTGTTATTCAAAGTGACCCACTAGGTAGCGGACGCTTACATGGAACAGACTGCCCTGCTGGCAGCTTCTCTTTCCTTGATTTTATTGCACAGCCTTCAGGGGAGTTCTGTGGCCCCTCCACTCTGAAGATGACTTTACATGAAAGCTATGGTCGAAGCGGCTTCACAAGCAAAGGACCTATGTAAGGTTTTCATTTCTTTACTACTCGACCACTGCCTTCTTGATGTGATTAATTTTTCAGCAGCTTCCTCGTTTTCATTTTGCACTGAGCCCTGCTGTGATTTGGATCATTGTCCTCCTAGTCACCTTTCTGTGAAAAGGCTTGTCCCTGGACTAGAGCACTACTGTGAAGTAGTGGAATCTTTGGAGAGTAGGGCCTGATGGGAAGTCTTATGGAGTAGGAGGCCCACACTCACAGGACCCTGTAGAAGGCTGCTGGTCTTTTCCTTTCTCACTCCACAGTGAGTCCCCTTGCCACTGACTTCCAACTAGTCCTGAACCGAAAACTTCCAAAAGTGTGTGCCAAAGTAAACCTCTCTTCCTTGTAAGTTGATTACCTGGGAAGTTTTGCGATATGAACGAAAGCTGACTAACCGCCCCACAGCTTACGTAGCTTATCCTACCTACAAGTGACCAAGGTAACTTTCCTCTCGGGTGGTTCTGTCTTCTGTGTTATGGAAACAGTGGCAAGAGGCATAGACTTCTTAGACCTGGAGACACATTTCCAAGCTAGAGAAAATGAAGTCCTCTCTCGGGGATCTTGGAGACTTGTGGAAAATCAAAGGAAATTACATATACCTCTCACATTTAAAAAAAATGACTTTATTATTTGGGTTTTTTTTTTTTGAGACAGGGTCTCTCTAGATAGCCCTGGGTGTTCTGGAACTCACTGTGTAAACCATCCTGGCCTGGAACACAAAAGAGCTACCCACCTCTGCCTCCCTATTACTAGGATTAAAGGGTACCACTCATCTTCACTCCCACCTCTTAAATAATGAACTCTCTTAGTAAGTCCTTGGGAGATGGTTTGTAGTCAGCCTGGCCTTCGGAGCAGGGAGTTGGTCTATAAATGTAGCTACTGCAAGGGAACGAACAAGCAGAAGGGCCTTCAGCTGGCCCCTCGTGGGGGATACTCATGCAGGGGTGAGAGGGAAGCAGAGGCCAGCATTCATCATGGGTGACTGCTAGGAAACAACAGCTCTAGTTCCCAGGAGTTCCCTCACCTGGTGCCGAGCCAGGAAACTCTCCATCCATCTGAACCTCCCCGTAAGATGTCCATCCACAGCAGATCTGCTCAGCTGGGAGGAACAGTAGTTAACTGTCCGCTAAATTCTTTCGTGGGAGTTAAAGGCAGAATGGTTTAAGGAAAATTTCATAAATCATCCTTCTTTTGCATTTCCGAGATGGAATGGCCCAAAGAAACGTGGATTCTGCCAGTCTATGGCCACATGGCACTCATACATATGAGTGCACTTGGTTCATACATTGAGGCTGACTGGGTGCTGAGAACCTTGATATCACCGCTCCATTTCTAGGTTAGGCCCTGCCCTTCCTATTGTCAGATGGTCCATTATCCATGATCCTAAAATGGCCATGAGATCTTTCTGTGGTTGCCCACAAAATGGTTATATGGACCAGCTTTCTGAAATGCTACATACCCCAGCTTTCTACTACTTGGCATCTTTGATCACATCAGCTCATTTCATTCTGGTTTGCAGCGAGTCTTGTTTCTAAGAAGGGACAGTGCCATCCTGTTGCAGGAGCCGTGGAAATAGTATTCAAGGCTGCAGAGAAAACAAGGACTAGAAAAAAAAATGCGTGTTTATTGCCAGCTTTCCCCACAGCCACTTACATAAGGGCTCAAGTTGAGACAGGCTGTCCCACCCAGGTCCAGGATGAAAGTTAAACTCTTGGGGAACAACGACAGGAACAAGGACAGGAACAACGCGGGAACCACAGGGTTCTGGCCCATGACGTCCAGGAAGGAAAATCAAGTGGTGTGTGGCGATTAGTCTTTTCACAATGATGCGGTGGTTTCCTGGGGTGTTTGGAAGCTCTCAGGGGTGGCACAGTCTCCAAGAGGGAGAAGGGCTCTGAGAACAAGATATGAATAGTTCCTTGTTTTCCATTTTTAAGATAGAACAATGCACGCTCAGCTGTGTGTGAGCCTAAGAGTAGAGTCAAAAGTTCAGGTGTCTTCTGGCCTTTCAGATCCATCCTGACTAGCAACAGCGGCACAAATAAACACTGTATCCAAATCTGGAACAGCTTAAAAGTTTGAGAGAAACCATGTACATTTTGTCCAATGGATTTTCGCAGAAATAAAGACATACACTAATTCCTTTTTTCATAAAGCACACAAAAACTAACTCGCTGGGGGGAAAAAATGTAAACCCCACAGACAGATTATGTTTGGAGGTCCAACGGGGACAGCTCGCTTCCCCCACATGTTAGTGGGAAGCAGATGTGCCTACGACGTAGTAAAGGCAAACAAAGACTGGCCACACAGCCTTGAAGCAAGCCGAGCTGTTCTTCATAGCCTTCCTCTGAGGGAGACGCTGCGGCCTCTTTTGTGTGTGCTGTTCCCAGCTTTACACGAGAATCCAAAAAAAAAAAAAAACGTTTTCCATATGTTTTCATTTAACTTCTGGTTAAACCATGGGCCCCAGCCTTCCCTGTTCCTTCCTCAATATGAATAATTGTCCATTGAGTTTTCTGTCTGCCCATCTACATAGGCGTGTTTTTTGTTTTTTTTTCTCTAAAGCCAGACACACCTAACTCTTAGCATCTGTCATCATGATAAGTTTCTTGTTGCTTCCGGGTGACAAGTTGGAACTAGCATAGCCTTACGCATAAGCCGTTTCATTTCTAACCATATTTCTGCTGACGGGGTTGTGTCTGTCCCTCTCTTTAGCTGTCTGCTCACCTCTCTCAAGTCTCTCCTCCTCTGGTCCTTTCCTTCTTCCCCTCTGTTGCCAAAAACACTAAGCTCTGGTCAGAGAGACGGCTCAGTGGGTAAAGGCACTTGTGGCCAAGCCTGAAGATATGAGTTCAGTCCCTGGAATACACATTGTGAGAGTGGTAAACGGTTTTCTGACTTACACAAGCATGCCGAAGCATGTAGGTCTTACTTCCCCCCACACAAATGAGTAGATGTAAAAACTTTTAAAGAAAAATATCAAGTTTGTCTATTAGAGGTGTTCTACATTTCTGATTTATGGTTGCTGTGTAGACTGCCTATACCACACCCTTCCTGCTATACCCAAGGTTACCCTGAGTCTATGTGTGTTGGAGCCATGATTCGTTTTAACTAAGATGAAGACCAAAAAGTGAGAGAGGAAGCAAAACTATAGGATGCTCCATTGCAGATAACTCTGGAATATGTCTCACCCGGGCTATTTCTCATCCGCTTTCCACTTACTGCCCTCCCAAACCACCATGGACAGGGTGGACTCTCATGCTAATCATTTATGGTCTTTAGTTTGCCTTTCAGATTTTTGAAAAAAAAAAAAAGGAAAATTAATACCAAAAGTTACTCAGGACTCACAAATGGAAAAGGCACATGTTGAACCAATGAAAACACATTTGTTTGTGTGACCAAAGGATGGCAGACAGAGAGGTGCTAAAACAGGCTTAGGATGCTCCCACATTCCCCTTTTCACGCCTGCTGTCTTCCCAGACCTTTTCCCTCCATGAGGTGAGGATGTGTTCACCAGCAAATCTTATGTCCCCATAGCCTGCGACCTAAGCAGAAACGTGTTTCTACTTGCCCCTTCCCTCTACTCCTACTCCCATGGATTGAAAGAGTCCCTAATGATACTGATTGACCCACTGTGATGAGTGTGTAAGTGATACAGTTGACTCTTCTCCGCCCCAACCCCAGTAACAAGGGCAGTAGGGCCTATTCAAATTTAATTAAACATCTGAGAAAGGGGGACCTGTGAAGACCACCGAGTCACAACAAGCAGATGACCCCTGCCTCAGATTCTCTAGGTCAGTGGTTCTCAACCTTCCTACTGCTGTGACCCTTTAATACAGTTCCTTGTGTTGTGGTGACCCCAACCATAACATTATTTTCATTGCTATTTCATAACGGTAATTTTGCTGCTGTTATGAACTGTAAATGTGTTTTTCAAAGGTGTTGGGTGATCCTTGTGAAAGGGTCTTTTGACCCCCAAAATGGTCATGACCCACAGGTTGAGACCCTCTAGGTAATGTGCGGTAATGAGCCTATAGTCACCCCAGCCTGAGGCCACTGGTTCCCTCCTTCAACCCTGAAGAGCACTGGCCTTCCCCTCACTCCTATTAACTGGTTTAATGGCCAGCAGGCTTTCAAATCCAGGGTTCCAGTGAGATGTTCTGTGCCAGTCACCCTCTACAAAGTGAACACGTACCTATAAAGAGCTGGGGATTCTCAGTCCTTAGAAACTAGGAGTCTGCCCTCGATCCTCATCTCACGTGTCAACATAAGTGATTCTCCGTCTCCGTGTTTGTCAGCATTATCCTTCCCTCCTTCTGTGTCTTAGTCAGATTCCCATGGGCTTAAATGTAATCATCTAGAATATCTTTAGAGCGATTTTTCAGGTCAGAGAATTAAAGAGAGAAAGACAGACAGAAATACACAGAGAGAAAGAGAGAGAGAGGGGACAGACAGAGTCAGAGAGAGAGAAAAACACAGAGTTTTGTTTATTGTCTTTCTCCATCCCTGTGGTAGGAAGAATAATGCCTACTACCACCCCCAAAAGTTCTCGGCTCCCAATCCCTGGGATGTGTGAATATAGTGTCACATACCAGAGAAGTTAAGGCCACTCTTAAAATGACTCAGAATGGGAGAGTACTCTTCATCACCTGGGAGAGGGCAATATGATCACACAGATCCTTGGAAGGGGACAGAAGTCAGAGTGATACACCTCATGAGAACTTACCCCAACCCTGCAAACTTTGCAGATGGAGGGAGGAGGCCGAGAGCCGGGAAATGCAGGCTGTATCTAAAAGATGGAAAAGGCAAGAGAATAGTTTTTCTGCTAGAATTCCCAGAAAGGAGCCCAGCTTTGACTTTAGCCCAGAGAAACCTATGTTGGACTTTTAATCTACATACGACAAATTTGAATTGGCTGAGCCAATAAATATGTGTGCTGGCAGGAGAGAGGGCTTGTTGTTATGACCACAATAGGAGGTGAATATGCTTCCTGTTTCTTTCATATGTGTGGTGCAATGTTAGGTTCTTGATTCCAAAGACTGGGCTCTGGAGAAACAGCAGCATGGACAAGAACAGATCCGAATCTTCTGTCCCTTTACTCTGTGGTTTTGCATGTATCAGTTTTTGTCCGTGCAAAATAAGACCCCATTTACAAAACAATCCTCAAAGCCTTCTTTCCCTTGAGTTCTGAAATTCAATGGCCTCTCCCTTTTCTTACTGGTACTAAATGTTCTGACAGAACTGGCTGACCTTGAGCTGTTGGCTCGCCACTCAGAACAGAGCCCTGGACAGGAACGAAAGGTCCACTAGACAACAGGTGCCTCATGGCTTGTCTACAAAGAGCTTGGGAACGGGAGGAGAGAGGCAGACTCAGGAGGCACCTAGGTGCTCTTTCTTTTCAGAAACCCACAGGTTGAGACCCTTCCAGAGCCACATAAGGAGCACTGGGTGAGCCAAGCTGCTGGAGAATTATAAACCCTGAGTGGCCACCAGAATTATCCTAAAGGGGACAGGCAGGACTTGTGTTGGTCTCAGAGGAGAAACAGGCTCTGTACGGGCTCCGAGGAACTCTTGAAGAGAAGAAAAGCCTGCAGTGCTACGGGCGTAGCCAGTACAACGGGCTGAGAAAGTTTTGTATGACCTCAGATCCTTGGGGCATAAAGAAACCGTGTAATGGGGTCCTTAGAAGATTCCCAAGACAAAGAGTCAAAGACTGAATGAGCTCCTGAAGGCCCTCCTGATTTTGTGCCATATTGTCTTCCCAAAGCTCAGTGGAGTAGTAGAGATATCACAGATGCTCAATGTGCCTAGTGCTAGAATTTGTGGGCAAGTGAATAAATAGGCATTTCTGTGGTTTGGCTGCTGTGTGTCTTCTAAAGGCCTGTGCATTGAAGGCTTTGCCCCCAGGTCCTGCTACCAGGAGGAAGAGGAACGTTTAAGAGGTGGGACCTGGAAGGAGGTCATTAGGTCATTTGTCCCTATATATTAATAACTACATCTGATGTTTATTATAGCAAACAAAAGCTAACATGTTTCACTGTTTTCTGAGTAGGACACATTCATATCTCAACATGAGTTTAAGGAAGATAAGTGGGAACTCAATCTACAGAGCGGATCCAAAGAGGCAGAGAGGGGTGTCCAAATAGAAGCTTCAGATGCAAAGATTCAGCAGGGATGTGGGGCAGTGTAAGCTGAGAGTCCCTGAACCACTCCAGCTGGGAGCAGGTCATTTTCCCTCATACAAGTATCTAGGAGATGAATCTACCCCTGGAGAATAAAAACAGCACAATAACTCAGCACACAGGGAGCAAAACCCCTCAAGAAGCATCAAAGCATCTCTAACCCACACTGTCCTGCCAATGGAAATGGCCAGTGATGGAGAGCTGCCTGATTATTCTCCCCATAATCAAAGCTGATTCGTAGTTTAGCCCTTGCCTTCCTTAGACTCAACAACCCTGATTTCCCCTGCTTTCAGAGCCCCACCCTCCACGTCTAATCATTTCTATGCTCTTTCTTCTAATTCTTTTCCAATGTCTCTCTCCCTCGAGTCACCTGAGGGTGGGATTTGCTCTAGTCACACACATCTGACAGGCTTGCTTTGCCGCTAAAGCAGTGTTTTTCAAACTGTGGGTTGGACCCCCCAAAAGGCAAATGACCCTTTCACAGGGGTCACCTAAGATCATCGGAAAACACAGATATTTACATTATGATTCACAACAGTAGCAAAACTACAGTTGTGAAGTAGCAATGAAGATAATTTTATGGTCGAGGGTCACCGCAACATGAGGAACTGTGTTAAAGGGTTGAGGCGTTAGGAAGAGTAAGAACCATTGCTCTACAGATGCACAAGGAACACAGCGCTGCTAGGAAGGGGACCTCCTCTCCCAGGATCTCCTCATTCCAGTTATTCTCCAGGTCCAGGTAGCCAAGGATGCAGAGAGCGCTGGTCTAGAAGAATCTCACAGAAATCAACGGGAAGTCACCTCCCAACAGTGTCCGGCCTTAGATACCAAGGGCACTCTCTATTCTCCTCCTCTCCCAGGGTCCCTTGCTCTGCCTTAGCCAAAGTCCTTGCCAGCAGGGACAGAAAGGTAATTGATGGCCTTAAGGAATATCAAAGTGCTATTGAGCAAAACCACAGTTCAACAGCCAGGCAGGTGCTTCCTGCCGCGGGGAGGGAGAGAAGCGGTTTTGGAAAGCCCTAAATAATCCTGGACAGGGATGTCAACTTGACAAATGACTCCAGAGAAATAGCCCCGTTGTTCTACTGTGTGTGATTCGTCCACAGCCGCCCTAGGGGGCTGGGGAGGGGGCGGGGCCTTCCCTGAATCCTGCCATTGGTCACCGGGACGGATACCAAAGCACTCGTATTGGTTCTCTCGGCCTGTGTCCTTTTGACCCTGCTTTCCGGTGGTTTTGTTTAGTGAATCCCAGATTTGTGTCCTGTTTGGTTTGAGCTGCTTTCGTTGTGAGATGGGAGACTCCGCGGAAAGCCCTTTCAGAGCCCCCAAAGCTGCCCCTCCACTGCCACATTGACGGCAGGTCCCGGGCGCTCCTTAGCTACTCTGCATTCTATTTCAACCACTGAAATGGGAAATAGAAAGGTCATGGTGGCCAGTTTGGGGACAGGTTTCTGAGTCCTCGGCCAAATGCTTCCAGGCCTCTGTGAAACAAAAATGTCAGTTCTCCGTTCCCCTCAGTACACAGAATGTGCGGTTCAGAGGAGTGTGCTGAGACTTACCCACAGCAGTGGAGGGACAGCATGGAGGACCCAAGGGCTCTATCGTTATGTGGCACGCTCAGCAACAGGAGCCTACAACAGCACCCAGGAAAAGTCTGTGATCCTTTCAGTTAGCAAGAAGACTGCGGTCATGCTTGTCTGATGACAATCATGTGGTCAGCAAGCGGGCAAGTGTGTGTGTGGTCCAGCGGCCTACACAGAGCACAAACACAACACCGCCCGGCTTTGTTCCGTCTTCCTTAAAGTCTGCAGGAGGTTCCAGCCACCAGGGGATGACACACACGTGAGGGCAGGGGCTCCGGATGTTCTGCCGTGTTCTGCTTTACTTGCTACCGGAAGGCCGTCCACCAGACTCACGGACATATTCCCTGCACCTGATGAGGCTGCAGGTCTGAACTGACATCCTAGGAGCGCACGGACGGTTCAGCCGATGTCCCTAAAGCCACCATCTGATGGATTCTCTCATCCTGGCTTGTGTGCTCTGGGTGTTAATGCTCTTCGTGTCCATCAATGACAGCTTTGTTAATGGGAACGGAAAGCAAGGCAAATTCATTTGAAAGCGACATCGTCTGGGTCTCACCCTGCGCTCCCTGTCACCAGAGCTGAAAATGGTTGCACCTTGAGATTGAAAAAGTTAATGAAATTGTCTTTATTATTATTATTATTAATTGAGAGACATCTGGCAGCTGGAATTAAGGGTCACAGAAGTTTTGGAAGTTACATCTATCTGTTTGCTTCACTCTGGGGATCCCCTTTGGATCATGAGGGCCCAGTTATGGAGGCTCGGAGTGGAGGCAAAGTCAGCTCTAATTCCAGCCTGGCCTGCGTGTTTCCCTGCCTTTCTGCAAGGTGTCTAATTACTCTTGCCCCTCTGCTGGGCTGGGCTCAGGCAGGACTGACAAGAACGAGCTTTGTTTGAGCTCTGGATCCTTGCCAGACTCTAGTATCTCCTGAGAAATGGGTAGGCCTTCCCGGTGCAGAGATAAAGAAGACGGAAGGCAGTCAGACGGTCGAGGTGCTCTCACCCCAAGACAGCAACGCCTGCATGTGTGTGCGCTCTCATACACACGCGTGCACGCGCGCACACACACACACACACACACACACACACACACACACACACACACCATGCCCTTTCAAAGTTTGACGTTGAAAGCAACAGACTGAAACATGGCCTCCTGAAAGCACACAGATCCAGTTTTGACTCTGATCTGTCAACTGTTAGCCTATGAGCCTGGATGAGCTAAGTAGCCTTCGGAAACCATAAATTTATTGTTTATAAAGTGGAAAACAGAAAGGACCAAATCGTAGTGTTGCTGAAGGGACAGAGTACTTTGGCAGAGTCTGGCTGATCCGAGAGCCCAGTTCATGATTGATAACACCGCAACAATAACAATAGAAGTTTACCCAGCCCCTAAGACCTCCATAGAAAGTTGGAGTGGATTCCACTTGGGGCTTTCCACAGACAGAACCATAATGTAGGCTACAGACTATCACTATCTGCTGTCACAGTGACTTTCAAGAAGGAGGCGATCTGCAATTTGGGGTTCAAGGGGGAACTAGCAGTTTATCTACGTTAAAGAACAGGATAGAGAGGCCTAGAGACTGAGCCCCTGACGGAGAATCCATCCAGCTACTTATCTGTAGAGTCAAGATCAGACACACAGTTTTCACAGTCCTGGTCTTGGGATCCTTTCACTTATCCGCTCATTGTTTGGAAGGCATTTAAATAAGCCGGTTCTTTGAAGGGCCAAAGAACAAAGAAAGGCAGCTTTGCATGGTGCTTGCTTTTCAGCAGTGCCCACAGCGAACATCAAAGAGAAGCCTCTGCTTGGAGAATCTCTCCCCGCTTCCCGTCCTCCGTGGAATGCAGCTCAAACTGTACTATACGAATCTGGGTAACTCAGGGCAGCCTACCTAAGATGTGCTCAGCACTGAAGCAGGCTGTGTGTGCCCTGAGAGCCCGGTCCTCAGGGGAGCAGGGACAGTTTTTGTTCTGGGAGGTATAAAAAAGAATAGATAGGTTCATTGCCTTCAGAATGAGCTCGTGGTTCTCAGATACCCCTTTGCATAGACGCAAAAGGGGTGGAACAGGACAGAACCGAGCACGCATTTCTATGGAACTCAGTTTCTTAGTTCCATAGAACTAGGCTTGCTAAAATGAGCCCAGCCGTGGCCAGTGCTTTGAGGTGTGGCTTTGCCAGGCCTGCAGCCTCAGAAGCTAAGCATGGCATTTCTAGTTTAGCAGTCATCTATCATGTCAGCTACATGAACACAAGAATATGCCACCGGTTTGCTCTTGCTGCACCCCAAGTGCAGAACAACACCCAGACATAACAGCCGCTATATAGCTATTGAACCTTTCACAATAATTTTGTCTGTAAGTGGAAGCAAATCATTTTCCTTTCTTGTACCCGCTTTCCCCATTCTTGAAAAGTATATAGAATTTGGGGATTGTCATCTTTTAAATTTTTATTTATTTTTAATTTTTTGCAGTTTATTTACATTATATCCCAATTGTAGCCCCACCCCTAATCCACTGAAAGGGGAATCCTCCTCCCCTACCATCTGACCCTAGCCTATCAAGTCTCATCAAGACTGCCTGGATCCTCTTCCTCTGTGGGCTGACAAGGCCTCCCCGTGAGGCGGGGGAAGTAGATGGGGGAGCAGGGGTGTTCAAAGAGCAGGCAATAGAGTCCATGTCAGAGACAGCCCCTGATCTCCTTACTGGGAAACCCACATGGAGACTGAGCTGCTTATGGGTTACAGCTGAGCAGGGGGTCTAGATCCTCTGCATGCATGGTTGGTGCATTGGTCTCTGTAGGACCCCGGGGCCCAGAATTTTTGGCTCTGTTGGTCTCCTTGTGGAGTTCCTGTGCCCTCCAGGTCCTTCTGTTCCCTCCTTCTTCCATAAGATTCCCTGAGCTCTGCCCAAAGTTTGGCTATGAGTCTCAGCACCTGCTTTGATTGCCTGCTGGGTGGAGTCTTTCAGAGAACAGCTATGGTAGGCTCCCATCCTGTTCCCTCTCTTTTACCACTTCCAGTGTCTATACTGTTTGCCCTTCTGATTGAGAATTAAGCATCCTCCCTAGGGTCCTTTGTTGTTTACCTTCTTTAGGTCTATGGATTTAGTGTGGTTATTCCATATTATATGTCTGATATCCACTTATAAGTGTGTATATACCTTGAGTGCCTTTCTGTTTCAGGGTTACCTCACTCAGGATGATCTTCTCTAGTTCTATCCAATGGCTTGTAAATTTCATGATTTCCTTATTTTTAATAGCTGAGTAGTATCCTATTGTGTAAATGTATCACAATTTCTGTATCCATTCTTCAACTGAGGAACATCTAGGTTGTTTCCAGATTCTGGCTATTACGAATAAAGCTGCTGTGAACACAGTTAAGAGCAAATGAATGGTGGGGCATCTTTTGGGTATATGCCCAGGAAGTGGTACAGCTGGGTCTTGAGGTAGAACTATTCCCAAAGTTCTGAGACAGTGCCAGATTGATTTCCAAAGTGGTTGTACAAGTTTGCACTCCCAGCAGCAATGGCGGAGGGTTCACTTTTCTCCACATCCTCTCCAGCATGTATTGTCACTTGAGTTTTTGATCTTAGCCATTCTGATGGATATAAGATGGAAACTCAGAGATGACCTCAACATAAAACCAGACATACTAAATTTGTTAGAAGAAAAAGTGAGGAAGAGTCTTGAACTAATTGGCACAGGAGACAACTTCCTGAACACAACACCAACCACTCAGGTTCTAAGATCAACAATTAATAAATGGGATCTCATGAAACCGAAAAGCTTCTGTAAAGCTTCTGTAAGGGACACTCTTATCAGAACAAAACAACAGCCTACAGACTAGGAAAAGATTTTCATCAACCCAACATCTGACAGAGAGCTAATATCTAGAATATATAAAGAACTCAAGAAATTAAACATCAACAAGCTAAATAATCCAATTAAAAATGGAATACAGAGTTAAACAGAGAATTCTCAACAGTGGAGAAACACTTACAGAAATGCTCACTGTCCTTAGTCATCAGGGAAATGCAAATCAAAATGACTTAGAAATTTCATCTTAGACCCATCAGAATGGAGACTGTTGTCTTTATTGCATTTTTAAAAAGGTGGCAGTGAGTGTTAGAAATTATGAGTTTCACAACTAGCCTACTTTTTAAATACTCTCATGACAAACTAGCAGACATTCTGCCATTAACAGATATACCTTAAGTGACCTTATGAGAAAAAGCAGAGGGAGATTTTTGGTGTCTGTTGTTTGTTTCTTCACTTGATCTGTTTTCTTAAGATCAGTTATGGGGCTGAAGAGACAGCTCAGCAACTGAGAGCACTGGCTGCTCCTCCAGAAAACCTAGGTTCTGTCCCCAACACCATCATGGTGGCCCACACCTCCTGGAACCCCAGCTCCCAGGAGATTTGAATCCCCTGGCATCCCTATGCTTGTGCACACGCCCACACAAGGGCAGAGAGAAAGACACATATACATGGTTAAAAATAAAATAATTTTTTAAAAGAAAAGAACAATTTGTAAGATGGTTTTATTTGTTATTTTATATGAAGTTGACTGTGGTGTTCAGACTCACCTATAATACCAAAACAGCATGTCCTACTGGACCCTTTTTTCTGGTTGAGCTCTTTCCCACAAGACAGACATTGCAACTTCATAAAGATCCCACTGAACCTTCAGCAGTCAGCCCTTTGTGGAAAAAGGCCAAAGAACTTCCCAGATGGTAAACTGGCCTGCCAATGTCTTCAGGCTGTGACTTATACCATCCCTAAAGCTTACACTGCATCACAACAAAGCCTTCTCACTGAGGCCCCTCCCAAAACACCAGCTCAATTAAAAACCACATATTCATATTCATGGCCTGAATTCAGTCCAAAAAATCAGAAAAACCACAAGCAGCAACATAGGTGAAGAGCTGCTAAGTGTATTCATGAACTTACTGACTCTTAATGCGTAAGGAGTCAAGGCCCCTGGTATCAGATTTATCTTGCCAAAGTGAGCAATAAAAGAAGTGAAAGCATTAAGGATCTAGAAGTAAAATCCAGCCCTTGCCACCTGGATCTTCTTCTTGAATGCCACACCCAGCTGAAATTCAATTAAACCAATGTATTATCTAGGTTAATTGGTGTGGACCTTTACGACAAGCTTTGGGGAGGCTGAGACAGAAAGATTGTATGGTCAAGGCCTGCCTGGACCTTCACTTGAGTTCAAGGCCAGTCTGAGCAATATAGTGAAACCTTGTCTCAAAAGTAAAAAATTTAAATTAAAAGGTCAAGCAAAATGTTCCCACTGGTGCAACAGTGGCATGGAGGTTACCAACTGCTTTCTGATGGACTTGTTAAGGTCCGCTCCACAGGAGGAAATTCACTCTAGTTAAAACCCAGTGACTGGGGAGGTCACAGGCCCTGGGGGGAAAACCTACTGCTGTTATTTTGTTAAGTGGGCATACAGTCAAATTGCCAAATAGATATTTATACTTATACTCATAGTTAAGGCTGCTCCCAGCTTTGGTCAAACTTCTATTTGCGGTGGGTAAAGGTATCTATTGATGCAGACTCAAGTGCTGAGACTGAGAGTTTAGCCCTAAATGGGACGTCTACATTCCACACTCAGGGGACACAGAAGGTCACAAAACGTAGAGAACGAAAGAGGCAAAGATTGAGGAAGAACATTATGAAAACGCTGTCTTTTGGACGTGACATAAGCATTGTTCCATAAACTCACAGACGCTGTGCTTGTCTGCATAGACCGGTACCAGACTTAAGCACACGGATGGGTGGAACTCATGGGTGGCCCCTAGGACCTGTGAGCCATTAGTGTCTGCTGGGGGAAGGAGAAATCGCATTCGTCAGTAAAGCAGTTCTGATAAGTTGCTCTTTCTCAAGTAAATAACCCTTTACACATATTCATGTAAGCACGCATATATACACCAAAGCCAAAAATAGGAGGAAGACTTTCTGGGAAGATGTGGCTCATTGCAAGGAGGAGGGGATAAGAGAGATGAAGGAGAAAACATAATGAAAGGGTATAAGACTGTGAAAGAATAAACAATTTTAAATGAGACTTATAGACTGAAAATATAGCCCATTAGTAAAGGGTTTGCCTAGCTTTCATAAAGCCCTAACTTCAAGGCTCAGTATTGAAGAAAAGCGTTAATTATTGAGAAGATGGTCATTTGCACATTCTATTTCTGAACATTGAATTGGCCTGAAATGCCTCATTTCTATTTTTTTCTTCTTTTTGGTTTTTTGAGACAGGGTTTCTCTGTGTAGCCCTGGCTGTCTGTCCTGGACTCACCTTGTAGAGCAGGCTGACCTCGAACTCACAGAGATCCACCAGCCTCTGCCTTTCCAGTGCTGGGAATAAATGTGTGAGCCACCTAATCTGGCTGTCTTACTGGTATTTCACATAGAACAAGCAACAGCTTAGGTTTCACTGAAAGATCTCCTCTGAGAGACTTGAGTTCAGATTCTGACAGTATGACTTTGAACAAATTACCTATGTAACCTGAACATCAGCTTCTTTCTCTGCCCAAAAAGGGCAAAGAAAGTAGTGCTATTTAAAAGTTATAGAGATGCTGAGACTTATGGCCAACATTTGGGCAGAGTGCAGGGAATCTTATGAAAGAAGTGGGAAATAGTAAGACCTGGAGAGGACAGGAGCTCCACAAGGAGAGCAACAGAACCAAAAAATCTGGGCACAGGGCTCTTTTCTGAGATTGATACTCCAACCAAGGAGAAAACCTAGAACCGCTGCACAGATGTAACCCATGGCAGTTCAGTGTCCAAGAGGGTTCCATAGTAATGGGAACAGGGACCACCTCTGACATGAACTGATTGGCCTGCTTTTTGATCACCTCCCCCTGAGGGGGGAGCAGCCTTAGCAGGCCACAGAGGAAGACAATGCAGCCACTCCTGATGAGACCTAATAGACTAGGATCAGAAGGAAGGAAAGACCTCGCCTATCAGTGGACTTGGGGAAGGGCATGTGTGGAGAAGGGGGAGGGAGTGTGGGATTGGGAGGGGAGGAGGGGGTCTATGGGGGGATACAAAGTGAATAAAGTGCAATTAATAAAAATTAAAATAAAAAATATTTTAAAAAACAGTTATAGAGAGTACCTGCCAACCCCCAAGAGCCTGCCTGTAACATCAATGATGCTTTGTAAAGCTCGTGGCATTAGGAAAAAGTGTTGCTCTAACCCTGACCATGACCTTCCCTCTTCAGAAAAAACACCCTCAACTTGAGCAAACTCTTGGCTTCTTCTCCCAGTAATGTTAGCATGTATAAAACTTTATATTTCCCAGCCTCATCAGAACAACTTTTCAGTAGGAAACTTTGTAGAAACCAAATTTGCTATATTCTTTTGTCCATAGCTTTCAATGGTCCAAACTAAACATTGCTATTTAAAACAGAGTTTTCTTTCCCAACAACTTAGGACACAGATGGGTGGACACACACACACACACATACACACACACACACACACACACACACACACACACACGTCTTGCTTACCTCAGCAACTCAGTTCTCATTTTGGTTTGGGATACAGCCAGTTGGTAAAAGGTTTCAGCATGTGTTTACTGCCTCTTTGTTCTCATGCATTTCTGGGGCCTCCTGGCAGCTCTTTGGTCTGCGGCAAGCAGCAAAGCCTTCCAAGGTTGCAAAGTCCAGACAGATCCCAGGCTTTGACCACTGCCCCAGGCTGAAAGAGAACAGCTGGAAGCCTTTCCTCTCTTAACCTAAGCTCATGCCTAGATCTCTAGGCAAACTGGCGGCAGGAGCTGAGCCTCTGGCCTGAGGAGTTGGCCTTACTGGAGTTATTTATCAGTCATTGCATTCTCTTCTCTGGGCTCCCAACTTGGGACTTCACTTGATATTTGCCTCTCAGTTTTCCCAACCTGCATCAAGAGACCAGGGGACCACAGGTTGGGCTCCTGTGTATGTGCCCATCATATCTGGTTTTCAACACTGACCTACATAGTCTAACTTCCAGGGATCTCTTTCTAAATACATCAGCTGAGCATGTAGCACTAGGCCCCAGTTCTGACCCTAGCTAAGGGTCCCACTGTGATTGAACTTGAGTCTATAGCCTGTGCCCCAAGTCAGGTTCAGCCACCCATCCTCAATAAATCAACTAAAAGAGCCAAATTAATAGTTGAAAGAAAAAATTCTCTCAGTGTGGTCAGCTTGGGAAGTGGAGCAAAGAGATGCAATGATGCCCCCAAGTCTGTCTTTGGAATCCTAAAGTGAGACTGAAGTTCAAATAGAGGCCCAGGATATTCACACCTAAGTAGTCAGGTCAAGGTGCGGTCCCACGCACCACTGATGCATCATTATCTAGGCCTCCATCTCATCCTATAAAGATGGCCTGAAAAGGCATTTAAACTGTGTGAAATCTTCTTTCCATAGCTGGACTTTTTCTTCCAGTATGAGATTACTGGGGACATCATCCTTTATTTGGGTTTATTGGTTTTGTTTTGTTTTGTTTCAGCCGTCTAGCTTGAGAGACACTTTAGCAAATTTTCAGTTGCCTAGAGGTAAGAAAGTCAATTCCACCCAAGCGACACTCCTTTCCATCCCTCCCGTCTGCCCGCCATCATTACAGTGTTTACATACATACTGCGGTAAAGGTATTTATTCAAAGACTGTCTGACTCAATAGTCAAAGATCAGCCTTCATTAGCCTTCAACTGACCAAGATGCAAAACTGAACTTAGCATTATATAGTGCTCTGGGATCTTGAGCCAAGTCTGTAATCTTCCTTTACCCCAGCTCCTCAAATGTAAAGCAAGGGTTTTGACACCGAGAGCTGGTGCAGAGGTGGACAGAGGTGGTGATTTAGGAAGGGCCTGGTCTATGGTGGTGGCCCATGTCAAAAGTATGGCAGACTCGGTTCTCCTCACTACACTCTGGGTTTCTTTCAGTGAGCACCACACAGCTCCCACAGAAGGCTCAGTAGAATGAGTGAGTCCCTACAGGTTTCTGTTGAAGGTGTTATGGCTCTGGTATATTCTCAGCTTTGAGAAGAGTAGGACCAGTTGACTGAATAATTAATCTGACAAACAGGTCTTCGACATCAAGCACCATAAAGCACAAATCTATGGGGCAAAAAAGTCCCAGCTTGCTGTCGTTGCACTGAACTGAGAGATGGAGAAGCTGGTTAGATGTGGTTAGAATGTGAGCTGGGAGGGACTGTGACAGAGGCCCAGTAAAGTGGACCACTGGAAAGGGTTGAATAAGCAGGAACATCCAGAGAAGGACCCCAGGAGCGAAGCCCAGGCAGAGGAGGGATGCAAAGGCACAAACACGGCACGGGAGAAGCTAGCTCTGAAGAATAAGGAACGCTTCAGTGTGGGTGGAAAAGATATGGGAACAGGCACACCTACTCTGCTGCTGTAATACTATGGTTCGGTCCTCTGGGAACCCTAATTTTCACGATAATCTGCCAAGTTTGGTCACCACCTCTAATGTTCTCAAACCCAACCACGGGCAGGAAGGCGTGAACAGAGAACAGTAGCGCCTGTGAGACGACTGTAGGGTCCTTCGGTGACTTAAAGGCTTCTTTCCACACTTGGTTTTCAGTGGAAGCAAATGGTTTTTCAAAGTTCACTTTCTTCATCGACACAGTACGACTTTGTTCTTTTTAAGGGAAGAATGTCGCTCCAATGAACATCACCCTGTGATGGATATTATTTTAAGACATTCTTCCAACAAAGGACCACTAACATACCCTTCAATAAGACACAGAAAGCAACGTCTTAGAAAGCACTGTCCTTTTCAACCAACAGCAATGAACATCTTGAACGGATTTTCCCAGTTTGCTCTTTGCATCCTTTGCTCTGACGAGAAGACAGTGAGCCTTGAAATCTCACCATTGCTTCCTGAGAAGAAATCATGCCACACAAGGAGGAAACATCCCACAGGTAAAGCACACAAGTTCCCCCTAGCCATTCTCTGTCATTCTTCTCTATGAGAAAAACAAACAACAAAAATTCTAAAACATATTAGGGCCTGGGGGAAGAGTAAAGAGAACGATTTCATAATTTGATTCACCGACGAAGAAATGTCCTGGACAAGTGGCTTCTTTTCTACCATCAACGACACTGTCTCAGTGCTCTAAGTTAATGGCACCATCTTCCAAACTACAGCTGACTTACCCTGAGGCCAAAACTAGGCAGGATATCCTGTATACAGAGATAGTAATTGCACAGAACAACCTTGGCCATTGAATTACATGAATATTGACAGTTCCGCATTGTAAGTAAGAAATCCAAGATACTCTGTCAGACCCCAAGAAACTCCTCATTAAAAATAAAAACCCAGAGTAAGAGAGAGAGAATTAGCCCTCTTGTTTATTGCCCTAATGATCCAGGGGCTCCTTTTCCATAATGACGTCAAGAACACAACACAGTCATTTCACACACACACACACACACACACAAACGCTGATAGGTGGACAAGGTCTCAGGAGAACACAGCAGAGATCTAGAGTGATATTAAAACGAACATTGTATTTATTCATATTTACTCATCAGAACCCCTTTGGGCATAGCAGGCAACCGGATTTCTACGCTGAAGTCTACACTTTCCAAAGACATCACAATAGAAAAATTTTCACACGAGAAAGGGAAAGATATGAGAGGGGAAAAATGCCTTTTTGAAACCTGTTTCGCTGAGTTGTTCAGTTCCCCATTCTTCAAGCCTTCTCCAACGTCTACAAAAGAGTTGAGTGGTGGCTTCCTGGTTCCAGTTTGTCCTTCCTTAACTCTTATTTAACAAATTCATCAACAGCCCACCCTGCTCTGGGAACCCAACCCTACACAAACAATGGCCCAGGCAGAGTCTTTGTAACACAAACCAAGCCTGCCCAGAAGGGACAAGGGAAGTTGCAAGCAAAGCTGGGGATGCTCTGGCAGGGACAATAAAGCATCCAGTTCATTCTCCCCCTTGAATTCTCCTGCTTTTGATGTCAGAGCGTGGCCCTGGGCTCCTTCCTAAGTAAAATGCATATATCAGAATCTTCGAGAGGTTGATGGGAAGAAAAAAACAGGGCCCAGAGATGGAAACCTGGTCCAGTTAGGGCCCAGCTGTCACTGCACAGCTGTGTTCCTTCCAGTGACCCTGTGAGCACAAACCCTTCCATGAAAGCACTCGGGAGACAACCCTGGTAGAACTAAGAAATGAAGACTCAAGTTAATTTTACCTGGGTTTTTTGATTTGCAGTACTGAATATTGAACCTGGGGCTTCATATGCACTGGCAAGGACTCTATCATTAAGCTGTGATATCTCAGCTTTGTTTGTTTGTTTACTTTTTTATTTTGAGAGAGTGTCTCACTAAATTTCTCAGACTAGGTTTTGTTTTTTTTTTTTCCCAACTGATTCCAATAGTGTGACCTCAGTTCCTTCTCCCCAAAGCAACACCTCTGGGCTCTCAGAGAAAAGCCACTGTTCCTCCGGTGGTGGGCTTGGGAGTTAGCAGAGAGTCCAGCCAGGCTGAGAAGTTGTGCTATCTCCCTTACTGCCACTCAACTTGTCTGGATTGTGTGGCCTGATTCGTGAGGCTTTGCCATGACCTGTATCTCTTCTACTGCTCCCAGGGGTTCAGGATCCCGCTGAGACAGACTATGTTAATTGACCCAGAGAGCCAGGTCCCACCCTCTTCCCACTCCTGCCTCCAACTACAGAGCATACAGCTTAGTGGTTCCTCTGTTGAGGCTAAGCAATGGCAGCTGACCCCATTCTGCCTACAAAATGGAAGCAGAAGGCAGCATCAGAAAAAAAAAATGCTCCTCTCTTGAGCAAAAGGGACAATCTTAGCTGCCATAGCCCTTCTGTCCCTACCCTCACTCTGTCTTGAATGTACCCTGGGTGTACACGCCTCTTATAAAGGAGAAAAAGTGTAAGCTCGGCACTCAGAGCCTCCACAGCCCCTGCTCCTAATGATGGCTTCCAACACAGATGACAACTAACAGAAGGGAAAGAAAAGTGAAGCAGTGAGCAATAGAGGAAAGTGCATTGGGCTCAGCACTGCTCTTGCTGTGTTCTAGTGGTTCAGACTGGGATCAAATGCCAATCCCGAGTCTCTTCATTTGTGATTACTCCTTGGGTAAATTCTTGGAAGTGCCATCCAGTGTTCTGGTTCTATACTAGAATCTAGAATATGAACATCCTGCCTGATGAGCCACTATATGTCCAAGGCAAAGTTGCAACTAACAGACCCAGACCCTATGAAGACAGCCAGCTGGTGACCCAAACCATTCATGTCACCATTCTCTCCCTTGCTGTATAGCACTGTCCTGTCATACCATGAACCCAAGGGTCCTTATATCTTCCTAAGGCTCAAAGGAAGCTCCAGAATACAGTGCACAGGTCCTGGAGTCTGCCACAGATTAGATTCCAAAGGCAGAAATCATAAACCTTCCCCTACAAGTCATCTAGTTGATTGGGTCCACATCTGTCCATTTGGGTCAACAATCAAAAACCTCCTTCATGGCCTGGGCAGAAGTCATGCAGTCTTTAAGGGAACACAGATGCCAACCAAAACTACTATACCCAGCAAAGCTTTCAATCAACATAGATGGAGAAAACAAAATTTTCTATGACAAAACAAAATTCATGCGATACCTACACAGCAACCCAGCCCTACAGAAGGTACTAAAAGGAAAACTTCAGTCCAATG
>CM053745.1:24778666-24817679 GCA_028658305.1 Pachyuromys duprasi | reverse complement strand
GGGGATGCAAAGTACCTAACCTCTGATTGATATAAAAATAAATAAATAAAAATAACAAAAAAAAAATCCAACCTTAAAAAAAAGTTCTTATTAAAGGAAAAATAAGCTTAAAAAAAAACAAAACAAACAAAAAAAACCTCCTTCATCCTACTTCCATCCAATGTTGCAGTAAAATCCTGTAAAAGAAAGTTCTTTTAAAATGACAAACTTGTCATTCATTATTAGGGTCTAGCAGTGCTCATCAACACATAGAGGGGCAACCAGTTGCTATCTTGGCCTGGAAAATGCCCACAAGCCATTCACTGAACACAGTGAAGAGACTCTGTTGAAAGCAGGCCTGTGATAGCGTGTTATCTAATTCCATTCTCTGGCCCATTTTGGGGGGGAGGTGTTCATAATTCACTTGGTACAGAGAACGTCTTTTTTGCAACACCAGCTTTATGCTATTTGCAAAACCCAAAGGCAATAAGATAAAGCAAAGGGCAAGAAGTTTAGAAGCATTCAGCAGTTCAGAGACAGTAGTCTAAACAGTCTACCACCTTCCACCCTGCCCTGTGAGCTCTTGTGTAATTCAATAAAAAATAAGATAATAAAATCAGAAATATGTCCTCCAAAGACCTTTCCAAAATAGTTTGTGATTCTTCTGCTTCTTCTCATTTAGTGTGTTATTACCAGCACCACTGTTTGGATCTGCGACCACAGACAAAATGTCGCCATCCAAACACCAAGAGAAGTCACCGAAACAGCCAGCAGAGAGGAGAAAGTTCGCTATCTCATTCTTGCCTCACCTTGATTTTTCTGAGCCCCTCGGCTCTAATGGGATCCCTAAACTTTTGATGCTGCCTCCTGCCTATCAGTTGGCAATCGTTTGCTACAACCAGCACAGGCTTTTCCAAACCAAAGAAAGGTGGCCATATCCTCATGCAGTGCTGTTCTGTCTTGTTTCACACTTCTTGTTTCAAACACTGATCTTTTCAAAATGTCAGTGGTTCTTACCTGGAACATAACTTTGCCTCCTTCCAAGCAATAAATTCCCTCTTGTTTATCAAGGATGTTGTTAGAAGCGTGGTTGCTTTCCTTAGCTTCAGGTGGGGGAACTGCCAAGCAAGTCTAGGTTGCTGAGAGCACAGTGGCTGGGAAGACTTGACCTTCCATTCCAGCTCAGCCTACACGAAGTCCTGGTTACAACAGGCCTCTATGTTCTCCTGCCAACATAGGAGAACATCTTAGGCAGGACATGGCCCTTAGTCCTCCCAACTCATCATTGTCCACCACCATACAACTTCCTTTTAGCTCGGATGCCTGTTCCCTAAGGTCTGTTGCTTGATGGGAAGTTTGTCATCACCAGACACAAGTCCACTGTAGGGAACAACATGGGGGAGGAGACTGGCACAGCGGCTATATGGCCAGGCTTCGGGCAGCAACTAGATTTGATCTTACTCTGCCTCCCACTATCTCTAGCATCTCAGATATTTATTTTCTCTTTCATTTCCTGAGCTGTTAAGGAGCAGTGCCAATGCGTGTGTCACTGACTTGTTGGTTTGTAGGAACTTATAAATAATTTTCTTATTATATGCCTGCCATAGGACTCCTCAAAAAAAAAAAAAACTGCCAATGAGTAAAAAGAAGTACTGCTTGAACACCCTTAGGGCCAGGCTGGGAACGTTGTAGTGGCTCTGTAGTCCTCTCACTAACATAATGACATGCAGTTATGAGCAGGGAGAAGCTTAAGCAACTTGCCTAAGACCACAAGGCTATTGAGGGACGCATCTGAGGTAGGCTTTGAACCCAGGTCTGTCTGTGAAGGTCTGTGTGGAGGGACCAGGGCTGTGTCAAGAAAACCATCGTCGAAGACAGAGTCCTGGTAGGGCACATATGGAAGGCCAATGGAAGATCCTCTTTGACAAAGGGCATATGAGCTCGGTCACTAAAGTGAGACAAATATTCTTTCTGAAAAGTGCTAGAAGAAAGGGCCATCAGCACTGCTGATTGGTCAATCCAACTGCCACCCCCAGTCCCTTCCCCATTCCCACAGAATCTCCATTGCAGTCAGTAATAATGCATCTGTGAATGAGCACAGAGGTACTCCTCTTGCTAAGTCTTGACTCAATATTTATGTCATCCCAAGTTCATATGTTGCAACCTACTCATCAAGGTGATGGTGTTAGCAGATGGGGCCCTATGAGGTGCTTAATTCCTTTCTATAAGGGCCCCCCTGAGAGGGCCACCCATGCTTTCTCCTTTCTGTGATGTGAGAGTCCAGCAACCAGGAAACCTGTGAGCCAGGAAATGTGCCTTGCCAGACCCTGGCCGTCAATGTCTTTGCCATGGACTTTGCAGAAGTAAATTCGTCTTGTTTATCAATTATGCAGTCTACGGTTTCTTGTCACAGCTGTCTGAGCTTACAGAAGCAAAGCTGTTAGGAAAACCTGGGGGAGGGCGTGTGTGATGGCTATTCTTAGTTGTTGACTTGACTATATCTGGGATGTGAAGTACAATCCACAAATGGGGGGCACACCTGTGAGAGATTTTCTGCTTCGTTTGAAGTGGGTGAGTCCGCTTCTAGTCCAGACCTTCGAGGTAGGAAGACACAAGCCTTTGATCCTGATCTTGAGGCTAGAAGACATAGGCCACTCATTTGGATCTTGAGACAGGAAAATACACACCGTTAATGCAAATGTTGAGGTGGAAAGACATACCTTTAATATGGGCCACACCTTCTGCTGAAAGTCTATATAAGGACATAGAAGAAGGTCGCTTTTGCTCTTGGCCTGCTTGTCCCTGGCTTGCTAGCAAGTCCATTCCTTCACTGGCATTAGAGCCTACTTCTTCAGGAATCCAGTGCATGCTGAAGACCAGCTAAGACATCCAGCCTCATGGGACTGACCAACTAGCAGACTTCTGGACTTTCCATGGTTGGGTTAACTGAACTTCAGCCTGTAAGTCATTCCAATACATCATATACATATATAAAGAGATGACTTTAGAAACCCTGACTAACATGGGATGCTTCAGGAAAGAATTTTGTTCCTTAAAAATAAAAATCTGCTATGTGATGAAGAGAGGGCCTTTTGTCTTTGCCTCTGGAGGTTCAGAGTGCTCGTGTGAAGTGGTGCAATAGATATTGTAGAGCATGAAGACAGCATTGTTGGGATGACAATGAAGGACAGGGAAAGAAGAGCTGATCACCCACAAATTGCTGGAACCTATTCACTCTTTCCATCTTCTTCAGCAAATGTTAAACTCAACTGTGGGTTCCCCTGACCCACTCAAGCATCCTATTCCTGAGCAAAGCAGAAAGCACTCTTGAAGAAAAAAAAAAAAAGCTGATCTACCCAAACCTCCCCATCAAAATGAAAGATTCTCCACCCCCCAGTTAATACATCCTCACAGTTATACACAGCCTGAACCTCACTCTACCATGTTTCTGAGATTAGTTGGTTACACAAAGTTCTTCTTCCCCTTTTTAGAACCACCTGACCATGACCACACCACTGATGATAAGCTATTTAAAGGTACCGAGTAGCCTGAATTATTTTTATTCCCAATACTGTCCCCACCCTGCCTGTTAATGATGACTCCTTGTACTATTTCTATCCTGAGTTGTCATGCCTACTGTAGACGGATCAAAATATACCACCTTGCACACACGCACGCACACAGAGAGAGAGAGAGCCACATGTGTCTATTGACTTGAAACAAGAACCAGCAAGCCAGGGTTACTGTGCACCAGTCAAGATCTAAACATAGCAGGAGGAAGTAAGAGAGATGCAGCCTGTGGTGAGATGCTGAGAAAAAAAGTGAGGGCCAAAGGAAGGAGACGAGGGAGCGAGAGAGGAGACAGCACCAAGCGGGCTTGACGCCTGTGAGATTGACTGTGCTAATATGGCAAGCCGCCTGCCATAATTAGTTTTTGAAAAAGCTGCTTCTCCTAGCTTACAAGCAATTAGAGCACCCAACGTTTATCCGCAAGCTTTCCTATTCTGTGACCAGAGGGCCCACAGTGGACTCAGCTCACCCACCTGTCCCTTGCCTGGCACAATGTACATGTCAACCACATTGTTTTGGGATGGTGAGGCAGAGAAGGGAGTAATGGATGTCTGGGGCCACAGGAGGCAGGAAGATGCCACAGGAGGCAGTATCAGTCACGAGTGTTGCCTGCACACACCAGAAGCAGTACTGTCTAAGAGCTGACCTTAGTTTAATCTTAACTGGTTACTTTTACATCTCTCTGTGTTCAGGAGGCAAAAGCAGACTTTTGATTTGTTAGTCAATACCATGTGGGCTGATGATGTCACTGAAGGGGAGAGAGCTTGCCTAACACAAGTCTCAGATTTGATTCCCAGTACGACAATAAAACAAGCAAGCAAGCAAACAGATGAATAAAACTTTGGGATGTTGTGGTACACGCTTGTAATCCCAAGTCTTAGGAGGCTGCTGCAAGGATCAGAGTTCAGGACTAGCTCTGGCTACGTGGATCGATCCTGTCTCGGGGAAAAAAACAGTTTGTGAGAACAGGCCATGCTTTTGCCGGAAGTCAACATTTATCAACCTGGGATGCAAGAGAGAGAAGTCTCCTCTGCTCCCACCAGGGGTTCCCTGGTCACCGCACAGAGGCGCTTCTCACCGCGTTCCATCTGTGTTCCCTTCATACCCTTGGGAATGGACGAAACCCTTAAGCTTCCTCAACACAGCACCCCTGCAAGAAGGCAGGCTGCAGCGGGGAGTGGAGGAGAGCCCCAGTCAAACTCAAGGCACAGATTTCCACAGAAGAGTACATCCAGCTACAAAGGCAACTTCTTCCTCTTGAAGCAGAAATCGATCCGCATGCCTACTCCCACAAGCACCTCTCTGACCTTCTCAGCCAGCTAAGATCTCTTCCCCTCATCAATTCTGCTCAGTCTGTTCTGTCTGCTTGTTGTTTTGAACCCGATTCTTGGCCACCAGAGCTGTGCACCCTATTTGAGGAACAACATGTCTTATTAGCTGCCTTGTTCTAGTAGAGCGAGCCAGAAAACCAACTCTGAAGCCTGAAATCTGCAGACAAAAGGGGAACATTTAACTCTCTGGCTGCTGGCAGCTGTCTGTCACCTGAGCGGGTCTGTCAAAGGAGTATTGACTGTAGCAAGCCATGTTCTGAAACGTGATTCTGAGCCTACTATCTCTCCCTCTGTTAGTGGTCCTTATTTGCTATTGTCTGATCTGATCATGCCGTTCCAATTTTCACGTGTCTTTCTAAAGAATGATGATTCAGTGTTGAGGTGCTGTTTTTGAACGTTGACATAAAAATAATTCAAGAAATCCTCCAATGAGATGAAAATGTCAATTATCTTTTTCTTCGGGATATTCTTTCATACTTCTGTCCTTTTAATTCAGGGGTCCTCAACCTTCCTAATGCTGAGGCCCTTTGATACAGTTTCTCGTGTTGTGGTGACTCCCTAACCATAAATTACTTTTTTTAGCACATCATAACTGTAATTTTGCTATTGTTATGAATCATAATGTGAACATCTGACCTGCAGGATATCTGATATTTGACCCAAGGGAGTCACGACCCACAGGTTGAGAACCACTGACTTAAGTTATCCTAGTCCATGTCTGCAAATCTCTACTACTTTGCTGTACTATCACTATTTTGAAAGTCCAGTTGGGCATTTTCCTTGGCCTGACACATTGGCCCTTTACAAGAAGCATGGAAGCATCTTGGAGATGGAAAGTTTTGTGGTCAGGAGTAAAAGTGATGGCTTCAGTCAGCTCTAGCAGAAACAAGTCTTTAAGGAAGAGAAAGCAACCCACAGAGCCCGAGCAAAACAGCTAACATCTTTAATGCCCTACTACATAGCGGGCACCAGATAGTGACCCCAAGGCCATTAAGTACTTGTTATGCTCTCTAAGAGAGGAAGCTGGAGCTTGGAAAGATGGTTCAAAGTAAGCTATTGACAAGCCAAGACTGAACTGTACTCAGCATTAACACTCCATCTCCACTCTGCTCACAGATGGTCGTCACACGTCTCCCCTCTCCAGCCACCCCAGCAGCAGCAACAGGTAGGGATGAGCACTGTAGCAATAACTGGTGTTCCGCGTTGGATGGGAATGTCGTCAGCACGGGGCAGCATGTTAGACCATAGGACGCACAGCATTCCGGACCTGCTTGGTAATCACTGAGCAGATAGATGTTCGCTGA
Organism: Pachyuromys duprasi; assembly: GCA_028658305.1. NCBI lineage: Eukaryota > Metazoa > Chordata > Mammalia > Rodentia > Muridae > Pachyuromys > Pachyuromys duprasi. Next base: position 24,811,495 of record CM053745.1, on the reverse strand, counting down.
GAGGAGCTCACCACTCCACAGAATCATCTAGAACAGCTGACACTGACTTGGCATCCTTCCCCAGCTGGTCCCTGAACAGTGTCGCGGAACAAGCCCTGTCTTGTCCTTTGATCTTGTAATCCTAAGTCAAGAGGAGCCTTGATCTCAATCCAACTAAAACACTGGAAACTGGGGTTAGGCCACGAACATGGCTGTTTATTTTGCTAGTTAACGCTGGCAGAAGTAGAAGCTTCAAGTCTATGTCTGTTCTAAGTTTGGCGAACACCCATGTGGCTGTTACACTTACGGCTTTATGCAGAACAGCTTCATACACTGGCCCTTGTCCTGACCTGGGATGGAAAGTGTATTCCAGCTCACACTGACCAGGTGCATTACCCTCATCCATCTCCTGCTTATGTACGTATTGTCCATCCCACCATAAAAAGTTGTGTTCACCAAGGCCACAGTCTCTGGAGCCAGATGCCCTGGTTTGACCCTTAACTGTGCTATTTCCTGGCACAGGTCTCTCCACTACACCTGTGAAACGAAGGAGGGAAGAGAGTTCTCCAGGATTATTGTGAAGAGTAAGTATGAGGATATTTGTAAACCTCTTAGAATGGTGTGGACTTAAGTTGAGGCTCATGAATAATATCTAGTCTAATATCATAAACATTGCTCTTTGTCAATAAAAAGGAAGGCAACTTCCTTTTTATCCCCAGAGCTCACCGAGCTCTCCAAAGAAAGAAAAGACCAAGGCCAAGACTCCAGGGTGGCTCTCTCAGAGGCTGAAACTGTAGAAAGCAGGGAATGTGGACTTAATTGTACCCCTCATTGATCCACTCATTGATGCTTTAAGCCTCCATGGGATGGTATCTGAATATGAAGCTTTTGGAAGTTTGATTAGATAATATCATAAGGGCGGGACACTCAGCTGGGTGTAATGGCACACGCCTTTGATCCCAGCACTCAGGGAGGCAGAGGCAGGTGGTTCGCTGTGAGTTTGGGGTCAGCCTGATCTACAAAGTGAGTTCCAGGACAGCCAAGGACACATAGAGAAACCCTGTCTCAAAAAAAGAAAAGAGAGAAAGAAAGAAAACTTAAAAACCTAACTAAATAAATAAAGATAAGGGTGGACACTCACAATGCAATAAGTGTCCTTACAGGAAGAAGTACCAGACAGCTGTCTGGAAGCTCCCTGCCTGGTTTGTGAAAACCCAGAGAAGTGGTAACCATCTTCGAGGCAGGAAGTGGGTCCTCACCAGAAACCAGCCATGCTACTGCGGTGTTTTGGACATGCCAGCCTCCATAGCTATGAGAAAGTGAATTTCTGCTGTTTAAGCCATCCATAGTATGATATTTTATCACGGCAGTCCAACCTGACCAATACAGTGCCCAACCAAGAAAATCAAGTTTTTCATAGCTACTCCCCCACATGGGAGGGTTGTTACATACAAGTAGGGCTCTTGCAAGATGTCATTGCAGAATGAGTTGTAGACCAATTTACAACTAAGTTGTGGACTTAGTTAAAAGCCACCCCGAGCTGAACTCAGTGGCACATGCCCATGATGCTAGTACTGGAAGATCGAAGCAGAAGGATGGGACTTCAAGGCCATCCTGGCCTACATTGACACAAACACATGCAGTATGTGTGTGTGTGTGTGTGTGTGTGTTTCTTATGTCTTAGTTAAGAGTTTATGTTGATGTGATAAGACATCATGAACAAAATCAACCTAGGCATCAAAAGGTTTATTTCCCTTGCATGACAGCCTGTGCTTTGAGGCAAGCCAGGCAGAAAGTCAGGCAGGAAGCAGGATGATGCAGGAACTGAATCAAAGGCCATGGAGGGATGCTGCTCACTCTCTTGCTCCTCATGGCTTGCTCAGCCTGCTCTCTTATAGAACCCAAACCCACCAGCCCAGGGACGGTCCCACACACAGTGGCCTGGGTCCTCCTTTATCAATCACCAATCAAGAAAATGCCCAATATACTTTCTTATAAGCCAATTTGATAGCGTTTTCTCAGCTGGGAGTGCCTGTTCCAAAAGAACTCTAGTTTGTGACAAAAACAAACCAAACCTAACCAGGACTATGTATGATAACGCGTAACTCACGCTAGTGTGATAACAGAAGCGGTGTGGCTCCTGTGACTTAGCCTCCGTAAAGCTGACGTGAGCTGTGTTAGCAATTCAACGAGAAACCATGAGACCTCCAGAACTACCCTGGAGCTTCTATTCCTCCACCTCTTCTGCCCTTTCGTGAACTGAGCTTCAGTCAGACTAGGAGCTGGAGGAAGAGGAGGGCAGGAAAAGGAGACCGCCTCAGTAGAGCACACCGGGAGTAACATTAAAAATTTTGGAATAGATTTTGGTTATTCTGCCTCACCTTAAGTCAGGCCTCTATACACTTCACCACTTAGAAAATATATGTGTAAACATTCTGCCAGAGATGGGAAAGGGCAGCAGGGCACGTCCAGGGAGGTAAGGGCAGTCAAAGGCTATGCTGGGGGAGAGAGATTTGTTGTCTTCAGTAGTGTAGTGAGCTACCCACACTCTCTTGGATACTTTCACACCCATGATGACAAATCATGACAGCACACCGCCCTCCCAGTCGGCTATGTGTTCCTGAAGGCAAAAACCAACTTTACAACAAACTGCGTAAGCCAGCATGTTGAGTAGGTAAGTTTTCTTAAATGTAATTCCCTTTTAATTTATTTTTTTAAATTGAGGTAGGGTTTTATTATGTAGCCCAGACTGGTCTTGAAAGCTAGTTCCTTGGACCTCAATCTCCCTAAGGCTGAGTTATAGAGGCACACACCACCTCGTCAGCCTCTACTCATGCATTTAGACTGGGATATTTTCCATTTTTACAGTGGGTCTATTGGGACATATCTCTTAAGAGGTTGAATGAACACCTGTGCTTTTAAATTTTCCTTAGTGACATGTTGGAGTCATTCTGAAAACCAGTGTTTGTACCCACGGATATAGAGCAAGGACTTCAGTGACCAATGTCAAGCTCAATGCTCCTGGCCTCAAGTGCGATGTGGGGGTTCTAAGCCCTAAACTACTTCCTCCTGGTTGTCATTCTTAGGTTCGGTGTCACCACTTGCCTCCAAATCCAACGCTCTGTTTCACACTAGTGTTTACGTTCTCTCCTGAGAATGGCTTCATGTCTCTCACATGCTCCTTCACTCTAGACCTGTCGCTCTTCACTACCTCATATGCCCAGAGGTGCTGGTTTCCACCTGCTAGACTTAATGCTATGCATACCTGCGCAGACAGAGCTGCTAAGAAGGCCCATGGCAGCTGAAGATCTCACAATCAATGCCAGGGACATGAGTAAGATGCTCAGTCCTCCCTCATCCTAAACACACAATGCTGAAACACAGGCAACTGCTGTGATTCTTTTGGGGGTGACAAAGATGAGGAATCCAGACTCTACAGGCTAGGAAATCAGCTGTCAGCGTGCACCATGAGCAGGCATGGGGTAACGAACAAACATCTTTTGGACAGATGGAAAAGTAAAGAGATGAATGAAAAAGGCCAGGCTTAGGAAGCCTGTGACAACCAGCTAGGGTGATGGCCCTGGCAGTCACCCATCATTCCACTTTGGAAGCTGTCACAGACTCAAGTGGATACTTCCTGGGTTCTAGTCTACCCGTTCATCAACGCCTATTCAGATGAATTGCTGAGATGATGGTCCCCATGGCAGTGAGCTGATATGTGGGATGCCAGAATCAGGAAGCAAACATCCAGGCTAAAAAGCAGACCTGAAATTTGCTCCTGATGAAAATGGAACGAGAGCACTCTGGTCCAGAGAACAAGAGGTGAGCCAACCCCCTACCGAGACAGTCCGGTGGCCATTTTCCTTTACACACCATGTGGGGCTGACTTTCACAATCTGCCGTGGGAGATGGTTCTTGCCTGAACCTGTGATTGCATAAGTCTCCCTGCTGTAAGTGTCAACAGGGCTGAAGGCTCACAGACAGTCTCAAGATTCCTCCATCTTCTCCTCAGCCTCCACTGTGAGATCGTACACCCAGATAACCAGCTTCATTTCCTCTGTTTTTGGTGTTTGAGCGCTACGCTTCTGTTTAGGAACATCTCCCTTGATTTATGTCTTAAGTGATTTGGTTGGAATGCAGGAGTCACTCTGTAAGACCGTCTCCATTTCTCCCCTTCTCTCTGAGTAAGTATTGACTCTGTTGCCCTGGAGACGAGACAAATGGCGTGGTTCTCTGAGAACAACACTTTGTTTTTTTCTCTTTACTTCTCTCTGGGGTAAAAGAAAAAAAAATGATAAGGTTCAAAATTTTTCAAACATTTAAAAGAGCATTTTCTACACGATTTAAAAAATTCAGCTTCTCTTACTGCTCGGCCACAACCCTCAAAATCAAGTTACACCCAAATCCACACCGACTGTAAACTATTCTCATTGCTTGCTGAATCCCAGTAGCCTTTTCTTGGCCAATCCTTGACCATCATGTGGTTTATAAATACCTTTAGAAGACTTGGCGTTTATCCATTCACTTAGTGCATTTTATTAAGAGCCTGTCACGTGCCAAATGTACAGATGGGTAGGAAGCCATCTTATCCCATCAGGTATTATGAAAGTCAGGAAGGAAAGTGCCCAGGAACTCTTTCAGGATACCCAGATAACTGCTGGGATAAGAGGAAATGGCTAGTATTCAGTGAACAAAGGGAGGTTGGCTACAGACTGAAGAAAAAGGAAGAGAATGAATTATAATTATATATAAGAGAGTAGGGATATATAATGACAAAAGAAGTTAGAGCATGGGCCGTTTGACTCTTTAGACCATGGCGAAACATAGGAGGCAACCACTTACATGATGTGGTGAGGCTCCTTCCACTAAGACAGCTGTGGAGAGTGTCATGACGGGACACAGAAGAAACCTGTCACAGCTGTAAGCCAAGGACAAAAGCTAAATTGTTCTTGAGATAGATTTGCTGCACAGGCCCTGGAAACAGTCATGAGGTGTTCATGTCTTAAGAAGAAGCCTGAATATGGCTGGTGTAATCCCACCAGAGCAACTGGAATGGCCCTAGGGGGAAATCTTCTGTGACTTGGTGGCCTGACACAGGGACACACTGGGTCTGCTGGCTCTAGGAATGAGGCCAAATTTCCCAGGGGCAGTGGGCCAGAGACAATAGGGTATGGCAGTTAAGGTCAGCATAGCTGTCCCAAATGAGCAGGCTTGGGGTCACTGAGCAAGGATTCCCAGCACAGCAAAGCCCACTCAGATTTTGATCTTCAAAGCTGTCATATAACCCAGAACCTAAACAGAGAGGGTAGCTACTCTGTGTCCCACAAAGATGGGGCCGCGTAAGAATGGGCCCTCTGGGTTTCAAGGAACAGCCACTGAGAGTCTCTATTCTCTAAGGCCAGAACAAGAGTCAGGTCCAGAGAACCCTGACACAGAGAATATAGGGTGTGGATAATATATGAAAGAGAAGGATGGATAACCAAATGAATGAGTAGGTGAGTAAGTAGATAGATGGAACGAAGGAAGGAAGGAAGAAAGGAAGGAAGGAAGGAAGGAAGGAAGGAAGGAAGGAAGGAAGGAAGGAAGGAAGGAAGGAAGGAAGGAAGGAAAATGCCCCCCCTCCCCATAGGCCCATAGGGAGTGGCACTATTGGGAGGTGTGGCTTTTGAGTAGGTTTGACTTTGTTGGAGTAGGTGCATGAACAGGGGGAGGACTCTGAGGTCTCAGAAGCTCAATCCAGTTCACTTCCTACTGCCTGCCAATATGAATATGAGACTGTTAGCTCCTCCCCCAGCACCATGTCTGCCTGCACCTGTACACTGCCATCCTCCCCACCATGTTGATAATGGACTAAACTTCTGACACTGTAAGCCAGTCCCCATTAAACTTCACAAGAGTGGCCTCGGTCATGGTGTCTCTTCATACAATAAAAGCCCTAACTGAGACAGAAGTGTTGGTCAGAAACCCAAATGTAAAGACAAATAATTGATCAGAAAGAAAATGTGGATTATGGACAAGGGCGGTCAGAAGCAATTTGGCAGCTGAAGACAGCTAGTCTGACTGAAGCCAACAGGCCAGCTGCAGGTCCCCTGGAAAGGAATGGGATATTCTCAGGACTTCTGATCCCTCAGACATCAGTCTCTCCTTGTGATAAAATGAACTCAGAGGACATCGACATATTTATTTTGTGCCAATCCTCTGCTATCTGAGTTGAGAACACAGGAGAAATATGATCTTCAAGCCCAAAGCAATGCTCCAGAAAATCCTAATAAGTAGACTAAAACCTGTGTGCGTATGTGTGTACGTCTGTATTTTAATGTCATTATGCTTCATCCACTAAGCCCTCACCGGTGGCGATCTTTGTGAGGCATTTACCTGTAAACAAACACTAAGCTCTGTCTACATCCGCACAGAAATTGCCCAACAATGTAATAATGCTCTCCAAATCCCTAGTCAAATTTCATTTAAATGGAGCACACCAGGTGAAACCAGCCACTCTGCCACATCCGCTCTGCCAGAAGGCTCTTGTCAGAAACCGAGGATGATTTTGTCATCTCTTCCTGCCACACCCCATCATTCTGCTTCCCAAGAGGAGCCCCCAACTAGGCTTTAGTTACAGGGCAGTGCAGGAGGGATGTGATTTATTGGCTAGTTACTAAGAGTTCATTGTTAAAATAAAATTCAGATTAATCAAAATATACTAAGAAGAGAATTGTTTGGTGTTGCTGAAATGAACCAAACAAGGATTTTTCCAGAAATCTTTTTTTTTTTCACGTTAGCAACTTGTGCAAATTCATTCTTAAAAAAAAAAAACAAAAAACAAAAAAAACAAATGAGGTTAGAGTGTAGCCCAGTTACTAGGGTGCTTGCCTAGCATATGCAATATCCTGAGTTCGATTCCACCACTGCCTAAAACTGGGCATAGAGCACACCTGCATCCCAGCACTTGAAAAGTTGGGGCAGGAGAACCAGAAGTTCAAGATAACCCTTAGCTATGTAGTAAGTTTGGGACCTGTTTGAGATACATGAAATTATCTTTGCAAATAAATAAATAAATAAATATAATAAAAACAGAAGGACTTTGCCAGTTAATAAACACAGAGGACTCTTCATGTGCCACCTGACACCACTCAGAGCTGACAGGTTGTGAGTCAAGATCTGCCACCAGAGCAAGAACTGGCCATAAGCAAGAACATTAGCTGCCTAGCTCATGCCTGACTTTATCTGTATGACTATGTGATCCTGACCGGGAGGGTGAGGGGGTGGGGGGAGGGGTATTATTGGGAAGACACAAGAGAGACACTTCCAGCACCTGACTCAGGGGGATCACAGTCCCTTTGACACCCCAACACCCTCACTTCTGAAAATTGGCTTTCAGTTTTCCTCTGGCAATGCCCCCCCCCCCAACACACAATGCCAACTCTTCAAGTCCCCACAGTCAAAGACTGGGTACTAGAATATACAGTGGCCTATTGCAGGGTCAGTTTACAAAGCCCAAGAAATACCACATTGATATATTTCAGTTAACCAAGTCCAAGCAATGGTTCTAACCCCCAATTTCAGTATTTGCAGGTTCCCCCTGACTATGGGGTCACAGGTCCCCCCACCCCAAGTTTTCACCAGGTTCACAAGCTTAATATCCCTCCCTCTCAGCTTCTGCTAAGCACCCTCAAGCTCTTCTCTCTCCTTCCTCCCCCTCCATGACGACTGGAGACAGGATCTCAAACCAGTTCGAAGTTTCATTGTGTTGGTGGCTAAGAAAACTGAAGAGCTTCTAAAGCATCTGTCACTCTTCTTTTGAGTACTCTGATCAATTTCATAGCTGACGTTGGATTGAGCATTTTGTTTTCCTAATGTTTGGTTTAGCTTAGTTTATTGTATATTCTAGCTGCTAACCATAGATCCAATAGATGGCTGGCAAAAGGTTTCTCCCCCGTTCTGTGGGTTGCCTCTTCATTGGATTGACCACTTCCTTTGCCATACAAGGGTTTTTTTTTTTAATTCCATAAGATCTCAGTTTGGGGCCTCGCTTCCTTAGCGACTGGAACCCTGTTCAGAAAGTCCTGTTCTACGCTTAGATCTTAACCTGCAGTCCCTGCTCATTCTCCACCAGCTTCAGGTTTTCAGGTCTTCACCATGCTTTAACAGGCTTTACTCTCAGTGCATGGGTCAGAATTCAGCCTTGAACTGACTAGCTGTGAAGCCTTATCATGCCCAACCTGGTCCAGATATGCCAGAAGGGTGTGTATCTGTTTGGACACCTGGATGGACCACCTCAAAAGGTGGGATTTCAGCACGGGTGCTTCTTACTCTCCCTGTCCCATCCTTGCAGAAACTCCAGAAAAATGCGCCCAAGCACCCTATACACACACACACACACACACACACACAGAGCACACATGCACATACACACACACAGACAAAGCACACATGCACATATACTTACTGCTTAGCAAGGATTGGGGACATACTGCTGACAGCCCACACTACAACAGGCATGTACATATGTTCAGGGATTCATGGCCTGAGCATGAAAGGGGGCAGCACAGAACATAGACAAGAGGGAGAACCTGATTAGGTCCATTCTCTCCTTGACTATTAGCAATGGCACTGGTTCACAGACAGGAATAAACCTGAAATAAAGTTCAGGTGTTTCACCTCTCCAGCCCTCACAACTCTGAGAAAGAGCACTGCCAGTTTCCTTTGAGGTGAAAGTTCACAACAGACTAAGTAATCACCTTGTTCAGGATCAACCAGGTGGCCCAGCTCCTGGATACAGTGGCAGTAATGAGGTCTTTGAGCAGGGAACATCTGAACTGGAAAAGCACTCTCAAGACTATTGCAGCGCTTGACTCCTCCTCAAATCCAGAAAGAAAGCAGTGTTATCATGTCAGTGCAATAAAAGTTCAAACTGATGCTTTGCCCAAAGTGACATAACCCCTGGGAATGGGTTAAACAGGGGATCTGTTCCTGCCCCAACCTGCTGTCTATCTTTCTATGAGGCTTATTGTTTTATTCTGTTGTCACTTACCTGCCTTAAACATCCCCCACTAGAATCATTGCTTAGTACTGAATACATATCTGCTATGTGCCGGGGACTTATTTTTCCAACACAAAAGGGAGGGAGACATGGCTCCCATGGTCCCAAACCATAGAGGGAGGAACGCAGGCTATGAGCAGATGCCGTGCTGAAAGCACCTCGCGCTGGATACAGGTGGGCTGCGGGACTCTGGAAAGATTCACTCTGTCTGCCTCAGAGGAGGTAATGGCTTCCACAAGGGATGCTGAAGCATCCCACAGAGTTAACCAAACACAGGAGTCAGCTTCCGCACCATGCCAGGGCTCAGAGGACCAAAATAGTCTCACCCCTGCAGGTTCTCAGGCAGAATGAGAATTACAAATGTACCAGGGGCAAATGAGAGCTCTCAGCCACACCGCTGATTTTTCTGTTTTTAAAACCTCAATCGAATTTGTCCTGAGGCAGCCCTACAACCCTTGGTGATTTTTTTTTGGACCCACAGCAGGTAAAAGTCCTCATCTATCCAAGTTGTTTATCTAAATCTCTCCCGGAATTTGTGCCACGGTCGCCATTGCATCCTGTGCAAAGGAAAATGAAAAGGCCAAATTTAGTAGCAGATGACAAATGTGAGGCCCAGGCACTTCCGAGATGCTTGTGAAACCCTCTCTCCTGTTTACTCAAAGTCTAAATCTCCTTGCCCTAGAAGAAGCTGTGGCGCACACTCAACGTGGACCGGCTATTTCCTGTGGCTTTAAGAGATGGAAGCAAGAAACTCTGCAATTGGGTTGCCCTTGGGAATGCTGAGCTGCTCAGGGCTGGGTAAATGACTGGCATCATCACTTCCCTGAATCAGGCTCTCAAAAACCAACACAGTGATGAAAGACAGCAACTGAAGATGTTGACATGGATTCTAGCCCTGGGAATTCTTAAACAGGTGGCCTGCTACGTAAGGACCCAAACCAGACAGACAGAAGGTCTGGGACCATGACCACAGAAACTCCTTTCTGAGATGATTTTTGTTGTTGTTGTTTGTTTGTTTGTTGTTGTTGTTGTTGTTTCTTTTTTAACAGGACACCAGAACCCGAGAGGCAGTGACACCAGGAGAATGTCTGGATTTTTCCTCACTCAGAAGACAGACAAGAAAGCTGCCGGCGGTTTGTGACTTCCAAAGATGTAGAACAATATTTCAAGTGCGGAGACCGATAAGCTTCTTGCCACCCACCTATGGGCTGGCATCCACTGGAGAATGCTCTGTATTCTGAGTTTCTGAAAATCATGTGCTCACAGATATCCCCCAATGACATTCATTGCTGACCTCTAGAAGGGACCACTACCCTATTCTCACCATTTTATGGGTCCACTCCCCAAGAGCATCACCCATGCAGACCAGTTATCTTATTTCCTTCTAGTCAGCCCGCAGGAGCTATTTTGGGCTTGGTCTGTGTGTACTCTACTTTCCTGCCAAGAGTGACTCAGTCCCTTTCCTCTCCCGGGACTCCTTTTTTCTAAAAAAATCAAATCAAATAAAATAAAGAAAGAAAGAAAAGAAAGAAAAACTTTGAAAGATGCAGACTCCCTCCAGGACAACACTCAGTGCCCGGCTCAACTCGGCATGCTGCCAGAAGGTGTCAAGCACCTCCCTGCATGCCGGCAGAAGGCGGCATCCTCGTTCTGATCAGCTCTCACAGCTCAAGCCCCTCTCTTGCTTACTCCAGCTATGTTCTAAGTCCTGGGAAGGCCTAAACGTGTCACGCTCTGTGTCGAAGCCTTTGCTCTCATTTGCCCCTGCCCACAGTGCACCTGCCTCGCTCTAACCCCTGCTGGTTGAATCTGGAGCTCCACCACAGCCTAAATACTCCCCTCTGATTCTCCTTTAGACTGCGGGCCTCGTTACTGGTCTATCTCCCACCTGCCCCTGCTGCACTGGCTCCCTAAAGATACCCCCCAACTTAGATGGCTCCTGCCTCCCATATGCTTTTTACATATGGAATCTGATCTAATTGTGATATCAAAGTAAAGCGCTAGGAGGGCAAGATGAAAGAGGAGGAGGATTTGAAGAAGAGAGAACTTTAAAAAGCCGTTGGTTAGTGGAAGTTGAGAGGACCCCTCCAAATTATCACGCCTGACTACGTGAATTAACATCAGGCCGATGATGAGTCAGTTGGAAACAATGACCTCCGCTGCCTAGAGAAAGCCGCCCAAGTCCACCGGCTCCCTTGGCCAAGTAGGTAAGTAACATCAGCAGGAGGATGGGGAGCTACTAAACGGCAGGGAGTGACGGTGTCATGGAAACACTGTATAGACAGCCTCGCCCAGCAAAACACTCAAATTCAAATTCAAACACAGGCAGAGCCAGGGTAAAGCTCTGGTCAGACTCAGATGGACACATCTGCATTGTCAGTGAACGCCTGGGTTCCCCTTCTCTGCATTTGACATGTTTAATACAGCGTGGTGTTGTAGAAATATCCCGGCTATGTTGAGCTACCGTTCATCATGCTTCCATGGATGAAGCTAACGCAGTCTCCAGTTCTAAATGTGACAAATGGTTCTATTTTTGGTGAAGAAAATTCCCAACACAAGCAGATCATTATTTTACCATATCTGAAGGTCAGCATTCTCTCTGTAGTTCCTGCCTCTCTCAACACTTCAGCCCCACCCCCGTCTCTTAGACCACTGTCTGAACACCTCATCTTTACCAGGCTTCCTCTCTGTCGTCTCCGTCTCTTCTTTCTCTGCTCCTCTCCAAAGGCTACCACAGTACTGTGTGCCTCCCAGAGCGGTGCTTGCCCACACTGGACTGCAACTGTGATTTGTATCTGTCACCAGAGTGGCTGAGCAGGACAGAATCTGGTTCCTCAACGGCAGCCAAGTGTGCCATACATACTTATTTGTTTGCATAAATAAATAAAGGGATCAATGAAAGGAAAAGAGAGAGAGAGAGAGGGAGGGAGGGAGGGGAAAGAGAGGGAGGAAGGAAAAAGAAAGAAAGAAGAAAGGAAGGAAGAAAGAAAAAGAAGGAAGGAAGGAAAGGAAGCGAAGGAGGGAGGAAGGAAGAAAAAAGAAAGAAGGAAAGAAAGAAAAAAGAAAGGAAGGAAGGAAGGAAGGAAGAAAGAAAGAAAGAAAGAAAGAAAGAAAGAAAGAAAGAAAGAAAGAAAGAAAGAAAGAAAGAAAGCAGTAAACTGTTGGCCAGGCAGCCTCAGACAGGTCACATCATACATAGTCTTCTTGAAGGACAGAGACAAACCTTCAGTCTGAAACTCTGATACCTGAATGTTTTATACACATTTAATCTGCAAAAAAACTTCCTTAATGGAGATGCTACCATATTTGTTCTCTCTCTCGCTCTCTCTCTTTCTCTCTCCTTCCCTTCCTCCGTTTCTTCCTTGCTTTCCCTTCTTTTTTCTTTCTTTTTGACTCAGTGTCTATGTATCCCAGGCTGGACTCAAACTTGATGACTTTGAACTTCCAATCCTCCTGCCTCTACTTTCCAAGTATTGGAATTACAGGCATGCACTGCCACACCCAGTTTCTGTAGTGCTTAGTGCTTGAGCCTGGGGCTTCCTGTATGCTAGGCAAGCATTTTCCCAAATATATCCCCAACTACCTACACACACACAAATGAATGATCTAGGACACTGAATTTGTTTCCCAGCAATCCACAGCTAGTAAGTAGCTAAGCCCCAAACTCCAAAACAGTGTTTCTAGACTGTACTGCTTTCTTTTCACCACCCAAAGACAGATAGTAGCTGAGAGCTCCCCTACTCCTGAGAAGCTACTGTCTGCCTCATCTGCCATACTACCACTGCTCCTGACCTTGCCATTCCAAGCCCCCATGGCCAAGGCAGCTCTCAGAGGAAGCTGCCCCCAGGAACAGACTCTGGCTCATAGCCACTGGATTAGAAGTTGTCCTTACACTTTTAACAGAAGCTTGATTTCACCAGACTAGAGTCTGTGAGCACTCGGTCTCACATTCACCTGCTATCTCAGACAAATGTCCCTGCTCACCTGTTCTCATCAGCACATTATAATATCATTGAAGGACAACCCCAAACCACGTCCTAAATCCATTTACAGTTCTTTGGGCAACATTCATAATTATACTCTGATAGGTCTTAAGTACAAGAGAGAGGGAGAGGAAGAAAGCAAAGTCATGCAGAACAGGCTCCTAAAATATCCTATCTTATAAAAGTGTAATCATGACGCACACATCAGAAAAGAGAACAAGATGGAAAAACCTCTCTAGGATTTGTACCTTATAAAATTATTGATTAAACCTATTCTCAAAATCATGTAGCATTAAGTGTCAAGTAGTTTATCATGGTGAGTCAACTCTTGCCTATCCAGTTTCTATTTTAGCATTGCAGCCTAAGATGACGCAACCTAACCATGCCATTCCGAAATTAATTTCAAATCAAATCTTCTCCCAGGAAGGGAGGGGCAAGTACGAGGTCACACCCCAAACGCCCACCAGTCCTTATGACATCCTACAAGTCAGGGACCCAAGCTACTCACACTGGCTGGTGCAGGCACTGAGCACATTTCACCAAAGCACATGAAGAGGCCAGACTTTTCCAGAACCCAGGAGCTGCCCAGTAATACAGGAAAATGGACATGGGCTTCCGTGTGGTCGAACTTGAAAGCATGAATTTAACAACACTTAGAGAACACAATTCCAAGCATGGTTCTGTTGCTTATGACCCGACCCCACTGTTCTAGAGAACAGTGTTATATCTACTATCAGAGAACAGATTCACAAAAAGGCAGGCAGCAACCAGGACCAAACCCAGTCAGTGGTCAACAACATGGACAGAAACACATGAACTATAGCCATCAAATTCCCAATCTACTGCCCATTGAACAAAACAAAAGAAACCTCTTTGAATGAGAGAAGTATTTATATCTAGGGAGTAAGCCATGATCCCAGAATGAACATGACTTCGAATGGAACATTAATCTTTCCTGTTTTGCTTTTCAAAGACACCACTCCCCAACAGATACTCCATTGGTTTTCTCCCTTTCTTTTTCTCTCCTGTGACCTCTCTGTCCTTTTGAAGCTTGGGACATCAGATTTCTGCCTGTGCTGTGGTTGCTAAGAAATGATACCATGCTAAGTGAAAGAAACCAGCCACGGCTGGTCACAGACTGTATGATTTGTTCTCTGTGTTGCACGTCTATATTTGTCCCATTGGATGCTCCATTTTGTCTTGAGAGTTTGTTTGGGTTGGCTTTTTTATTCCAGGGGCCTCTCCTGGAATTTCATCATACTCAACATATTCGTCCCATATTTAAAAACAAATCATTGAATTAGTCTTATCAACCCACCAGAAACATTCTTCATCGCTATGCAGGTGTTGTTTATTTATAGCATTTTTCTATTCATTCTTAGAATTCTCATCTCTCAGCATACATTATCCAATAAAGCAGTTTCCCCTGAGTGCAGACCTACATCAGAGGGGCAGAAGGTACTGGCTTTTTCAGTATGGTGTCTTTCTTCCTTCTGATAGAAGCATGAAGAAATTTTCCCCTAGTATTCACTATGAGAATGTAGTTGGTCCCCGGGGATTAAAACTCATAAAAATATGATCCTCCTAGAGAATCCCTCTGAAGTATTTCAAGTTGCATCTGTGTGCACGCATGCATGTGTGTGTATGTGTTTGTATGTGTGTTATAAACGTGTTTTTATAAATGTACATGTATGTATAGTCACACATAAGAAGGCCAAAGGCTGACACTGGGTCTTTTCCTCAGTTGTCCTACACCTTTTTATAGTTAGTCTTTCACTGAACCTCAACCTCATGGATTCATCTTGGCAGTCTGGCCAATGACCTCTGGGGACCCCTTGTTTCTGTGTCTATAGCACTGGGATTACAGTAACACACCCACCATAGCTGGCTTTAATATAGATTCTAAGGATTGACCTCGGGTCCACATGGTCGCACAGCAAGCACTTTATTGCTGATGTCTGTCTCCTACCTCCTACCCTAGAAGGTTTTGCTTGCTTGCTTATTTGTGCTTTGTTACTGGTGGCAGTGGTGGTTTGTGAGGAAGGACAGACAGGATTTTAGGTTGTTAAGGAATGGTCTCATTCTGTGGCCCAGATTAGCCTGGAACTCATGAATAACTCAGGTCGGCCTCAAGTTCACAGAAACCCTCATGTCTTGCCTTCCATGTGCTGGGGTCATAGGAGACTGAGCTGATTCTGGTTCTTTGGATGTCTCCTTTTCACCGACAGAGAGCTTTTCCATAGACTGTGTCATTTGAATGATAAAGTAGAACATGTCTCTCGACACAGAACAGTCTATGTGAATGTCCATGTCTTTCTCCATACGACCAAAAGTTCATGAAGGACAAATGATATATTTTGATTAACTTGGAGAAGTTGCCATCTTCCAGAGGATAGCAAGTAAATATTTGCTAATTGAGCAAATATCAGGAGAGCATCCTGCCTCCAAGGCACAGGTCATGGTGAGCTAACCAGACATAGCTCCCATTTTCCATATCCTATAGAAATGCATCGCTTTCCCAAAGGAAGTGTCTGGGCTCCCAAGTTTCTACCCCAACTTAGAATCCCTTTTCTCCTTTTTAAAATTAACATTTTGAGAATTTCGCACAATCTACTTTGATCATATTCACCCTCTCCCCTAATTCCTCCAAGTTCCACCCCTACCTGCCTACCCAAGCAACTTAGAATCTTTCTTTCTCGATAGATAGATAGATAGATAGAT
The DNA here is from genome assembly GCA_028658305.1 of Pachyuromys duprasi. Taxonomy (NCBI): domain Eukaryota; kingdom Metazoa; phylum Chordata; class Mammalia; order Rodentia; family Muridae; genus Pachyuromys; species Pachyuromys duprasi. Next base: position 24,795,772 of record CM053745.1, on the reverse strand, counting down.
AGATAGATAGATAGATAGATAGACAGACAGATAGATAGATAGATTAGATAGATATGTACACACATACACTCTTAGATGTAGATATATACACACATACACTCTTGAATGTATAGCCATCCCCTAGAGTATGGTCAACCTATTAGAGACCATATTTTTATTTTTTTAATAATTTATCTATTCTTATCTTATGTGCATTGGGATTTTGCCTGCATGCATGTCTGTGTGAAGTTTTCAGGTCCCCTAGAACTGCCGTTACCAACATTGTGAGCTGCCATATGGATGCTGGGAATCAAACCCAAGTCGTCTGGAAGAGCAGTCAGTGCTCTTAACCACTGAACCATCTCTCCAGCCTTGAGGCTGAACTTTTAAAGAAAACGGGCTTTCCCTGTGTCAGTAGCTATCAATTGCAATAGGTCCTCAGCTGGGGGTAAGACGTCTTCCCCTCCTTCCACCTGGCTTAGGCTCACTCAGGTCAGGTTATAACTGCCAGGAAGTTTACACACGCAGCTACCCTGCAGGGTCTGGAAAATCCTGTTTCCTTGTCCTCATCGACTGCCTCTGGCTCTTACATTGCTTTTGCTCCCTCTTCTACAATGATCCCTGAGCTTTACGAGGGGGAGATATGATATCGATCCAGAGATTATCTATTATATTAGAGTGATATGTGATTTAAAGATAAGCACGGCCTAGCCCCATTCTCTGCAGCTAGACCAGTGCTGAATCAGTGTTCATGTTTCTCTGATGAGGGCCGAGAAGCACTGTAAAACCTACAGCTGGAGTGATAAGTCGTTAGAAGTCGGTCTGATAGTGTTTGTGTTTAGTAGATTGATAGTAGGTTCTCCTGCAGAGCCCGTGACCTGTGTACTCATGGGTTTCAACATGCCTCCTTCTCAGCAAGTGAGTTCCTGTTGAAAGAGCTCCAAAGAACCCCCCAACCGACGATATCCCGACTCAGGCAAGATCCCCATGGCAACAACTGCAACAGGGGATGCAACAGCTGATACAAGGAGGAGTGACGTCAAACAGATGTGCAGAGCGAGTCTAGGAGGCATAGGCAAAACCAGAAAGCATTGGCTGACTGAATGATTTTCAGTGCCATCATGCTTGACCTGATTAGTTTGTGTCAACGGACACATACCTAGGTATGTCTGGGGAAGGGAGACTCTCAGGTGAGGAATTGCCTCCACATGCCCTCCTATGAGCAGGTCTGTGAGGTTTTTTTGTTTGTTTGTTTTATTAAGGATTGTTGTGGGAGGGCCCAGCCCACTGTGGGTGGTACCATCCCTGAGCAGGCTGAGCAAGCCAGCAAGCACTGTCCTGACATGGTCTCTGCTCTGTCCCTGCCATTACCTTCCTTCCCTGACTTCCCTCAATAGTGGACTGGGAATAAGACATGTAAGCCAAATAGATACTCTCCTCCCCAACATGCTTTCTGGTGATGGTCTCTATCGCACAGATAGAAAGCAAACTGAGATGCGGCTTGACCAGACTGAGTATAAAATAAAACTGAGCATTTGCTGACATCTCATCTAGAAGTTCCTATACCTGAGACAAAAGAAACAGCCACCCCAAGAGCTGATCATTAGGGACAAGAAGAGGGGAGTAGAGAAGATGGTCAGATACACCTGGAAGAAGAGGTTCAGCAGCTGGCCTGACAGTCGTTAAGGAAGAAGTCACTTTCATATTTCCAGGTGTCTATGAGTTTCTGCCGAAAACCAAGGGTAGAAATCCTCAATGCAAGTTTAGTCATTCCTGAGAAGTAATTTCATCTCTCTCAATAGTCTGAATTGAAGCTCACCGGGTCCACTCACAGACAGATCATGCTGTGTGTGTTCTCACCGAGGGATATCCCGTACTTACAAACATACCAGCACAAATGCAGGCACGTCCTCTCCGGGGTGGACTGCTCGGGTGGAACTTGGAAAACCACATACACCCACAAGTCTATGGAAACAACACTTCAAAGTTCACACAATCACATGCAGTGAACAGCTCCTTGTACGTCTTCACGCTGAAGCTGACTCGGAGCTCAGAGCGGGCCGTGGCGTACGATGCTATCTTTGCTTCGTGGGCCTTGCCTACGCTACCCTGTGCGTGGAATGACTCAATTCTCCCACTGCTTTTCCCAATTTAATTTGCTGCAACACCTCTAGTCATGCCAAGCCTCTCGGTGTCGTTAGCCTTTCTCCTGGAGTGAAGACGATCACAAAGGTGGGTGTTGCCATTGTGCCTCGTAGTCCTGCTAAACTGATCATCTGCTCCCTCCATTAAATTAAACCTATGATTTTATTTCTACTGCAAAGGAAAGGCTACAATAAGATTACCACATCTCGCAGGGACCTGTGGATCCTGGTTTGAGAAGCATTCAGTTAGGTCAGCCGCTGACCTTGGTAGCATCCTCCTATCTGTCTGTCCAGCTTCTACCGGTTTATTCCGAAGAGGAGAAAGCAGTCACTGCTAGAAACCTTGAAGGGTTTCTCCTAGGCCCTCAGTTTTGGCTACATAGAGGAAGGCCCTTTCACAACAAACTTTCTTCTATACGTCATGAAGGAGCGATATTTTGGAAGCCCAAGGTTAATAGATGATCTCCCTCGGCTCCCAGAAAACCTCCCCCAGACCTTGCTCTCATGACCACACTTGGCTGTCCCCAGGAATCCTGAGACACTGAGTGAACAAAGCCATTCATTAATGAATTGTTTTAGAACTGTCTTGACTTATTTGGATTTCACACATTTTTAGGTAGTGTGTGTGTGTGTATGTCTGTGTGTCTGTGTGTCTGTGTGTGTCTGTGTGTCTCAGTCACTTTTCACATAGGAAGTCATACCAAGCACATCTGCACCGGTGTGCAACTGCTCTCTAGAACCTTACAGCTTGTAGAGCAATGGTTCTCAACCTGTGGCTCACAACCCCTCTGGGGGCTTGAATTTCAGATACCCTGCATATCAGATATTTACATGGGGATTCATAACAGCAGCAAAGTTACAGTTATGAAGTAAAAGGATGTTATGGTCGGGGGTCGCCACAACATGAGGAACTGTATCAAAGGGTCTCGGCGTTAGAAAGGTCAAGAACCACTGTTGCAGAGCCTGAATGCCGTGCTCATTGCATATTGCTTGTGAACTCTCCATGTCCCTCCATCCTTAGGCTTTCCTTTGCGCCTTCTGTTCCTGAGTTGCCTGTCCTAAGAACCCCCCATCAAAGGCAGGGATGTACAGTAGTCACTCTTCCGTGACCCATTCAGCCCAACTTAGTATAGTGTCTTCACAGTCTATCCATGTCATAAGGGCCGGAGCCGCCCCGCCTTCCTTGTGAAAATGGAAGATGATTCTGTTGGCTGACTATATCACACACATCACCACCATTGTTTTCTACCAAATATTTCCTTACTTGGATTATTATAAGTAAAGCTGCTATGAACATGGGCATATTAGGTGGATTTTTTTTTTCTGGATTGTTTGGGTTCTATAATGTTTTGTAGATTTGCTCAATCCCCACTTAAGCCTGGGAGAAATTGCTTCTAGGATTTGATGGCACCATTTTTTTTTCCTCCCGTGTATAATTTTGCACACCTTCCGTGCCATGCTGCAGAATGCCCGGCTGGAGCCCATAAACACATGCAAACAACAGTGCTTGACTCGGTCTCTGTGGGGAAGAGCTGAGCAGGGTCACGCTGAGTCTCTGGCACTGACTCTCACGGCAGTGTGGAACCGTCCAGCACGCTCTTTGGCGGGCCCTGCTTTTTCGCTCACTAGTTCCACTCTCATCGATTTTACAAATGCTAAGCTGTGTCTCTTGTGACTGATAAAGGCAACCCAAAGTTAGCTGGTATCGTAGGTGGAGGCTGTCATTCCCATGAAGTCTTTTCTGTGAGCGGCACACTGACGTGCGTCATACCTTTTATGGAGAAGTATTCAGAGCACCACCATCTAACAGCTGCCCAAACTGATGTACATCCAAATATGCACACACATATACATACGTTTACACATGTACCCTGCAGAGACCTCACAGTAGAGTCTATAGCCTCTGACCATCTGAAAACCGTTCTCCCAAAGTTAGGGCCATACAGAGGCTGGAAAGTAGAGATGGTAGAATCAGCTTTTTAAAGACGGCAAACATCTCAGGAGTGCTTTCTCCTGGACAAGGAAACAAGGGCTGGAGGAAGGAGCTCAGGGTAGACAGACTGGATTCACAGTGAGCCATTCCTTCCTTCACCTATGTGCGTAACAAATGTGAAGAGTGAAACCCAGTTATAAAAATGTTTTGCAGATGCTAAAATGCTCTACAAATGCAACGCATCATTGCTTGTTTGAAACCCATCTTAACAAAAATAATTTTCTTCTCTGAAACATTGCTCACAATTCTCATGCCTGCCAAGTAGGACCAGGTCTCAGGAGTAAGCAGATGATTAAACCTAGCTGCCATCTCCATTGTGCCTGGCTGCAGCGTGTCCAGGCTCAGAGGGCTGCTTGAAGGGCTCTAGAACCCAGAAGCCCGGCTTCCATTTCACCCCCCCCCCCGCTCTGAGAGGAGCCAGTTCCACAGAGCAGCTGCAAGTGTCCCCCTGCGTTTCCAAGAAAATCCCGCTTTCATTTCTTTCCATCCTCTGCAAGCAGTGAGAGAGCTTTGGGGGCAAAGTTAGCTGAGACACTGGCGAACGTGACCTGCACTTCAATTGGGGGCACTGAAGGGGGGTCTTGGTCTCCTACACACATCGCAAAATAAGAGATGGAAATGTCAGCAGCAGGAAATCTCTCTTTAGGAGGAAACTCAGGTGCCTGCTTTTCCTGTGCTATCATGAACTTCCAGTAATAAAATTCTACTAAAAATAGGTTTACTTAAGATCTCTCACTATGAGTTTCTTAATCTCTCCCTCCAAGCTTGAGAGAATTCAAAACTTCCCCCAATTCCATCCTCTTGTGAATGTTCCCCAAGTCAATTAGGAAAATGAGGTCTTAATGTTTTCTTTCTTTTGGTTATTTATCTATTTCCAAGACTGTAAAGCCCAACATTCAGATAACTGTTGGGAATATATCCCACAAAGGAGCTTACCAGGGCAAGGGAATTAATTACACAGCAACCTTCACCTTGGAGGGTACCAGCAAAAAGAAATGAGTGGCTGCATTTGGCTCCATTGCATCAAAAGGGACAGTTGATAAGACCCTCCCACAGAAGTTCTCCAGTTCCTCTTCCTCTTAAACTGTCAACTTGACATGGTCTAGAGTCACCTGAGAAGAGTCTCAGTTGGAGGTGTTTTGCAGATCGGTTGGCCTGTGGATAGGTCTGTGCGGGGCTGTCCTGTTTGTTATTTGATATAGTAGGACTCTGTCCACTGTGGGCAGCACCATTCCCTGGGCGAGTGATCCTGGCCTGTATAAGAAAAAGCTAAGGATAAGCCCAGGACCATACCAAAAGTAGTGTTCCTCTCTATTTTGTTTGGTTTTGTTTTGTTTCATGTTCCTGTTCAAGTTCTTCTCTTGACTCCCTCAATGATGGACTATTACCTGTAAGCTGAAACCCCTTTCTCCTTAAGGCGCTTTTGTTCAGAGTGTTTTATCATAGCAACAGAGATGAAAAAAGAACAACTGGCATCTCTGAAACATCAGTCTCTCTGATGTTAGGGATGAATTAACATCAGAGGTGCCACTGCTTACAGCTCAGGTGCTTATGCACCCCTGTGTTCCTTGTTACACTTTTCTACGCCCTTGAAAGTTGCTCTAGACCACTATTTCAGGGTAACTTTTGGCCATGAACCTGGTCACCTCCCAACGTAGATGCTCTGGACACAGCAACCCCAATCATCCACCTGATATTTGGTGTGCCTACTCATGACTGAGATGTCTGAATAACTACATCAAGTTCTTAATCACACAGCTCTTCAAGTTGTGTCAGAACCCTCAAAAGGCTCAGAAATCAGCCTTCCTCGAATGTTGAAGCTAAATCCAACTGAGAGTAGACAATCAGAAACACCCACATTGGGGATTTATGCAACTGGCTGGAAACCTCAAAAATCTTAACACTGAAGTAGGTAACACCATCTATTGAGATTAGAAGGCCAACAGTTTGTCAAGGGTCAACTAAGCTAAATTGTGAGACTGTCAAAAGGAAGAACAGAGGTCTTTAAAAAATGTATCTTAATGTCATGGAAAAACCTCAAAATATCTAAAGAACTATCCTCTAAACTAAAGAAGACTAAAGAGACGTGACAACTGAATTTGATGACTGGCTTATATTAGATCTTGGCATATTTTTAATGTCTATAAAATATAGCAATGGGGGGAGGGGTTTCTAAAGAGATGGCTCAGCTGTTCCAAAGGATCCAGGTTCAATTCCTAGTACCCACATGGCAGCTCACAACTGTCTGTAACTCTAAGATCTGATACCCTCACACAGACATACATGCAGACAAAGCATCAATGCACATAAAATAAATAAATTATTTTAAATATAGTAATGGGTTTGATAATTTGAAATGAATTGCATATTAAACAATATTTTATGCAACTGTGAAATCTTCTAGTATAAAGTTACATTGTTTTCACATTTCCTGAAACTTCGATGATAAAGTATTTAGAGATGAAAGATCATGAAGCCTACAACTAACTCTCAAGCAGTTTGACAAAATCAAACACCTGTGTATACATTCTTAGTTTCTTATTGCAGTGATAAAACATTGTGACCAAAAGCAACTTATAAAGGGAAGGATTTATTTCACTTTGCAACTCTAGGGACACACTCCAACACTGAGGGAAGTCAGGACAGACGCTCAAGGAAGGACCTGGAGGCAAGAAGTGAAGCAGAGACGGTAGAGTAGTGCTGCTCACTAGCTTTCTCTACATGGCCTGCTCAGTCTGCTTTTTTCTAGCTCCCAGGACCACAAGCCCAAGGTGATACCATCCACAATGAGCTGGCCCCTCCCACACTAATCACCAATCAAGAAAATGTACCATAGGTTTGCTCACAGGCTAATCCAGTGAAAGCATTTTCTCAGCTGAGGTTCCTTCTTCTCAAATGACTCTAACTTGTGTTGAGTTGACGTTAAACACAGATCCACATGTATGTGTGTGTGTGTGTGTGTACACATTATTACAAGATATTAAGATTGGTGATTCAAAGTTGAAGGTGTATAGTATACCGCTTTTGCAGATTTTTGATGATTAAAATATTTTAAGTGAAAGGTTGGGAACATAGATGGTGTTGCAGTTCTAAAGTCGGTTTTGGCATAATCACTCTTCAGGTGAAAAATACTCATGCCAAAGGATACATGAAACAGATTTGGGTAGGAAAGAAAGTGAAGGTCACCAAGTCAGTAGCCAGTTTACTCTGGAAACAAACACTGAACTCCAGCTTTGTTTGTGAACAATTGAGACCCATTACTTATTCTTTTAAAATAGTGGAATTCTTTTATTGGAGGATATACATTATGCAGTATATCATATAGTACATAGATTATATATATGCATATAAATATATTTAATTCACTCTACAGTTTATATTTAGCATATGTTCACTAATTAACAAAAGGTGGGAAAAGATGATATCAGTCCAAATCTAAAGGTAAGAAGTCTTAAGGAGAACACAGAGCATCCCAAAACTCCTCCCTAAAGATAGCCACCTTGATTCTCCCGTAAGATCTACAGCAGTCAATCCTATTCTTGGTGGCTTGAGGCTGATCATGTTCAACCCAGACTATATCAAGTACAGATCAAGACATAAAGAATAAAGGGTCCTGAGAGAATAGAGATGATACAGTTCTGTATGCACAAGATGAAAAAGCAATTGAACCCAAGCAGAATGGACCAAGACTGCTACAATCAGAAAGAGCATCAGGGCCCTGGATCAGGAAATGAGTGGGAAGAGAAAACTGGGGAGCTCATTTATATTAGATTCTAAAATATACTCTTCTCTAGTGGCCCATGGCCAAATCAGGAAGAACTGTAAAATGGTCACGTTCGAAGGAACTATGTTTTTGTTTGGACAACATACGCCTAGAAAGTGCGTTTGTTGAATAGTGGATCATATTCGTTGACATTGAGAAGTCTTTAAATGTGGGAGTGACTTCAAGTAAGTTGTAAGTCTTAAACAATTTATCCATGTCAATTTTATTTGTTTAGTTTTAATTCACGTTCCTCAACCCCAATGGGTGCCATAGTCTCTTTATAGAACGAGTGAGAAGAGCATGCACAGGAGGAAGCTTGCTAAGAGGCCAGTGGTGGAACACATGTGGTCAGGTGGCCCAGTGGTAGTCCCCAATGAAGGACATAGTTTTGCACTGATTCGATGTGCAGTTTAAAACCAGCTTCTTTCACGTTCTTCACTCTCCCTTCTTCATTCTTAAGTCAGTCTGAATCCACACCAATTAGGGTAGAAGAGCTGTAGTCTTCTTGGCTAAAACAAACACCCTAACTGAACCAAGGAAGCTAAAACAGAGTGCAGGCCTTCTCAAAAAAATCCCATAAGTCCCTCTGAGTGAAATACAGATTCAAAGTTATATTTCAGACACAACATAATAGCCAATATTTCTCGAAAACTTATTAGATGCCAGGCACTTCTTAGACATTACCTCATTCAACTACAAGATAAACATTAACAATCTCATTTCACAAATAAGAAAATTGGAGTCTCAAAGAAGCCAAGTATTCTGGCCAAGACTTCTCAACTAGAAAGTAAGGAGCCAGAATACAAATCTTCTGTTTTTAATTCAATGCCTTATTCAGCTGCCCCAACCATTACATAACATACACACAGGCGGCGGCTGTGGGGGTGGAGGTGAGGGGTGACAGCCAGCAACCCACAGAGGATATCATATATGCCAGGGTACAATCAGAAAGCAGAAACCCCACCGGCGATTTTAACAGAGAGTGTTTACATGGGGAAGTAACTAAATCCCGAAGCTGTTGAGAGATGAGTAGGTAACGCTGAGTAACAAAGGCTGGTAATTATTGAAGGCTCCAGCAGCTCTGAGGCTGGGTAGCCTCATGAATAGGACTGCAGTCATTAGACTCTAGAAGCTTGGCGGTGCCTGGAGCTGGGACTCCGAAATCTAAGGACATTACCCTACCGCGGCTGGTCCAGGGAAGCAGGTATGCTGCTGCTCAACCAATACAGCTTCCAAGGTGAAAGACCTATTTTGTGATGCTCTCAGGGGATCAGGGAAGCACAGGGCAAGTCTGTTCTCCTGTTTTGCTGTCAAAATGCTCCCTCGTTGACAGAAGAGACAAGTGGTTAGCAGACTCTAAAAGGGTGGGTGTGGAGCTGGATGAGAACAGCTTCCTAAGCAGAATAACGATTGTGTAAGTTCCATTCGGGTGCTTTGGGCTAAGGGCAAGAATCAGGGCTGTAATAACATCAGCTGCCATCACTGAGTAGCTGAGATATAACATCCACACCTCCCTTACTGCCCCGGTCATCACTCCTTGCCTCACACACCCCGAGCAACTGTGCAGATGCACAAGCCAGAGTGAATGGATGAAGAATAACTTGCAAAAGGATTAAGAAGATGAAAAACCAGGGATTCAAAGTCAGGTCTGCCTACATATTGAGATCCTATTATTTTTCTGCCACATCCTGTATTAGTTTGCTAGCATTACTGGAACATAGGGTCACCAACCAAGAGGTTTATTTAAAAAAAAAAAGTGTGGGGGGGAGGGAGACTGACAGATGGCCTGGTGGTTAAGAACATTGGATGCTCTTGCAGAGGACCTGGGTTCCCTTCCCAGCACCCACATGATGGCCCACAACCATCTGCAACTCCAGTTTCATGGGATCCAATGCTCTCTTCTGTCTTTCATGGGCATCAGGCATGCACATGGTGCACACACACATATGTAGGCAAACAAACAGTTGAACACATAAAGTAAAAATGAATATTTGTAAAAGAAAACTGCCTGGTCTTTGCAGGTCTGAGTTCAGTCAGATCCCGGGGAAAGACTCTTTCCCTTGTTCTCCTAGCTGTAGTAGCGCTCAGTGTCTCTTGGATGTGTGGCTGCATGCTGCCCATCTCTGCCTGTTTTCATAGGACCATGTCCTCTGCAGATCTAGGATAGATTAGAGTCCACCTTGGTGGTTCCTCAGAATGTTTGGCTTAACTACATCTACAATGATGTTTTTCCCAAATAAGGTAGAATCTCCAGGTTCAGAAGGGATAGAACTTTAGATATATTTGTTGAAGGTCCGTAGTCCAGTACCCATACCACCATACCAGGTACAATGACTCCTGGCTTTTAAATGTCTGGCTCACAAAATCCACTCACAATGAAATCTATATTTTTATAGTATTTTTGGCTTCTAAAGCAATGTCTGGAGGGCAGATATTGTGCTGTTTGGTGTTTATGTCCCCTTAAGTTTTCTATTCCCCTCCCTATAGGCAAGCGTGCAATGACATCTCCAGAAGCTCCTGTTACCTGGAGCAACCAGCCCGTGTTGCTTCGCCTCATCAACTCATGATCTCATTTACCTGGCAACTGCCTCCTCCTTCCTCTGTTCTGCCTTAACTGCTTCCTTTGTCTTGAATTTAGTTAGCATTTGCATCCTGCCATCCCCAAATTTCCTGGGCACAACTGATCCAAGAAGTGTGATTTCAGATGAGAGCGTTCCCTCGGTTATAGGACAGGAGGTTCCCAAAGCCTTCACCCCCACCAGCCCACCCTACTCCCCACCCACCCCATCCTGGCAAGACTCTACCTTCATTCTTAAAACTTCACTCCCTATCCCAGTTGGGAGAAGGGAGTCTTCAAATCCCAATTTCTCTTCCTAGTCGGGTAAGAGGAATGATCCATTTTGCAATTCATCTGAATGGGAACATAATTTGAAAATCTGCATGCCGTGCGCGTACATTTCTTCCCTTCTTCCTTGTGTAAGCTGCAAAACGATTCTCAAGCCAAGTTTAAGACAGAAAGGTACGTTTTATTTTGGAAAACAAATGCGAGCTGAGAGATCCCTAACGCATAGTGAAATGCGTCGCTGACCCCTGGACTGAGGGAATACAAAACACCTTTCTCTCCATGTAAGTGTGCCAGACTCATCTTCCTCAGTACCTGAAGTATTTATTAGCAAGTACTTTCGGCACGCCTTAACACCAAATCCTTTGGATATAAGTTCTGATGTTCGCAGATATTGCTTCCTCTAAGAAAAGGTGTATATTAAAAAGCAAAATCCTGAAAGCCAGCCAAGGTTTTGTTTCTGCCAGGTATACGGATAAGTCACTAATACATGTTGGAGTTTTAATCTTCAGGAAGTATTTTCTGCCTTCTACTGACCCAGCTATTGATAAGACAGTATTAGTCTTTCGCTTTCCCCCAGAAAGTCCCAAGAAATATCTCCTCTGTCGGTGTACAAACTTGACATTTATCAAGATAACCTCTGAGCATTTCCTTTCTTTTCTGCAAGCTCTTCCTCCTGTGTGGGTTCACATTGTGCTTGTCTTTTCTCTTTTCTTTTTGTTCAGGCAGCAGATGAAAACAGCAGAGTGGGTTGTTCCGGCCATGCCACCTGGCAGACTTTTTCTCTGCCCTCCCTGGTTTGCACACTCTGTATTAATGGAAAAGTCATTAAGCCTTCACTACTCCATGGCAAGTTATCAGAGACAGAAAGAAAAAATGCCCAGAATGAAATATCCTATGCAGTGCTATTTCCCTAGTATAGAGCACATTTGGGGTTTGGAAAGGAAGGGTGGTGTATGAGAGAACCATGAAGGGGAGAGGAAGGTTTGTTTTCTTTTGGGAAAAGACATGCTAAAATAGCAAGCCAGAGCTCCACACCGATTCAGTCATACCGCTCAAAGCTGGACATAAACCTTTAACTCTAGTCTGTTGAGAGGAGAGCGGGGTGGTTTTCTGGTTCACTTTTCCAGATCAGCATTCCTGTACCTCTCTCACTTCCTTCAGGAGCAGCAGCTGTGCAAGATTCATAGTCCTCATAAAATTCACCCGAAGACCCTCAGCCACAGGGATGTGTTCCTGGGTTGTCCTTTTGTTTCTTTGTTTGGCTTTTGTTTTGTTTTTTTGCTTTTGTTTTTGTTTTTGCTAACACTTCCATTCCGCTAACAGCACAGACACCTCTTCCAGGCAAGTTCCTTGTCTTCAGGTCCAGCCTAGACAACTTGATAAACACTGGCCAAGGACAACGTGACTGAATAGGTAGTTTGTGAAGTCCAGGACTTGTTGGTACAAGAAAGATGAGAAACAGGGGATGAGGGTTACACATTCTCTGTTCTTCAGAAGAACCATGTTGTTTCTTGTGTTCTCCCTACCTGAAATGCTCCTCTGCCTTCTACTGCTGAGAGAATCTCACCAGCCTTGAAGGATGTCCAATTAATGTCTGCTAGCAAAATTCCTGATGCTCAGAGGTATAAGTCCAAGTTCTTGGAAAAAAATTGTTTGGATGATTGTAAAAACAAAATAACAACAACAAAGACAAAGTGAGAAGAATATGGTGGATAACTTTTGTGAGAGTGTGATATGGCAACGCAGAAATAGAAACTTTCACGTGGGTGTTTGGTATCTGTGGCATCTCTGAGCTGACATATGGGAAAGAGGCCATGTAAAGATGGAGGCAGAGTTCAGAATGATGTAACCCCAAGATATTTTTATGTCAACTTACAAGCTAAAGTCACCTGAAAAGAGGAAACCTCAATTGATAACATGCTTCTATAAGATCAGGCTGTATGCAAACAGACCTATACAGCATTTTCTTAATTAGTGATTGATGTAGAAGGACCAGCCCATGGTGGGTGGTGCCACTATTGGTTCTGTAAGAAAGCAGGGTGAGCAAACTATGAGGAGCAAGCCAGGAAGCAGCACTCCTCCATGGCCTCTACATCAGTTTATGACTCCATGTTCCTGCTCTGCTTGAGTTCCTGTCCTGAATCCCTTCAATGATGAACGGTGGTGAGGAAATGTAAGCTAAGTAAACTCTTTCTTCCCCAACTTGATTTTTGTCATGGTGTTTCTTCCCAGCAATAGAAACTTTGACTAAGACAGTAAGAACAGCAGGCATTGCTATGAGCCTCCACAAGAAGAGGAGACAGGCACGGAACAGCTTCTCCTTGGAGTTTCCAGAAAGAATCAACCTTACTAATGCCTTTATAGCACACTTCTAGCTTCTAGACAGTGAGAAAAAATGTATTTTTGTTGTTTTAAGCCACCAAGTGTATGGTAATTCGACATGGTAACTCCAGTAAACAAATAGAAACTTTAGCCTGGGCAGTGAGGAAGGGTTTGGTTTAATGAGTACCATTATAATCTACAATGGATTTAATAATCAATTTGATAACTATAATGGTTAATACCATAACTTGATAGATCTATAATCATGTAGATAAGCCTCAGCAACTCTAGTAAACAAATAGAAGCTTTAGCCTGGACAGTGAGGAAGGGTTTGGTTTAATGAGTACCATTATAATCTACAACGGATTTAATAATCAATTTGTGAGAGAGAATTTAGATGAGGTTGCTTGAGCTGAGAAGGACCTAATTGTAGAAAGTATCATTCCATAGGCTGACACCATGGAATAAAGAAAAAGAAATCAAGCTAAACACTTGCATTCATATCTGTACTTCCTGGCTCTAGGGCACAACGTGATGAGTGCCTTCTATTCCTGCCTCCCTGACATCCTGTGGGGACGGACTGTACCCTCAAACCATGGACCCAAACAGGCCCTTCCTTAAGTCAGCTTTGTCACAGCGGTGAGAAAAGTAACTAACACAGCTAACTCATGGGAAGTCTACCTGCCAATCTCTCTTTCCTCCCTGCTTTCGGTGCAGTGGAAACCACAAGCCAGTAGCCATGATAGGGAGTACACAGATGACAATGGAGAGGGTCCACAGGAAGGAAACCAACTCTGTCAGCCAGAGAGGAATCAGCAAGGGCTGCCCAGAGGTCCCTGTGGATGAGTGAGTCCCACAGAGCTTGACAAGCAGGGCCTTCAGGGTAGCCTCTTCCTTTTCCATCAGCTTCCAGGTACGACAGCCAGCATTTTTTCCCACTCAAGTGGAGCATGCTCGCACGCTGTACAGCAATATTTTGTAAGCTTCAGGATATCTTGATGGCTTACTGAACATCCTGAGATTTACTGATGTGGCTAACAGATAATATAAGAGAGATAACAGATGAGATGGCTTGGTGGGTAAAGGCGCTTGCGGCCAAGCCTGAAGACCAGAGTTCAATCCCTAGATCCCGCAGAGTGAAAGGCGAGAACAGACTACTACAACCTATACCCTGATTTGGACATGAGCAGCACACCTTACGGTGCGCACTCCCCACCCCACGAAAACGTTAACAAATGTAGTCTTTTTTAATTTTAACGTAAAGGACGGAAGGTTGCTACTTTCCTCAGTCAGTGTGGCTTCAGTCTCTGTCTCAGGGCTAAGACTTCAAGAGGGACTACTTGAGATACAAGTGGAGTGAGAGGTTCACCTCCACACAGAGGTGAACTTACAAGTGTGTTTGGAATCAAGTGAGAGAAGATTCTTTTCTGTGAGACTCCTTCTAACCTTTCATATGCTGACTTACAACAGCACACTCAGCACGGGGACTGTCACACACGTGTTTCCCAAGCCTTCGGACTCCACAGCTCGTGGGCAGCGTGCTCTCCCCCCAGCCTTCATGGGATATTTTTCGACACATTTTTATCCTAGAAAACAGAGTCAAGTCAGCAAATGCAAGATCCAGACTGGGAACAGAGTAAAGGAAGCAAGCCCTCCAGCCTGCGAGATCTAGCTCTTCATGCCCAATAGCATTTGGCTAGGAGATTGAAGGAACTGTTAATATTGATAATTACAGTAATAACAATATACACTCAGCCCGTCCATGACCACAGGCTCCACAATTGGACATTCAATCACCCTCACCCTGAAAACATTTGGGGAGGAAAGCGTCTGTATTGAAGATGTACAGAACTCCTTTATCCCATAAACAATAGGGAATAATAAATCAGCTGCAGGGCATTTTCATCATATTGAGCAGTAAGAGAAATTTAGAGATCATTTAAAATAGCTGGGAAAATGTGCTTAGGCTACATACAGCCTCACTTTCCATGAGAAACCTGAGCATCTGCAGGCTCCAGTATCCTGGGGAGGGGTGTCCTGGAATCAATCTTCCAAGGATGTCCCCCAAGTCGGTAACTATATGTGTAGCTTCTTTTAATTCTTAAGGGAATGGTGTGGCACGTGCTATCGTATGCATTTTATCCCTGAATAAACAAGACCCAGACAAATTAAAGCATTATCCCAAGGCCCTAGAGCTGGACCTCTGTGCTCTAACTTCTGGCCCTGTTTCCTCCAGAGGCTGGTTGTCCCCTAACACTGTTTGACAGAACATTCTAGAATGATTGGGTGTTCCACATCTGAACAGTTTAATAGTGCATCTACCAGCCCAGTGTGACTTCTGAGCATGTGAAGTGTACCTAGAACAAGTGAGCTTCTAATTTTTTTTCCTTTCATTTTAATCGATTTATCTGCATGTGGCTAGTGGCTGCCATTTGGGACAGCATGGAACCTTAACTTTAAACTGATCTCCTCAAAGTGTTTCTGGGTCGGCCGCTCCTGTATTTCAATAAGAACTTTCCCCATAGCCACCCCTTCTCTAGGCTCAAGCCCCAAGCCCATGTGTGGCCAACCATGAATAATCACTGAGTATTTCAGGGTCCCTTGGAGAGGGAGCTGAGCCTGCACACGCTCAGGGCTCATAGACAGTCCTTACGGTTTGTGAAGTCCTCATGTCAGTTTGATGCCCGGCCCAGCTGATGGTCAGTCATCCCCCGAAGGGCCTTAATTTTCCCCATCAGCCTTACTATGTCCATGTACTGGAGGCTGTGAAGGCAAAGCATAATCTGCCTCCTTTAAGCCATTTTCACACCTATAACTTCATTCGTTAGCCTGGGTCATAAGAAACCAGAATGAATAAGAAACGGGCTTTGAAAAGAATGAAAGAAAAGGAACATGGTATCACTTACTACGTAAATGCAGAGGACAGGCCCACAGGACAGTCCAGCGCAAAGCTTTATTTCATTTGGTCAGTACAAATGTAAGCAAATAAAACATAATTCTTGTTAAAACTCATCGGCTTTCAAGTATTTAAACACAGTGAGATTTCTTGTGTGTGTGTGTGTGTGGTGTGTGCACATATCCATGTAAATGGAGGTGCAAACGTGAGGGTACATGTGTACATAGGTGCTCATGGATAGAGGTCAAAGGGCAACCTCTACGGCTCTCCCTCAGATGTCCTCCACCTTGTTTGTTTGAAGCAGGGTCTCTCATTGGCCTGTGACTGTTGAAAGCCTGGCTCGTGAGCTGTAGGGATCAGCCTGCCTTCACCTGTCCATTACCCCATTTATAAGCACGCACCACTCACACCACCTGGCCTTGGTTTTGTTTTTTGTTTTTTTTGTTTTTTGTTTTTATTTTTATTGGTTTTTTTTTTTTAACGTAGGTTCTGGGACTTGAACTCAGTCCATCATGCTTATCTGGAAAGCACTGTCTTCATCGAGTTACCCCAGCCCCTCAGAGAAATGTCTAATAGAATTCGTTTTCACACTCCTCCTGGTGCTACCTTGTAATGTCCAATCCCGTGGGCATTGCTTGCCTCAAGCCCTATGATGACTGCCTGCTGAGACGGTTCCCCACACACAGTCCCGATTTCTCCAGTGCCCTTCTTTGCTCACCGGGCTAACCTGGCCAGCATCTGCAGGCTTTCCTGGGCACAGGCCTGAGTAGTATGCCTCTGGGAGGGCCTGAAACGACACCACAGCTCAAATCAGCTCCTCATGTTGTGGTGACCCCCCCCAACCAAAATTATTTTCATTGCTACTTCATAACTGTAATTTTGCTACTGTTATGAATCGAAATGGTACTGGATATCTGATATGCAAATCCTGTGAAAAGGTCATTCAGTCCTCAAAGGGGTCTCGACCTAGAGCTTGAGAACCCCTGGGGTAGAGGGAGGGCAAGGAGAGGAGCTAGAATGCCTCGAAATGCCAGAGCCCACCTTGCTTGTCCTGCTAAATGACTATTTGCTTGTTTGCTTGTTTTTTAATAGCTTGAGTAACCATGCCCCTAAATCTTTTTTTGTATGTTCTCTTCCAGCAACTTAAACTCTGGCAACTGCATA
>CM053745.1:24717243-24778166 GCA_028658305.1 Pachyuromys duprasi | reverse complement strand
TAGTGACTCAGATATCATATTTCAACGTGACTGACTGTTCTCACCAATAAAAATGACTGTTATGAGGCTTGAACGCACGGATTCTAACACCCTCGATGCTGCTCTGGTGCTCCTTCAAAACCCAAATCTGTTCCCACCGAATTCAGTAGTAGAATTGCTGGACCGTATGCTTGAGTAGATTCAAATCCAAGCCCAGCCAATCTCCAAAACAGAAGTGCCATTTAACTTTCCTGCCAGCAGTATGTGAGAGCCTGCCTTCTTCCCAGCACTTACTTTGATAAACCTTTCTCAGCTCGGCCACGCTAATAGACGTGTCCTGGTGTCCCCACACAACTTGTTGCTGATGCTGGCTCTCACTTCCTCAGATCTGAGCCCCACCATTGCCTCCTTGTAATTTGACTCACTCCTATTTGACTTCAGTACCGATGGGAGCCTGCCTGGACTTTTCTTCAAGGTCAAGTCTAGTTGTCACATCGTCCGTTACAACCTCTCCTCAGGTGTTTTATGTCATGGTGTCTATGAGAATATTTTTGTCTATTCCCCTTACTTGGCTCAGAGCATCTTTAAAGACATGGCCTGCCTTATTATGTTTCTAATCCCTATGGCAGGGCTTGGTGAATATTGCTGAGTAGGCATTTAATCTCTGAGTGAGTGAGTGAGTGAGTGAGTGAGTGAGTGAGTGAGTGAGTGACTGAGTGACTGAGTGGACGCATGCAGAAAAAAATCAAGTGAGCTATTTGAGAAGAATTCTGTGGGGATCCCATGAGCTAAGACGCGTGACTCCCTGTGTTCTGGCATGTGAGCCTATGGGAACATTTGATTTGGCTCTGTGATGTGGTTGCATGGCCAAGCCTACGCCCTTTGAACCTCTGCCTCCATCCCTGGGTGCAGCCAGCGGACCTTTGGCAGTCCCAGTCTTGGAATCTGGAAACAAGGCTTCCACGATGATGTGCCCAAGAGTCCATCAAGAGAGCCTGGATCCAGGGAAACCCGCGCTGACAGCTCAGAGCAGCCCCCATGGCTCACCTCCCTCTGCCCAGTGTAGCGTGTCTTTCCCATAGCACATTTCACCACTAAGTAAAAACAGTCGTTAATTGAATGAGGTAACCCAACTGCATTCTCATTGCCAAGCACACCTGTGTTCTCAGAATACGCTTTCGTCCCTAAAGATACTGACAAGAAAATGCCGCTGCTGTTTGCTTGGGCAGACACGAAGAACCTCTGCCCCCACAGAGACTGACCCAGGACCCAGGCACTTATTTGATGGCACAGAATTCGAGACAAGAGTTTTCACGGTTTCGAAGTGCTCTTCTCACCCTTGCTAGAGCTCTCAGAAGAAACCTCTCCCCCATCACCACCTCATCACTTTATCAGGTCCCCCTTCCACCTTGGCAACACCACCTCCATCCTGGAAGTCCACGTGGGCAGAGAATGGCAACTTGCCTAGATGTCCCTTCTAGGAAGGAAAGGAAGGAAAACGTTTCTCACTACATCATTCCCTTGCTCTTCATCTCTCTCTGTTCTAAAAGCATTTTCTTCTGCTGTGGCTGCCAGCCATCATAAGAGCAGCTCATCCAGCAGGCAGTCATTGTCACTGTCTGACACCTGGGTGTTTTTACCTAGAAAAGTCTGACCACAGGGAGGAACTTCTTCAAGTCCATACTCAGGGGTAAATGCAGGAAACTCTTACAGTGGGTTTGGGGAAAGCTGGCAAGAGGCTAGAATACTGTAAAATGTTTAATGTCGTAAGGGAAAATTCCTTTGTTTACTCCTTTGTTTGTTGGTACAATCCAAATAGACCTATGGCCTCCTGGGAAATTGTCAAAGCTGGTCTCCTCTCTAAAATTGGCCCAGGGCTTCAGCTCTATCAAGGACTCCAAGTCTCTTGACACCATGTCCTACCTGCCCTAGAGACTAATGCAGAGCCACAGGGAGCTTAGAAAATGGTTCTTTTGGGAGAGAGCCGGAAGGATGGAAAGTCCACTCTCAGCAATGCATCCTCTGCAGAGTCAGCCATGTGAGCAAACAGGCTTGCAGACGGTGAGTGGCGCGAAAGATCTTGGACTGCTTGCTCTTGTATTTTCCTAAAATATCCAGTGACCCGTGAGCCTGAGCTGCACACCTGCAGCAACCTGGGAACTGCTATTTTAACAAAGCACAGCTTAGCAGACAGGCTGCGCATGTTCTGTGACTTGAGCCAGCCCCAGAGAGATTCCAGGCAGCGTTTTACAGGTGGCTAACAACGTTCAAGTTCAAATCAGCAGGGTGTTCCAAACACAAGCCTCTCTGAGAGTGAGTGCACTTCTCACCTGCTCACCTCAGCTCACGTCGGGATGCCCTGCCTCCCGGGATCTGAGAGGTGTGTTTTGCTGGGCATACAACAGAGTGCTTAACATGTTCAGAGATGTTATTGTCTAACCTAGGCTTGCTCTGTTTAGTCTGTTGACATAACTCTTACACAGAACAAGAGAGGAATGCGCAATAGGACAGGAAACGCACCCGCTCATTCCACCAGTGTCTAGGGCGGAGCTCTACTCTCTGGATGATGCAATGGGGGAATACCAGATGACTAAAGCATGGGTGAATGGGGCAGATGTGAAAACAGATAAGTAAAATAACACAGCCAAATGCTGACTAAGGTTTGTACTGATGACTGAGGGAACACAAAGAGGAGATAATGGATTTTGCCAGAGGGAGTCAAGATAAGTTTCATAGGGGAGTACCTCCAAAGTACAACATACCAGGTAAGCTAGAGGAAAAGGAATGATATATACAAAGACAGAGAGGAGTAAAATCCCCTAAGATGTTTGCAGTGCCTGAGGTACAAGTTAAGTGTGACAGAGCAGATGTGAGTCTGGTACCCTAGGATGGGTTCACTATAGGGTCTATAGTAAATTCTTTGGGTAATAGAAAAACAACAGAGGGTACCAAGCATGGCTATTACTTACCAGATTTTAGAAAGACACATGAGGCAACAAGCAAAATGTGGATGGAGAGAAAAGGTCAGAAGTTTGTATCAAGGGCCAAATAGAAGAAAATAAACGCCTACAATAAATTAAGGCTCTATTTTTGTGACAAAAGATGCAAGAAAACCTTCTTAAAGGAAGAAAATTTTGTCTTGGCTTACAAAATCTTCAGTCAGTGATCATTGGCTCCATCTGGTTGAGTCAACGGTAACACCAAAAAAAAAAAAAAAAAAAAAATCATGATGGAGTACATGTTGTGAATCAAAGCTGCTCACCTCATGGCAGCCAGGAAGCAAAGAAGGAGTGAAGCAAGAACCAGGGTCCCCATGTACTTTTCAAGAACATCATCCTCAGGAACCCAGTCTCTCCCAGCAGGCCCACCTCCTAATACTTCACCACATCCAACAGCATCACCACCCGGTGACCATATCAACAACATATGAGTTTGGGTCTCAGGGTCTCAAGCTGAGACCCTTCCTATTTGCCATACCTCCTGAGTCCCTGGGGCAGACAAGGTCATGGGAAGAGCTACTGCAGTGAACACTTAGGGCTTCACATGAGTGCCCAGGATGGGCAGGGATCCTCCCGTGAATGTCCAGGGAAACTATGCCCATGTCAGTATGGCAAATTTAAGGAGTAGAGGTGGGGAAAAGTTGCTCTAGGAAAGCCCTGCCCCACCTGAAAGAGTGCCCAGGGAAGCTGAGAGTTATTTGGACCCTTTCCTGTCCTCCAATCTGAGGAACTTCAATCTGTAGGGCTGATTGTGGATTTGCATAATTAGCCACCCTCATTGGCCACAAACCAGCGACAGCCCTAGCTATGAGAAGACTGAAGTCCCTGTCTGACATCTAAAAGGCTCCAGTCTGAAAAATCTGCAATGTAAATGTCTACAGGCATTGGCGGGGGGGGGGGTGTTGGGGGAGGGGGAACACACAGGAACACACCAAGATACAGGTAACCTGGGCAAAGGATATGGCCCTGAGTAGGGGTAGTAAAAGGACTTCCCGAGGGTGGTGAGAGGAGATGAGCATCTCACTGTGTGTTTACCGCAGCCTGAGCAGAGTAAGGAGGGCATTCTTACCGTGTGTCAGCATCACGGTGGGAAGACAGGCACAGGAGCCAAGGCCTCAGACGGAGGGACAGCTGTGCTGGAAGCTCCAGCCCGGTAGGCGACAGAAGAGGTCTCACTGGCGGAAGGGGAGACCCTTGAGACTATCCCTACAGGGCAGAGCAGACTGGGTTTTCATTTAGCTTGTGGGGAGCTAGCCAAGGTATCTGAGCGTAGATCTGGCTCTGGAGAGAGAGCCATTTAGCAGTAAAACTGGGATATATATAGGCCAAGCAGAACTGACAGACAAGATCAATGAGGTGACCACCAAAAGATGGAGTGGGGAAATCTATGACTTTTATTAAGTCATGTGCAGGGCTAAGCCGTTTTCATACAACTGCATATGAAAGAACTTATTGTTCTGATTTTATAGTTAGCCCAGGGGAGACTCAGTGAGTTCAGGAACACTCCTACGTATGGTAAGCCAAGATTCACACCCCGTTCTGTGGGATTTCCAAGCCCATATGTCACTTGGCTGCACTAGAGGACAGGGCTAACGACCTAAGGAAATGATGCTCCTCCCAGACTGTGGGATACCTCCGTGGAGCTTTTAAGGTCATGACGCCCAGGTCCAAGTGTGGTAGCACCTTTCGCTTAAGCACTTACAAGGCAGGGGCCAGCATGAGCTCCGGGCCAGCCTCATCTAAACAGTGAGTGCCAGGCAAGCCAGACGCACACACTGAGGTCCCATATGTATAAACATACAAACAATAATAAATATAAACAAACAAATAAAAAAAATATATATAAATGCTCCTGGTACCCAAGGCTGGAAGAACAGCTCAGCTGGCATTGTATGGCTGTGCAAGCATGAAACCCGAGTTCAATCCTTAGAATCCATATTTAAAAAAAAAAATCCCAATGTAATGGCTCACACCTGTAATCCCAAGAATTTAGGAGGCAGAGACAGACAGAATCCCTGAGGATTTCTGGACAGCCAGTCTAATCTACCTGGAAAGTTCTGGGATAGTTAGAGAATCGGTCTAAAAGTTGTCCTCTGACCTACACACGTGCACACATATACACACACACATACATACCCAATGTACACCCATGCACAAATGTTCCCACACAAAGATAATCATGACACCCAGAGTTTACTACACACTCATGAACTGCAGCCCCCCAGCAACTGGTATTTATTTAAAAGCTCCCAGATGATCCCACTGTTCAACATGCAGCCAAATTTGGGGACAAAACTGTAATCCATGTTGCAAAGGAAGACTTGACTGATAGCAGTTCTGGAAAGATCTGAAGCCTCAAGCCCGGAGCAGTGGCACAAGCCTGTAATCCCAGCATTCAGGGAGGCAGAGGCAGGTGGATTGATGTGAGTTCAAGGCCAGCCTGGTGTACAAAGTGAGTCCAGGACAACCAGGGCTACACAGAGAAACCTTTTCTCAAAAAAAATAAAAATAAAAATAAAAATCAGGAGGTGCAAAGGCAATTTCAATATTTCTCTCTTAGATGAAGACAGAAAAGGGTGCTGGTGGAGAAAAAGGAAATTATTTTCCTTGATAACTTTATCATTTCAATGTGACATTCAGATAGAAATGCCGCACCTGCACTTGAAAAAGTGAGCCAGAAGCTTCAGAAGAGTCAAGGTCAGCACTTCCAACAATGGCATGTTCTGTCCGATTAGGTCAGTTAGCAAAGCTCGCCAAGGACAGCCAACCCACTTTCTGAATACGTGCAAGCCCCTTATTAATTAGGCCATTATTAAATAATAAGCCCTCACAAATACCGAAATTATATTTCCAAAAATAAATTCTCAGACCTCATTTAATGTTTATTTTAGTTATGTATATATGTGTGTGTGTAATATATACATGTGTGAATACAGGTACCCAGAGGGTCCAGAAAAGGATGTGGGGTCCCCAAAAGCCAGAGTCACTGGTGGTTGTGAGCATCCGACTTGGATACTAGGAAATGAACCTGGGTCCTCTGCAAAAATCACTTTGTGCTCTTAGCCACTTAGCATCTCTCCAGCCCCAGATCTCATCACTTCACAATTACTTTACTGAACTTTACTATTAGGTAATAGTATAATTAGGTAATACAAGTTGGTTACTTCTGCCTTGTCTGAACAGTGGGCAGACCAATGAGGACCTGCTGAGTGCCTTTCTGAGCTCTGCCATCATCTGTCACAAGTAGCCGTGGTGAGGAATATTGGCCTCATGAAGACTGGACTACACTACAGATCGGGGCGTCTACGAAGTCCCTGCCCAAAAAGGCCAGTGTTATTAGCAACAGCACACCATGGCCGCCAGAGAAAACAGCTTATGCGGATGCTCAGAGCTTACGAGGATGCTCATAGAACTTGACTATGGTAAAAACAAAAAGAACAAGACAGAAAGTAGAGCTGTGCGACTCAAGGATAGACCGACACTAAAAACAGCTCTCCCTTGCCTAAATTTTCCCCCAGCACAAGCTTTTTATACTGCTCCAGCCCTTTGAGATTGCTACTATTTCAAATAAATGTTTTCTTTAGCTCCGTGCATAAGGCCTCCCCAGCCAGAGAAGACAGCTTATATGAGCAGCACGTGACATCACTAAGTATATAGCACTTTCCCTTTAAGGCAATCACGGGGATTCTCTTTATCCCTGTGAACACACTGGTGAGGAAGCAGAATGGCAGAGAAAATGGGAAAGAATAAAAAGGGTGTTAGTTAGAAATCACAGCGTTTCCTACCCTCACTGCTATTAAGAAAAAAAAAAACTAAACAAACGAAAACTCCCCCTCCCCCATCCTAGGAACCTCTGCTTCAGGACCACAGGATACCTTAAAAAGATCTGGATCTGGTCTCCCATGGGCCGAATTTCCCACTGTCTCCCATGTCCCCTGGGTCTCTGGTTTTCCCCTAACCTAGGACAGACTAAGGCTGCAGACTCCAAATGCTCAGAAGGCTCACTAGGGAGCTGGGGCCTGGAGAGAAGATGGAGCCCTGGATTAGGGGGTCTTTTAAGCTCCTCCTACTCCACCAGCTGAATTGGCCCACCAAGGTCGTACCCACCTCTTGCCCATCCCAAGCTGTCCCTTCCAAGGGTTCTGGGTGCTTTCGAAGTGGCCTTTGGAAATCTATTGCATTTACACTTAGTCTCTGGCCCATTTTCCCAGGACTCATCTGCGCTGCCCGCCAAGCAGAAGGCACAAGGTCACTGATAACAGGGATCAAGGTCAAAGCCACTGAAACAGAGGGCGTGGGCTCCCAGGACAGATAAAGGGACTGAGAAAGGCAGAGACAGAAAACAAAGAGGGAGAGGCTAAAGGAAGAACCGCAGAGTCAGAGGGGGTTTCCAAGCAAAGGCACTGTTTTGTCTGGGGTTGTTTTGATCTAAGAATCTGAAAAATCTGTTTGTTTTCCATTGCTGGGAGGGCAGGGCTGTGGGGTTTTTGTTTTTCCATTGTTGTTGTTTTTTTTTTTCAAGTAAATTTTCCTGAGAGTTAATCCAGAGTCCCACCCAAACCAGACCCATACACTCTTGTAAATCCCAGCAACGTCTGGGAACAGCTAGGCTAGTGGATGTTGAGCTGAGCTGAGCCCAACTATGTCTGGCGGAGATATCTCAGAACCCAGCAAGGTTGCCCAAGTGCCAGAGATAGCAACTAGTATCCCTCCAGGCTGCCTGGACTGAGCTTCTCATTCAGGGAATGGGAAATGCTGGGTGAAGAATTTCTCTCAGGGGCCCGCAGAGCTACTCGGGGGACTTTTGAAGAAGTCAGTTGCCTTCACAGGACATGCATTTCTTTAATAAGCTAACTGAGAGGAATTGCCCAGAGCTGGGGAGAGGGCTCAGTAGATGAAGTACTTGGCAAATGTGAGAATCCGGACTCAGGGCCTAAAATACACATAGCGCAGCACACGCTTGTCATGCGGGTGCTCCCCATGGCAAGATGGGAGGTGACGGAATGACACCTCCTCATCCCACCCCGGAAGTTCACGGCCAGTTAGCCTGCTCCGAAAGACTCCATTTCCAACAAGGTAAAAATCAAGAGCCAACACTTGAGGTTGTCCTCCAAGCTCCACATGTGCACCGTGGCATGCCCACACCAGCAGCCATGCACACAAAAATACACACACACACACACACACACGAGAGGGTGGGAGGCACTACCCCAGTGGATGATGGGAGAGGAGAAACAGTCCCTCTTTCCCCAACTCCATCACAGCTTCTGCAGAGGGTGCCAGAGGACCAGTTCTGAAGTCATTCACGGGAAGGGGGTTGGGGTGGGGTCTGGCTTGAGCATCTGCTCCCTTCATAAGCAAAATCGCCAAGAGAGACCCAGGTGCTCGTGGGCTTACAGAAGATGGATTCTAAGGCCCCTTTGTAAGGTGCATCCCTAAGCTCTCTAGAATGAGGGAATTCTGCTCCTACTCAGTAAGGGAGACCAGTTGGCCTTCTTCCTCCTTTGCTTAAGATGTGTAAAGTGAGTCTAGCTGCCACTCTGTAGAGAGGAGTTTTACAACAACCGCCACAATGGAAAAACGTTCATTTAAGATCTTTGGCCACTAAGGCAAAGAGGCCCAGCCCAGCTATCCAGAAACTTCTAGAGCCTCTTGCCTACATAAAGGGTAAACAGCTGAGCAAACACTGATAAAATGGAGCTGTCAGCCAAAGAAATGGAATATAAACAAAGGCCTGTAGAAAAGGTAGTGGGTGAAAGGCAGAAGAGGCCTTTGCTTGGGCCCAGGGATGCTTGGGAGGCAGTTAGCAGGAGTTGGGATAGGGTATGGTTGGGGGGGAGGGGCAGAATGCAAGACTTTGCCCCTTACTTGTTACTCAAGACATTCCTAAAGTCACAAAACCAGCAGAAAATTTCTCTGAGAATTTCCCTCACCAGCACACAAGGCAATCCCTCTCTCCCTTCACCATGTTTTCTCTTCTGTAAGGAGCCTTCTATTGTGTTTCTATCAGAAGGAAAGAACAGGACTGATGATAAATGTGGGGCTAAGGAAAATCGCAGTAAGATGGAGTCTCCAAGCTTGCCCCCACCCTCAGTTATCTTGGCTGGATCCCTGATTCTGTCAGTTCACAGGCTCTAACATAAAAGGCAGGAAGTTACACACGCTACACAAAGCTCCTTAGATGTCAGGAAATTAACCTGGGAAATCAGAGCCAACAGCCACTAAAGGCGTTGCAGCCTGAGTTCAAAAATCAGTACATCAAAAGGTCTTTGCTGGGAACCCCAGGCTGAGCCCTGCCAAGCTGCACACCCCTAAAAACTCCAGGCAACAGAGCTGCATGCCCAAAAGATGGGCATTTTTCGTGTTGTAAGGCTTAATCCTCAATCAGATCTACAACTTCTAACTTTGTTTTGCCTTAGAGGCTAGAATGCCTGCCCTTGGCAGACGGTGGCCCAGGAAGAGCAGCTGGCTGGCCACTTCTTTATAAGGGAAGATAAACAGGGGTCCAGCAAGGGGCCCCAGAAGAAACAAAGAAAAGCCTTAAAAGGAGAAGGGGGTGAGGCTGCCTGAGAATTCTGACCTTCCCAGCTAAGAAAACAAACTGCCTTGTGGAGGATAGAAGGTCAGACCCGAGCAGACCTGAAGGCTGTGAGAATCATTTATGCACTTAGCGATAACAACAGCGTCCTGAGTCTCCCTGCTCTTATCTTTACAACGAAGGGCTTAGACTAAGTGCCATGCCGTCCTGGGGCGTGTGAACAACCTTAACATTTAAGTCCACCTGAATGGCCGAGGGCTTTCTACACCACCTCCCTGCATCTCTAGCCCATAGGATGCATGGGACACAGACAGAAAATGGAGGCACACGTTAAGGGAAAAGGGCTTGCCCAATGTCACACACTGAACCCTATTTTACTCACTCGTAACCCCATGGACAGTGATAGTGGCATAAGACAATGGCTCATAAATAAGCTTTCAAAGGTTTGCAAGAAAAAGCTCACCATGGTACCATCTCTGGCCTTTCAAAATCAAAACATAGAAAGGTCAGAGGGGCTCAGTTCGGGTTGTGGATCTGTCAAGAAACAGCACAGAAAATGCAAAACCCAAGCTCAAAGCCCTTTTCCTAAGTGGGAGGAGATAGCAAGCTGCAGCAGCTAGGGGTGTGCTGGCTAGCTTTACGTCAGCTTGACGTAAAAACGCCTCCATAAGACCAGGCTTCAGGCAAGCCTGTAGGGCATTGTTTAAAATTAGTGATTGATGCAGAAGAGCCCAGCCCATTGTGGGTGGGGCCATCCCTGGGCTGATGGTCCTGGGTTCTATAAGAAAGCAGGCTGAGCAGGCCAGGGGGAACAAGCTAATAAGCAGCACCCCTCCATGACCTCTGCCTCAGCTCCTGCCTGCAGGTTCCTGCCCTGGTTAGGTTTCTGTCCTGTCTTCAGTGATGAACAGTGCTGTGGAAGTATAAGCCAAATAAATCCTTTCCTCCTTAGCACTTTCAGCCATGCTGTTTCATCACAGCAATAGAAACCCTAAGACAAGGTGGGAGAACGGAACACTGCTCATCTGCTCCTCACTCTATGACTTCAGGTTCCTTCCCTCCTTAGAGTGGGGGCCCTATGCTGTGGGCCAGAGGGTCTCCACTCAACACTGATTCCGCTAGAGTCACTTTGCCAAAGCAAATAAGAGTTGCTCTCCCTCCTGGAAAATACCACAGGCCTGAAGCCGTACAACCGCTGGATCTGTAATGGTTCCCAAGAGGCAGAGGAAACAGAGTGTGCGTTGACAGGGAGGGTGGGGTTACCAGGAACTTGCTCCTGCAATTATAGAGACCACAAGTCCTAAGAGTCACAGGCAGGATGCTGGAAGCCCAGGAGAACTGGTGAATTAGAGCGGTGTTATAATTTAAAGGGCTGTCAGGCTCAGCGGGTACACACACGCGCACACACACACTTTACTGCTTTACTCAGTGTGTTGACTTTCCATTGCTAAGACAAGCGACTCAAGAAAAATCAACTTAAAAGATTAAGAGGTTTATTCTATGTCGTGGATTTTAGTGGAGTGTCACTTAGTCCTGCTGATGGCAGGGCATATCATGACAGAAGCACCTGGCAAAGGAAGCCTGTTCAACTCATGGCAGTTGAAAAGCAAAGAAAGAGCCTGAGTCCCCATCCCCTTTCCAAAAACTTCCCACCAATGACTTAACCTTCTCTTACTATGCCTCACATCTAAAGAGTTCAACACTACCTCCAAGAAGCCGAGACACATCAGCTCTTTAGAGACATTCCCATTCTAAACTACAGCACTCAAACAAAAACACCCTGTAGAAATACCCAGGATAGTGTTCATTTGTCAGTTTGGGCAGCCCTGGTTCAATCAAGTTGACACATAAAATGAAACATAACAGTCATGTAGAGAAGGGCCAAATCAGCACAGGAGCAAGCCAAAATCAGAGGAGACTGAAGGAGAAGGTGCCAAAGGTTACCAGAAAAGTCAACTTCGAGAGAGTTGGACCATTCTATGTGAGAGACAGAGGGGAGAGATGGATCAGGTGCTATCTGGAGCCTTTCCAGGTCCATGAGATACCTCGCACCCTCCCATCCTCATCCGTAATAAAGTTCTGTGAGTGGGGCTCTTTTTCTGACTGAGCTACCCCGGATTAAAGCAAGGGCATCATGAATCTCCACACACAATCAGGTAACCCTATAGCGGCCTTATGCTGCTTTGTGGGTTCTTTTAACCTTTCCATCCTTCTGCACCCTTTTACCTCTTTCCTTTCAACCCCCTAAGACTATATAGGAGAGAAAAAAGGATAGAGGGGAAAGGGGGCATTGTTATTGTTAGACTACTCCCTGCTGCTTAGAGGCATTGAGTTTCTTGGGGCAAGTTTGATCTTCACTGTCAAGATATCGCATTTCTTCTTCTGGTTTTGTTTCTTCTTTGCACATGACTACTTGTCAAACCTCTACCAACATCACCCAAACAACAACCAGTACCCCAACTTATTGGGGTTCTAGTATTTATATTACCTCTGAAAAGTCCCCAGAATTCCAAATATCACAGACTCACAGAAACAATCTGCAGCTGGCAAAACCATGCCCCAGCCAGAGCGTGAGGCAAATTATAGTCAGCTACTTTGAAGTAGCCCCATATCCCCACACCTGGGATTAAAATAAAAACATATTTCCATAACATTTATGTGGTTTGTGGGGTTTTGTTTTTGTTTTTTTAAGGTAGGGTTTCTCTGTGTAGCCTTGGCTGTCCTGTAGGCCAGGCTGGCCTTGAACTCACAGAGAGCTGCCTGCCTTGGCCTCCCAGAGTGCTGGGACTACAGGTGTGTACCAGCTCGCCCAGCTACATTTCTGTTGAGAGGTTCAAAAACTTGGAGTTAATTCTTGGGACTGGGAAAAAGTCACCAGAGCACAGTCCTTTCAGAGCAGGGGTCTAGCAGCAGTCCCCCACCCAGATTAACCTCGGGATGTGACTAGGGTCACGTTGCCCCTAGGGAAGCCTATGGAATGTGTTAACTCCCCCTTCCCCTTGCTACAGCCTAACTTGCAGCCTAACCTAACAGGGCAGTACCTTGCCGGGGGCGGGGGGGGGGGGTCAGGTGTCCCCCAGGTAGCCAGACCTGATCATTTGCAGTTTTGGTGCCTGATAACAAACCAATCATTTTAAAGGTCAGCTCCCCTAGAGACCTTTTCACTCAATCCTGTACTGCCAAGACTTACACTTACCTACTTTCGTTTTTGCCCCCTCAAAAACTGTGTTCCCCCAGAGTTGCAGGTCGCTTGCCTCTTTGTTCTTGCAAAGGGCAGCCACCCAGCTCGAGTTTGTAATAAAGGCCCTCGTGTGTTTTGCATCGGACTCAGACCCTGTTGGTCATTTGGGGACTCGCGATCTGGGTATTTCACTGTGTGTGTGTGTGTTTTTAAAGAAACCAAAGTTACAAAATCCTCTCTACATAACCCCATTCTTAAAGTTGAAGGCAGCCATATATCACAGGACTAATCAAATGGACTGTAGGGGGTTGTCACGCTACAACGCACTTACTCCTGTTCTCGGGTAACTCAACGTTATGGCTTTGACTGCTTGTATGCTCACAAACCAAATGATTGAAATAAAATGTGAGTGAGTGCACCGGCTTGAAAACGATTACGGTTTGGTTTTGAGGCTAAGTCTTAGGTATACTCTCTAGCTGGCTTCAGACTCTCCTGATCCTCTTACCTCTGCCTCTAGGTGAGGCCACTCCAGGCCATGTGATTGCTGGGGATCAAACGTGGGGCTCTGGACATAACAAGTGGGCCAATCACCAGCTTAGGTGCGAAAAGGGAGCTGCTCAGACAGCGAGGGGTCACACCAGCTGCCCAGGTCCCGCAGCACCACCCAGGTTTGCTCTTTTAATTGTTCTTTCATCGTTTTCTGGAAGAAATTAATCTTATTGACCTCTTTTTTTTTTTTTTTTTGAAGAAATTTCTGTCTCTTCCACATCAGCTCTTTGGAGGACAAGGCTCTGTGACATATACAAATAGAAGGACCCCGTCCCTGGTATGTTGTAGACACACAGTGTGTTTTTAAGTTCACCTCTCAGACACCTCTCACAGAAAAAGCCCACCAAGCAGACCGGGTCATTGCCAATTGTATTGTTCAATTTAAACTAAATCGCTGCTGTTGCAATAACAGACAACCTGGACATTTCAGTGTTTACCGCAACAAAGGATTACATCTTATTACTACCAACAGCTCAGCTACAGGCCTTCTAGAAATCCTCCTTCACTCTAAAACCCAACAATAAAGAGGAAGAGAGACAGCAGGACCACACTATGACTTTTAAACTGCCTCGACAATGGTGGCACAATTTTCCTGTGCTCATTTTTGCCAGCCAAAGCAAATCTCATAGCCAAGTCTGACGTGAATAGGGCAGGAATACAATCTTTCCACAAGAGTGAGGGATGCCAAAACGCACACGGCCATGCCTGGCACCATGGGACAGGGCTGTGTAATCCTTTCTCAGACAGAGACAGTGAAATTAGGAATGCAAGCAGTATACAGTATGCCCTCTTACAAACAAAGAGAAAGCCATGTGCTCGGTCGAGGCTCTAACTAATGGGAGGAAACAGTCTCTGAAGCAAGTCTAGCTCCGAGGTTTTCTCCCACGACACCACAGCTGTTTCCAGGTCTCCAGGCTGAGAGGCACCTGCCCTGCTCCATGCTTTATGTCAGCCTTCAGTGGTGTCACATGGAGTTGTCAGAGGAAAACATTTGGCCCTTGAATGTTTTATTCATAAAGATCATATGTCCAAGGGAATCCAAGCTAGCCAAGTCAGATGAAATTAATGAGCATAAATCAGGAAATGCAGAGAGAGCCAAAATGGGAATTTTCAGAAAATGGAGTAATCTCAAACACTGTCTTAGTTTGTTTACGGACATCCAGAAGGTTGGTTATACCTGAGGAGAACAATGAAGCAAAGGGCAAAGGAGAGACAAATATGGGTGCCCTTGACAAACCGCTGTCTGATTGTGTCCTGTATGAACCGGAATGAAGAGCCAGTGAAGAACCTGGCACCAACTCTTCAGAAAGGGCCTTAACCATGACCTGCTCGGCATCTCCAGCCTTAATTACTTCCGGCATCATGAACAGCACTGGTCTCAAATGGGCACCCTGGCTGCTTGTGCTTAATATCTAGTTGTCTCTGGCCAACAAGTAGCTTAGCTCAAAGAAAACACCTGGCTGTATACAGAGCCTAAAGAGAAGAAACAACAGAATTAATTGTTGTTTTAACACTCCACTAATTTTTTTTAAGTTGTACGGTGGGACACTCAGCCTGTCTCAGTTGATGACTGTAAAAGGTCAGGGTTACCATATCAACAGCGGGGCTTATGAAATGCCCGTCCCCTGGTCCATCAGTAACATTTTTCAAGGAGATCAGGCCTGATTAAAATACACAAGGGTCAGGCATGAATCCAACCTGCCCAGGATGTACCAAGTGGCCGAGCATGATACAGCACACACTGTCCTAGATATTTCTTTCAGAAGAACACAGAAAATGCTGTCCTTGGCCAGAAAGCAAACTTTTTTCTGACCCCACCACTCTCCGAATTGGGAAAGCCTAAATACCCACAAGCCAAGGCTCGCCAGCCTCAGGGCCATGCTGCCTTTTCAAGCCCCTTTCGGCCTGGTGTGTGCCCTCCTTCAATATTCGAGGAGAGATGATCTCGGGGCACTTTTAAGGACAAAAGAAGGCACCACGAAGCAATTTCCACGGCGTCTTGCTCTGCTGTGAGCAATTGGCAGGCTTTCCTCCAAGGGGCTTCTCAAAAACACAGTCCAGAAGGCAGGCTCAGAATTGTAGCCTGGCTGCAGGCCACAGCACGGCAGATGCGCGTATTCATAAGCACGTCAAATACATCACTCTGCTCCTAAATTCACAGGCCTGACATTGATCTGGGAAGTTGGACACCGGGTAGCCCAAAGCCTCCTGGAGTTGTTACAATCATTTTACTGTGGGTGCCTGTGCTAGCAGCACACAAAAGGACGCAGAAATGGTTATCTCCACCCTTGGAGAAAAGCAATCATAAAGGACATCACGGAGCTAGGGTCTGATAAGCCAAGAGTGCTTGGCAGGCAATGCAGAAAAACAAATGGACTTGCAGCTAATGCCTTTCATCTTTGGGCTGAAGCATCTTCGGACATTTGGTGTGTATTTGTTATGGACCCCTATGTGCTAGCCACCACGGGAGGTGCTATAGAAAGCAAAGATAAATGATACCTAGCTCCCATCAGATACAATAAAGATGAAGTGTCTGCATCATTTGAGGAGAGGGCTACCCCATACTGAGGAGGCTAAAGACAGATCACTGGAGAAGAAACAAGTCTTCCAAAAGATCAAGGATCCAGGCACATGTAGGTAGGAGGAAGAGAGCCAATCTTCCATGGCCATACAATGTGGAGGCGTGTTCTGCCAGACCCCTTCTACTTCCCTTTCCTGGCTGCTGAGATTTGAGTGGGTGGAGAGAGTAAATGGAAGTTTCCCTTCCCTGGCCATAGCACCTCACATGCACACTGCTATGGTTAGAATATGAAATGTCCTTCCCAGGCTCATGTGTTATGGCCTTCATCCCCAACTGGTAGGACTTGGGCAGGTTCTGGAAACATCTTTAGGAAGTCTGACTCCTATTAGCAAGGAGAAGACCTGACACAATAAGTCCCTGGCCCCTTCCATCTCTCATGCTGACTCCTGTCTGCTCCCTCATAATCCAACCTTTAGTTATTCCGAGACCCACCCCCACTAGGCATACCTCTATCTCCCTGACCTGTGTAATTTTAGTGCCTAGTGATGTGCTAAAACATGTATCTATTTTTCGTTGGTTTTTTTTTTTTCAGACAATTACATCACAACTTAATCATCAGAGTCAAGCAATCACTTTCAAAATGCTCATTGTGGGAGATTAATCACTTCCTCCGATGCAGCCACTGCCCAGATAATTTAGGGATTCCTCTCTGGGGCTTGCCTGCAGAGTGCTTTCCCTATGTTGCTGAGCACAGCAGCCTCCAACAACTCTGTCCGGAGGTTAGGGAGTCACTTGGGACCATGACTGGTGACTGGGCGTGTGTTTTTGGACACTCCACAGTGTACAACTCCAGAGTTGTCCCTGACGACATGAGACTCCTCCTCCCACGACGCTGCTCTAAACCTAATCTAGCCCAGTGGTGGCAAATATTTGCCCTGTAAGAGTGACTTTTCAAACCATTTGGATTCTTGCCCGATGAATAATGCAGGTATTGATTCATTCATTTAACAAATATTTATCAAGAACCTTCCATATGCCGGGCATCGCACTGCAGTGAAGCTATAAAAGCAAACCAAACAGTTTTTGCTCACACAGGGCCCAGATTCTATTAGAGGGAACTTATCAGTAAGTAGACAATATGAAACAGTGCAATGAATGCCATCATACACCCAGACACACCCAGAAATACTGGAGGAAAGGGTACCTGAAGGGCAAAGAAACTCTAAGGAGCTCTGTCTTGAAGGATTGGTAGTTCGCTAAAATGAAACCTGTCAGGGAGGTGAGGGTATGAACTTCTAAGACACAGATAGAAGTTTGAGGCCGTGGGGTGCATTGAAGACTCCTCATAAAGTGGGGGCTGGCAGACTAAGTGAAGAGATGAGAGAGGCCAAGGTGCCGC
Source organism: Pachyuromys duprasi (assembly GCA_028658305.1). Lineage (NCBI taxonomy): Eukaryota > Metazoa > Chordata > Mammalia > Rodentia > Muridae > Pachyuromys > Pachyuromys duprasi. Next base: position 24,761,000 of record CM053745.1, on the reverse strand, counting down.
CCACAGGCTCGAGAAGAGTGGGTGATCACTGGAGAAAGGATAAGGCTGTGGTGAAAGCCAACTAATAAGCCAGAGCCATAGGATGTGGTTAAAAGCCAGTGGGACCATTTTGCTGTGTGCACTCAGTACTTTAGAGGGACACTACGGGGAAAGTATTTCTAGGAATTAAACTGAAGAAGTGGGGGGAGGCGGGGTATCACTGGCCTTCATGAGGAAAGAGGCCCAACAGTCCCCCAGATTCCCCGGTTTGTAGAAACAACCCCCTGTGGCACATATTCTTCCCCCTCACCTCACAGTGACAGGAAGTGTTAAACCCATAGACTCTGAATGAGTCTATGAACTTGGGATTTGCATATGAATTGATGCAACTAAATCCTACCAATGAATTCTAGGTTTCATTACATCACATTGCACCATTAGGGTGTGTACCCAAGGTTACCTAAGTCTGTAGAGTAGTATCTTCCTTTTCACTTCCCAGCGTCCTGAAGGAAAGCACAAACCTAGGCTAGTCCCAGTAAGCAGTGGCCTAGGTTAGCTCATGGGCTGTCCGAGTCTCACCCTCTAGCACACCAGCTGTGAAATCTAGGATTGTCAAAATAAAACCGTAATTAAACAGAAAAACACTGTCATTTTGGAAATCCCAAGCAAACTATCAAAATAGAGAATAGTAAATTCAAGAATGTCCACAGCCTGAGGGTGTTCCTAAGGGCATGTGTGTTATGGTTGCAACAATTTGAAAATATAGAAGTTGCTTTAAGAGACAAGAAATGAGGGCATTCCTATTTGGGTGACAGAATATTTAGTAATGTTTTTCTTTGAAAACATTACAAGTGCTGTATTTTTGCTTCTCAACAAGCAACGATCACAAGTGATTTGTTACTCTGCTGCTACATTCTTGTAGGTTGGACTCATTTGGATCAATATTAAATACTTTTTACAACCTTTGCAATGATTTCTGGCTGCAATAAATAGGTAAGAGCTGGAGGTGGGAATAAGCAAGAATTGGCCACAAAACTAACCACATGCACTGTTGTGGCGTGTGAACATAGAACGGCCCAAAGCACTGTTTCTCTGTCACACACACACTGGCAAAACACAGCAGATTTGGTCTGAGAAGCAGTGTTCATACTCTTCCTCTCACCTATGGAAATGCCTCCATAATTCCTGTGATTCCTTAGATTGGTTTGACAGATAAGAGTTAGAACCAGCGGTTGAATCAAGACTATGCTGAGAACAGAGGAGAAGCAGGGAGAACAGAAAGAGGGGGGCAGCTGTTTCGTAGTCATGAAAACCAGCTCTGGGAGCCAGTTTGCTTCTCCTTTTTCACGGCTGCCAATGCTGACCCCCAGGGGTCATTCTATTTGTCACATGGATGTGTTGCAGACATGAGGGGAGAAGACAGAGCCCAGGAGAGAACTCTGCCTGCTCTTGGCACAAATCATGGCTGAAACTTCTCTCGGCTACTAGCTGTAGAGCAAACAGAGGAACTGTTGTATCTGTCAACTTGGGATATGGTAATAGTGTGTGTTGCTGTGATAAACATCAGGAGTAAAACAACTCACTGGAAGAGTGACTATTTGGGGTTACTGTTCCAGAGGGAGAGACCATACAGCCAGGAGAGGCATGGCAGGAAGTGGCCAGAGCAGGAAGCTAAGGCATCACATCTCCAAGGACACACAGAGAACAAAGAGGAGGAGCTAGAAGTAGGAGAAGTCTGTAAACTCTTAAAGCCCACCTCCACCCATGACACACCACCTCCAATGAGACTGCGCCTCCTAAGGGTTCCACAACCTTCCCAAACAGTGCCGCCAATACAGGAGGCCAAGTGTTCAAATACAGGAACCTATAGCAGACATTTTTAAAAAATATATAAACCATCACATTCCTTTCCCTGGCTGCCATAGACTCACAGTCACTCCCTCACTGTGATTCACACGTTAGAGAGAGGACAGACTTTTCGGTGTCTCTTCTTAAAGGGATACTAACCTCATAGGGTTTGAGTCAATTAACCTTCTTTATTTCCTAAGAGGCTCTGTGCACAAACACAGCCCCAAAAGGGTCACCATGTGACCATGTGGATCAGGCCACAAACATACAGTCCTTGATGTGTATGCTTTCTGCCTTTGCAGGAAGAAAGAGCCATGGTTGCTTGGGTGCATGAATTTTGCAATTTTCAGAACGCCGACTGCTCCCATCTGAGGAGCTGTTGGCAGTTGACAGCTGCTGAAGTACAGCATCTCCTGTGGTAGGTTGCTCACATCCCAGTAGATGGCTGCTCACACATCTACATATAGGGCGGTGTTATTTGAACTTAAGAGGCTATTAATAACAAAAAAATGAAGGATAAAAAAATTGGGGAGGGCTATGGAGTTGGGGGAAGTAGAGAGAATTAGAGGGAGGGAGTGGTGAGTGGACATGATTAACATACATTGCATAAATGTATGGAACTTTTGAAGAATGAGAAATATTACTTTAAAAATCCCCATTGTCTTTTTACCCAGCATAAATGAAGCTTAATAATAATGCAGAGAAGGTAATTCTGATGTAATGGGATAAACCAGTTTAAAAGATAATCAGTAACAAAGACCAACAGAAGCAAGGAGCATCAGAAATTACACTATTTAGTTTGAATCTGGATGAAATCATGTATTCCCAATGAAACACAATTTTTCTTTTTAATAATTGGCCTTTATGAGACTCTAAATCTCTGGGATTTGTATTTTTATTAACAGCTGTATTAACAGGAAATATATTCAGTAGGGAAATGGAATGAAGAGCCAAGATAAGAATAGAGGTTCTAGAACAGAACATTCAAAATCTATGGCTTATCAGCACCTCAATCGTTACCTTACTGTCCCTGTCATTGCAGGAAAGGCCAGGAGGGGGGAGGAATTAAGCAGACTATAGTTTGTACCTCTGAGAACAAAGGCCTGCACTGTCAGTGCCCTTCACCCACTAAGGACACACACAACTAACAAATACGAGGCTTCCTTTATCTTCCTCCATCTTCATCTACGTCCATCTTCATCTCACTGAGTCACTGAATGGACCAGTTCACAGATGAAGAAACACACATGCAAGCAAGTTAGGTACCCCCCCCCCAAAAAAAAAAGAAGAAAAGAAAAATAAATCATGGTGGTGGTCTTTGATGTCCATGAACATGGTGCTTATGTGAAACAGACTAATCTGGTCCCATGAAAAATGTGTCCAGCAATGTCACTGGGACCCACTTGTCTAGAAACTCTTAAAGTTCCCCTCTTCTGGAAGCATCCCAGACAGTGACCCTTCTCCATCCTCTAGCAATGATGTGTTATATCCTGTTCCCACAGCGACAGTGCCAGAGGCTGGGGGAAATGGTTCTGTCATTAAAGTGCCTGCTATGTAAGCCTAAGGACTGGAGTGCCAACATAAAAACCAGGTGTGGCAGCACCAGGGAGTGGACGGGTGTGGATATAGGTTGCTCCTTGGCTAGCCAGCCTAGCAGAACACCTGAGTTCCAGATCCAGTGAAAGACAGCCTGGGAAGAGAACGTGGAGAGAGGTGGAGGAAGGTATCCAGCGTTAACCTCTAGCTCCACGTACACACAGACTACTGAACACACATGTACATACCCACATGCATGCATGTACATGCGTATAAGAGTGATAGAGAGCCAAGGATGCCAAAAAAGAGGGGGGCAAAGAAAAGATACATGGTTAGTCATAGGCTTGAAAGACATCACAACCTGCAGCCATCCCAACTTGTGGACTTAGTGTGACATGAAATACTTGGGAGATAATAGACTTCCTAAGGCTGCAGTGCCATGAGTCAGATTCTAGTTTCCTGTCATCAAAAGCATTCTGGGTTACATAATGAAAAGGCAGGATCCAAACTCAAGTTCGTGTGATTACCAATACCTACGCATGCCCAGAGTCCTCTGGTGGGAGGGGTGTCTCTAAGGGACATACAGTTCTGCCTGGTTGCCAAGTAACAACCTCAGTGGCTGTCAGTCACAGCTTTGGAGTCTTTTCCTCTTCCTGGCTCTTCCTTTGTGATCATGGCAAGTTTCTTCTCCTCTTTATGCCTCATCTAAAAAATGGGGCCAATGAAAGCACTTGACACAAAGGGCTTCAAAGACAAGATACTTCCATGCAGTAGAGACACTGGTGATTCTGGGTTCACAGAGAAAGGGGCCCAGATAGTATATTATTTTTTCTAAACTTTTGCTCCTGTCTGAACTTTTCTCTTTTTGTGTCTTCGTTTATTTGGTTGTTTGGCTTGGCAGTATTAGGAATTGCATGCTAGGCAAGCACTCTGTCACTGAGTTAGCTCTCTCCCCCGCCAACATTTTATAATTAGTTAGCTGTCCTTGTTCGTTTCAAAGATAGCCTTAGAGGAAGCCTTTAAGTGTTACTCATGGTGTCCCTGCTATTTTTAGAAGCATGCTTCCCAAAGGTCCATCTGTTATTGGGCTTAGTTGCAGACTGTGGAGCTATTGGGAAGTGACGGAACCTTTAGGAGGCAGGGCACAGTGGGAAGAAGCTAAGCTACTGGGGTGCCGCTCCAAGGAATATTATTAGAACTCTCCCCTCCTACTGCGGTCACCATGAAGCCAGCAGCCGCCTGTACCTACAGGTACGGTGCTACCACAGCCAAGCCAAGCCAGGTGACTGTGAATTGAAACCAGGAGCCCCAGCAAACGGTTCCTCCTCTTAAGCCGATTTTCCTCAGGTACTTGTAGGTGGCAGAAAGGCGACTAACACAATCCCACTTCCCATCAAACTTTCTCCCCTCCATACCGCCACTAGCAGGCAGTATCTGAACAAACACACTCCTTTGCTTGTCTTCAAATTACAGCACATTCCCTAATATGTATACATGTTTTTTTTAATAATTATTTGCTTTAATAGTTTTATAAGACTAGAGTAGCATAACTGAACTAACCATTGTCCTAGAATTAAAAAAAAAAATAGTGTCTCACTGTGTAGACCAGACTATCTTCAAAATCACAGGTAGCCATCCCCTGTTTCTGCCTGTTGGGTGGAGTGATGGAATTAATGGCATGAACCACCACATACAGTTTCGATAAGAAAAAAAAAATCCTTGAGACGCAATTACTTGGTGTGGGGATATGAATCATCTCCTGTCTCCTGCTAAGTAATTCTTCACAAAAGGAGCCCTCCAGTTTGTAACCAGAGACGTCATCTTGGCTGCACAAGGCTAATTGTCAGTTTTTCCAAATAGGTGCTTGGTTTGAAATATCACGTGAACTTCTGTCCTTTGGATAAGTCGTGCTTCGATGCCCTTGCCATAGGTTTCAGGTTTTACAAGCCAAGTTCTTTCTTCCCTCAAAAGCTCCCCCTTTCAGGCAGTCACTTACTCTTCGTGGGTCCCTGGTTTTTTATAGGCTTGTCTGGTTTTATCTACCCATTTCTTTTTCCTAAACTAGATTGGATCTATACAGACCCCCCACAAAGGGTGCATAAATGGCTCAAGGATGCTGTCTTAAATGGATGGTGAAGCCCAGCTTCATATTCTTCTTGAGAGGCACACTGCTGTTTGGGAGGAAAGTGGATAAATCACCTTATCCAATGAGGATCAAAAGTAGCCTGCTTCATGGAAAACTCAGGCATGAACTGAAAAACAACTAAGAAAATTCTACCCGATTGAAAGTTTCATGGCCTGAGTCAGTCTCCCATCCAGCAAAATGTCTACCCCCTTTTCCCTTAGAGTAGGGGGAGTAGGTTTAACTATACCACGATGAACCCCTTGGGGTAGAGAAAGCTCCTGCATTTTTCTCCAGATCCTAGGACAGATGCCTTCAAGTCACAAGAAAGGCAGCTAACACAGCCTTGGATGCTCTTAAAGAAACTTGGTTTAGCTTCTTGTGAGGTCTTTCTTTATCTTTTTCCATCTCATGTTTCCATCTCTAATACAACCATAACCCAAGCCTAGATAGAGACTGAGTAACACAAGGCACTATATATCCAATGCTGCATGGCTATTCCAGGAACATGGAGCACACTTACCTTCATTTTTTAAATCCTGGTTATTACAGATATGAAACACAACATTGAAACATCCCAATGGGATTCCAAAAATCTGTCTAGAGATTGTTACAAACCCCAGGTTAAGAAACACACCAAGCCATCTCACACCAGTCAGAATGGCTAGGATCAAAATCTCAAGAGACAGCACATGCTGGCAAGGGTGTGGAAAAAGGGAGCATTCCTCCATTGCTGGTGGGAATGTAAACTTATACAATCACTTTGAAAATCAATCTGGCGCTTTCTCAGAAAATTGGGAATAACTTTACCTCAAGATCCAGTTATACCTCTCCTGGGTATATACCCAAAAGATGTTCCTCCATACAACAAGGAGACTTGCTCAACTATGTTCACAGCAGCTTTATTTGTAATAGCCAGAATCTGGAAACAACCCAGATGTTCCTCAACCGAAGAATGGATAAAAAACAAAACAAAACAAAAACCAAAATTGTGGCCCATTTGCACCATGGAATACTACTCAGCTATTAAAAACAAAGAAATCATGAAATTTTCAGGAGAATGGACGGAACCAAAAAAGATCATCTTGAGTGAGGTAACCCAGACCCAGAAAGATGCACATGGTATGTACTCACTTATAAGTGGATTTTAGCCATGTAGTACGGGGTAAGCATACTAAGAGGCAAAGACCCAAAGACGATAAATAATGAAGATCCAAGTGAGGATGCATAAATCTCACTCGGAAGGGGAGATAGAATAGACACATTCAGTCCTGATGCAACTTGATGATCTGGAGTGGATGAGAAAGGGAGCCCCCCTTTTCCGAGGAAAAGAGAAGGGGGAAAAGGAAGGGGGAGGGGAGAGGGAAAGAGGGTGGGACTAGGAGGGGAGGAGGGAAGGGACTACAGGTTATCAAGTAAGTAAAATAAATAAATGAGGGGGGAGAGAGAGAAAGAGAGAAACACATCAAGTTCAAGAGTCTAGCAACACTTTAAGTGAAAGTCCGGACAGCATTATGTCAGACCTCGAGGGCAGTCTGGTCTTTTCTACAGTGGAGCAGCTCCAGTAGCGTGAATGCAGCCACAGACAGCGGCTGAAGAAGCAAGTAGAGATACATTTTATCAACAACAGACATAGTATGTGGCCCCCAAACCGTACACATTGCCAGCTCCTGCTCTGGCCATGGGAAGTTATAAAGGGAAAGCTATCCTTTTTATCAGATGTGTTCTTCCCACCTGCGGTCCTTCTTTGGTTCACATCGCCATTGGTCCGTCTTCACTGTCTTTGCTGCTGTGGGTTTGTGAGGAGGATAGGACTTCTTTCAAGCACTCAATTTTGAGTTCAGTCAGGCATGTAAGATGGTTTTAGTCCTTAACCCACTATGTGTCTATTAACTATGACCCAAGACTGCATTTCTTTTTATGATGTAGACAGGGTTTGTTAGAAAATAAATTCTGAGCCTGGAACTGATTGTTGATGCTGCCAATATTTTAATATTAAAATAAATTGATGCTGTGAAACTTTGCTTGGGTAAGTTGTTTGATTTCTCTGAGATTCAATTTCCTTTAAGAGATTTATATTAGATGAATTGGATCAGCCAAATTCTAAAGCTTTGGAAACTTTGAACACTTAAAAAAATGTGTCAACCAATTTATACTTGAAAGCCTTTCAGTGTGACTGACATCAAGGACTTGAACAGAGAGTCTCATCTCTGGTAAATCCAAATATACACCCTATGGTGCTTTCTCACTTTGAATTTGCCTAGAATCAAGATAATCTATCCATTTTAGTCACAATGATTAAAAATGTTTCCTTTTCATCCAGTGTGGAAAACACACATGCAACTGCTAACTGATTATATTCCTTCACAGAGTGAAATGAAATAATAAGTTATGGGTGTGGGGGAAAGGGAAAGTACTATTCAGACCAGAAGGGATGCATTTGTGTCCTAAGCGATAAACAGATTTCCATGAATGTGGAGATTAGGGTATTAGATGTGCTTGTTAACAAAATTATTTCAAAGAGAAGTATAGTAGTTGTGTGGGTCATAGCAACCAATAAAAAACAGGTGGATGGATGGACGGATAGATAGATAGATTGATAGATAGATGACAGAAAAGGTAATAATTTATTTATATAAGAGATTTATCATAGCAATTTCGTAACAGATTTCCAGAGACCAAGAAGTCCCCAAATTTGCTCTTGGAAGCTGAAAGGTCAGAAATCCTAACAGAAGGTTGAAGAAGTGAACAGAGGTGGAAACCAGGAAGAAGGTGTAAGTCCTGGGCATGGTCAAAGATGGGTGTCTCAGCTTAAACAGAAAGACAACTTCTTCTTCTTCTTCTTCTTCTTCTTCTTCTTCTTCTTCTTCTTCTTCTTCTTCTTCTTCTTCTTCTCTTCCTCCTTTGCCTCTTCCTCCTCCTCCTTCCACTTCCATTTTGTTCTATCCAGGGCCTAGACAAACAGGACGATGCCCACCACCTGAAGAGGACCATCTGCTCTGCTCTTTCCATTGACTCAAATGGTAATCTCCTCTACCATCAGAGACACATCTAAATAATTTTTGTATTTTTAATGACTCTCTGGGTTTCCCTGTCCCAGCCAAACTGACAATAAAATTAACCATCCCATTAAAAGCTTGGAAGCATCAAAGCAGAACTGCAGTTCATGAGTGGATCCGCTGACCGGATCCTATTTTAACTTAGGCCAATCTTTAACAATTCAGCAGAGAAATCATTGGAACAACTCCACAATGAAGAGTTTTCCATTTGATCTTTCTTTAGCATTTTCTACATGGCATTTGATTCATATGTTTTATTTGGTTGGTTCTTCTGTGGTTGAAAAGCAGGTTAAGTTAAAATGGAAGAATGACGACTGTAGCAACTAACAGTGACTTCAATGTACCTGGGAGTCATGTTGGTAAGTGACGTGAAAAATAGATGCCTCGCTCTACAATTAAGCCCAACACAAGCAATTTAGTTTCCAGGAAACAGCGCACACACAAAATGAATGCTATCAGGTTAAATGTTTTCTTGTTTGCATTTAATTGGTACATGTTCTTGTGGTGGTGCAATGGATGTGAGTGTATATGCGTGCCTCTCTACCCTATTTGCACACTTGTCTATGAGCACTATAATAAAAATAATTTAAAGTCCAGGCCTGGGCTCTGTCAGAATTGCTCAAAGGTATTCATTACTAACATTTGCCAAGCATCACATCCTACGAATTTGAAGTTTATGTCTCCACATATCAGATGGGGATGATAACTATTTATTTTGCAGAGCTATTTAGAAGATGAAATGAGGTAAGAGTTGAAAGAGGTCTGGAAAGCATTAAGTGTTACATAAAGTCAAGGAGGTAAAACAGTATTTACCATAAAACACACACAAGTTAAAAAAAAAAAAAAAACAATCTGCCCAGCTCCTGCCTCCCAGCCAAGACAGTGCTCCTGACAGAACTGTATTTACAGGTACTGAGCGATGACTCACAGCCCATCTGTGTTCCTTGGGGATTCCTGTACATGCAGCAGAATGTGACCTGCCTGATTGTAGCACCGTCTCTGTGAACATGCAGACACAAGTTTACTCAGGCCCTCTCTTGGCCATTTGAAACAAAACCCCAGCCCAGGGCAAAGGCAACTGCTAATGCGTGATGCTGAAACTTTTCAGAACCACTTGCAAGCAGCTGATGACAGAACACATCTTGGAGCCTAAGCTGGAAAGCTTTGAGGAAGGCAGGTGGCTGAGGTTTTCTACAGCATGGTGTTTAGCATCAAAGGGCCTAAACGGCATGCGCACATCATAAAGCGGTGCAACCCAGTCTGAGGTCCAGGAGTCGAGTCTGCCTGCAAAGGGACCTACATGGTAGGATTCATCTAAGCAGATAGTGAGGGCAACAGTGACGTGGGTGAAGATTTCTGTGTGACATGGCTTAATGATATCTCTTTAATGATACCTCGGGGTGGATATGTATCAAGGCAGGAGCGGGGCACCCCACCCACTAAAATAAAGCTTGGATAAGCACTGCCTAGCAGTTGCAGGACTTAAATTTAGATCTCTAAGCAGTAGCTTTGCAGTCCTTTACTTGAGGTATGCAGAGTCCTATCTCAAGGATATCCAGAAGATGCCTGGGTGCGGAAGGTCTAGTTACATTATTTCTGTGACAGTGATGTTTTCTTTCTGATAACAAGCTTTCATGGCCTCCGGGAGTCTTTGAATTTCATACTGAAGTAGGACCATGATCATTACTTTGACATAAAAACCACTGATCTCTGATACTCAGTGCCTTCTCAAAGTCATTGAGCAAAAGCAGTTTTCATAATTACTGCTTCCTCCATTCATCTCATTGATCACAGCCTAGAATGTGGCTATCTTCTAACCTCAAGCCATGTTCCTTTCCTGTAAAATGACGGCCGTGAGCACACCAGAAGTCGTAGGCATTGCAGAAATTTCTCCCTGGTCCTGATCACTTTTCCAGGCCACCCACAGAGAGGAGGGTTAAGTGCCAGCCTTTTCCAGTTGTCACTCTGTGCCAAGCTGGCCCCTGGAAACAAGGTTGGGGAATGTCTCTTCTTTGACAACCCCTAAGGGATGGGCTAATGAATTGAAAAGTAAAAGAGATTACTTTGTAACCCAATAAATCCATAGTCATAAAGTCACTCTCCTGCCCTGTGCCTTTACTTTGAATCAGTGTTTACAAGGCATTGCATCTACACCAAGGGAGGTATGATTAAGGACAGATAAAGTTCTCAAATGGAAAGAGAGTGAAGTCAGTCACCATGTGAGGATGTGTTGCTACGGTGCCCTACTGGGCATGATCAGCAGTGTTGAGCCTCGAACTAAATGCTCAACCAAGAGTCTATGGTACTTGCTGTGATGCACTGATCAGTTCCTGCCTGGCTGTTCCAATGTGAGTGTATCTGTGTGTCTGTCTGTCTATATATTTCTCTTTTACACATTTAAAGGTCTTTGCCCCCTCAAATCTGTAAAAGTATATATATAATAGCCACCAACCAACAGGACTGTATTCACCGCTGTCCATCAAACAGTGTCCAGTGCATAGTTATGATCTACTTGTTCAGCCTCTGCAGGGCACTGCAGTGGAAATGTCTGGCCTCCGAAATCCATGCTAGAAACATTGTTGCGCGCCAGCATAGCACTATAGGGAAATGCTGAAGCTTTAAGTGGTGGTATGCAGTGTCCTGCAGATGGCCTTTAGGTTATTGGGAGCATGCTCTAGAAGGGGACTGTGGGATCCCAGTCCTTTATTTTTGTTCTCTCTTTCTGTGCCTTTGCCCTGAGAAGAGAAAGCTCACTACTTCACCTGTTCCCTGACAAGCTGCCTTACCTCGGGCCTGAAAGTGACTCTAGACCAAGATCTCAGAAACCTTTCATCTTCATAAGATGATTAGCTCCCTTATTTGCCACAGTAACAAAAAGCTGACTAACGTAAGAAGGCCTAAAAGAAGCCATCACAGAGGATTCGAACGCCTGCCAAAAGGGGGGGCGGTGCTCCTCACATGCTGAGAGATCAGGAACCATCTGAGATATTGCTCAAAATGCAGACTCTGGGGCAAGCCTGGTGGTACACGCCTGTAATTCCAGACACTCAGGCAGCAGGGTGGAAGGGTCACAAGTTCAAGGCTGGCCTGGGCCACAGTGAGACTGACTCAAAATAAAAATAGGTACATCCCAGTACAAAGTACTAGTACGTGCAAAACGTAAGCTCAGTCCCCAATACCATAAAAAAAAAAAACAAAAAAACATAGACTCTCGTTCTGTAGCTCTGGCTGGACTGTGAGATGCTGTTTTCTTTATGTATTTATTAATAAACATTGTGCATAGTGGCATTTCCATACATGTATATAATGTACTTTGACCATATTCCCTCCTTCTTGTCTCCCATGTCACCTCTGATCCTCTTCCTCCTCCTCCTCCTCTTCTTTCATGTCTTGCATGTTTGTTCCAGCGAGTTTAGGGTTGCTGAAGGACGTGGGAGAAGGTTGCTTACAGGAGTATGAACACTTGTCCAGAGGCTACACCAAGGAAAATGTTTCTCCTTTCCCCCATCAACCACTAATGAGGTGTGAACCCTGAAGGAAAAGTGGGACAGCATGATGCACTCTCCCTTCAGTGACAGGTGTGGATGGGCTTACCCTTGGACAGATAATCTCAGTTTCAGGGTCACAGCCTTGCTGTGCCCAGAACTCAGCATTGCACACCACTTCTTTACTTCCTCTGGGTCCCTTATTCTTTCTAACCCTTCTTCCAAATGTTCTCTGAGTGTTGGGGAGGTGTGATATAGATGGACCACTTATGGCTGAGAACCTAACAGTCATTTATTCTTGGTACTTTACCCAGTTAGGCGTCTCTTCAGTCACCACTGACAACTGCCGAAAGGACTGTCTCTAACCAACGCTGACAGCAGTATTAGTCTATGGGCATAAACTAAGTGACTTAGAAGGCAACTTCCCAAGGCAGAGGTTATACCAGGAGGCTCAGCTTGCCTGAATGGTCAGTATCATTGCATACACGGCCAACAGTCAAGTAGCACCTTCCAGTCCTACAAGGTCTAGCCAGCTCGGAGGAAGCTCTAGTCCTAGCTTGATTTTTCTGGGTCCTATAATCAAGGTACATGGTTTCATCAGCAATAGGCTCTTACCCTCTGATTCTGGCAGCCAATGAACAGCAAGCAAGCAATGATGACACCTATGTTCCTCTAATTCTCCTTCAGCCTTCATCTCCCCTTCACCCTGAGATCTACACATACATCATAATAATAGTACCTTTGTACATGCTGCTATTAAATGATGAGAGTTGGCAAGTTCCCAAGTAAACCTTAAAAAGAAAACACAAGACCTTCTTTATACTGTACATACAATGACCTACCATATTTGTGCTTTGGCTTTGAATGAATGTGAATAGCAGAGTTTTATATCATGAGAAACAGGTCACAATGACTTCCCTCTTCGCCTGTTTCGTTGTTCTTTCTCATTGTCAGAGTCAGGGGGCCAACCTGACTCAGAAAAGAGACCTTCGGGGGCTATTGAGGCAAACATGTTTGGGTCAAAAGTGAACGGGCCAAATCTGATCCCAATGAACTCAAACAGCACATGAAAATTTACACACAGGCATTCTTTCTTCTCTAAGACTGAGTCTAGTGGTTTACACTGATTGGGAGACTTATTGTGACAACTGGCTGGACCTGAAGCAGCTATCCTTCTTAAAAACCAGTATAGATTTGCCGGATGAGTTTCATCATCTATTGGGTTGTACATTGGGAACAGTGATTGACAACACACAGAAAATTTTTTTTTCTTTTAGCATCTTTAAGCTTTATAAGGCACATAGGTGTGTGGCAATGAGCACCCACCTGTGGATCAAGCAGGATATAGCAACAGAAGTATCCATCTACCCATGTCTGACCTAAGACCCTAGGCTAGTCTTGTAGTGTCAACCTCTTGACAGCCTGTATCTACAATCAGCTTGTGTCTGTGCCTGCAAGTAGAGGCAGACAACCCGAAAAACAATGGGCTTTGAGGAGCAGCTGAGTGGCAAGTTTAGAGGAATCTTGGAATCCTTTTGTCCCATCTACTACACGATGGAAGAGAAAGAGAGAAGTGTTGGGTGGGGTTGTTCTTTTGCTAGCCACATCCTCTAGTGCACCAGGCATTCTCTAGCCTTGCAAGAGGAATCAGCAACTGCTGTCTAGTTTACCCCAGGGAAAGGCTGGATTAAGGTGTGAGGTTCCCATACCCGCCCATGGCTCAGCCTCCTGCCATCTCATAGTTTGCTTCTTTAGTCTTTCTTATGCCCACCTTCTCCTTCCCCACAGGGGCTTGAGCTCAGGTCACATATAGCTGTATTTGTATCCAAGATATTTGATGCCACTACTCCTCAGAACGCTTGTTTTGTCATAGAACCGCTTTCTATGTCTCAATGTGATATTTAAGCCACATGAACTCTGGGAGGCTCCAGAAGCCCCAAGGTTAACTCCACGCTTAAGACACTTCCAGCAGTCTATGACACATCAGGTTCATAGGGCAGAAGCCAGAGGCACACGCAAGAGGCATGCAGGCTCTATAGCCCTTTAGCCCATTGTATGAATGGGCCAAGGGTCTAATAGGAAGAGCTAGGGAGCCAATGTACGTCATGAGCAGCTTCTAAGAAGCCCAGAATTCAGATTCTGCCTCATTCTGGGACCCATACACCTACCAATCCAGAAATTCTTCTAGTGTCATTTACAGACATCCCAGAGAAACAATTAGAATTATTAGCCGATCACCAGGGTTGGCCCTCCCTCACTAGTTTGCCTATCTGGTCTCCAGATGAGCACACTGAAGGCTTCTTGGAGAGATGACTCCTAGGTAAGCTTCCCCCTGTGACTGGGCCTTGAGTCTAGTGCCGCCCAGTTGAAACAGGTTACATGCAGTTCATGCAGTTCTTCCAGACTCCGCTAACAAAATTTCAGACATGCTCAGAACATATACACAAGCCCTTGCTATTTGCCCATGACGCTGCTCATGTTTCAACAGAAACCGGATATTCGTATTGACCTCCCCTGTTGCCTCTCACTACACAGCCATGAGGCCAGAGTTTAAGCCAGAGAACAATCACAAAGATAGTGGCCCCTCAACAGGGAGAGGCCTAAAACTAGCCTCATGGAGCATGGGGCTACCCAATTAGAAGGAAAAGTGGTCACAGTCTCAAGGATCATCCGAAGAAAAGGGTCCACTGTTCAACACACACAGTGAACATCACTGAGGATAGTCTTGGCCACTAGGATAACAACATCCTCTGCCCTCGGAGATCCCAGGGACCAGACCAGGGTCAGGGTGGTATCTGAGGGTGGGAAAGCATCAGGAAGAGGACAGCAGTGAAACGAGATGTCCCAGCCACTCTTACCCACAGGAAATGAGAACCTAGAAGGGGAATCCTCCTGGGTACCCAGAACACCGCAATCTGACTGCAGAACCCCAGCACTGAACCCTTTCTTCTTCTCCTGCCCTTGCAGGAGTGAGAGGTGTCTGCTACATCTAATTCACCCATTGCTTTGAGGGTGGGATTCTAAAAATGCTTTTTTTAGAAGAACTTGTGAAGTGCTTAGAAACACAGGGCCCCACTGTTAGGACCAATGAAGTGATGATGCGCACAACAGATTTTATATGAAAGATGGTCATTAGATGGAGAGAGAGAAGGAGAGACATGATGGGGGGGAAGAAAGGGAGAGCCCCGACAGAGAAAGGGGAGAGATCAAGAGACTTAGAGGGCAAGAGAGCAACTTTACCATGCTTGCCAGGTGTGGCATCATAGGTTGCTAGGCAACCCAGAAGCAGGCTGCCTAAATACTAACACCCAGGACAACCCTTCCCTTAGGCTTCTCCCAAACAAGAAAGCCCATAGAGCTCTCAAGCCTCAGCCAGAGTACACTCACAGCTGCGGAGATTTTTCTCCCCTGTTGTCTTACTCAGTAAGTATTCTGATCAATGTTCCTCTACAGCCCACTTTTCTATCCTTCAGTTTATGTTTAGACCAGGGAGTATTTGTTGATGACTGCTCACACAGGCAGGAGTTACACTGGAACCCTCCAGATGCCACCCCTGACCCCCACCACTGCCAGAGTCTTCTGGAGAGTTTTACAGACGGGGATGTGGATCCCAGGACCTCTCCTTCCTAATTGTGACCAGTGAGAAGGCATGGAATATTTTCTCTGACCGGTGAGATGTGATCTTAATGAATTCCTAATCTTCTGTTGCCTGCGGATGATCCACCACTTCAAGAGTTTCTCGAGCACACGGTCCCTTTTCACTCAGTTTTATGATGTGGGAGCAAGTGTGATGAGCACTCAGAGTAATTTGCCCATAATCTAGAGACTAGAGAATGCTCTTTTTCCTCAACCAGTTTAATGCGGTGCCAACTAGAAAGTGGAAACAATAATAGGGCTGTTCCAGGCATGATGGGACAGAAGCAAAAGCAGGCAGTGAGTGTCAGATTCAAAAGAAACTCCAAGTCCCGGGACTCCAAAAGGCAGTCTGTACGTCCAAATGAGCTGCAGCTGGACTATGGGTTTCCGGTGGATCCATAGGAGCCAGCATTGCTCAGGAACTTGTCCCCATCTGCCACAAGGAATCATTGCCCTTACCTCTGGCAGGAGGGACACATGGCTACCTGTGGCGCCTATCAGCATATCAAAACCCATGCTGGTCTCCAGGCCCCCTCAGTATCACAAGTACCTGTTACACATTTCAAAGTTCACACTAGCGTCCTGACTCTTCTCACCTCCTCCTCCGCTCCCCTCAACTCCCCCTGCTCGTGGGCTTCCCTCTCCCAGCTACTCCTTCTTGGCATTCTCACTACTGTCCGCTCTTGTTATTTTTACTGTGCTTTCTCTATCTCTTGCTCACACTTACTCTCTCTTAGTCTCTTTCTCACTGTGCTCTGCTCACCACCTCTTGTTATCTTACCATCTCCACTCTTCTCTCCTGCTCTCCCCGTACCCTAGCCCTGGCCATGTTCAGTCTACTTCTTTCTCTTTCTGCTCTGGTCTCTTCCTGTTGCCCCTGGCAGTCCTCCCTCACACATCTACAATGAAAGTCTCAACCATATCGTGGAAAGGTCAAGTCAGCAGTTCCCCTCACTGTGCCCCTTCAAGTACACCCTGGAGGAAAGACTAGGGAAAAGCAAACTTAGAGACGCTGAAAGAGCAGGCATTAAGACCCAGCGGGATGTAAATGAAATAAATTAATGGATGAATGAAAACAGAGAAAACAAAAACCAAAACCTAACAGCTGAGCCCTCATCTCCAGCCTCCAACCCAAAGCGAGCTGATCCCTCATTTGCCTCCAGCTGTTACTGGCAACAGCCCTGAAAGCTGTTACCGGAGCACCTGGCTCCGGGCTGCTCCAAACTCCCAGGAGCCTCCCAGGTCGGCTGGAAAAACTCTGAAATCTTCATTCAGAGATAAATATGTGAAACTGTGATTCAGCGGCGGAAGGTCCTCTCCATTTTCCCTATGAATTTACTATTGTAGTGCTGGGTGTGTCATGCCCGGGCCTTGTGCTTAAAGGAAGCCTTCTTCTGCAGAGCCCCCCTCCCCACCCCTCACCCTCCTCACTCCCTCCCCCACAGCCAGTCAATACTCTTGCCATTTTCCTCCAGACTCCGTCAGCTCGGGGACATTCAGAGTTCACTGGCTTTTACAAGACCAGCAGAGAGCTCTGCACATACAACATGGTCATAGGGAGGAGGAGCTGGATCAGAGAGGTGTGTGTGTGTGGAGGGAATATTTGTGCTGCTACCACCATGGAAGCCATGTGGGTTCAGGACAGTTAAAAGCCCCCAGGATGCCTTGGGAGACTGAGTCAGAGAGACCTTTCCCTTCCACCTCAGTCCTGCATCTTCAGCACTCCCCTCCCCATCCCCGCCTCGAATGCAAGGAAATTTAAGTATCAATTTCTTTTCTCTACTCTGGAAAACTTCAAGACATCTTTGGATTTTGTCTCTATGCTAGAATAGATTAAGAAACAAAAGGTAGAGTGAGACTCCCTCCCCCACAGCCCCCCCCCTCCCAACAGCCTACTGCCAGGTGCCTAGCCTAAGCTACTCACCGCTCAAGCCAAGTGCCCAAGAACAAAAGAATGACCTTCCCTATGGGCCTTTCCCAGGCCTACAGACCTACAGAGTGGGGAGTCTGACCCTTTAGCTTTTCTTTCTTCCTTCCTTTTCTTACTTTCTTTTCTTCTTCCTTCCTCTCTTCCTTCCTTTTTTTTCTTTTTTCCTACCTTTGTTCCTTCTTTTCTTCCCTCCTTTCTTTCTTCCTTCTTTCCTTCCTTCCCTTCTTCCTTTCTGGGAAATTAAGCAGTTCCCAGGGGGTCTGGTTTGCAGTGTCTCTTGGCTAAGGAGAGATGGCGTAAGCTTCCACTCTGCCTCTTGAAGAAGAAACCTCCATCCAGCTTTGGGAGATCAAAGCATCCCCACCATGCTCACAGGGTGTGTGTGTGTGTGTGTGTGTCCTTCTAATGCTCATTCATGTTGATGGACATCTAGGCCAATTCCATTTCCTTGCTATTATGAATAAAGCAGCAAATAAGCATCTGTTTGGAAATATTTCTGAAGTAGGATGTGAGTTGTTTGGGTATTCATCTAGGAGTGGTATGAGGGTCATATGAGAGCTCTATTTTCTGTTTCTTAATACACCTCCACATTGATATTCATAGTGGCTGTACCAAAGTCACATACCTACCAATAGCAGGAAAGGACTCCTCTTTCTCCATATCCTTGCCAGCACTGGTTGTCATTTGTTTTCTTGATGATAGCCATTCCAATTAGAGTGAGAAGCAATTTTCATTTTCATTTCCCTTATGGATATTTGTATTTCTTCTTTTGAATATTCTCTTTTTAGTCCCTTATTACTTTTTTATTTGAGTTGTTGGCTTCCTTGTTTCTTTTTTAAGTACTTTGTATATTTTGTATATTAATCCTCTGTAAATTGAGCTAGAGACCGAGCTGGGAGGGAGCCCTGTGGGCTGGGGTAGCTAGAAAAGCCTTCTAGAACTGGTGATGGTGGAGTAGGCACTGAGTTATGGACCAGGTACTCAACCCTCAGAAAGAAGATGGGGAACATACTTGAAAACGGGACCATCTCAAATAGAGGAGGAGGCACAGAAAGCATTGGGAGCACTTCATGGTCCTGGCTCCTCTCCAAAGCCCTAGGACATGAGAAATGGGGGATGGGTTTTAAAAGACAGCTGGGGTCCAGGAAGAGGATATCCTGGAAGGTTTGAGGTGACTTGATCCTATTGCTAAGCAGGGAGTCATGGAGGGTCCTTATCAGAACTGCGGGTCTTCGTAGTAGGAAAGGTGGAGGAGCAAGTGTGGCTTGGGCAGGGCAAGGTCAGGCTTGGGCAGGGCAAGGTCAAGCAAAGGGAAAAATAAACACCTGTCACTCAAAGTGAAGGACACGAGCACCAAAGAACGACAGGCACTTTGAGGCACGTGGACACTCGTGGGTTTTGAGCAGGGCAGCAAGAATAGAAAGAAGTCAGCGAACCCTTTCTTTTCACCAGGATGTAACTCCAGAACTCAAAAAGGCTATCATGGTGGAATAACAAGAAACAAGTGTCCCCTACAGCACAGTGTAAGCTGGGCCCTCGTAGGGGCAGAGAGTTTTGTAGCTGAAGGCTACTTTGGGATAATGTATTCACCTGCACCTTAAGCTGTACGTGGGAAGACAAAACAACAAGGAAAGGCAAACGAGTCTTCAGGCTAATGTCCATAGCTGTTTAGACCAAACACACAGTTACAGATTTTCTAACAGAAAGAAAAAGAAAAAAAAAATGAAAGGAAAGAAAAGAGTCATTTTCCAGAAGAAAGAAACTGGAAGTGTTTAGAGGAAGGGGGAATTCCCTTCATACCCACTGAATTCAAGTCCAAACACAGCCCAACCTAAAACCACCTCAAATGCATGCCCAGGTAGAGTGTGTCTGCAGATCAAGCTTTTGTGAAGCGCTGTCCTTGTTATTTGCCTCACAGCTGAAAATGGGGCATTGGAAACGCAGCTCTGAAGCTAGCAGAAACATTTAGACACGAGCAGCTCTTGACAAAATCCTTGGCTTCAAATATTCTGCACAGTCGCCCCCTGAGCAAATATTTGCCCCGGTTATAGCTTTGCATTTATAATCTCCCAGCTGTGTTTGGAAAACAGTCCTGGTTTTAGTCGGTGGCCTTGTGAAGGAGCTCTGTGGAGACTCACAGAGTGCCCTTTGGGGGGCTCTGGGATCAACACTAACCGCTTAACTGTGAGGATGCCACGTTCTTTGCAAAGCTCCAAGCTTATACCTTTCTCAAAACCAGAGTCCGCTTATGAGAATGCCAGTAGTTACTCGGGCCTCTGGAAACATCCTGGAGCATTGACTGTTACTTTTCCACCGATTTTTTGTTTTTTTGTTTTTAATTCGTAGCCTGCTGTGTCCTGGCACGGAAATAAGAGAGGGAGTAAGGGTGTACATGAGCCAAGTAACAGCATGCAAAACCTTCCTGGCTCTGCAAAACCAAGGTTCAGAGGTTCAAATCCCAACAGGACTGACAACCACTCAGCTCCCATAGCTTGGGGGGAAACTGGAAAGATCTGCAGGTGTCTACTAAAGACATTCAGTGACACTTTAATGAGTGACACACTTGTGTCTTTGGGAGCCAAGCTGGCACAGAGTAAAACTGCACACACAGGTGAAATTAGTTCCCTCAGCTGCCTGCTAGACAATTTTGGACTTCCCCTCTTGTGTTTTCAACTTCAATAATAAACCGTTTAACTTTCATCTGAAGTACCATTTGGAAATTTTTTTTAGTATTTTTTATGATTTTTTTCACAATTTATTCATTATATATCCCGATTGAAGGTCTCTCCTTCAA
This sequence comes from Pachyuromys duprasi, assembly GCA_028658305.1. Taxonomy (NCBI): domain Eukaryota; kingdom Metazoa; phylum Chordata; class Mammalia; order Rodentia; family Muridae; genus Pachyuromys; species Pachyuromys duprasi. The sequence goes on along the minus strand of CM053745.1, from coordinate 24,740,611 downwards.
TTCCTCCTGGTCCCACCCTCCCACCCTCTTCCCCCTATCCTCTTCCCCTAGTCTACTGAAATGGACTCCTCCTCTGCCATCTGCCCATAGCTGATCAAGTCTCATCAGGACTGCCTGGATCCTCTTCCTCCATGGCCTGGCAAGGCCGCATCACCAGGGGTGAGGGCTAATATCCATAATATAGAAGAACTCAAGAAGTTAGACACCAACAAACTAAATAATCCAATTTAAAAATGGAGCGGAGCACAGTGGCTCATGCCTTTAATCCCAACACTCAGGAGGCAGAGGCAGGTGGATCTCTGTGAGTTCAACGCCAGCCTTGTCTCTACAGTGAGTTCCAGAACTGCCAGAACTACATAGTGAAAACCTGTTTAAAAATGGGGTACAGAGCTAAGCAGAGAATTCTCAACAGAGGAATATCAAATGGCAGAGAAGCACTTAAATGCCCATCCTTAGTCATCAAGGAAATGCAAATTAAAACAACTCTGAGATTCCATCTTATACCCATCAGAATCGATAAGATCAAAAACTAAAGTGACAACACATGCTGGAGAGCATGTGGAGAAAGGGAAACCCTCCGCCATTGCTGCTGGGAGTGCAAACTTGTACAACCACTTTGGAAATCAATCTGGCACTGTCTCAGAACTTTGGGAATAGTTCTACCTCAAGACCCAGCTGTACCACTTCCTGGGCATATACCCAAAAGATGCCCCACCATTCAATAAGGACATTTGCTCTCAACTATGTTCATAGCAGCTTTATTTTGTAAGAGCCAGAATCTGAAAACAGCCTAGATGTACCTCAACAGAGGAATGGATACAGAAATTATGATTCATTAACACAATGGAATACTACTCAGCAATTAAAAACAAGGAAATCATGAAATTTGCAGGCAAATGGATGGAACTAGAAAAGATCATCCTGGGTGAAGTATCTCAGAAGCAGAAAGACATGCACACTATACATTCACTTATAAGCGGATATTAGCCGCATAGTATTGGATAGCCATCTACAGACCTAAAGAAGCTAAGCACTAAGGAAGACCCTAGGGAGGATGCTTACTTAAATATCATTCAGAATGGCAAACAGGATAGACACCAGAATCAGGGGAGGAGAGGAAACAGGATGAGAGTCTACTATAGCGGTCCTCTGAAAGGCTCCACCCAACAGGGGATCAAAGCAGATGCTGAGACTCGCAGCCAAACTTTGGGCAGAGCACAGGGAGAATTATGGAAGAAGGCGGGGGGGGGGGGCTAGAGGGACATGGAGGGGACAGGAACCCCACAAAGAGACCAACAAAACTAAAGGATCTGAGCCCAGGGGGTCCTACAGAGACTGATGCACCAACCGATGACAATGCATGGAGAGGACCTAGACCCCTGCTCAGATGTGTACAATTGGCAGCTCAGTCTCCAAGTGAGGGAAGCAGGGGCCGCCTCTGTCTTTTTTATGTGGCTGTCCATGCTGTTTACGTTTGTTATTATTCTTGACACCTGGAAGCTGCTAACAAACCTCCTTATCAATGACCGGAGCCGTCTCCCTGATTGCTTTGTAAGATTGCCTTGTATTTTGAGCACCTGCTGCTCCTTCCCCTTTACTGACAGAAGAGATCATTATATAAAAGGTCATCCAGGATAAAGATACCTTCGTCTGCAAGTGCAACAGCTGGTGAGGGGCCAGCTCGGCCAAAAGACAGATAATTTGTCTTGGATTTAGGACAGACCTTGGTATGCATCAGAACTTCTTCAGGCTGTAAAGCCCAGAACCTTTCCCAGTTGAAACAACTGGGAGTGCTGTGTTCCTCCGAACACAACCTTGTTAGAGAACCCCAGGCTACAGGATAAACAGAGCCCCTCTAGTACCCGTCAAATCCAAATTGATGCCTGGGCTCTCAGAAGCAGTACCGGGCAGACTTTTCTAACCCTTGATCACAACCATGTACCTAGTCTCACACAAGCTCCTGGAGAGCCTGAATTACTCACTCACCTGGGCGCTGGTGAGACCAACAGTGAAGAGAATACCACGAACAGTGCCAAAGCTCTTAAGCACCGCTTCTCAGAAGTTGGCAACTTCAGATCCTCAATAAAACTAGCGTGCCAATGGTGGGGTCAAGAGATGCCAGACTTGATTGTTTTTAAAAGCTATTGTGAGCCAGGTGCGGTGACGAAAACCTGTGATCCCAGCACTCTGGGAGCCAGAGGCAGGTGGATCCAGCCTGGGCTACAAAGCAAGTCTGACACAGCTAAGGCTACACAGAGAACCCTGTCTTGAAAAAAATGAACAAAAACCAAAGCAAACTACAACAATGAAACTATTGTGACATTTCCTTCTCTGGAAAGTTCGGTAGTTCATGGAATCCTGCCTCTAAAGTACAGATATGGCTAACTACATGGAGCTTGAAATTTTACTTCCATCAGAGTAAACTGGACTGTTTCTTGGAATGGTTCAGAGCATTCTCCAATTCTAAAACACCAGGTCAGATAGAATTGACTGAACTGAAATGCAACTTCTCTAGGAACATATTAAGAGAAATCAACACTGTAGAGAGAGGCAATAGATAGGATTCTTGGTGGGATTTCTGCCTCTAAATTAACCTCCCCAACCCCAGTATTAAAAAAACAGAACAAAAAAACCTGATAGGACTAGAGAGATGGCTCAGCCAAAAGGCACTTTTCTTGCAAGCATGAACACCTGAGTTCCATAACCCACGAACCCCACCCCCAAAATAACCCAAGTCCATGTAAACAGTTGGGTGTGACGGCATTCGCCTATAATCCCTAGCATCTCGGAGGCAGAGAAAAACAGAGCTGTGGGGCTCAGTAACAGAAACCCTACCCTAATCCAATCCCAGGGTTCCAGGGAGTCTCTGTCTCAACAAAACAAGGTAGATAACTACTGAAGAACAACAGTGCAGTTGACCCTGACCTCTGCAATCATACTCATGTCCACAAGCATTCATTCATGTACAGGTGCACACTAATGAGCCAGCACACACTCACACACATACTCATGTGCACACATGTACACACACAAACACAAGCACACACACACAGAGAAAAGCACCACATACAAAACAACTTAACTTTTGTTTTTGTTTTCTTGCTTCCCAAAGAAGGCACATACTAAAGTATATTTTTAAGTAAAGTCCTTGGTAAAACTTGTTCTTCCTTCAATTGGAAAGTCCGTGCATCAGGCCCTTGCCTCTTGCCCCTTGTCCCAAAACTACTCCCTTGGGTGGAAGCTTCTCTCAGCTCCAGTGACATCTTCACAAATCACAGAGATTAGTTCTTCACTGTAGATGAAGGGAAATGCCAGAGTTCCTTGCAAGTCTGTCTAGAAAACACTACTGCAGACTTCATTTCACACATTCAGAAGTCCCGTGGCCATTAATCCATACTGACAAGGTAGCAAGAACCTGGATGATAAAGCTGTAATTTTACACAGGAATAGAGCTTTACAGCAAGGTCTGAATGTGATGGTCTCGTGTTAGCCACACTCCCATCAGCTTGCTATTTGCTGTTGCACACCAGAAGAGAAAGAAAGGCTGACCAATCCACCCTTCGGCCATGAAAGAAACCAGCTTTGCCTACAGACCTGATCCCACTGTCCTCTGGCTTTGTGGCTTTGGGGATAGCTCTTTAACCTGTACAAACCTTCCACTTCCTCCTCTGTAAGAAGAACTTGATGAGGGTGCTTCGGGATCACTCTCCTTGAATCTCTAAGGGATTAAATCCAGCAAGCTGGTGCACCTGACAGAATCCAAAGAAAGCACACACTAAGCTTCAGGTGCCCCTGGGGTCTGTAAGCAAGCAAGGCTACTCTACAATTTAGACAAAACTCTCAAGTTGGTAATTACAAGAAAGAAAACGATGGCATAGAGGCTGTGGATATTTCCTATGGCGTCTCTCCTCAAGAACAAGTGCCCAGGGAGCTGATTCAATTTGTTGAGCACCAGCAGTACATGCTCCGAGTCTGTCCTTGGTACTACTGTGTTATCACCATGGCCCCTGCCCTAGAATCTACAATCCAGCTGCACAAACAAACCATACAGTTGTCTCATTGTAAGCTTACATACGGAAACAGTAAATGCTGTCTCTGGTGAAGAAAGTTTCCAAGTGAGCAAAAGCTTGGTGGAAACTAATGGTGGTTGAGTCAGAGGGGACCGCGAGTAATGATAGTATGTTCAAGCCCTTTTCACACCTTTCTGCCATTATATCTCTCCTCCTATATATCAAACCTTCCCCTCGTCTCATGCTCTGACACTGACATCTCCTAAACCCTGTCTCTTCAAGTCCTTGTCAGCTTGTTGCCGTAACTATGCTTTGCTACCTCCTAAGGGACCTGAATCTCAGGACACTTCTCAAGTATCGTATGCATGACAGCTAGTCACTCACCTGCCTGGCCAGGCTCCCCACTGTCATCATTCTAAACCTCCCTGTGTAGTCACCTCTACCTAGTCTGCACCTGTCCTCAGACCTTGAAGATTTCAGTACTGGCACGGTTGCCACCGTCTTCAACATTACTCCGGTGATAGGCAGAAAGATAGCTCCCCAAATGCCCGAGTTCAAATATCTATGATGTGGGATGTGTTACACAGTGTTATGGGGCTGAACTGTGTCTTCCCAAAATTTATATATAGGAGCCTTAAGCCCTATATATGCCATCCTATGTCTGTATTTAAAGACAGGCTGTATTGCAGCCTTCCTTCCTCTAACTGGAACTGTGGTAAGAGCAAAGTATAGTCTTACCTGTACAGAGAAAAAGCCTGTTAAGGACATAGCATGAAGATGCGGTCTACAGGCCAAGGAGATGGATCTGGGAAGGGACCAAAACTGCCAAGGTTCATCTTGAACTTCTAACCGCCAGGTGGGAAAATTGGTTTCTGTGGTTTAAACCTCCAGCCTGTGAGGTTTGTTATGGCAGATCTGGATCGGGGCATAGAACACACCCATGTAAAAGCTGAGCATATCAGCGAGCTGGGAGGAGGAAAGGGAGAAGGGGAGGGTCCCAGGATCTCAATGGCCACACAGGCTAGACAAATGGGTACACTCTGGGTTCACTGATAGACCCTGTCTCAAAAATGAAGGTGAATAGAAATTAAGGAAGACACTCTGTTGACCCCTGTCCACAGGCACACATATGAAAGTGCACCCTTACAAACACATACATGCATGACACACACATGTATATACATCTTATATACATTGTAAGATATATATAATTTAAAACATCTGTGCAATGCATGTATGTATATTCTATATTATGTATAATACATATATGTGTGTGTGTGTGTATGTATTGTATACATATATGGAGGTAGCCTCCAAAATCTGGAAAGGACAGGAGATGGTGCCTTCAGGCATCAACCAAGAGATTCCTGTGTTGCTATTATGTTGTTTAAAGCACTAAGATTGTGTGATGTGTTATGTCAGAGGTAGGAAGTTAACGTATCTTGGCACATGCCCTTGTGATTTTGCTATACACCCAGAATTGGTGCTCGTTGTTGCATAACCTTGCTGTGACCTCAGTCTCCACCTCTTTTGACTTTTCCACTTTGCTTTCTCGAGTCCAACTCCCAGACTCCAAAAGCCCCTCCCCCCCACACACACTTTCTCTCCCCAGCTAGGGCATTCTTGACCATGGAGGCTTCCCTTCACATACCTCTTCCAACTTTATCCTTCTTTCTTTACCTAATACTCACATGGGAAAGAACACCAAACCCTGGGAAAATCCACCACTCTCACACCCACTATGTGCTCAATCCAAGGGAAAATTCTCTGCCAGACTCATCTGGCTCCACTTAAAATAATGACAGCCTCCCACGAGCATCCTCGGTGCCGTGGGGATTCTAACTCTTCCCATTCTCTTCCCAATTCTGTTCTCCTTGATAGTCACACTACACCTGAGCTCTGAACTACAATGCCAACTCCTACAAGAAGCCATCTTTGACCTCCATCCTGAACACCCCAAGGCTGTGTAAGGTACCTTCCCTGGGGCTCTTAAATTTTCTGTGTGTATTTTCCTTCGCCAGCAAAAATTTGTATTTATTTCCAGACCCATATGATGGTAAGGTTTTAGGAGGGCAGTAACCACGGTACTTTCCTACATCTTATTCAATAATGCTTTAAGAATGGACAAAGGAACAAATGTATGCATGAACCAGGAAACAGTTAAAGAGAAAAGGCAGCTGAGAAACCAGAAACATGCAAAGTTATGTGCTGTTTCGTTTTCTTTCCCTCTGAATCACTTCTCCTCCCCACAAGGAAAAAGAAAGTAAGATGGCCTGCCAACTGTCCCAATGCATTGAGTGCACTAGGTGAACATCTTAAGATCATTGAAATAGACAGTGCACATGTTTAGTCCTTTAGTGACTTCTCAGATCCTCAATCATGAAATCTTACACTAGAACAGGGCCTTGGCGTCATCTGAGAGCCTTTTCCTTCTCTGAGCTTCCACACCCAACACCAGGACAAACCTTGGCTTCTAAATAGTATTGTTGTCTATGTTAGTAAATTTACCACTGTAATAGTTCATCCGACCCCAAACTCTTGAAACCATCAAAGGACGCTGGAAAGTAGAGTATTCTCCTTATAAGAAATGAAATAAAAAGCCGGGTGCAATGGCACACGCCTGTAATCCCAGCACTAGGGGAGGCAGACGCAGGGGCATCTCTGTGAGGTCAAGGCCAGCCCGGTCTACAAAGTGAGTCCAAGACAGCCAAGGCTACCCAGAGAAACCCTGTAACCCTGTCTCAAACAAGCAAAGAAACAAAAAAGAAACCAAATAAGATGAAGATGTTCGTTCTCATAATCGTGTTTGTTTGAAACACTGGGCGAAACCAGAAAGAGATGTGAACCAAGGGCCAGGAATCAAGGCTGATTCTGCCCCTGGGTGTGCTTGTGCAAGCCTCTGATCCATTCTTAGTTTTTGTCCCATACAATGAGTGATATTGCACCTCCCATCTCTTCTCACAGCCCAGACTGCATTGGGTAATGCCTTTAAATCCAGAGCCCCTAGAGAGTGGGTCTGAGCAAAACTTAGACTGCTGGAAGGATGCCTTAAAGTACCGAGGAATCAATGCTCTTCTGTACTATTTCATATATATGTGTACATATTCTCATATACATATATATTAATCATAAACCACATGATTTGACCCAGCCAAGTAAGAGAAACATCCCTAATGATTTGACTAATCCAAGCTGTGAGAGCTGCAGCTGACCATCCTAATGCAAATAAAAACTGTAGTATTTTGGCTGCTTTTCAGAAGAAAGGAGGTTTAAAAGCCAAAATAAGGGAACACTCTGATTCCCTGAGCCCCCTCTCTGTGCTGTCTTTGGTGCTAAGGTGTGGATGTCCATTCCAAAACATGGGTTACCATTTCACTGTCCTTGGATTCGGGTCTTTAAGGAGTGCTTAGAGGGGGTTAGGGGCATAGCTCAGTGGTGGCGTGCTAGCCTAGTGTGGATGAGGCCCGAGACTCAAGCTCCAGTACTGCAGAAGAAAATAAAATAAATTATTAGATCATGAAGACAACACCCTTATGATAGAGTAAGGCCATTATCACAGGGATAAGTTATTTAAAAAGGGAAAGAGTTCAGCCAAACCGTCTCACAACACACTGCCTTGACTCACTGCTCTGTTATATAATTCGGTAGGAAGGGCCTCCTCACCCAGACAGATGCTCCTGGACTCCCCAGACTGCACAACCACAAACTAATGAAGCATCTACTGTTTACAATTTATCCAGTCTGGGTGTTCTGTTATAGCAGGAAATAAATGGATGGAGACACATGGTGGATATTTATTCATTGTAGTTCTCTTTATTCTTCTGCCCTTGAATAATGGCAGTGTTGCTTCTTGTAGGCTAGCACGAATGGCCTGCTTCTCAAGGCTTTCACCTAGCCTAAGATTTACACATCTCCCCTGCTGCTTCACGGACCTCCAGGCTCTGACTAGTCCATGCCACTGGCCTCCCTCATTCTCCAGTCAGCAGGCAGACCCTGGGACTTCTTAGCTTCCATAACTAGGAAAGCCAATTTCTACAAAATGTATCTGTTGTCTTCCTTAGGTGTCATGCCTTATCCAGCACAACTGCAGGACCGGGTGGAGAAGGAATAGAGAAAAGAAAAACATAGACACATGGACAGATACACAGAGTCACAGAAAAGCTGAGATGGGGCGCTCTGGGGCGCTCTGAGGAACCTCAGCATCATGGGAGTGCATCGTGTTTATTATGTGGAGTTGAACAGAGGGGCGGCTTATTGCGCACAACAGAACAGTGAGGCAGGGTTTTTGGTATACAGCTGAAGAAGGCGGGGTTTATGGTACACAACTGGATCAAGGAAACAGGTTTAGCAAATCTCCTCAGGATCGGCCTCTGTAGGGGAACAGTTTCCGGGAAGTAAATGCCTGGGGGCTTGGAGAGAAAAAGCTATGGTGGACATTTTCTGCTCACAATATCAACCTTCACACTCACACCCCCAAGGAAGGCCTTGCCATCATCCCCCTGATTCTGAGACTGTGGAGTCCTTGACACGACAAGTCAACAACACTTCACTCAGGGGGGCGAGGGGGGCTTCCTCCACTTCGCACAGTATCATCCATCCATTGTCCATCCACCCTGTTAGTTCCTTGTCTCTGGTTAACTGTGACTAATACATGTTCCTCATCTCACTTGGACTAATAAGCCTAGTTTCTTTCAACGGCCCCTGCGGCCCTGCCACAACCCACCTGCCAATTCTGCCTCGGAGCTCTCGCCACTTCCCTTACACACTGTGGTAGAAGTCCTTCCTCGCCTGTCCTCGAACCCGAGACTCCAAATCCAAATCCAAGACCTTTGCGCTTGTGATGCTCTCCAGCCAGAATGCTCCAGCCTGGATTCCTAATGACATTCCTTTCTTCAAGTCTTCATTCACGTGCCACCTTTGCACGATGGCACCTTCTTTCCCACCGCTTACCCTCCCTGATTCACTGCTCTCACTAGAACCTATTACCAGCTAATAAATACAGTATCTAATCTTAAATCCTTTTTTGTTTAGTATTTTTGTATCTGTGTTCCTTTTTAAGCTCAGTAAGCAAGGGCTTTTGGCACTGAGCTTATTGATGAATACTTGGCAATTTCTTAGGAGGTCTTCTCTTCCAGCCTCCTGCTCAAGAACCAAAACTAAGGCACCAAGGTGGATCCTGCCCTCTACTACCTGAGGCCAGATGACCACACCTTCCCATTGGTCAGGATGATAATGAACATAATTCACAAACAGACTCCTCATTCCACCTTCCAAATGTTTACTTCCAAACCACACTATACTTACTCACTTCCAACCAGACTGAGCAGACCAGGGAGCTGTATCGCTGCTGCCGATGAGGACCAATCTGCAAAGCCATACTGGGATGCTCCAGGAGTGAGAGTGGGGGTGTTTTCATGTGATGGGGACCCATCTGCCCTGTCTACAAATGTGGAAAAACCAGAATCAGCTTAAGACACAGATCTGGTTGCAAGATAGCACAGACAGGCTATTTTTCACAAATACCTGACTACCTGTTCACATCCCCTGTTCATCGCCTACCTGGCTGTCCCTGTGACGGCGTGTCTTCATCATAGTGTACAAGCCCGTGGTGCTTTTAAGGGGTTGAGAAACTTTAATTAAGAAGTGGGTCCTGGTTAAAGGAAGTGAGGGCACTGGGAGTGTGTTATTGAATGGGATTGGGACATCTGTCTCCTCCTCTCCATCCCTGCTTCCTGGCCACCATGACACGGATCATGCTATCCATGCTCCTGCCATGAGCCGCCTTGTCACAGACTCCAAAGCAACAGAAACAACCAACCATGAGCTGAAACCTCCAAAAGTATGATTAAAAATGAACTTCCCTTTTTGTAAGCTGGTTCATTCTGGACGTCATTACAGCCACGAAAAAGCTAATGCAGTGAACTAGTTAAGAATCTACGGGTAGTGCAAAGACAAGCTAGAAAGCATACAAATAAACAGGCAGATAGGCAATGCAGTGATGGATTTACAAAGAGAAGCAAAACTGGCCAGAGTCAGCAGAGAAAGAATCAATTCCTCCAACCGAACAACAAGAATTAGTTACATGGTATATGTTTTTAATATGTAGCTTTTCTACAGCTTAAAGTATTAAAAACAGCTCAAGGTGCACACCTTTCTCTGTGAGCTCAAGACCAGCCTGGTCTACAAAACAAGTTCCAGGACAGCCAGGGCAAACCCTGTCTAGGGGGTGGGGATAAGGAACAGCACAAAACAAGGAAAAATACAAATAACCTGGAACATTTCAATAAATAAGACACAAAGTCATTGTTTTGTTTACCTCAATATCTTTCATCATTTCTTCTGGAAAGTTGTTTACTTTTATTATATTTAACTTTGCAGAGAATACTTTTATATACTTTTATATATAGAAAGCCATTTTCCACTTAGAGTACTCATTGTCTTTCTATATATATGTATACATACATACGTTATATATGTATATATATAAAACATTTGTAGCATAGTTACAGGAAAAATGTGAAAAGTATAAAACAGCTTCCTACAGTTTAATATGCATAAGAATCACTTGAAAAATCTTGATTAAATTCAGGTCTAGGGTAGTGTCTTAGGGTTTCCATTGCTGTGAAAAGACACCATGACCAAGGCAACATTTTTTGTTTGTTTGTTTTGTTTTTGAGACAGTGTTTCTCTGTGAAGCCTTGGTTGTCTGGAACTTCCTTTGTAGACCAGGCTAGCGTCTAACTCACAGAGATCCACCTGCCTCTGCCTCCATGAGTGCTGGGATTAAAAGTGTGTGCCACCACGCCCAGCTAAGGTAATTCTAATAAAAAATAATAATAATTGGGGAAGGCTTACAGTTTCAGAGGTTTAATCTGTTATCATCATGGTGAAAAGCATGGCAGTATCCGGGCAGACGTGGCGCTGGAGAAGGAGCTGAGAATTCTATATTTGGATCAGCAGGCAGCAAGGAGCAGACAGGATAGCTTTCCCACTGGGCAATAGCTTGAGCATTTAAGACTTCAAAGCCCCTCCTCTGCTGTGACACAGTTCTTACAAGGCCTTTCTCCTCCAAGAAGGCCACACCTCCTAATAGAGCCACTCCCTACGACCAAGCATTCAAACACCACAGGTAGAGCTAGGGGTTCTGTTTCCCTGGGAAGTCCCAGGCAATGCTCCTGAAGGCCCACAGACTGCATTTTAAACAGCAAAAACCTAGCTAGTACTAGAACAGGCAAAACCAAACAAACAAAGAGCAACCCTTATTGTGAGAAAGCTTGGGCAGTTGACCCTATCAGGTGAGGTGCACTGAAAGGCTGAAAGATCTGGATCAGTCACCCTTTCCCCATAGAAGTAGCGAAGGAAGCTGCTCCCAGAAAGCTACTTCCTCCTCTAGGGTAGAGACAGTGGGGCAGGAACTCTGGTGGAGATAGTCTCTATCTCCTTGACTGTTGGTGACATGTAATTGTTGTCATTATTGTTGTTCCTCAGGAACTTACATGTTATTATGATCTTCCTAGAGTACAGTCTCTGCCTTCCTGCTGGATGAGCTGTTTCTACAGCATTTGCATCATTGAGACAACGGTTCAGGCTTCCCATGTCAATCAGGTCTATGAATACAAATGAAAAAAAAAAAAAAAGAAATCCTAGGCAGGCTGAGCATAGCGGCACACCTCTTTAATCCCAGAGGCAGGCAGAAGGATCTCTATGAGTTCAGAGCCCAACCTGATCTATGAGGTTCTGGCCCAGTAAGGATTGCTCAGTAAGACTGTCTCAGACAAACAGACAAACAACAAAACATATAGCTTTGAAATTTGGGCCAAATGGGCCATCATTTATGGAACTCTGGTACAGCTCCATACAATGCTTTCTTTCAGTAGTGTACAACATTCCTAAGGTCAACAGCTGGAAGACATAAACATGCAGACAAATGGACTTTGCAAATAGACTTCTACTGGAAACTGCCAAATTTTAGGAAACTCTGACATATTAGGCACTAGGGAGGAAGCGGTACCAGAAGAACAAGAGACTGATTGTGGGAATGCATATTTTAGTAAGACTTTAGGGAGGTATAAAACGTACCCATCTTGTGTATGACTGGGCAGATTCCAGTAAACTCACAGAGCTGGAGAACTGTAGCCTCAGTCCTGACTTATCCAGCACTCTAACATCTGTTGGTTCTCAGTTTCCCACTTGGTCTCAAGCTCCTATTTTGCATTTTTTAGGAACCCCATATAAACTGAACCATACAATATGTAGCCTTTTGTTGGGCTTTCTTCATTTTGCACAGTGCTTGGGAGACTCATTCATGTTGATGTGTTTTTTAGAGTCCATCCTTGTTACTGCTGAATACAATGAGACAGCATGACTGAATCACTTTCTCCACCCACTCATCCGTTGATTGACATTTGGAGAATTAATGACTAATGCTGATTTGAGCATTCGTTCACAATTCTTTGTTGAATATGCATTTTAATTTCTTTTGATTTTATATATAAAAGGAGAATTACTGAACTGTACAGTAAACGTATACCTAATTTCTTTTTTGAGACAGTGACCTAAAACTTATTAAATAGATCAGGCTGGCCCCAAACTCACAGAGATCAGCCTGTTTCTGTCTCTGTCTCCCAAGTGCTGGAATTAAAGATGTATACTTCATTCCCTAGTTTTAAATTTTTAGTAGCTTTCCAAAGAGATTGAACCTTTTTATTTTTATTTTTATTTTGAGACAGGGTTTCTCTGTGTAGTGTTGGCTGTCCTGGACTCGCGTTGTAGACCAGGCTGGCCTCAAACTCACAGAGACCCACCTGCCTCTGCCTCCCTGAGTGCTGAGATTACAGGCGTAAGCCACCATACCCTGATAAGACTGAACTATTTTTAAATTCACCCCAGTGATGTACGAGGGCTTATGTCCTAGTCTCTCCGACACTTAGTGTTTTTTGCCTTCTTCTTCTCTTACAAAGGGGCCGTATACCATTATCTCACTATGGTGTTATGTGCATTTCCCTGACTAAAGCATCTTCTTCTCCCAAGCTTTGTCTTCACTTTCATGAATCTTCTGGTGATGCATGCGCGCCAATAAGCATCATGCATTTAATTGCCTAACTCAAGTTCACAAAGGTTTTTCCTCCTATGAGATTTTCCCAGAAGCCTCTGTTCTGGTTCACTTTCTGCTGTTATGATAAACACATGTTCAAAGAAAGCTGGGCAAGGAAGGATTTTATTTGGCTCGTCCTTCCACATTGCACTCCATCATTAAAGGGAATCAAAACAGGAATTCAAGGCGGAAACCTGGAGGCAGGAACTGAAGCAGAGACTATGGAGGAGTGATGTTTACCGGCTTGATCCCAGCAACTTTTGTTAAACAACCTGGACCACCTGTGCAGGAGTTACCCCACCTACAGGTAGGCAGGGCCCTCCCCCACCGGGTAGCAGTCAGAAAATTCCCCCACGGCCATGCCTACAGACTAATCCGAAGGAAGCAATTCTTCCAGTGAGTCTCTGCTTTCCCAGGTGTGTCGAGTTTGTGCCACACTGACTAAACAGTATAGCCTTACGGTTGGATCTCATGTACAGGTCTGTGACGCATTGTGGGTTCATTTGCGTGTATGGTACACACGATAAAGCCAAGAAAATGGGGGGGGGAAGAAATAAAAAAGGAAAAATGTGACTGCTCTAGGTATGGTGGAGGAGAAGGTTTATTGCACATAAGAGGAAGAGCACAGACAGAGGAAGAGACATCTGGGAGAGTCCAGAGTGAACATGACCCTGACCCAGACCATGTGAGGAGGGAGGGGAGAGGGAAGAGCCAGGAGAGTAAAGAATATACTAAAAGGGCCGAGTAACCAAAATGGCTGAATTGTGTAGGGAAGGGCAATTGGGAGAAAAGCAGCCCAGCCCCTGAGCTGAAGTAGTTTAGGGTAGAGGATGGGGTACGCCAGCCATACTCTGTAACAGGTCGGGACTGAGGGATGCTAGGAGAACCTGGCGGCCAGGTTTGCTTCGATATGCTAAACAGGTACCTCAGTTAGCAGTTTGCCCCTGGTTTGAGATCTAACATCAAGTAGGTCATTCTTGTTGTTATTATAAAAGTAGATATCCAATTTTTCTAGGATATTTCTCCCCACTGGGTCCATTGCAAAATTAATTGACCATAAATATAGCACTTATTTCTAGATGCTAGCTTTTTTGCCATTGATTTATACACCAATCCTTTCTGCCAAAACCACGGGTATTTGATTGTTATAAAGCTTTGAATCTGAATAGTATACATCCTCTAACTCTGTTGTTCTTTTTTGAAACGATTTTGGCAAATTTAACTACTTCAGTTTTTCATAGTGGGATGAAAATAGGAAAAGTGTGTTCATTTTGTTTTTCCCCATGTAGCTTTTATGTTACGGAAACAATTTGGTATTTCTTTCATGTCATTTTTTTTTTTCTTTTTTACTCTTCAGAGGTCAGAACTCAGTTTGATTTGAACAAAAAAAAAGTGTTGTTAACAGTCTCACGTATATAAAATTGGCCTTGGGATACAATAGGCTGTAAAATAATTTCGTTCTCCTTCCCTTCCACACCCCAGCCTGATTTCCACTAGAGCTTATGCAAATCCTGCGACCATCTCTAGCCAAGCTTAGGCAAATCACTAACCCTGAGTGTCACTCCGGCGCTGTAAAGCAGGAGACAGCGCTGTCTCCATTGTCAAATGTGGTGGCCGGGGACATTACCAGGTTTACCCTAACAATGTATGAATGAGTAGAGAAATACAGGGAAGAGTTCTCAGAGAATGAACCAGTGACACTCTGAGGCTGTGTGAGAGCAAAGAGTTCATCTCCGATTTCCCGGAAGCCTTTGTGATAAGAAAGCCATCTTCTAGATCCAGCTGACCCCCAGCAAAGGATAGAAAGGAGATTCGGTATCCCACTCTCAGGAGTCCTGGTTAAGATACTAGAATTTAGGGATTAGCCTTTCTCTTTCTGGGGTTCTATTCAATGCTCTTGCAGCTTAATACTTTATTTAGTCTTTTGATAAAGAAATCATTTAGCCAACATGGATCCTGACTGCTCAATTAATTTGGGTTTTGAGTAAGCAAAACAAAATTTAATATAAGTATATCCTGTACAATATTTGGGACATACTTATTTTTAAAATATTACACCAAATATCACATGGAACATAATTATATTGAATATCAATAATTAAAATTTAATCGTCTGTACTATATATTTACATTTGTTTTAGAGAACTCTGCATATTATAAACATAAGTAAAACAAATAGTAAATGTAGCAAAATGTCCATCAATATTCTGACAATGTGTTTTTTAGTTCTTTCATACTATTATCAATTATATTGTATATAACAAATACTATAAATTTTACCTATAATAACCTAATTATTGATTGAGCAGAAATAAAGCAAGACAAATGGATGTGTACAAAGTACATAATATTCAATCATTATTTGGGTCTCTGTTGTTGATCTAAACATTTCCAGTACATCAGAACGCACACAGAGATGGACAATAATGAATTCAGTCAAGTATGCTATTTTGCCATTATCGGCTCAGAGAAAACTGTTCCTTATTATGTTTTTTTCCACTTGTCTTTTTTTTTTACTTTTTCCACTCGTGATTGTTCTTCCTGATAGGCACATTTTAGTTGCCGGCTCTTAGCTCCATGCTTACAGTGTGGACTGTGTTGTTCCACTGATCTCGAAGGAGCGGCACGCTTGCTCTTCTTGAGAATAAGCCAGGTGAGGAAAGAGACCTAGATCCTTGAATGGAGGGAGAAGGTAAGGGCTGCCGGTGGGTGCCTGCACTGTATTCAAGGACATTTGGCTCTCATGGCCCTGCTGAAGAAGCATCATCAAGGTAGTGAGTGAAGAGGGTACCACGTTTGTGCGGGCGCCACAGAGTTCAGAAGAGGGTATCAGACTCCCGGGGACAGGAGTTACAGGCGGTGTGAGAGAGAACAGAGCCAGCCTGGGGTGCACAGCAAAAGCCTTTCCTTAGTCACTGGCCTGAAATCTTTCAGGTTCTACTGCAAATGAGAACCATGAGGTCCTACACACAGGGGACTGGCAGCTGAGACTGAACCCAATGCCCTGCCTGGAAACGTGATTGAAACTACCCTGAAAAATGACAAGAAATCACTAAAACTAGACATGGCCCTGTCCAGAACAGCAGACTCTGGCGTGCCAAAGGCCAAAGGTTTGCTTTACATAATTAAACAGCTGGAGCCTGGCTGGGCATTACCAGATGACAGCAAATCCGCAGAGAGGCCATCAATTGTCTGCTCCTGCTGGAGCACTTGGCAATACCCCTTCCTTCTGGGTGCCCTTTGCCTCTAATCTGCAGGAAACTAGGCGCCTCGCCCTGCCCTGCCCTGCTCTGCCCTGCATTCCTACCTTCCCAGCTTCCTCTGCAGAGCCCTACCCATCCCAACTGTCCATCTAACACTTCCAGCTAACACTGTCCACCTAACACAAAGGGCTGGCAAGCACTCCTGGGTCGTTTTGTCTATGCATGCTGGTCCTTCTGCTTGCGCCCCTTCCTGCTTCTGATGGACAACACAAACCTTCAAAACCCAGTGTAGATTATCAAGAAAGCAAAGGACACAGAGGAGGTAGGAAAAGACCATGAAAGTAAGTATGGAGATTCCTCAGAAAACTAAAAATAAACCGTATAATCTACTATCCCAATGCTACGCTATACCTGCAGGAATCTAAGTCAACGTAATACAGAGAAAACTGCACATTCATGTTTTCTGCAGCATGCATCATAATAGCCAAGATACGAATCCAGCCAACAGATGAATGGATAAAGAAAATGTGGTAAACATAAGCAAATAGAGTTTTATTTGATTGTAAAGAAAAATAAAATCGTGATCTGTATCAGATCAACTCAGAGAATGAAATTATTAGCAGAAAAAAAAAAACCATAGCTAGGACTAGGGGTCATCATGCTAAGCAAAATAAGCTAGACCAGAAAGACAAATAACACATTTTCTCTCAATGGTGAAAGAGAAAATAAAGAAAAATTCATTACAGAACCACTTCAGAACTCATGGACAATTTCTTTTTCTTTCTTTATTTGTCCCTAGTATCTGTCATTGTGCCTACCACAGTCTTGGCACTCAAAAATGTGTGTCTGAATGGAGGGAGAATCTCATTTGATTTTTTTTTCAACACCAATCAGAAATCAGTGAATATATTGTCTCACTTATGTAACTGAAAACAAAGTCTCAAGAGAAGGTTCTAGGCCCAGGCTATTCAGGCTTCTAAGACCACACACAAAGGGCTTTCTCCTTTATTGTGAGTGTTAAGTTTAAAAAAATTCACTAGCTGTGAATTCTCTTTGAATAATAAAAGTGGTCCTTACCTTTGAAGCCATGTACTTTAGAGCATGCCTTAGCCAGTAAGAATTGTTTCCGAATCTTCCCATTGCATAAAGTTGAGTCGGTGTCATTAGTTGGGAAATAATTACATAGTACATAACACTCAACCCACAAGAGCCTCTGCTTTGTTTTGATTTTTTAATCAACCCTTTTACAGGAAGTTGGTTTTCACCCAGGTAACTGTTGCAAAATATTTATCCAGGTAAGAAAAACATTAGTCAGCCAATCAGAAGCCTTGCTGCGGTTGAGACTCCATCTGCCTCATTACCATTTACTACACTGGCCATCTAAATTACCTTCAGGACAGAACAGATCCTGTTCCCACTTGCTCAAACTCTCTGACATGCCCCTTGGCTTTGCAGAGCTGGCTATGGAGTGCCAGGCAATAGGTAAACAGGAGGCCTTTCTGTCTCAGATCACAATCTTGTGTTGGAGTGTACTCCCAGGGGATTAGTCCCACCCCTCACTTGGAGATGATGGTCTGTCATTCCGAAAATAAACGCTAACGTGAACAGGAACCTGGTCACCAAGAAAGGAGGTGACTCCAGCTTTGGTGTGCTAGCCAGTGCCCTGAGGCTCACACCTGTACACCCTCTCCTCCACGCCCTCCTCTCTCCAAGAGAACTGCAGACCAACAACAAACAGCAGACCACTTATGCCATCAGAATCTCTGATAAGCTAATTTTCTATCCATTGACACAACATAATGAGCAGAAAATGGGCTTGCTGCTCTAAATGGCTGTTTTTAAGTACCTGCGCTGCCTCTTTGCAGAGGTGCCGCTTTGGGCAAGTTACTCAACAAGCCTGTGTGGTTGGTAACACCGTGCAGCTGGAACAAGACTGTGTCACAGCGCAGAGCACAGCTGTCTAGCACAAAGCCAAATGCTGGCTTTCTTCCCTCTTTTCTTCCTCTGCCCCTGAACAGTCCAGCTCGGTGGTTCTCAGCCTGTGGGTTGTGACTCTTTGGCAAACCTCTGCTTCCAAAAACATTTACATTACAGTTCCTAACAGTAGCAAAATTACAGTTATGAAGTAGCAACAGAAATATGTTTTTATGGTTGGGAGGGTGGTCACCACAACGTGAGGAACTGTATTAGAGGGTCACAGCATTAGGAAAGTCGAGAACCGCTGTTTTAGATCTATGCTGTATAGATCTACCCAAAGAAAGACAGCAAATACAGATTCCTGCAAGGTCTAACTTTTATTTTCAGTGTGGGAGTGTGTGTTTTTGAAAGGGTTTCATATAGCCTCGGCTGGCATTGAATATGCTATGCTGCAAAGAATGACCTCGAATTCCTGAGTCTCCTTCCTCCACCACCCAAGTGCTGCGATTACAGGCGTGCCCACTGACTCAATAACAGTGTTAGATGTGCTCAGTGTATACACAAGAGGGCATACCATAAAGAGGGACCTGTAGAGATTAGTGTCGAGGGGCAAGCACCTGGCCCAATGTTACGAAAACGTAAGGTGTTCATTTGTTTTGTTTTTTTGAAATACAGGAAATCAAGACATTCATTTGAAAGTTCCCCACATTAAATTAAAATTTGCCACATCAAAATTAAAATTGGAAACATTTTACAGGTCAAAAAATTAATTAAAAAATAAAAACGTATATGAGATGGCTCAGTGGATAAAGGCACTTGCTTCCTGAACCCACTTGGTTGAAAAAGAGAGACTGCTCCTACAAGTTGTCCACCTGCATGCCTTGCCATGAGCTCAGCGGCAGCATGCATGTGTGAGCGAACATTTAAGTAAATAAATGTAATTTTAAGAAAGTCTGTTTCAATTTGTAATCTCTGTGCAAGGTAAAAAAAAAAAATATTCAAATAGTGTCACACACATGCTGCAGAGTAGGCCAGACTTGAAAATGAGTGTAAATGCTATGACGCCAGATAGTGATGACCACAGATAGCTGACATTTCAGCTGTCCCGGAGTAGCTTGCGTTACTTCACTGAGCCCCAGGCTCCTGCAGCACGTGTGTTATTATGATTGCTATCTCACAGATGAGAGCCGGTCCTGAGATCACCTCTTCCTTAACAGGGGGAGTTGACATCAGCTGTCTGTTTTCCAGGGCCAGGTCTCTCGGTGCCAGGCAACACCTTGCTGGGAAAAACAAGGGAGAACAGCCCAGGGAGGGACTTGTCAACTTGAACGACACAGGGGTTCATGTGGTCTAAGGTGATTTCGAATTTCTTGGGTAGCTGAGAACGACTTTGAACTCCTGGTCCGCCTGTCTTCACCTCCCAAGACAGGCATGCCCTTACTGCTCAAAGAACGTAATGTGTGAATGTGGGGCTGTGACTGAGAGACTATGCTTCATGAAGAGTGACTGGAGTATTACCAACACACAGACGTCTGGCCCGATGTTACTGAAATCTAAGTTCTTTTAAGAAACAAGAAATAGACAGCCAAGGCTGCACAGAGATACCTTATCTCAAAAAATAACAACAACAACAACAAAAAACCAAACCAAAAAATTAAAAGAAAGAAAGAAAAAGAAACAAGAAATCAAGACACCCATTCAAGAGTATTTACCAACGTGGGTACTTGGCAAGGACTCCCGGGCATAAAGTGTTGCTTCTGTCTGAAACCAGAGCATTTCCTACTGACCGCCTTTAGCTGCAGGCGTTTTGGGCTGGGCAAGCTCACGCAGATGAGCGACTTCCAATCGGCTCAGCCAATAAACAGAGAGAAGCCTACACTTAGGAAAATTGGGCTCAATATTTGTTATGGTCATACAGTCCTGCAGACTAACAGGATGTGGGCACGGAGGCAGTCAACAGAGTATGACACACCTCCCACATGCATTGGGGGCCACACCCTGGCGGGCCCACCCCCACTGGCTGCCTGGAACACCGAGGTGAGGGCAGGTGACAATTGTGGCTCCCACGCCGCTGAGGCTTACAGTGCTGTCGGCATGGCTACGTCCTGTCGAGGCTGGCAGACATCGGCAATAAACCATCAACAGGGAATTAAAACAGCTAACACCATCCTGAACAGTTGTCTGCCCCCACGCCCACTCCTGCTGAGTGGTGTTGGCAAGGCTCTGCCTGAGCAAACTGGTCCGGTGTAATTACGGGGCCAGTTATACTAAGAAAGTCAAGGGTAACTCATGATTGAAAACGGAAGGGAGCCTATCAAGGTGTAGGACTCGGCACCCCAACATTTTCACTTTACATTAAAGGTAGATTTAAGTTTCTTCACGGCCCGCTATGCAATGAAATACAATAGGGCATGTTAAACTTTGGATTCGGACAAGTCTGGACTTCAGTTCTAGAGCCTTTAAAAATATTCTTTTGAGTGATTTTAACTCCTCTGTATCCCACACTCCTTATCCATCAAATATGGAAAACAGCCCTGTTCTAGAGGCTAAATGGGCTCTTTCATATTTTCTACAGTGAACAACATAAGCCCATGTCTTATAGCTGAAGGTATGAAATTTGACCTTTCTGTTTCAAATAACAGCTATGCATAAAGCAGATAAATCAGTAATGTTACTAACACCCTGGTTTATATTGTCAGCTCAAGGAAAGTGTTCGTGAGAATTCACTTCTTTCTGATGGTTTATTTCGGTCTCTCTGTCAGCGGTCCTCAGTCTTTCTAATGCGGTATTCCGTTACTACAGTTCCTCAAGTTGTGCCAACCCCCAACCATAAAATTGTTTCCCTGCTACTTCATAGCTGTAATTTTGTTACTGTTATGAATCATAATGTAAATATCTGATATGCAGGATATACAATTACTGCGAAAGGGTTGTTCCTCCACCGGAAAGGGTGATGGATGACCCACAGGTTGAGAACCCTGCTGCTCTAGGGGAAGAAGGGGGACCAGAGTGATTCCAAGTCTGACGATCAGAGTTTGATCCCTGGAACCAACATGGTGGAAGGAGAGAGATAAACAATTCCTGCAGGTTGTTCCCTGGTCTCCACAAAGGTGCAGCCATGGCACATGAACACACAGACACATTCGCACAGACATGCACACATACACACAAGGAGGGAGGGAGAAGAAAAATAAAATAGAGGGCGAGGAGAAGTAGAGGGATAAAGCAGTAAATCATAGAGAACATATACAACAAAAACACATATGCTTTATATTTTCCAAAGATCATTCATCTGTTTTATTCAATTCTATCACCACTTTGTGAATCAAGAAAACATTTTGCACACCCAACAAATGAAAGATAAAATGAATGACATGTTAAGATCACAATAGCTAAGTAAAAACCAGAATGTAGCAGAAGATGTTTAAATTCTTATCCTAAATTCCTTTTCCATCTATTCTGAAAGTAAACAAGATGTAAGCCCACTTACCATTTTGTTTGGAGGGCTGTAGATTTGCACACCAAGTGTGTTATTAGGCATCAGGCTTTCTGACCAACTTGTTTCATAACCAACAGCCTTGAATGCTTCTTTTTCTTCCATTCCAATTTATGAGCCCATAAGACCATTTCTCAAGGAAAATAAACTTGACAACCCAGTGTGACAGCAAAAGCCAATGTATTCACGTTCATTGTATCCCAGCCTGGCAATTTGCCTGTGTCTTCTGGCATATTCTGATGAAATTACTATTCAGCTTACAGTATCTGTCCTCACAGCCCCAAGTAAATTCCCATGGCCCATTAATCTGTATTTTCATCTAGCCAAGATGTCAACTTGATATCTTATTTTCCATTCTGCCTAACATACTCGTAACACAATCTGTGAAACAACACATCAAAAAGGAAATTGCTTCTAGAATATGTAGTCATAAACATGTGTCAAGTGGATCATGTGGCAGCTTTTCAAAATACAGTTCCGATGAAATTAGGAGGTTTAGCACCAAAGATAATGTTTTTATTTTCAAATCAAGAAAGCAACATTCCCAGAATTCTGAGTTTAAAGGGGATCATTCTGATATTTAACCAACTTCTTTTTCTGGCCCCTTCAGGTCACACATCCATTACGTTCACATGCAGAGATTGACAGGAGATTAATCTGTGTTCTGTGGAGCCTTCAGCCAAAGCATTTGATTAATAATGATTACTGGTTTTCATTGAATGCCTATTGTATACCAAGAGCTTTGTATACTACTCAAGGAAGCTTGGAACTACTGAACTGGTTTTAGAAGTGATTAAAGTGAGGTTTGAAGAACTTAATAAACTTAGTTAGACCACACAGTTAAGTAGAAATTCAGGATTTAAACTAAAAAGTTATGCCCTTGACTACTCAGATATGAGTTTAATTTGGCCTAAATTTTTATCTTTTAAAAATGGAGTTAAAGATTTAGGAATCTGGACTGCATAGAATGTTGAGTAGCTCCTGGAATAATTCTATTTCTGTGTGTGTGTGTGTGTGTGTGTGTGTGTGTGTATTCACTTCATTGATACTATCTTCTCTTATTCTGCTCAGCCGTGGATAACCTGGTGACCAGCAGCAAATTTGGAGTCCATTCTCACAGAGTTCACAGCTCAAAGGGGGCATTGATGCTCACCAAGTAGCCACACACACAAATGTGAAACTGAGGCTAGCATCCTCCGCCATACTTGATGCTAAGACGATACACAGTCAGAGGTCCCGATAGTTACAGTAAAGATGTCAGAGAAGAAAATATGAGATTCATAGCCTATGAAACACTCACTTTATACTTTAGTGTATTATTTTGCCTTCTGTCATCATGACAAAAAGCAACTTGGTGAGGAAAGGATTTACTTGGCTGACACATGCCAATTATAGTCAATCTTTGAAAGTAGTCTGGGCAAGAACTCAAATAGGATGGAGGCAGAAAGCATGGAGGAGTGCTGTTACTGTTTTGCTCAGCTTGTTTTCTTAGACAACAAAACACCACTTGTGTAGCGGTGACACTACCTACACTGGGTGTGGCCCTCCCACATCAGTCAAGAAAATGCCCTCACAGAAGCGAATCCATCAGTTCAGAATCCCTCTTTCCTGGGTGACTCTAGGTTGAGTCATGTTGAAAAAAAAAAAA
>CM053745.1:24624492-24716743 GCA_028658305.1 Pachyuromys duprasi | reverse complement strand
GTGGGTTGGGAGAGGATCTTGTTCCATGGTTCAGAAGTTCCACTAGAGAGGGTGTAATATGATGGTGTGTTATGTGTCCAAAGCCATCAGACTGTATCCTTAAAACTGGCTAACATGATAAATTTTATGTGTATTTTATTTTTAAAAGTTAAGAGAAAAGAGAATCTGTGTTAAAAAAACAAAACAAAAAACAAAACAAAACTAGCCAGATGTGATTATGTTCACCTATACAGCCCCGGTGCCCAGGAGGCTCTGTGGCAAGTTCCTGCCACCCTGGCTTCTGCCAGCAGACCTTGTCTCAAATGTTTAGAAAAACAAAACAAAATTAGGAAGGAAGGGAGTCATAAGTAGGACAACTGGTACCTTCTTCAGTGACGACCAGTTTTCAGTAAACTTTGGAAAACATCACAAATGACCGAAAGAAGAGACGCTTCTCAGGGACAGGGACACAACGTGAAGATGATGCAAGCTGTTTGCTGGAAGCCAGATGAGTAACTCAGGTGAATCATGGCTGTTTCCCGATTGGCCAAGGATCGGCCCCCTCAGCCATGGGCTTACCCAGAACCTGAGAGTAGCACAGAAGGCTTCCAGACAACCGTTTCCAGTTAAAGAAACCAAGCTTCCAAACTAAGTCTCAAACCCTAGGACACACAACTTCACAGAGAAAAGTAAAACAGGAGCTACCCAACGAGGAGGGTGGGGAAGGGTTTTTTTTTTTTTAATATGTTCAGACTTTTCATTGGAACAAGAAAGTTCTAGAAAGAGAGTTGATTGTTGCGTATCACTGAGTGTGTCTTTTAGTGTACAACTGGGTCTTGTTTTGTAAGAACGTGCTTAATGTCAAATTGTACATTTGGAAATAATTAAACTATATTTTACCAGGAAACAAAACAAAGATTGTTTAAAAAAATCTTAAAAGACTATTAAAGCTTGTGGCCACTGAGAGAGGGCCTATATTTCATAAAACAGGTTGCTACGGATACAAAGCCCAGTTAGTCCGTAGTTCTGCAGACATCCTGCCCCATTCTTTGGCCTGCAACTTCTGTTAGGCAGAAGTTTCCAACAGACTTAATCCTTCTTCTTTTGCCTCTTGGATCTTTCCTCTCCCCTGCCCCCACCCCCAACCTCCGACTCCGCCTGAACTATTCAGAGCCCTAAATGGACATTTTCTTATTTTATATTGGCACACACCCATGTAAAACAAAGCACACAGGATGGAGAGGGATGGTGAGGTCAAGGCCCATTTCAGAATTAAAACAAACAGCCAAGGAAGCACAGGAGAGTGCGGCGGATTTGGACAGGTTGAGCTGTGGAAGTGAGCGTCAGAGAAGCCAACTACTTCCAGATCTCGACAGACCAGGGTTGGAGTGAGCAAACGGTACCATTTATCAGAGTGAGTTCACACGGGGTGGAGTCGAAGTTAAGGGGGTAGAAGGGAAAAACAAGAAGAGTTAAGGCCCCTTTGCATTAAGCTGTGTCTGAGAAAATCGAGTGCCATGTAATTGTGTTGGATGCTGATTAGACTGTGGTTTGGGGCAGGGAAAGAAATGGATTACCCGGCAGCAGGGAAGCTGGAAAGGTTGACTTCAGTAGAAGTGTGGACACACCACCTCTGAACCTCCCAACGGAGCTGAGCAGAAAGGCTGGGACAAAGGAGTCACAGAGGTCACCCAGCCACTTACTGAGTGGGTCCTAGGCTGCCCAGGTGCGGCATTCTAGGAGGGATGAAGAAACAGGAAGAATCACGAGTCTCTTGCACTCTCGACCACTGAAAGGAGACAGACAGACCTAGCTGGTTTGTGGGGTTTTTATGAGCTCTTCTCAGACCCTTGGGTACCAGGGCATCCAAAGTCTTAGAAAATATCAGGTGGCGGCTGGAGAGATGGCTCAGAGGTTAAGAGCACTGGCTGTTCCTCCAGAGGTCCTGAGTTCAATTCCCAGCAACCACATGGTGGCTCACAACCATGTGTAGTGAGATCCAGTGCCCTCTGCTGGTGTGAAGGCATACATGCAGACATTGTATACATAATAAATAAATTAATTAAAACAAAAGAAAATATCAGGTGTGAAGCCAGGTGTGGTGGCACACAACTTTAATCCCAGCACCGGGGAGGCAGAGGCAGGTGCGTCTCTGGTTTCAAGGCCAGTGTGGTCTACAAAGTGAGTTGTAGGATAGCCAAGGCTACACAGAGAAACCCTGTTTCAAAGACAGAGAGAGAGAGGCAGGAAGGAAAGAAGAAGAAAAGGAAAAAAAGAAAAAAAAATCAGGTGTGGCCAGCTGTATGAAATCCGTTAAGTCCCCACGTTCAGACTGACAGCTGCAGACGAGCCAGATGAGCTGCTGTTCGCTGACTCTTCCCTTTAGGGAGCTATCAGCACAAACCCAGCTTCCTCCCAGAGCATGGAGCCAAGTCGTTGGCCATTGATTCAGGCAGTTCCACGCTTATACGACAACTTTGTCAATACGAAGATTGTGTGCCTGAATGCCCAAGTCTCTGAAATGTCCACTGATCCCTGTGCACTGCAGGAGCCATGACCAGGGAAAGAGAACACAAAACAAAACAAAACAAATCATGAAAGTATCAATCAAGCGATATGATGCTCTCACAAAATCCCAAGAGTGGCAAAGAGATAAAACTCAAAAGGAGCCCCCAAGGGCAGAAGGACCAGGGTAAACGAGTTGAGATGGTTCCTAGAAAGCTATGCTTGCATATAGAGGTGTGGAAGCTTGCTACATCCAGTAATGTTGATGCTACGCACAGCTCATCTTAAAAAAAAAAAAAAAAAGGATTTTTCACTCCTCCAAAGCACACACAAAAAAACCAGTCATGTTTTCCTTTTATACTTCGTTCCTTTAGCTGCCAAATTCTCTTTATGACTTTTATAAGAGGATTATAATTAGCTGTGCTAAATAAAATTTAACTATATGCCCCATATACTATCCAAATGAGAGAGCAGCAGAAAATGAGCCCCGTTCTACGAACACACATTCTCAAACTCATTGAGCCTGGTTTTCACATCTGAAAACCATCTCTCTGGTTATCAGGCCCCATCCGTGGTTCGTTTTTCTGCCCTCTCTGATGGTTATCTGCACCCCCTTTACTGGGAGGTTTGACTGGACACCCTCCAAGGTTCTTTTCAACCCCAAGTTCCCATGTGTCTGTGATATGGGATCGTAAGTTGTACAGGGGGTTCTGACAGAGAGCAAGGGACCAGGCAAACAGAGCACTCACCCAGAGCTGGCATTGGTGCCTGAGAATTGCTACCTCCTCCCTGTGGTGTCACAGGGACTGTGGGACAACCTTATCAGGAAGGGGAGGGGAAACAGAGTATTGGAAGTTTTGTCTTTTATTAAAACAAAAAAAAGCCAGGAAAACCACTATGCAAACAGCGCTTCAAGATGGTTCTGCCACTTGTCCTTCCCTGCTCACCTCTGACCTTATTCCTAAGGTCCTTCCAGAGAGAGACTGCTTCGATTACCATCTGCCTGCTAGTGTGCAGATGGGGTGGTGGTGTGAGAATCAAGTAATTAAGCCCTGCAAAATGCTTTGAAGAATGCACAAAGGACAGTCTGCCTGCCAGAAGGAATTCACAGGGATCCCGGAGGCCTGGCCCAAGGTGGAGGCTGCAAAACGCGTCACCCTAGGCTGACATTTTGAAACACTTGGACAAAGGACTCTGGAGTCAAAGGGCAGCCCTAGCCACATGCCCAGTAGGAGGCTGAGAGTCATTCTTGGGAGTTGCTATTGCTGAGGATTGCCAATCGACCTGGATTGCTTCTGGTTTTTCCCAGCTTTTGCTCCTTGATGAAATGGTGCTCCCTGATGTTCTTGCATCTTTTGAGGGAGAACAGCCATTGCCCTGTTGCCTTCAAGCCCAGTTGATGTGAGCTTTTTTTTTTTTTTTTAAGCTGGTTTGTTTTTCAGTTTGGGCTTTGGTTTTGTTTCATTTGGTTGGGTTTTCAGAAACTGGCTCTTCTTATGTAGCTCAGGCTGGCCTCAAACATGTGATTCCCAGCTCTCCTCTGCCTCCACCTCCTGAGTGCTGGGATCATAGGTGAGCCAGTATGCTGGCACCATGAGGGCTCCAATTCATCTTTCTACCATGAACTAGATGGGAACCTCTTCCCAAGCTTTATTTCTGTGTTCTCTACTGAATTCCCATATTGCCTGAAGCTTCCTTGCAATATTTAGGCCACTTTTCAGGCCACTCTTGCCTGAGAGGCAGCTCCACCCACAGAAAGCTGGGGAAGCCAATGGCCTGGAGGTGTGTGGTTCAAAGGCCACCTTTATCTCAGTGAAAACCGCTCTGCACGCACCTGGGCTTTCCACAGTAGGTTAGGAATCCACGTATGGCATTGCTGATATGGTCTTTATGAAACCTTTTGAGAGCATGTTAGATATGACAGGTTTTAGGAACTATTAGAAGCGGGGATCATGGATTTAGCATCTGGCATTTGGAAATCGGAAACACTCCTGAGGATCTGGCAGCTTCCTTCAGTGCCTTGTGATGAAGTTGTTGAAAAGGACTTGAAACTTGATTGATAGAAACAAGAATAATAACTGTGAGGAATGCGTTAATTGGATCCATAAAGCCTGCATTACTGTGTTTTAAAATGGTAATTTTTCCCATTTATATGAAGAGTAGATACACAAGCCATTCAAGAACAGGCTACATCTGTGCTTGATGCCTGACGTATGAACCTGTGTTGTGTTTCTAGCACAAGATGACTCTGAATAAATGAAATACAAACCATAGAGGCCACTGAATCGACAGTCCATGGAACTAACTCATGACTCAAATCTTTCTAAATCTTGTGTCACCAGGCTAGTCTTTGAAGCATCTTGATCAACAATCTTCTGCCTGTGTATCTTGGCAGTCTTCTGCCTGTGTATCTGTTTCCTCCTGTGCCTTTATGTGTCCACAAACTGTGCAAAGGCATAGCTTTGATTAAGGATATGTCAAAGGTAATTGGCGAGTCAAAAAATGTGGCTTTAGTCTTATAAATACAGCGCTCAGTCTAATTGGTACACCTTATAAGTGAAGAGAAAAATAACAACACTTAAACAAGTGAGGAAAGGAATGTGAACTCATACTGGGTTATAAATTAATGGCACCCCTCAGAAGGGCAACTAGACAATGCCCTTTGCACTATAATGAGTTTGAACTATGAATTACTATTCCAGAAAATTCTCCAGTTGGTATATGCATGCATGCCTACAAAACACTGGACAAGGCTATTGTTGAGTTTGTGGTAGAAAAAAAAAATGAAACAACCTAAATAGTCACCAGTAGAAGATTGGTTTAATCCATTGTTATATCTGAACATGAAGCAATACTTTGCAACCATTTTTTAAAGATTATATATACATATTATTTTATGACATGTGTGTGTATTCGAGTGTGCCAGGGTGTACTTCTAGAGATCAGAGGACAGCTACGGACTCAATTCTTCTGTCACCTGAGTGCCAGAGATCAAGTTCACATCATCAGGCCTGCTGGCAAACACTTTTATCCATGGAGCAATCCTGCCAGTTCTCCATGCAGTCGTTTTTTAAAGAATGAAAGCTATCCAGAAGAAATTATACGGCTGTATATTAACTATTATGTGAAAACAAAATAAAACAAAAATGAGATGCATGCTATATTAAGTAATATGATAGTATTTGGTCTTCTGGAATGTGTAATTTTTTATCAATTATATCTCAATAAAGCTGAAGGGAAAACCAAGTCTGCTTTCTTTAACATAGATGGTACATGTTATAGGGGAAAAAAAGTATTGAAAGATACTTTTACTTAAATAACAAAATAACCACCTTCTATTAGGCAAAGCAATGTGCTGGGGAGGGCTACTATTGATACAGAACACTGGCAATTCCAGGTTTATTTCAAACCTGTCTCTCAACAAAATACTCAGCTTCCATATTTGCCTTTCTTAACACACGCTTCACACATTTCAAAATAGTATCCATTGCCTTTGTTTTGAAGTTTTGGTCTCTGAAGCATTCAAGTACTGACACCAATGACATGTGGATTCTACAGTAATCTCACTGTGGTTGTCAACATAATTTAAACCTCTTTTTAAAAACATCGTCTTAATGTATGCTCATTGTACTTGACATTGTACTGCATATGGATATTTCTCTACAAGCATATGTGAATTTCACTTAATGTGATTATCTCCAATTATCTCCATTTTCCTGTAAATGGCATAACACGTCCTTCTTTACAGCTAAAAATTTTCTATTGTGCACATATACTTCCCTTTCTTTTCCCATTCCACCGTTGTATAACTGTGAACAGTGCTGTGAGAAGCATCAACGTTCAAGTACCGCTGTGATGTATTCATCTGGAACCCTGTGGGTAAATAGCCAGGAGTGATATCACTAGGTCATACTGAGATATCTATTTTTTAGTCTTTTTTTTAGAAAGCTTATTGATTTTCACAGTGGCCGGACTGGCTCGAAATCTACCAGCAATGAGCTTTGTCTGTATCTTCACCAGCCTTTGTTATGTTTTCTTAAAGATTATAGTTCTGGCTAGGGTGACACAGAATCTCAATGTAGCTTCAATTTACATTTCTCTGAATGACTAGTCAGGCTGACCACTTTCTCATATGTTTACTGGTCAATTGTGGTTTCCTTTCTGTTTTCTTTTCTTTCTTTTTGTGTTTTGTTTGTTTTTTGAGAACTGTTCATTGTCCCATTTACTGAGCTATGCTTAAGTCTGTAAAAGGATTAAACATTTTATAACAAATTTATTCCGATAATAGATAAATAAGCAAAACAGGTGTACCGCATGCTTGAGAGTATGGAGGTTGATTTGAATGCAGAACTTGAACATAGAAGGGTGCTATACCCTTTGTATATGCTTTTGAATTTTTTACAAGAATTTTAATTAAGAAAAATGTGGCGATTTGAGGAGGACAATTGTCACAACCTGTCTCCCACTTCTGTGGGAGTACTATTTGTACTCCCAACAGCTAAAAAGCAGCATGTATCTGAGGACCCCAAGTGAGCATCTAACCATGTGAGTGCAGAGACTGTGTTTCCCTTACTGGTTTTTTTGTTGTTGTTGTTGTTGTTGGGTTGGGTCAGTTTAGTTTTTTTTTTTGAAAAAAAAACAAAAACAAAAACAAAAAACAAGGTTCATCGTGTAACCCAGGCTGGCCTTAAGAACTCACTGTGTAGTCCTTGGTGACAAATTCAAAGCAGTTCTCCTGTCTCGGTCTTACTGGTGTTGGGATGGCAGATTTGCCCACCCCATCATAGCCCGTGGCTCTCTTGTTTTGAAGTTCCCTGGGAAATGACCTACTTCTTGTCAAAGTGGTAAAGTGGAGGTGCTCGCCACAGTGGTCGTAGACATTTATTAAATGACAGTGATGGCCCCAGCCAATCAACACTGGGTTATCTCATCCAGTGTCCAGAGAGACCTACGTAAAGGGTGTCACTGCAATCATACTCAAATGAAGAAAGACTTACAAAAGCGTTTAATCGGAGGGACCAGGACTGGGTGTTTTCAGGGTCCGTGTGCTTAGAGGGTTTGTGGCAGACTCAAGAAAGAGCAGATGATATGACAGGTTTAGTCCTTCTTGGAAATGCTTTAGGTACGGTGACTAATGCCATTTCTTTCCCTCTAGGACACTCTTCCAGGTAAATTCCAAGTATTTCCCCGGCTGAATGGAAACATGATGATAGAAGTAATAAAATTTTCGCAGGGGCCTGGCCACACTTGAGGTGGGAGGTGTGCCCTCACCTGTCACATGTCTTCACCCACCAGTGTCCCACAGTCACCTGGGAAAGGGTTTCAATGGGGGGGGGCGGTCTTTTCCTTCAGGACACGATGGCTTTACTGTTATTAGTAAGATTTGGCTAGGCAATTACAGATGAGCTGGGAAATTACACCTCCATTCTAAGGCTGAATCAGATCACTGCTACAGTCAAGGCCTCACACAGATACCACAGTTCAGTTCTGTCTCTTGCCATCATTTGATGACTGATTTCCCTCTGCAGTGGGACTCCTCTTTGCTATGCAGTCTGCATGTGTGTGTGCTCACATGTGTGTGATTTACTCTCCTGTGCATAAGCAAGTTGCTCCAAAGCCCAGCCTCTTAAGAAGTCTGACTATGCTGCCTCCTACTCGTTTACCTGGTAACTGCTCTGTTTGTCAAGAGGGCAGGCAGACCAAGAGGCTTCAGGCCTGCTTTATTTTGCTACAGCTTCCTCCGAAATGCCAAGGCTCCTGCTCCCCTGTGAAAATAGGGCAATCTCACAATACATACTTAGTTTTCCTTCTTCCAGCTGAGAGCTCCCTAAAGCAAAAATTCTATTAGTATTTGAGCTTCCATAGCTAAGATGGTGAGTAGCACATAACATTCAATAAACACAGCAGTAAACGAAAAGCCAGGCTTCCAGGTCCCAAGCAATGTAGGATGTGTCCACAGAACCATCATGTACAGAACCGAATGGACCCCAGGTAGGATCAGCTGTTAGCTTGCAACCTAGCTACCTTCTTATCTACCAACCACTGACGAATCAGCACAAACATTCCCCAGGGTGTGAATAGAACATTATGGGGGATGACTTGGGATTTCCTCAATGATTTTCCTCTTGAGTGAAGAAGCAGCTGATGGTGATTGAAGTACCAATGCTATGCTGTCTTTACCTAACCGGATGTGCCTGTCAACCACACCCAACCATATCCAGGAACTGGATGCTTCCAGCATTGTCTCCGTGGCCCCTATCCTCAGTTCCCCTCTGAAGGACCAGGCGAGGAAAGGCCATTTGTCATCATTGCCTAATGCTTCAACTATACCAGTCTTCCCAAGTGTGGAGCGAGACATTCCAACATTCTGTGTAGGTGGCTTTGTTTGTTGAAATGTGCATCAGAGTTCTTGTGTGCTTACAAACGAACCCTGGGCAAGAGAAGCAGATGAGGAATGATGGTGATGATTTCTGACTGCAGACGAGTAACCTATCACTGGACCCACCCCCATAGCTACTAGAAGCCTCTGGACACTCCAGCACCAGAATTAAGTTTTAAATGTCCCTTCATCTTTTTTAATCACTAGATCAAAAATTAAGTTTCAGACAGGAGCGTTTGGTTAACTAACCCCAGCTGTCAGGGACTGAGAGACCAAATATGCTCCCTATGCTCCATAGTGGGAGGGAGCATCCCAAGATTCACATCGTGGGGGCCGTTTGCACATAGTCTGCTACAGAAAGGTGTCAGTTATCCACTACATCACAGCCCAGAGTGATATCCGAGTACTTTGATGAACTATCATTTCTTTTAAAGTGGGTGAAACTCAGTCTCTCACAAATCCAGTGCAGCAGATTTCAGGTTCATGCCCATTGGCTTGTTAGGAATTCTTCTGTAAAAGCTGGAAAAAAAAACTACCAGCCAAAATTAAAATTTAACGACCCATGATGTATTTAGAGGTTGTGGTTGAACACAGCACACTGCTGGCATTTTGCAAAATGCCTGTTGACAGCACAGGTGAGTCCAGGGGACTCAAGTCTCATCAACTTCCTCCCACCTGGATCCAGCTCGGAACCTGATAGAACACCTTGGTGATGGGGCCAGCATGGCTCCTGCCTGAGAGGAACTTAGCTGGAGGCTGAGCAAGGGAAGAAGAGCATGCAGGAAAAGAGAACAACTTTCCAGGGCCAACAATGAGGCTCCTCGGGTGATGAGCAGGAATCCAATCAGTTATGCTGTTGGCCTGACACAACGGGACAGAAGCAGGGGGTTAAATCGAGTGGGGAAAGGTCCCAGTTAGGGGGTTTCTCATTCCAGAACCAGCACCAGGAACTCCACGGGCAGAAATTACAGTAGTTTTACTACCGAGAACCTAATCTCGCAAAGGCCAATGTGCTTTTCCTTGTTCTTTCGTAGTCAGCGGGACCTTCTGACAAATGAGACGGGGAGCTGCTTCCACACAGGCAGAGCAAGGCTGGCATGGACAACAGCCTATTGGCCCCTAATTCAACCCAGTCCTGATGCCGACACCATGAACCTGGAGGTGGCGCTCAATCCCACAGGTTAAGGCCTCAGTCCACAAGCCTGCCTGCTTCATGGAGAGAGCAGTCACAATCAGCCCTATCTTTACATCTAACCAACTGGCTGCGGGCTGAGGTTCCATGATTCCCTCATGGAGTTTGACTGGCGGAATGGTTAGTTTGGTTGTGAACTTGACAGGATCTAGAATTATTAGGAGACAAACCTCTGGAGATGACTTCGAGAGGGTCTCTAGATTAGGCTAAGTGGAATGGTAAAGTCCTTTCTAAAAGTGGGCGGTGCCATTCCATGGACTGTGATTCCAGCCTACACAAAGAGGAGAAACCCTACTGAACAGTAGCATCATTCATTACTTCTTCCCAGGGTGCTGTTACCAGCCACCTCCAGCTCCTGTTGCCATGACAGCCCTGCCATGATGAATTACCCTTAAAAGCTGTGAGCCCAGATGAGCCTTTCTTCCTGAAGCTGCTTCTTGTCAGGTATTCAGTGGCAGCAGTGATAAGTAGTTTGCTAGAATGGTTCTGAGAGCTCAGGAAAACACTGAGCATGTCTCATAAAGGCTTTGCAAAGTTGCAGGTGAACATGGGCCCCTTGCAGGATATTTGATCCCATTGTGAACCCCAAAATTGTGAACTGTAAAAAATCTCTTTCTTTGGTGTGGTTGAACCCTAGCACACACCTTTAATCCAAGATCTTTCTGTTTATTGTTAACTGGTGATAATAGTGTGGTTTGCCCAGCCCTAGCACACACCTTTAATCCAAGAGCTTTCTGTGCGAGGGATTTAATAAAGTTAACCCTAGGTCAAGAGGTGGAGCAAGAAACCAGCTGAAATGGATTAAAGAGTAGGAGGGACTTTGAGGTGAGGGTTATTTAAGACACAGTGGAGACAAAGAAAGATCGATTAGCTCAAGCTCTGGCTTTAGCTTAGGCTTCAGCTCCTCAGCTTTTTAGCTTTGGGGATTTGAGCTAGCAAACCTTGGGTTTTGTTTGTTTGTTTTGGCCTTTTGCTCCTATGCTTGTCAGCTGAGCTTGTGAGCCCTTGGGTTTTTTTCCATCCAGACCTGAGCTGAGAAGGAAGGTTAGCTGTTTACTTTCTCTGCCTTTCTAACCTAGCAGGTTTTCACCCCAGCATCAGAAGAGTCTTTATTGGTAAAATAGAGCAATTGGGATTTTCCTTTTAAACATGGGTCAGGGCTAGGGGAGCTGCACAGAGCTTCCACACCCTCCTGACCCTCCCTGTGCTCTGCCACCCAGTGGCTCACTCAACAAAATCCTTTAAGGATTCTATAAAGGCTTTCTTATACTGATGTGGTTGGTTGCACCATTGGCTATTGGTAATCAACTCAACCTTTGGCCCTTCTTTCTTCCCTGGAGGTTGGGAACAGGGCCAAAAATCCCAACTCTACTCATGCTTTGGTCTTTCAACTGACCATTCTCCATCTCAACTGACCATTCTCCATCTATAAGCTAACCTAGAACCCTTCCATCCCCAGTATACTCATCAGCAAACAAAAAGGCATTCTAATCACTATAGAGATTCCAAGGTTGAAGAAGCTTGTCAGGAAGTACAGTTACAACGATATACTCTGCAATATCACGCAGGTATGCCTGCAAAAGTATGTATAAACACGTGCACAGAGATGCTCTGTTGAGGGTTGCTCAACCAATAAATATATTATTGTTCAATGAAGGATGTGGGCAATCATTAACCAATGGCATCATTCAATATATTGCTATACATTCCTATTCAGGAGGCAAGTATAAAAACACTGTATAAAGTTACAACAGTGCTTTTGATACCCTAAGTGTGGAGACAGCAAGGTGACAGAAGAGCGTCACTCCATTTGTCTTGGTGTGCTTGTCTTCTTTTTAAAGTGGAGTCTTCATATATAATGT
Organism: Pachyuromys duprasi; assembly: GCA_028658305.1. Lineage (NCBI taxonomy): Eukaryota > Metazoa > Chordata > Mammalia > Rodentia > Muridae > Pachyuromys > Pachyuromys duprasi. The sequence goes on along the minus strand of CM053745.1, from coordinate 24,704,826 downwards.
TGGCTGGCCTTAAACTAGATATTACCCTGTGTCAGCCTCCTGAATGTAGGAATAGACTTTTACTACCATAATCACTTCTGTTTGGACTTTTGAAAAGACCTTACAAATAGGCAGGCTGATGACAGATAGGTAGATAGGTACATAGATCATAGATAGATAGACATAGATAGATAGCTGAATAATTGAATACTAAGAATGCAACTTGGAAAATGTGGGAATGGAGGAGTTACTTTTCATTGGAATTTTTCCTCTGAGCAGGCCCTCTACTTATAATTAAAACTAATTTTAAAAGGCCATAAAGTAAAAGTTAAAGGAGTAAAATTGTTCCCTAACAAACAGAAAACAAAGAACAAGAAATAATACATTTTCCTCCACAAGGTTGCCTCTGTGGATGGAGCTAAGAACACTGCTTGAAGACCCAAGGTGTAAACTGCCTATCTAACCTCACTCCTCACTACCTAGAGCCTGGCCTCTGGTCAGCTGTCATGGAAATCTGCCCTGACTTTGCCCAGTTCCTGAAATAACTGAGTGTCAGGCAGAAGCATCTTTGGGTCTCTTACAATAGCCAAGCTCCGCAGGTGACACCATTGAGGTAGAGATGCTCACTTTCCCTCTGTAAAAGCCAGCGGTCCTTAAAAGTAGGGACTAGAGTGGGGCAGACTTGAGGGGGGCTGTGATGATGGTGGGTGTTCCTAATGGTTATGAAGCCAGTAGTTGTTCATTCAGGTGGAAAGATTTCTAGCCAAGTGGCAGAAGGGGTGTACTGGCTGGTTTTGTGTCAACTTGACACAAGCTAGAGTCTTCAGAGAGGAAGAAGCCTTGGTTGAGGAAATACCTCCATGAATCTCAAACTGCAAGGCATTTTCTTCATTATGGATTAATGAGGGCGTGCCCAGCCCGTTGAGGGTGGGGCCACCCCTGAGCTGGTGGTACCAGGTGCTATAAGAAACCAGATTGAGCAAGCCAGGATAAGCAAGCCTCCGGTCAGCAGCATCCCTCTGTGGCTGCTACCTTCAGGATCCCACCGTGTTTGAGTTCCTGTTCTGACTTCCTTCAATAATGAATGACAATACGGAAAAGTGTATGCCACATAACCCTTCTCTTCCCAACTTGCTTTTGGTCACACCAATAGAAACCCTAACTAAGATAAAGGTTATCAACAAAAGAGCTCTTCCTAACTTCCCACCCACAAAGGAAATGCTGCCCATACCAGAGCCTATTGAAATTCAGCCTCCAGGGCCCGCAAGATAGGACCACAGTTGCATCAGCCAAATCTGGTCTACACAACTCTCCTCCCTCACCCTGGGGTCCCACTGCCTGTTGCCCTAACCCTGGATCACCACTTTCCACTTCCCCAAATCTTCCTTTGTTTCCCCCTTTCCTCCTCCTGAGCTCCAAGGCACTAAGTCGACCAAGCTTGGTGTGTCAAGATGAGATTCAAGCATGATTATGTCCCTTTACAGGGAAAATCCCTATGGTGTCTAAGAGTCCACGCTCAGCAGCCCATGGAACAAGGGTGGTCGGAGATGATTCAAGATACCCCAAGGCCGTGGTGGTGGGGAGGACAAGCCTGGCCAACTGTTTGGCTATGGGCAGTGACCACCAAATCTTCCGGTGCCATATGGCTCACAACCTCTTATCCAGCTCCGCTGTTAGGCCACCACTACCAAGGCAAAGAGAAGGCCTGGTCCAACTCCATCCTCAAGACTCCTGGCCCACATTTGTCAGGGACCGACAAGAGGCTTCCCAGTTCCCTCTTCCTATGTCACAAAGGGTCTCTTCGCACAGCCCTGTAGAAGGTCGCAGAGTGAGGTTTCCTCGGCCACCTAGAGGGCGGGTTCCTTTGGGCTGTCCCCCAACAGTACTACCCAAACCTGGTCAGGTTCAGCTTGCCTTTTGTAGCTCAGGGCTCAGTGCCTAGGGTCTAGCCTTCAGCCTGAAGCACCAGTGCCCCATTCCTCCCTGGCTCGAGTTGGTCAAGAAACACAGTCAGGGGGTCGCCAGGCCAGGTGCGGCTGCGTCCCCACCCCCACGCACGCACAAACGCGTGGTCACCCGAACTCTGTGCCCCGCAGCGTTCGATCTCAGGACGGGGACACCCTGGGCCAGGGTCGCCTCGGCACGGCGCGCGGCGCCCGCCTCCCATTTCCCTCCTCCTGCCTCGGTGGCCGCGCAGGGTAGGTAGCTGGGGGGACCGGAAGGATGGCGAGGAAGTCGGAGAGGGTTTCCTGAGATGAGAGATTACTTCCGTCCGCGCGCTGGCCTCTCTCTGGAGCCGGCTGGCTGGGGCTCTGGAAGCGGGGTGCGCGGGGCTGGGCCGCGCCTTGCCACCTGCAGCGCCCGAGCAGGCCGCGGGGCCCTGCGGCAGCGGCTCACCCCGGCCATCCTTGCAGGTGGGAGTCGAGAGCACCTCCAAGCGCCCAAGCCATGGTGGCCAAACAGCGGATCCGGATGGCTAACGAGAAGCACAGCAAAAATATCACCCAGAGGGGGAACGTAGCCAAAACCCTGGTAAGGCGGGGGCGGCTCCGGCCGGGCCGAGCTGATGGGACCCGCGGGGCGGAGCGGGGCGGAGCGGGCGGGCCGCGGGCTCAATGCCAGGTCTCCCGGCCCCTCCTCCGGGGTCCCGCACAGTGGGGGACCCAGCCCGGCGCTGGGGTCGCAGACCTCTCTGCTTTCTCGTGGGCAGAGAGGGTTCTGGTTGGTGGAGCCTCTTCAGGAGAGAATGAGCCACTGTCCTTGAAAAAGGCTACAAGCTGCATCTTTAGGGGCCAGTGAAGCCAACTGGGCTGGGAGCCCTAGTAGATGAACGTGATGGATGGATGGATGGATGGATGGATGGATGGATGGATGGATGGATGGATGGATGGATGGATGGATGGATGGAGGAACGGATGGAGGAACGAGTGATAGAATGCCACTTATTCCCAGCTTCCAGACTCCGCCCCTGGACTCTCCCCACCCCCATGCTAAGGTTTTCTTTCCACCCCTTGTGTGTGTGTGTGTGTGTGTGTGTGTAATGATCTGTCTCTTCTCCCTGTATGTATTCAAATGGCTTAAAAGTAGGGCGTGAGATTCCGACCCACATTTCTCCATCCTCCTTTCTCTTGCCATGAGGCCTGGGCTAAAGCTTAAGTACTGGAGGTACTGCCTACCTGAATCCCTGTGGATTCAGGCTCATTATGGTGCTGTAACTGTAGAGACCGATTTATTGCCCAGAATTCTCTGGTCCCAGAACTGTGGGTTAAAGCTTTACCGCTGGAATCTTAAGTAAACTGTGTACCTTAGGTGCAGAGGTTTTCTTCAGTAAACCAGGTTGTCTGATGCAGAAAATGTCAGGCCTGTGACTTTGAACCTTGGAGGCTTGAGTGGGTTGGGTGGTTTTGAAGAGCCGGCTTGCAGAGGCGCCTGGAATCTATTATCCCATAAGATTAAGGGGAAGTCCAACCGAAGCTTGGGGTTTTGTCTGGAAACGCAGACTTGATGAGGCAATGCCTTTTAGCCAAAGAAATTATGTTGGTTTGATTAACTGAGGGAAAAGCTGGATGTGTAGTCATCACACCGGAATTCTTGCTAAACGAAGCAGAATTGTGGCAGAGAAGCCATAGCGTCAAACTCCACTCAAGAGCTTTATACACTGCTCCAGTCTTAAGGAACCCTTAAAATTCGTTCTTTGGGGAAGTAGAGCATTTAGCTGTGATTAGAGGGAACAAAATGCCATCCAGGGCACCACAGAATGGGAACCATATTTTTACAGAGATCTGTTTCTTCAGTATGTTTTTACTGGGTGGGGCAGGGAGTTGACATTGAAAGCAACTGTTTTAGGTTCCTAGGAGATCAGCTCTTTTTTTTCCTCAAGGTGTCAGACCTATTTGCTGACATAGTGGAAATATGTAGATGTGGTTCTTTCTAATGAACTATGGGATCAGAGTTCAGATGTTAAATGATCTCAGTTGACAGCCTATGTGAGGGCACAAGTTACAACAATTTGCAGGGCTGTTTTCTCCATCAGTAGAAAATGTCGGGAACCTAAAACAAAACAAAAAATTATTGGCTTTAAATAAGAAAAGGGGAAAATGCTATGTAGTGGATATAAGTAGTCGTCTGCAATTCAACTCAACTTTCCCCAGCTACATTTCAATTATATTTAATGTGTAGCATGAGTGTATTTAACAGGTTCTGCTATACCATGCACGGTCTTCCTCAACAGTGCCTGGCGCCTATGAGGACCTGTAATTGGCCAGACTAAATCTGTAATGAAAGGTTTCCAAACCAAGCCCAAGTAAACGTTGGTTTTCAGTTGTTTTGAAGGGTCTTTGGTATTGTAAGTAGATTGGCAATCCAAAAAGAAAACAAAATCTCTCTCTGTAAATCATGAATCTTGTTTTTCTAATTACAATTCAAACATGGTTATACTTTGATAGAAGTAATTTGGAAAAGACAACGAATTCTGGATAGACTTCAGCAAATGGGAACAGACTTGCAAGCTCCAAGTGAAAATTCAAGCTCGTTGTTTAGAAATCAACCTCAGTCACTGCGTGTAGATGCTTCTGTCATTCGTGATTAGCTAATGGCTTTGGGGTAAACCAGTGTTTTCCTCCCGGATAGCAGATTGATACAAGAAATGGGAGGACTGTTTGGAGTCCTTGGACAGTAGGAATTCCTCCATGGTGAAAGGGGGATTTAAATTGCAGAGTTCTGAGCTGCCCTGCAAGGGTCTTATCAAAGAGAAAGACAGCCCCTCACACATTAGGGTCTCATGTTTGAGGTGAGCAGTGCTCTCTATAGAATCGCTGTAGAATCATATTCCCTGTCTTTTGCAGGAGTAGAATGTGTGAATTGTCCCGATGGGGTTGTACTGGTACCCTTTCCAAAATAGTAATAATAATAATAATAATAATAATAATAATAATAATAATAATGACTCTCCAAAGGGGCTGTACTGGCATTATGATCATCCATGTGTTCCAGAGCTCTGAAAGCCCACAGCTGACTTCCTTTCACCGAGGAATGCCTTCTAAAAGGGTTTTGTGTCATATACTCCAGGCTATGATAATTTGTGCTTAATGGTAGATATGAAATACAGGACTCCATTGGCATCTTTAGTAGCTTCAGTGATTCATATAGAGACTCCTGGATTCACTTATTGGCTTTGCGGGGAATAGAGCTCAGATGAATCTCTTGAAACTAGGACAGTAAAGTTCGGGAAGAGGGCAGGGAAGGGTAGCTGTCACACTCTGTTCAAGTGACTGTTTAAAACCTTTGTTGTTTACTTGATCTGAGTTTGACCTAGTCTTACATGCTAAGGAGCAACACAGTGACATAATATTGTGCAATTCTTAAAGACTTATTTGGTTCTTTTCTGGTCAAAAGCAACAGCTGGTTGTATTGTGACTCCCCTCGCACACATGCTGGTCAAGACCAAAGAATGAATGGCTTTAATCTCTCATCAAAATTGACCTGTTGTTGACACATTGATCTCTACTTCAATGATGAGTAAGTGAAATACAGGGTTGACCCCCTTATTTTCACCAATTACTAAATATTACTAAAAGGATGGCTGAGCTTGTAGCTCAGTTGGTAGACTACTTGGCTAGCATGCAGGTAGCCCTGGGGTTTGATCCCTAGCACCACATAAAACTGGGACTGGGGTGCATATCTGTAATGGAAGGTGAAAGGGGAGGAAAAGAAGGCCAGATTATTATTATTTTCATATGCTGAGATGTTCAGGGCCAGCCTGGGCTAATGATAATAATAATAAATCTCTGTAGACTCGCACTTTACCTGACATATGAAATCACATTTAATGAAACATGCACATATCTCCTTTATTTAAGTCTGTGCCAGACTTTGCTCTACGTTGGTGCCTCAGAGAATCTTGTTGCCAGCCCTTGTGGGCCCTGCAGTCTAGAGGAGAGATTGATATTAAGCCTGTTCCCTGGGGAGTCAATAATTCTAAACTGTAAAAAATGTACACCGTCATACAAATGGCAAATGAGCCTGAGTGAGATAGAGAGGGATGGCTAAGAATGTAGTAGATGAGACCAAACAAATTGTAGCCTAATGTATTCAGAGAGAGAGAGAGAGAGAGAGAGGAGAGAGAAAGATTCTAATGTTTCCATCCCCCATAACTGGAGACTAAGGCCTTGTACACATGTGACCAGCGCTCTGCCACTGAGCTATGTAATGAAATAGGGTTGTCCTAGGGAGGCCCACGCTGGCCTTGAACTTGGTATGTAATCTCAAATGCACAAACTGCCTTAGCCACCTAATGGCTGAGATTCTAAGTATGTGCCATCATGCCCGGTAAACGGAAGCAATTATTAAATATGGAATGGCAGTTATTAGTAAGCACAACATGCTTTGTGGTTTTACTACCATGAATTTTTTTTCAGGAAAGCAAATTGAGGAAAGATTGTACTGTTTTGTTCAAAACTTTACTAAAACTTACCCAGTGTGTCAGAAAATTACATCCTCAATAACCATACCGTTCATTTGCTGCACCTTCTAAATGTGTAGCTGTCGGATCCGCATAGATATGAATGTAATTCAGTCCGTACTTTGTAGTGTTGAGTGTATATTCAAATGTTCACAGCCTCTAATTGAAGCCCACAGCTTGAGTTTGTGATTTGCTCCGAAAGCAAACATTTACAGATTGTCTTTTGTACCAGTCCGCTTCTTTGCATGCTCATTAGCTTAAACTGAATGCAGCCTGTCTTTTGGTCAAGTTATTGAGGAAGCAACCTCATTTTTGTGCCCCACTCTCTTTATTTGTTTAAGAAATCACTGCTTTTTCTGCTGTCTTCCCTAAAATCTAGGTGTGTTCTGTTCGCTTATTTGGTCTTAAGGAGCATCTGCACGCAGGCCTAAAGGTGTTTGGAGGGGTAGTCTCATTATACCCTTGCTCTTGCTTTGAGAAAACATCAGACATGCTAGACTCTTCCTGTAGACCCGGCTGTCCAGCTTGCCAGTGTGTGGAAATGTCTCTGCACTGCAAGAATCGTTAAGGCTAACCAGCTCTTTTAGAACATGTTGCTCTGTCATACACTCTCCAGAATGCTTCTAAGGTTACAGGGATTTCTGCTGTGTGAACTTGCTTCATTTTTAATATATCGACGGTTTTGGGAAAATGTCTGTGCTCTGTGGTTCTTCTGGGAATACACAGACACAAGAACGAATGGCGGATCTGGTCATGAAAGATTCCCAAACTAGGTAATGAATTGAATCCCGTCTCTTATTCAATAGCAAACTTTGAACCTCGGGTTCCTCAACTACAACATAGGAATAATAATAATAATCCCTGCACGGAGTGAGCTGTTATGGCTGGAGATAATATACATAGACTGCCTGGACCACGCTTTCAACAGATGGATGCAAATCACCGTGGATGTTTATACATTCAGATCTCATTCACCCCTACAGTGCTTTAGATCACAAATTCATGACTGCTAATAAAGTAATAAATGACTTGTTTTAGAGTTTATCCTAATCTTTTCTAATTGGCTTCACTCAGCCATATACCTACCCACAAAGAGTTGCGACCAAGTTTGTCATTAGTGCACAGGAGGATTCTCAGTACCTAGCAAGCATCCTGTGTTTACTGAGTGGATGAGCCTAACCTTACTTTTTCTATTCCCTTACAGAGGCCACAAGAAGAGAAATATCCTGTTGGGCCATGGCTGTTGGCATTGTTTGTTTTTGTTGTCTGTGGTTCAGGTATGGTATTTCACTGAATTATAGCCCAAGTTCTCTACTGTCCTTGAAAAACTGTGTTTTTGTCCACAACCCAAATATACAAAGAAGTATTGATTTGAGGTTCAAGTCCGTCGCTGCCTCAAACCTTAATCTTAATAGGTTTTTATTTCGCTTCTATTCCAAGTATGACGAGACAGAGTTGATACACTATCAAATCATAGTCATAAAATGATTACGAGAAATTGAGTGTTCTGTATATGCTGTGAAGTTCGGTTGAGTTGTTCTGTATACACGCAGCCTAAATAGAGCATTTGGAACAGAAAGTAGAATACCTGTCTGCTCGAGATAAATCCACATTCCAAAGACAGGGAGAGGCCTTAGGCCCTAGAGCATTCTATAGAAAACTCAAACAGAGCAGAGCCTTTGACCTAAGCCGAAGATATGCGTCTCTTGATACTTTGGGGTAGCAAGTGCAGAGTGTTGTGCTTAAACACTTGCAAATTCATACACATGTATGCACAAGGGACATGAGCAAAGAAAGAAGCATGCAGTTCTGGTTGATTGCTGTTAGCATGCCTTGCCTGGGCTCCTGGACCCCATGTACTGTTTCTGCAATACTGGTAAGTGGATATTGTTTTCTCTAAATGCAAGGGCATAGCTTCAGAGGTTTCCATTCTCCTCTGTCACCTCAGTGTCTGTGAGGACAGGGAATGCAAAAAGCCTGTGTCTTCCCATATGTGCTTTAGGCATCCCACCAAAACACACTTCTGCTCCAATATCAAGAGAAGCCTCATCATTATTGACGGTCTGGCTCCCTGATCTTCAAGAGTTGCTTTCCCAAGGGAACAGAAGCTCTTGGGTGGGATGCGGAAGCCTCTGAATCTCTTAGGGATATCATCGCTTGTGTTTGAAATATTTTACAGAGGACTTTATGTTTGAAGAAGAGAAAATTATCCACTCAAAAAATAAAAATTCTAAGCCTTGTCAGATTTTTTTTTCTGGGGGAAGCTACCCCGTATGTGAGTGGCCTTGTCACTGAATTGAATGCATTCAACTTAACCCTGACTGGGGTGCCTACTTCCCAAGGAAACAAAAGCCTATCCTGGCCAGCCACCACGGTGCATGTCTACAATGCCAGTACTTGGGTAGCTAAGGCATATTCATCTGGAACTCGTGACCTCTAACGTTCTGCCTAATTTTTCGCCTAAAAATGAAGCAAAATAAACCTTTGCCTTAAGCGTGACAGCCTATATTTAAAAGTTACCTGTGCTCTTAAGCTTTATTACGAGTCTCTAGGCAGATGGGTTTTGAACTTTGAGCCTTTAATTATCCTCTCCCGGCTTTCTGACCTCTGAACTTACACCTCCAAGTCACTGGCGAAAGGTCTAGACTTGGAGGAAGCCAGCGAGACAGCCTCCTTCAGCTTGACCTGGAACCTGTGCAACTTGCAGCCCTAGCTCTGTGCTGAGTTTTGGAATGCAAACTCCTTGGGAACTCATGGGCACCGGGAAGCCCTAGAGGCAGCATGCCTCATCGATCACATTAGCTCAGCAACTGTGGCTAAGGGCCTTCCCCAGCACACGGGACTGAGGAGGGACCTTCCTGCTGGAGAGCTGAGTTTGGAAATAAGCATTCAGACAGATGGGGTGAGGAAGGTGAGGCCTACAGAGGGGAGCAGGATGTGCCGTAGGCACAGAGGCATCTCACAAGCTCAGTCACGGGACCTGTGTCCCTCTGTCCCAGGTCCTAAGTAGATACATAGCTAATGCATGTTTCTTTTCTAGCATCAAGGTTTATAATAAAGATATTGTAGCCCTCCAAAGTAGTCTGTCAAGGTGCAAGCCAGTAGAGCACTCTGGTCCGGCTTCTTTTTCTCAAATCCATATCCCCTATATAAATACCACATTTTTATGACTCTCCTAGAGTCCAGTCACTTCTCAGGAACCAGGACTGTTGCCCATGCAGACATTGTTGCCTTTTTTTCCATGAGTTTGTGAGGTCCCTGGGATGTGGACCTATGAGTCAGGTCCTGGAGCTTTGGACCAAAATAGTTTAGAGAAGAGACCACTTAATATACCCACCCATCAGTTCCCACCCTCTTGGTCTTTTGGGGGGGGAAGGGAGTGGATACAGAAGATAAATCCCAAGGCTTCCTCCATGCTAGACATTCTCCTACCGTGCTGCAAACCCTGCTCTTCCACTGTTTGTATGATACCTCGTCCAGTCTCTCTAGCTCTAGACCATTGCACCTCTCTAGGCAGGTGAGCTGTGGGAGTCAAGATGCAATACTTTTTCTGTCCGTTCTTGGCATGCCGCCATTTTCCCAAAGCAGTGGGCCTCCCCTTTCTTCAAGTCACAACTAAAAATAGTATGCACATCACCCCATCCCACGCCCACCACTTCTCCTTTTAACAGCTGTGGGATTGTTTTTTATGCACCTCAGCTCAAGCTAGCTACCCACTGTTCTCGCTGAATTGTCACCTTCCCCGTGGTCCCCGGTCCACACCCTTCCATCTTTATGCATGTCCCTTTCTAGACAGAACACGTCATGAAAAACAACTGTTTCTTCAGATCTGTCTCCGTCGCCAGCTCTCCAGGATTAGTCATTTCATCTTGTAGAACCTCTCCTGCTCCTGGCTTTCTCAAAACCCTTTAAGGGTCACGGGCCACCAGCTCCTCGCGTCCCATCAGCCTCTCTTCTCTCCATCTGAAAGGATGCTTTTTGTCAACTCTAGCCCGTGTATTGCTCCTCTAATTTAGTGATGAGCCTTCCTACAGGCATTAAGATGCTAGAAACTCTCATCCCTGGAGTGTCTGGCTAAAGTTCCAGTTCTTCCTTCTCATGCCTCACTCCAGTACAGACACCAGCATCCCATGGCTCTTGCTTGCCATGCCCTTGCTAGGTGCACTGAAGCTTTGTGAAGGAGTCCTACACTCTGTCCTGTCCTCCTCCATCTTCTGTCTCTGACCATCATATGATAGCCCCTCGTGCAGGCAGAAGTTTCGTTCCACCAAGTTCCCAAGATAGCTTATTGCCATCCATGAGCTCATGTAGTGAGTTTCTCTTATTTTGTGTATTTTCAAAGAGACACTAAGGACAAGGTGATGTCTCATAAGAATGAAGATATTGATCACCTATGCTAATGTCTTGAAAGTTGAGCGGCTTTCATTCCTTATTGTATTAACCTACTTTCCTAGATGATGATTGGTTGAGCAAAGTGCCCTTTTTAGAAATAGTGTCAGAGTACTGACGGTAAATAAATATTCAGGTCAGGCTAATAGTAGGAAACACATATTTTCTATTTTTCTCTCTCTGTAGAGAATCAGGGCTGGCAGAGAGCTGGCACTTAAACATATGCTCACTTATTGGTCCTCCTTGCTCCATTATGTGGACGAGCTGGTTAACAAACCCATGAAAGTCCTATACTGCTTTTCAGCCTCCTTGCTGCAGCCTTCCCCATTTGGGACATTTGCCCTTCTTGGAGTCTGCACCCAGAGGCTTCCGCGCAAACCCACGTCCAGGAAATGCCATCCCCACACTGAGAAGTCAGGTGAAGCAGCAGACCTCCCGGAGCTGCCTGAAGCCACCAACATCTGAGTCCCACCAAACCCGCTCTTGCTTCTTGCCAAAGTAGTTGGCTGCAACCTCTGATAATTACCCGGAAGGGAGGTGTGTGTGGAGGTTGCGTAAGCGCACCTGCAGAATAAGTAAGTCTCCACTTATCTCAGGCAAGGGACTTCTTGGCAACCCAGTTAGGGCCCTCAGACAGAAGGGTCGTAAAGAATCTGCCAGATATGAGTGTTCAGAGCCTGGATTCTCTGTCAGTCAGGTGAGTGACACTGGGCAAGTTAGTACTCTCTCCATGTTGCTTTTCTTATTGAGAAAAATGAAGCTACGAGCTGGGCATGGTGATACACGCCTATAATTCCAACACTGAGAGGCTGAGGCAGGAGGGTCATGAGTTTGAGGCTAGTCTGGAGTATGGAGCAAGACTTTGACTCAAGGCAGACGCGTCAGTCTACCACTGGTGTCGAACTGTTCTGAGGATCTGGCCCGTTACAAGCCCAAACCTGCTGCCATTCCGTTACAAATAGCAGCACCTCACAGAAGGCGTCGGTCCAGCCTTGGAGTGCTTAGGCTTACATTACTCTCCTTCCCCCAGGCTCTGTATCTGATTGGCAGACCCCAGTCTCGGCTTTCCATTCTTGGTCTATCAGAAAATCATCAGGCTGCCGGCCTCTTGCCTCTGAGGATGAAGGAGAGCAGTTCTTGAGTCTAACACTGTTTCCCTGTATGATAAAACATAATAACGCCGTCCCCACCCAAGAGGAAGGAAGCACCAAACCTCAGAGAATAGTGGTTTATACTTCAAATTGAGCATAAGAAACCGTGTGTTTCATTTCCTTAAAGCAATGCTAATACACACCCCATTCTGTGTAGTTTTCCTGGTGAGATTTAAAAACAGTAGGAATCATAGGACATCTCTGGACAAATTGCTTTGTCACATTTTGTTTAATTTGCTAGCTGGGCTTTATATTTATTAATATTATATAGATTATGTCTGAAATGTAAAACTTATTTCTTCATCCAATCCCTGCTCTTAGCCTGTGATTTGGAAGTCATTGAGCCTGCTGAACTGGCTGGGTTTATCTCTGCTTAATCTCTTCAGACGCAGATTCATATTGAAGCCTAAGGAATTCGAATGCCCTGCAGGAGGTTGTGTCCCTGTCTGTCCTTCTTTTTTATCTTCTATTTATTCAGGCAATCTCCTGGAACAGTCAGCCTGGGGTTTCAAAGCTGTCACCTCTGGAGAATGGTTCATAGCAATTGGGGGACCGCTTGGCGGTTATCTGAAGACTCAGAGACAAGCATCATCTGCAATGTCTGGGACCGTTCCCTGTAGAGATACTGTCACACAAATAGTCCAGATGCGCCATCTCCTCACGCCCCTTCCAGATGTGCAGACTAGATGCTATCCCCCAGACCGCTGATGGCTCTCACTGGTGACTGTTTGTACATCAAACTATAATTTTTAAGTTCCTCCTCCTCCCTTTCCTTCTCTTCCTTTTTGGTTGGTGTTTTTGTTTTGTGATGGTGGGGAATGAGCCAGGGCCTCTACACATGCATAGGGAAAATATCGTTAGGCTATTCTCCCAGCCCTCAGCTCTTCTTCAAAACTAAAATAAATAAAATTATCAGTAGGTAGCGATTGATTAGCGATGTCTGCCATGAACATGGTGTAGTCACTAGAGCCAAACTCTTCTTTGTTACTCTGGACCCAGCTTTTTATGGTATTCACAGGACAGCTGTGTTCAATGTTTTCCACTTTCTTCCTTGACCAAACGTCTCCTAAACAGTCTGTCTTAATATGCTACCTGCGGAATTTCTTTAATGTAGGCTTAGCATGCGGGTGCTTCTGGTGGTCTTTCGGTGCTGTTTCTCTCTCCTGAGCCCGGGCTGTGATACTGCACCGTGGCAAAGAGCAGCAATCTGAGGTGTTCTCTTTGTGGCAAAGAGATGTTTCCCGTTTCATCCTCAGCTGGATCTTCCAGCATCAGCTGGCATCAGTGGAGCCATTTAGTCCCTAGCATCCTTTGCTTCTCTGCCAGAACCTCTTAAACACCAGTCATTCCCCAGCTCCTTCCCAGGCTATTTCTCCCTTGAGTGTTCCTAATTTCAATTTCATGTCTCCTCTCTATCGAACCTTAATATTCATTTCCTAGCTAGGAATTGCGAGTTTGAAGGGTTCCTAAAGCCTGGGCATTCTTGAGCTTCCCCTATCAAAGGGAATTTGGAGTGAATATTTCCTCCCCGATTTTCTGTACTGTATAAATTTACCGAGGAGTTTGTATTTTATAGTCAATGATTTCTGAGAACAAACCCTGGATGAGTGCTTTTGCGCCTTTTTCTTTTGGAAGCTCGAGGGCTTCTGCTAAAGGCTTAATCAATTAAAGAGCAACTGTTTAACTGACGTGGTGTGGTTGCTATGTATGTTTGTGTGTGTGTGTTTATATGCATGTATGTTAGACAATGCATAAGTCTTTTTTTCTAATTAAAAAAATTATGTACATTTGGTGTTTGGCTTACATATATGTTTGTGTGAAGGAGTCAGATCCACTGAATTTGACTAGACAGTGGTGAGCTGCAATGTGGGTGCCGGGAATTGAACCAGGGTCCTCTCTTACCCGCTGAGGCATCTCTCCAGCCCTCAATATGCAGGTTTCTGCATGTGTATAATATGTGTCTCTGCGTTTGTATATGTATTTGTGTACCTATGTACATATGTATATGTACCTTGTGTATATATGTATAGTTGTGCTGATGTGTAGGCTTCTATATGTGTATATTTATATATATATATACATGCATGCGTTTCTATGTCCATGTGTTTCTATGTGTATGTTTATCTAATATGTAGATTTACATGTGTCTATGTGTATTTGTGGATTTCTTTTTATCTTTTTTATTTTTATTTATTCTTTATTTCCTTTTTCAAGACAGGGTTTCTCTGTGTATTTCTGGATGTTCTGGATTCGCTTTGCAGTCCAGGCTGGCTTCACACTCACAGAGATCCACCTGCCTCTGCTTCCTTGAGTGCTGGAATTACAGGTGTGTGCCAATGCACCTGGCTCTATTTGTGGATTTCTATGTTTCCATGTGTTTGTGTCTGTATATGTGTGTGTCCATGTGTATATTTGCTATGTCATCTTCTTATATGTATGCTTATGTACATGTTTAGGTTTCTATGTGGTTGTGAATGAATGTGTAGTTCTGTGTGTTGTATGTGTGTGTGTGCTTAAGTGTGTGCCTGTGTATATCTATGTATCTTTGTGTGTCTCTGTGCTTGCATGTGTCTGTGTTTATCTGGGGGGGGAGGGGAGCTGTTGCCCTGTGTTGTTAAAGATTCTGACTTTTGTGCTGTAGAAAGCAGCAACCATCTTTGCTCACCAAACAGTAAATTGGATCTGGCCTCTTGCTGCAGAGTGAAAGCCTTTGAGCACAGAGCCTGCTCTGTTTATCTGGCACGATGAAGTGAGCCAGCTCCTCTGTTTCTAGGTGGGGACATTGCTTTTGTTTATCACTTAGCAGACTGTACTCCTGAACTCTCCGGGGACTCTGCCTACAGAAGCTGGGGATGGGGACAGAGATCGAATGTCACAGGCAGGTCCTTTTCCAGGACAGCCTCTTTGAGAACTGATGAGAAGTGATTATCTGCAGTGTTCTTAGCAGGACTCTTCTGTGCCCTCAAGTGTCAGATACCCACCTCCGTCCCTGAGTAGGATGCCCTGACAGACATCCATTTCCAGTAGGGCCACACCCTGACCTTCCTTACGCCTGGCCTTTTGTGTTTAAAATGACACGGAGGCAAGGAAAGACTGAGTCGTGAGTGTGCCGGAAACATGTGGAAAGACAAAGAACTTCCGCCTTTGTGTCTTCTGCCCCATACTCTCTGTGCGATGCTCATGTGGTCGCCAGCTTTGTGGTGACATGTCTTTGAGCCCAAGGCTCAGACACAGAAAGAGGACCTTTGCAACAGCCAAGAACCTCCTTTGTGAAAGGCAGCTGCTTTCTGAGACCTTCTGGGGACACGAGGAGAAGGCCTGCATTCCGGAACGTGTTGGTTGCAAGCCACCGAGTAGACAAGAGTTAGCTCAGTTACTAAGAGTTCCAACACCAGCCCAGCCTCTTCAGAAACCTGGTTCTGCCACCTACTTCCCAGCTGTGTGGCCTTGTCCAAGCTGCTGGTGCCCGCTCTAAGCCTGGTGTCTCCCGTTGTTAGACGGGGGAGTGGTTCTGAACTCACAATCTTCATGACGGCTTCTCCTGAGAATTGACATTAACGTATAAAATGCTCTTTGGCAGCCGGATGGTGGTTTTATGTCTTATGTTTTATGGTCATGGTGCCGCTGGCTTGTCTTCATATGCCCTTCCTCCCTCTACCTCTCCCCAGTTAGGTTCTGACCAAGATCGTAAATGCTTTCTCCTTTTTGGCAGCTCTGCTTCAGGCTGGTACAGACATGCATGGTGGGGGAGGGAAACGCCAGGCTACCAAACAGCCTGCCCCATCTTGACCAGCTGTACCTACCAGGGAGATCTGAGGGACAGAGGGAACCTATTCTCTGCTTCTGGAAGAAACACTTCATAATGTAGCACATAGCGGGAGAGCCAGATCTGTTCCCAGTAGTTCATGGACCATTTCCTGAGGACTCATTTTAGTGCCAGGCTCTGTGCATTTCCTCTCCTAACTACACAGCCCCCAGCCAGGAGGCCACTACACCCTTTTCCCAGACCACAAAACTGCCGCACGTAGAGAAAAACCCAGCCAGAATTTCATATCTAAAAAATTGAAATAGCTGGTTCTCAAACCTAGCTCTTTAAGACTCCAAACCCATGTGGTTCTGTGGTCTAAAGGTTAGCGCTCTGGACTCAGGGACTTTAAGCCCCATCTGCTTTCTCTTGCCCTGCCTCCTCTCTCGTATGGTTTTCCCCTAAAAATACTACAGAGCAAAAGTTTGCTAACTGTAGGCTTTGCAGATAACTACATTGACAGAGCACCCGCTGGATCCTGCTGCCAGAGAACTATGTTTTCTAAATAGTCCAGCTGTCTGACCATCTGCTCCCGAATGGAAAGATCTTTCCCCAGCCACAGGCTGCTCTTCCATTGGTTCACCAATGTTCCTGCTCTCTTCCCTCTTTCCCAGAAACTTGCTCCAGGATAGACTTGAGTCCCCCATGTTTGCAGGTTGACCACACAAATACTGGCCTTTCCTGGACACTGCCAGAACATTCTGGAAACTGCCTCCAGAGAAAGACACCCCAGAGACCATCATGAGGTGCATGAGAACTGGACAGCCCCAGAGGACAAAGATGGACAGTCTGAAGGAGACGTCTCTGCGGCCATCGACCCTCACGAGGTGACCTCTGGCACTCTTGTCATGTGCCCCTGTGTAAGGTCTCTTTCTGGGAGGACATCCCAATCTGTTTCCGTAACACCTGCCTTTTGACATCGTTCTGCCCTAACCTAGCTCTATCATCTCTCTAGTCTTTTTTCTCTGGAGCAGCCAGTGGAAAATGGCACTTCGCTGTGTCTTTGTGCTTCTCTAAGAGCGTACTGAGTCAGCTTTGCTAAGCCTTCTCTCCTGACACTCTGCTTTGTCTTTCAGGGGACCCAGGCTTTTCTTTAACCAGATCTTTTTTTTTCATTTTTTCTTAATAAAAAATAAAGTTTGATTTCTATAGCTGTCTTATCTGCCTAAAGGATATTGAACTGGGCCTGCCTTGGTCTCTTCTTAGCAACTCTCTTGATATCTCTTATCATTAAGTACTTATCCATAATAAAAGTGGCCTCAAGCCTCCTATTGGAGCAGAGTCCCATCTTCTGCCATTTTCCTAGGAAACACATTCATGCATTCTCCTGGTTAGAGTTACATCTAGGCTGGATCCATTTCTTAGCTGTGATGAATAGTGAAGCTATTAACATGGATATGCTGGCACCCCTGGGGTGTGTTGACTTCCACGTGCCCACAACTAATTTATATTCCCACCAGCAGTGAATACAGGGCTTTCTTTCCCCAGCACTTACAGCATTTATTGTCATTGTTTTTTTGTTTTTGTTTTGTTTTGTTTTTCTTGATGACAGTCTATCTCTGGAGTGAGATAGAATCTCAAAGCAGTTTTTATTTGCATTACTTTAATGGCTAAGCATATTGATTACTTTTTAAAAGGTTTCAGAACTGTCTGTTTGGTTCATTAGCCGATTTATTGATTGGGGGTAGGGTTTTTGTTGCTTTTCATTTGTTGACTGTTTGTTTTGGTATTTGATTTTTCTAGCATCTATGAAAGAACATTTCAACACATTCTCAGGAGAAGATTATCAGACATTGATGTTTAAGATTGTCTGCTTTATGGTATCAAAGACATTCTCTCTGAGGAAATACCTTTTGAGTTTATGGAGAAAGTAGGCCACGTGGCAGGAGAGAACATGGATTTCAGATAGAAAGAATAACCTGGAATAAAGCCTTGTGGCGGAGCTAGGGTGTTTTGAAAATCATGAGGGAATTTCTGTGCAAGGGAAAGAATTTGCCAGGTGACTCTGGACAGGTGGCCAGGAGACAGAATCTGCAAGTCATGGAAGTTCTATTAAGAATTTAGCAAGAAATTGTTTCTGCTTTGCTTTACACGGGAGGTAATCCCATACTATCTGAGTTAAATCTGAATACCTTGCAGAAGAGGGATTGAAGAGCCAGAGTAGAGGGGTTGGAAGTCCTTGTAGAGTTCAAGAAAGATGGTGGTGACTTGAACTAGGGTGAGGTGGTGAACTGAGGGAGATGGAGAGAAGAATGCATACCCAAGATTCTCACGTGAAGTCCACAGGTCTTCATCAGTCAGAAAGTCACGGGAGACTTTCTGGGTTTGCATGCGAGATGTAAGATGGTATCACCAATTTCATCAGCAGGAAGACAGAATGAGAAAGCCTGACAGTCACTAGGTGATCGACAGTGGGTGTCTGCTGCCCAGTGACGGAGGGTCTCATTGTGAGCGATCACCAGCTATGGTCCTTAACTCTGTGAGTGAGGACAGTTACCTCGCAACAAAGAACAGAACAAGGAGAGGCAAACCACAAAGCTTGGGGAGGAACCCAGTGCTCCAGCTCAGTGTGTGGTGGAGGAAGATGGCCCCATAAGCTTCGATGAGAATAAAGAGCCTAAAAGAAGAAACTAAGAGGCCAAGACATTCCAAAGGCCAAAGGAGGGGGATTTCAGTGAGGGAGCACCCAATGGTAGCTGAGAAACAACTTTCACACTGAATGATACAGAGGTCTCTTGTGACTTTAGCAAAATATGCTTTAGTGGAGAGAACAAACGGTAGAGTGAGGGGGGTTGAGGTGGGAAAAGAAGGCAAGGACATGAGAAGAAGAGCTATGAACCGACTGCGCCTGTGGAGAGAGAGAACATCAGACATATTGAAGCTTGAGTTGGTTGAAAGAGCAAAGGTAAAGGACCTTGGGCTGTGAACATGCAAGGTGGTGCTTCTCAACCTGTGGGTCGCAACCCCTTTGGGTGTCTCAGCGACACTCTAACAGGGGGGCGCCTGAGACCATCCGAAAACACAGACATTGACCTTAAAATTCATAACAGTAGCAAAATTACAGCTATGAAGTAGCAACAAAACTAATTTTACGGTTGGGGATCACCACAACATGAGGAACTGTTTTAAAACAGTGCAGCATTAGGAAGGCTGAGAACGACTGGTAGGTCTCTGAGGGTAGGGATCCCAAACACAGACTGGCAGCCCCTGCTCCTGCAGATTTGCCTGAGCCTCCATTGGTGACCCACCCAGGACCTGGTGGCTGGCCTGGAATGCCCACCTCCCTAGCCTTTCTTGGCATCTCTCTTCCCTCCTGTCTTGTCTGCCCTCAGCCCCTCTCCTGCAAGCCACTTGAGCTGTTTTCTCAGCTTTGTTCACCCACTGTTAAGTTACTAACTTGTCAGGGTCTAGACTCCCTGCTTCCTTTCCCTCTTTGATCTCCGTGCTGGCTCCCTTCCTGTTGGCAGCATGGAAAGTCAGCATTTAGAGAGCCGGGGTCACTCTGCAGGGCAGGGTTGGCAGGCATGCGAATTAGAAGCAAAATAACTGCTATAAAATGTAGAAAACTTCTTGAAGACATCAATACAACTGGAACCGGAATAATAAACATCCCCTCTCTCTGCAGTCTTAGATGTGAACTTAAAATAGACTTCAGTTGCTTCTCCAGGAGGGAGTTGCTTTTGTAGACAAATTAAAAAGTAATAAATATTTTGCATGCTAACTCAGAGCTTCAGTTAACATCAAATGTGACTACTTGTAAAGAAAATTTAAATTGGTAAGTTGTTTTAATATATGTCTTGCCCCTTCGAGGCTTGCCAATTTTGTCTAAGTTTCCTTAGACTAATAGTTCTGAAAAAAGAATAAGTTTCCTTAGACTAATAGTTCTGAAAAAAGAATTGAATAGCTTTATCCTGACCTAGAACTTCTTTTTAAAAATTTATTCACTTTACATCCTGATTGTAGCCCCTTCCCTCCTCTCCTTTGAGTCCCACCCTCCCTCCTCCTTCCTCCTCTCCCTCCTCCCCTGCCCCTCAGAAAACGGGAGCCTGACCCCCACCAACCCACCTCAGCACATCAAGTCACATCAGGACTGAGTACATCTTCTTCTTCTGTGGCCTGGTGAGGCACCCCTGCCAGGGGGAAGTGATCAAAAAGCAGGCAACAGAGTCCATGTCAGAGACAGCCCCCACTCCCCCAACTAGGGGACCCACATAAAGACCAAGCTGCCCATCAGGTACATATGTGTGGAGGGCCTAGGTCCAATCCATGCACCTGACCTAGAACTTCTAAAGTCAAAAAGTGACGTAGTATAAAGTGTGGTCCACTGAGACATAGCACATTTCCTATTCAGTGACCTGTGGCCCATAGGACCTCAAAGAGATTAATGAAAAAGTAACCATTTTTGGCATTAAGCATGGGCAGGTAGACCTTTATACACATGCTACCGCATTTCTTCCTGGGAATCCATGGTTTTACAACGAGAGAAAGTAGAACTCAGAGCTGTAATTCCCCAAAGTTCCCCAAAGCACACGGTATGTGAGTGCTATTCTTATGGGCGTGCTCAGGCGAGCAGTGGTCACTGTTGTAATAGTAATACGAACTGTTTTCAGTGTCTAATCTGAAATTTTGAAGCTCAAAATGTTCCCAAATCTAAAGCTTCTGAGTGCTAACATGTTCCCATAGGTGGTAAATTCTATGTTTGACCCCATGTAATGAGTGGGCCACGGACAAAATTCAGGTTGCTCTAAAAGTAGTGTATAAAATGACCTTCAGGGGCTGGAGAGATGGCTCAGTGGTTAAGAATCCTTTAACTCAACTTCCCAACACCCACATCAAGGCCAGCCACCTGTGACTCCAGCTCCAAGGTTCTGATGGCCTCTTCTAGCCTCCAAGGGCACCAGCACACATATGGTGTACATACTGATGAGCAGATACACACACACAGTTTTTTTTAAGTATGTAGATAAGTGTGTACTAGGTATAAATGGAATATTTAAAAAAACAAACAAACAAACCAAAACTGAAATCGCAGCCTCGCAGGTATGATGTGCACTGTATTTTCAGTGTGTGAGGAGCCCTCACATCTGTTGTGTCCCGTGATCCTTCGACGGGGTTATCAGTGCTGGTAATCTCTTCTCAGAAGAGAAAACAGCCTGATCGACGCTGCTCTTTGTTGCTCACAGGGGCTGTGACTCAACCCAGTTCCATCATCCTCTGACCCTCTGCTGTTTGTAAAGTCACCTCGCATCCCAAGATCAGGATGACTTTCATCCCAGAACGTGACAGATGGGCATGTGTTTTGTTCCTAGTATGACTAGCTGGTTCCCTCATAGCGCTCCTGCTGAGTCAGACTAGTAACTGCTTGTTTAATCCCAACTTCTTGTCCGGCTAGACAGAATCATTAGGCAGTTTTTGTTGTTTGTTTGTTTGTTTGTTTGTTTGTTTTTTTAAGTTGCTGAACTGACTCCTTCACATCTGCACAGTCCTATGTCTTTGTTTAAGCTTGGTCCACAGCAACAAAGAAACAGTTCATGGGAGTGCAGTAAGGTCAGAGATGTGACCAGAGGCAACAATAAAGAGACAAAATGACAAACTGGAAGGGGGCATGCAGGTGGTCAAACACTGTGTCACCCTTATCGATACCATAGGGTAGCAGAGGATTATTAGCTATAGTTTTTCATTGTGAAGTGTGTGTGTAAGCTCTCTGGGTTTCTATGAAGAGATACTGTTACATCACGATTAGGTTTTTCAGTTTACGAGAATGATGATGTGTACAGTGTTCCCACAGAAAAGCTTTCCCCTTGACAGAAAAATAAATATGTGCTAACACTTTGCCTACTTAAAATCTAGCTGCCCAATGAAGATTCCCCAGGGCCCTGTTTGGATTTTTTTTTTCTCCAAGCACAATTCCTGCACACATCACAACATCCCTCCTGCAAAATCCCGAGATTGAAACTTCTCTAAAGCCTCAATGTTTTTATAATAATGTAATGGTACAAGTAGAAAATTCAACAGCATGAAGGCTTGCTTCATGCACAAAATTAGCAAAAATGGTGCACAATGTCAACTTCGGGCTATAAGGTGTATAGGAGATATAAATGAATTCCATGTTGAGGCTTTGGGGCCCATTCCTAAGATATCTCGCTGTACATGCAAATATTCCAAATTCAAAAACTGAAAATTTAAAAAAACCTGAAATCTTCAACACTCTGGTCTCAAGCATTCAGATAAGAGCTATTCACCTCCAGGAGTCTAGTCCCTGAGGTAAAAGCACCCCCAAAAGACTTGTTTCCTAGCAGCCTCTGAGAAACCGGCTTCCTGGTGGTGTCTTAGGAAGTAGAGTTTCCTGAGTATTTTCTGGGATGACTTTGTGCAGAGCAGAAGTGATACTCTTGATAGTTCCATTTTATTCTGGTTTTTTTTTTACAGTGATTAAATGAGATGTTGCTTAACCTCCCTGAAGCTCCTTTTCTGTTTATCATTATCCTCACCAGTGTTGAGAGCCACAGATCACTGAGACAGATGTTTTCAAAACAAAAACAACAGGCCAGAAGCTCTCTCTCTCTCTTTCTCTTTCTCTTTCTCTCTCTCTCTCTCTCTCTCTCTCTCTCTCTCTCTCTCTCTCTCTCTCTCTCTCTCTCTCTCTCTCTCTCTCTCTCTCTCTCTCACACACACACACACACACACACACACACACAGGACTTTCCTGAAAGCCAATAGCTAGAACTAGGCTAGGTATTACTTACCCAGTTTTCTCCAAATACTGAGTGCCCAGGAGTTCTCCGTGGGCTTTAGGTTCCTACCCTGCTCCGTATACCAGCAACCCATCTAATTAAAAGGAGGACCCCGTAGCCTATCAGTTTTGCCCACAGTGGGAGACAGTGGGCTTCAGAGTCACAGGGACACTGAAAGACAGATGTGCTGAGGTCACGGGCAGCAGAGGTCAGCCTTGTGTGTGTGCTCTGAACACCTGGCCTGCCTTCCCTCCCCCCCCCCACTGAACTGATTGTTTCACAGGTCATGGCCATTTTGAAAAGGCAGACTCACTGACCTGCTTAATGCGTGCAGTTTCTGCACGAAGGCCCACATCTCTCTCCTCAGTAGCCCCACAACATAGACAGGGGAAGGAGGCCAAAGCTATCTTCCATGCCTCAGGGATTTCTGGCTGCAGCTCCTGGTGGAATTAGCAGAAGTTATCTATTAATCCCACAGGCATCCATCAACAGCCAGAGCCAGGCTGTCTTGTTTGAAAGGAATTCACTGACCCCTTGTTAACGTAACCCCTTGTTAGGAAGTATCTAATCAGCTCTGGGCCAGCCACTGAGGGGCAGGGTCAGCAGAAGCAGGCTACCGGGTAGATTGCGTTTCCAGTGTCAGGCTGTCTGGTTTCTGAGCTGTCTGTCTGCTTTCCTCTTCCAGCTATCTTCCAGATCATACAGAGCATAAGAATGGGCATGTGAGAAGGCCGCCATGTTGGCTGCTGCTGCCCTCCTGCTGGCAGGTAGAGGACCACGGAGGCCTTCGGCGGCTCTATAGGAAGCAAATAAGCCATGGGTGATAGAAAGGAAGTCCCTTGTCCCCTCCCACTCCATGGTGGAGGTCAGACCAAATTGCCTTCTCACAGGACATCTCCGTGCATCTGTGTCCTCCAGCGGAAAGGACTCTGCTCTTCTGTTGGCCGATTGGAAGCCACGTGGGGGGTCGGCAGCAGTGCCCTCTGTCTGGTTCCCCGGGTTTCACTGTGGTGTGCATGTGGTCCTCTGAGAGGCCGTCCATTTACATCCTGCCAATATTACAATCTCTTCTGTGTCAGGAATTGGTTTTACAAATAAATGTCTTCATTCAACCTTACTACTGTGTGCGAGTTGCAGAGCAAAAAGTTAAACAGCAGAAGGACTGGAGAGGGACGGGGTGGGTGAGTACTTGGTGATGCAATGGGGAGCCAGTGCTGGGTTTATGAGGTCCCCACCCAGACTGTCGATGACATTGCCCGATGCAGCTGGAGGCAACTCTGATGATTCTGCTTTTGTTGCACGCTTGTTTTAAAAAGTGTGTTTGTGTATGTGGGTATATGTATATATGTGTATGAGTTAGGTTATATATTTATCTCTTATTTGGGTTTTGTTGTTCTTTTCCTTCGTTAGTCCAGAAAAGGCGCCTGTAATGTGTGCTATGGTCTGATTAGCTGTTATCTCCCTGTAGTTGCCTGGGAGCAGCACAGATCCAGACATCTCAAGCCTCTTGGTGAAAACCACCCTACCCCAGGGCCCAGTGGCTGACTGCAGAGCCCTAAAGATGCAAGTGTCTACAGCACTCTGGGTGGGCAGCAGGCCCCTCCCCCTCCCTTCTGGGGCCTCACAAAGCTCAGTGACAGGAGCAGACCCCGAGATCTCAGATAGGACCAAGAACAGATATATGCACTTTAAGCATACTGTAGTTATTTAATTCCATTTCAGTATTGCTGTTCTGTTTGGTTTTTTTTTTCCTAACAGTATGAGAACTTTAAAAAGGGAAGTGTTGGGAGTGGTTAGCAAGACCTCATTAAATTAAGTGTCCCATTTCAGACCAGGGCATTTTGATCACTGTTCTCACCTGGACCTTTGATGATGCTCTTAAAAGCTGTCCATCTTCCCACCTTCTGAATTCCCAAAGGACCTCTCTCCCCTCCATCCTCCTTCCTACCTCACCAAAAAGGCAACACCCGTCTCCGTATTAGCAACCCTACACAAAGGTTGTCATCCTGTGCTAGGGCCAGCAGCCTGGCTGCCCATCAAGAGGTAGAAGAAGGTTTCACGTCCCGGGATGATGTGCCCAACCACCCCTTTTGGTTCCATGCTGTGTTTTTGTCTTTCTCGTCATTGCCTTGATTAAAAATGCACCTGCTACACACCACCAACGCCTGTTACTAGGCCAGGGCATCATGGCTCAGTCTTTAAGGAACTCAGCTTCCCTTGCTTTGATGCAGACTCTCCCGTAACGGGACCAGTCAAAGGGGATTGGTTATCCTCGGTTCAGTGCAAAACTGAAACTCACTCTGCAAAGGGCAGTTCCAGAGAAACCCAGCTCAACACTGGGCAGCAGAGATGGGTGAGCTGGTCTGCTGCCATCCAGAAAACTGCCCTGATTGATTTCTCTCCCGCCATGCAAATCACCCAGCAACTGGTTTCCGGAAGTGTTTGTATGTAACAGTGGGTCACTCTGGCAACTGATTCCATCAGTCCTTCAGCTCTCCTAGCTGCCACAAGCACCTGAGGACCAAAGCTGATCCATGTTGCCCAGCAGGAGATGCAGTCACCGTACACACAGTGAGAAAGAGCTGTCCAATGGGCAGCGTCCCTGCTTCACAAGTTTTGCGGGTGCTGCATACTCCTGCCTCACGTAGCACACACTTGATTTTTTTTCTACACTCTTTTAACTTTTTAAATGCCAGTTGCATCCTTCACAACTGATTTTATAGTTCATAAATGGGACTAACCCACATCCTTAGAAACTTTGAACTGGATCGGAAATTATTACCCTTGATGGGAGACGAGTAAAGCAGACTACAGTTGGAAGCCTACGTTGCAGCCTGATAAGTGCCTAAGGTGACGCCTCCATCGAAGTCCATACCACCAGTACCTACCAGCCTCCCTGGGGGCTTAAGGTATATCATCAGACAGTGCCAAGAATGCAGGGGAGGTGTGAGCCTGTGGATCCGGCACCACCTTAAACTCCCTTAAAAACATTGAAATAAAACAACCCCCTCAGAGGACGGTGAGGAAGAGGAAGCTGTCTTTTTATGACTAGAAAGGGCACACAGACCTTTTACTAATCAGATCAAGTAAACCGGCTGTTACTTCAATATCAAGACAACAAGCTTGTTAGGCAGGGACAGGGAAAGCCTGATGGCTGTGCACGCTTGCGCTTGCGTTGACTTCTCCCTCACAGGAGGTCCACGCAGGCTGGGAGAGGGCTTTTCCCCAGGTGCTGCTGCCATGGCAACAGAACTCATCTCAGTTCAGCCGTGGGCAGAGGACAGCGGATCTTGCCTTAGCCTAGAAGTGGCACCTCACTTCCGGTCACCAAGAGGACCCAACTAGTCACATGACCCAATCCACTCTGTAGAGAAGTCTGGCAATGTTAAAGCACACATGGTTATTTGGTGAGCTGTGCTTCTGGAAACTTCCACTCAGGGTTCTTTCTACATAGTCTGTACTTATAGGGGTCTTTTCATTGAGGTCAGCTTTCCTTTTTTGTTTGTTTGCTTGCTTGCTTGCTTGCTTTTGAGACAGGGTTTCTGGGTATAGCCTTGGCTGTCCTGGACTCACTTTGTAGATGAGGCTGGCCTCGAACTCACAGAGCTCTGCTTGCCTCTGCCTCACCGCGCCTGCTGAGGTCAGCTTTCTAGTGGCACCTTCTCTTAATTTCTCCACGTACCTTTGGCTTCTGGAGTTTCACCCTGGTGTACAGCTCTCAAATCACAATTGCAGGCATGCTGTGTCCCTGTATGGTGAGCACATGATTTATCACCCCAAGCCAGGACACTTTTAAGTACAAAAAAACAACTATTATTAATAATTCTAACGAGACACCAAAATCAGTAAACCAGGGCTGTTCCAGCCACATCAGGCTGGATGGTCAACCCAGTTACAGCCAATGTGCAAACCTTCATCTCAGGCCAGGTTTGGAAAATATGAGCAAGGTAGAGATAAGTAAGCCAAGTATTCAAACCCAAAATGCCAGTCTTCCCTATCCCAAGACAGAAGAATGGGTATCTTTTGTTTCTCCCTGCTCCACCTATGAAAGAGAATCATGCCTAGAGTTCAGCAAATATTCACAAAACACACAAAGAAACAAATGTATGGCTCCTTTGGTAAGTACATGAGAACAGAATCGCAGAACTAGCCCAGGACTGGATGTTTTGGTCCTGGGTTCTTATACATCACTTCATTTTCTGGACCTCAACATGCTTAAGAGTGTGTCTAAAGATGACCCAACATACTCAGGACTGATGTGGGAAGTAAATTATACAATATATGTCACATTGCTTTTTAAAAACCATAAACACTATACAAATTATATCCATAGTTATTTACCTATAATTGCATGTATAATCCATTGACAATCCTATAATCATCTTATAATAATTGCTAGTCAAGATGGTCTTCAGAGGCCTGTCCAGGAAAATTTTTGCTTCACATTCAATATCCCGCCCAATCTTGGGGCATGCTCTTAGCAGCATGAATGCCCAGAATGAAGAGAGTGAATTGGTCAACACCCTGACCCCTCTAATGGAAAAAGAGTTCATATGCACACATTGCTTCCAGTCCCATGTTTTCACGTGTTGTTGTTCTTTGTGGTAATCTATGAATGTGCAGTTTAGGCAAGTCTGAAAGTGAATCTGGGCTCAAAAATTGCAAGGCATCTACAAGGTTACCCACTACATCGGCTTCTGAGCAGCCTGGCTCCAGGCTGGGGGCTTCTCTTTCCCAGCAACTACCGCCATCACGCAGGGGTCTGCAAAGAGCAGTACTGCTCCTGTGACTCAGATCCATTCACGGACAGAGCCTCCCAAGCCTGGATTTCAGAGGACATCTCCCCATCTCTCAGGTCCCAGTTTGGCCTGCATCCCTGATGGAGTCTCGGGCCTGGTTCTTGGGACATCAGGCATCCACAGTGAAGCCCATCCTCACCTTCTGACATCACAGTTACTCCCTGAGACAACGGTTTATTTGTGTTGGAAAAGCTCCTGCCGCTTTCCACACTGGGCTCTCCCCTGGGGGGGGGGGCGGGGAGAGGGGAAAGTCGATGAGGTAATAACCCAGCTGGAGCTTCGCTGCCAGTTTCGGCACAAGGGCACAGGAGGGAGCTGGGGCACAGCCTTCCCATGGCAGCTAGGCATCTGAGAAGCAAGCAGCTGAAAATAGTCCGCGTATCTCCACAGCAAAGATGCCTCCCCGGGCAGTGTGTCCCTTGGTCTCTTAATGCCTGCCTCTACCACCAGCACAGCCACTGCCCCCACCACCACCCTGCCCATTGCCACTCTAGATCTTACAGGGCTACTTACTTTTGGCTTTCAGATGCAAGCCGTGCCCAGGCTTGTGGCCCTGAACACCAGTAGCTTCTCAAGCTTTACCAACCCTGGATCTGGCAGCCCAGGGCACCCCTAAGCTGACCAGAAGTCTTCTCCTGGTCTTGTCCCCAAAGCTCAATGGGCAGCGTGTCATGATCACAGAAGCCTGGGTTCCTTTAGTTTTTGCTATTGACACAGAGCAGGGCAGGGAGGGTCTGGGCCAAATGGAGGCAGCTGCCTGGCGTCGTGTGGGAGCAGTACCTGCGAGGCTGCCATCCACTCAGAAGCCGGAGACAGTGCACAGTGCCGAGGGAGCAGGGTGCTGGGCCCCGCCCCCACAGCTGCCAGCCTCCTCGGGGTTAAGACCCCTAGCTGCTCTCTTGTTGGTCCCCAACCAGGAACCAGACAGAAGAATGGAGTTTGAAACAGAAACTTTAGAAAAAGGCCCCCTATGGTGCCCAGAAGGTGTGACTCCAAGTTCAGGTGGGTTCAGAAGGAGACGGACTAAGCAACCATTGCAAGCCTTGCAGGGCTAAGGGCCCTTCTCTGTCCTTTAGTCTTGCATAGTTGCAAATGGAGGACGAGGCCCAGATGACTTACAGGGACAGCAAGGCGCTGAGCTGAGGGACCGGGCATGGAGGGCTGAGGCACCGAGCAGCTCCTTCAGCTTGAGGCTGCACTGCCCTGCGCTCGTCGCCATGCACATTCTCTAAGCTAAGACTTCTGTCCGACGGAGAGGGCTCCAAAAGCGGATTTCCTCCCTGCCGCCTGTCTCCCCTCTTCTCTCCGTGTCTCCGCCTCAGTAATGAAAACCATTGACATGACCGCTCCTGTGTGCCAGATACTGTTCCCAGCACAGCAGCTCATTCGGCCTCTGAAAAATCTACAGGAGGTCCTATCTGGGGCTCTGTATCCGAAAGGCTGTCTCTTGCTGCCTCTGTCTCTGCACACACACACAAATCCACATGCATGCAGGCACACACACAAACACATGCCCATGTAACTCACATACATGTGCACATGCATGCACTCATACACGCACGCTCTAGTCCACAGCAGTAGAGCTGTGGGACTCCATGATGCTCCTGGGGAGCCAACAGGGGAGCTCCAGAGAGGCCTCAGTCCTGATGGAGCCCTGAGCTGCCAACCATTTGCTGCTGCTGTCTGCTGCTGCTGTCTGCATCACAGGCTATGCAGCAGGCACCCCTGGGCTGTGGCTGTGTCCCAGCCAGGGTCCGTTTTTCTCCTGCTCTGAGCAGGAGACAGAAACAAGCAGAGGGAAGCTGAGAAACAAAGGAAGACACCGTCATTTCTGGCAGCTGGCTTGGGGACAGCAGTGCTCCCCTGAGACAGGCAGCCTGGATTCTATCCTGGCTGAACCACTCCTGACCCCTGGGTGTCTGGCAGGCCCTTTCCTCTGTGGGTTACTGGTTTTTCCCACAGGGAGATGGATTAGATCTATTTTTATTTTAAGGGCAGGATTTATTTGGGAACAGAGGTGCACACTGTGTAGAGATATTTGATAACAGGAGGGGAGGGAACACATGCTTTCACTCCTTGCTCTCCCCCTGCTTCTGCACCAGCCCTGCCCTGATCTGCTCATCCAATGAGTTTAGTGTGGCCCCTACCTTGTGCCTTATTCAGCGCCCAGAAGGGAATTGTAGTTGCAGGCTCCCTACTAGACAAGAAACATAGCAGAGAAGAAAGAAGGGCCCACCAGCAAACCAGTGAAAGTAACTGGAGCTGAATAGGGTTAGTGAGCAGAGTGGACACAGAACAAGGACTTGAAATTGCTGTCCTGTTTCTGGGTGTGGAGCCCAAGGAACAGAAAGAGAGGCCGGGAGAGACAGATATGTGGACAATTGAGTTCCTAGCAGCATTAGCCACTGTAGCCAAACAGGGAGCTCCCAGGGGGAACAGCAGCCGTGAGGCAAACAAACAACAAATTTTGGCGTATTCATAAGCAGAACATTATCCAGCCTCCAACAGGCAGAAGGTTCTGGAACATGCTGCAGCATGGATGAGCCTAGAAGATGCTAGGCTAGGTGAAATAAGACAACTTCAGCTAATCTAACTCAGAGACAGAAAGGGGGTGGGGGTGGCCATTGGCTGGAAAGAGAGCTGGGAGTCTTCTGATAAAGCTTCAGTCGGGGACAGTGAAACCGTTCAGGAAATGGACTGAGGTGACAGTTTTGTGGCCGTGTAAAGACACTGTCTTAGATCTAGCCATATCAACACAGTTCAGATGGCAAACTTTGCCATGCAGATTTTTGCCACAACTGAAAGCAGTAATTTTAAAAGGCTGGGCTGTAGCTCACTGTCCTCTGTTGAACCTCTTCTCTGAAAGAAAAAAAAAGATATGATAATAATTGGCAGAGTGGCACTAGGGATTGGCCTGGGGTTGTGCATTGACAAGCAGTCATTTTACTCCTGAGCTACATCCCTAGAGCTAATCACTGAAGCAGAGCTGGAGAGATGGTTCAGCGGGTAAGACCACTTGCTGCCCTTGTGGAGGACCCAGGTTTGATTCCCAGGACCCCCATGGTGGTCCACAACTCCTTGTAACTGCAGTCCCAGTACCCATCTGAAGGCTCACAATAGTCCTTACCTCCAGTCCTAGGCGCTCTAACACCCTCTTCTTGCCTCCACGGGTACCAGGCACCTACACAGTGCACATATGTACATGCAGGCAAAACACTCGTGAACATAAAATCAGTCTTTCAAAGGATTAATGAGACCATCAATATGTGCCTAACTGCCCAGTGATTGGCATGAGCTTGAGGGGAGGTGGCAAGGGGCTGCTGAGACGGCCACTGTGTGTCACTGACCTTTGCCTCCGGCTCTGGGTGAGAGACACCTCTTTTCTCTCCTCCGAGTGAGAGAGACACATGACCGTCCTGTCAGCAGATGCACTCCCCTCTCACCTGAAATGCCACCTCCTCCTGAAGCCTTCCCCACCACTAACCGTACGCACACTCATGCACACTTGCACACACTGCCCTGCACACGTCTTCGTAGGCGCTTGTCTGTATGGCGCTCGGCACATTTTCTGTGTTTTGATATGCACCTTGCATCCCTGATTCTTCTCTGTTTCTCCTGCTAGAGCCTGAACACAGGAGAGGCTATCTGTTTTGTCCGCTGTCCTGCATGGCTCTGTGTCTGACCTGTTGTAGGTTGGTCAGTTAGTAGTGGGTGATGCATCGGCAGCCAGGTGGTTGGTACGGCTTGCCAAGACTCCCCTTTAGAGACCAAGACTGAATCCCCATATGGTCATAGGTCTACCTGCCTAGGATTGACTTTTTCCCATTTCTCTCTCCAGAACCTTATGTGGAAATAGGCTGAACATAGAGTTTATAGATCTGATTCAAAGTGGCAGCTTAAAAAAATATACCCGTGGCTATTTTCTGCCCTGCGACTCAGCGATTTAGATAGCAGGAGAATGCTGGGCAGGTAGAGAGTCCGAAGAGAAAATGGGAGTTTTTAGAGAACATATAACTCGGCAATGAACCACACAGTCTTGTGGCAGTCAGGCCTGGGGACCAGAATGGAGTTAGCAATGTTGAAGGACCCTCGAGTTGCAAGCAGGCAGACAGGCTCACGTGCTCCACCAGTCAAGCAAGGAACAGAGCTAGGCACTGGCAATGAGGAGCTGCTCGTGACGTATGGCACATGAGTAAGGCCAGGGACCCTCAGGCAAGCATCCAAGACACGTTGTCTTCTTTAGGCTCTGGAACCCGCTGTGCCTGGCCAGCACAGAGACCAATGGTTTCCAGGCACAGACTCTGATGAACCTAAAATCTGAAATCACTCACATTAGCAGCTTGCTTTGTGAGGTCTAAACTTAGACCATTTTCTTAAGTCAGGCTAAATCTTTAAAATGGAAAGGCCAGCATTGGATAAGACCTCTATGAAAACCTTAGGATAGCAATGACTTCTGTGGTTGATTTTGATCTTTGTTTTGTTTTGTTTTACTTGGCAAAGACACCAGCTCTCCTTACGTGCTGCTTTTGATGCTGGGATGGTGC
This sequence comes from Pachyuromys duprasi, assembly GCA_028658305.1. Taxonomy (NCBI): domain Eukaryota; kingdom Metazoa; phylum Chordata; class Mammalia; order Rodentia; family Muridae; genus Pachyuromys; species Pachyuromys duprasi. The sequence goes on along the minus strand of CM053745.1, from coordinate 24,672,965 downwards.
GATCTCCATGATGGAGGAAAGAAGAAAGGTCACCAGGCCAACGCTTCCTAAGGTTGGTTGAGTCGGCTTGTAAGCTATGCGATCATTTTAATGCTCCATAGTGAGAAGTTAGTTAAAAACTGAAATGGAGCAAAATTAAATAGAAAACATTACAGTGTGTCTCACACAATAAAGGTAAGCCCTTTCCCCTAAGCTTCTTGACCAGTTATTTGTCTGTGTGTGTGTGTGTGTGTGTGTGTGTGTGGTGGTGGTGGGTGTTTGTATGTGCATGCCACATTACAGAATGATGTGTTTTACTATGAGTCCTAGTTAAAAAAAAAAAGAATTGAAAATTTCTCTCCTGGTTCATTTTTTTTGCATAGTACTTAATATTCCTCATTTTTCATACAGTACTCAGTTTTATGATATATACAGCCAATGCTTAATCATTTCTTATTTCTTTAATTTATGAAATGCCTGTGGTGTAGAAGGCACTGAGCTGGGTCCTGGAGCAATAAAGCTGAGTAAAAGCCGGTGTTCAGCAAGGGGCCTGGCAGGAACCAGGTGGTTTGCTGTGATCACTTAACATGCATAGGGCAGGAGGAAAGTCTAAGGAGACAGAGCCACTGCCAGAGTGTGATGAACAAGACTGGAGAGGGCAGGTGAAGGAAGCCATGTTCGGAACCTGTGTGGACAGTCATACAGCAGAGACTATCACCTCTGGTCCCTCAGGCATCCAGTAACCTGCAGGAAAAATGGCCAGAGACAAAAACAGCTCGGCTCTCAGCTCCTGCTCGTGAGCGACAGTGCCGAAGCCCACCAGAAGCAAATCGATCCAGTCATGGAGTCTGCATGGGCAGAGGGTGGCAGAGATGCAGATGGATGGTAGATGAGGCTTTGTTGCCTACAAAAATCCCTGCCTCCCAGAAACTTGCATTGGCTGAAGGTATGTAATCAACCAACTACAATAACACAAATTACGCAGGAAGAGGAAAATTCCTGGAAGTCTCTGGAAGAAGGAAGGTATAAGAGTTGATTTCTGGGGAATCAAGGCCAGGGAAGCTTAGAGGAGGCCTGCAAGTGAGGGGACAGAGTAGCCTGCCCCCAGCCTTCTCTCCTTTGGAGAGCTGCCTCCCATAGTCCTGTTAAGATCTCAGAGGGGTGCTCTGTTCGCCACTGCAGGCTGACCCATGTGGGTCATATTCCCTGGTCACAGTTTCCAGAGTCCTACTGGGCATCTTCTCCAAGTGAGGAAAACTGTTTATTGCCTCACAATACAGGCCCCTGAGAGGATGCCGTTAGAACTAATGGCTACTGTCTCCTCACTCCTGACAAACTCGTACATACTCTACCTAAGGGAAACCGAGGGCAGAGTAGAGGCTGTTCCAACTGGGATGTTTTCCATTCTAAGCTACGTTGTATTTGGGTCTTGTGTTATCTTTCTGTTACAAGGCCTAAGATAACCTCGAAGAGAGGAGAGGCCTCCTTGTGGATCATGGTTCTGGGGTCTCTAGTGAACAATCCATTGGCCCTATTGCTTTGTGTCCAGGGTAAGCCAGTACATGATGACTAGAGTAGGCAGCAGAACTAAACTGCCCACTTGATGGTCAGGATGCTAAAGAACTAGGTTCTAACTATCTTCCTCCAGGATATAGCTTCAATGACACGGAGACCTTCCAGGAGTCCCCATCTCTTCCCAATAGTTTATCCTAGGGGCCAAGCCTCAAATATACAGGTCTTTGGGAGACAAAGTTGAAACTATAGCTGGTCTTTACTGTGAACGGGTTAATATGCTTTCCTTGTGAGTGAGTTTGAGTCTCTTTCCACACAGAGAAAAGGGTGGGTGCAAGTATGGTGGAGATGTGAAAGTACTTGGTATACTAAGGACCTAGTGGATGTGTGGCCTGCCTACAGCCTAAGATACCCGTGAAAGGAGACATGTCACTAGGCTAGACTGTAACAGTGGACTTAGGACAGATCATGAAAGCCTTGGGCCAGGTGGTGACCACATAAGTGTATGTTAAGAATTATAACAGGGAGTGACACACATATAAACTTATGAAAGTTTGACCTGATAGTTGTGTGAACAAGGGTTGGAAGGGAACAAGTCCTAAAGGAAGGGATGGAACAGAAATTTGTGGGGACATACGGACACCAGAACTCAACTAGGGACAGCAAAGGACACAGAACAGTGTCTGGATCTACGAGACATCACTGGATGAAGAAGGAGTCTAGAATGAAAGTGTCAAGGACTGGTTTGGGAGACAAGATGTATGGAACATGGAGAGGGTCTCGTCCCCCCCCTCCCAGTCACCCTCCTCTGAAAGCACACTCAGCTCCTCCATTTCTATAGGAAGATATGGGGTGCACAGTAGAACTCCGTCTGGAACCAGCCTAAGGGGAGGCGCCATGATGAAGTTTTATGAACGTAGCTGGTAGGCTGTAAGGACTTCCTAACCAAACATTTCACAATCATGACTCATGCGCACTCTAATTATCTCTCACCTCTGCAGGGGGCTGGGGGGGGCAGGTTCTGGGAACCCCTGCTCCTGTAGATACCAGAGTCCAAAGCTGCTCAAATCTCTTACAGAAAAACGGCTTAGTGTTTTCATATGGTTTATTCGCATCTTCTCACGTGTGCTAAGTGTTCTCTAGACTGCTTATCATACCTAACACAATGAAAATACCATTCAGTTGTTCTACGTCATTGTTTATGAGACACTGACCCCAAAAGATTATATATGTTCACTATGGATGCAATGCTTTATCCCAATACATTCTACCTCTGCTTGAGTCCGTCGATGAGGAAGCCATAGTAATGAAGAGCTGAATGCACAGTTTTCTGTTCTATAAATCCCTTTTCACATAGGCTCCGAATTACCTTTTCATAGGTTTGTATTTCCAAGAGCGAATAACTCTTTTTAGAAGACCTGAAATTCAGGTTTCCATCATGAAGCTTACCATAACTCCCTAAATCAGAGAATGGTGGTTCTTAATCCTTTGAATTCAAGAACGTAGTTGATGACGGTTCTGGAACAGATGCCAGCAAAGACTCAAGAAAAGGACATGGTGACACAGTTTCAAAGTATGTCGCAATATGGGAGTCGGGGAGAGAGACTCGGGGTAACAATCGCTACTTGTGGAATGCTTGTGAAGGTACCCATGGCTTCCCAGCATTCTGCAAGTGCTTAGCATGAGTCCACACATAACCTTTACAGCTCAGCATCTCTGAATTGTCACCTTCCCCTGTTATCTGTCTACTTCATGGATGATTCAAGATTAGTCACTAGCCCAGTAACTTTGCACTCTTTTCCTCAGAATGCGTCCCCTGGGGCCCCACATTTGAGCCACCACTTTCTTTCTCTTTTTATGGTTTGCCTTGTCTTGGCTCCCAACAATATCACTAGTCATTTTGACGGGCGTGTCTTAGGTGAAGTGGTCATAGACAGCCTTTCTTTATCTGCCCTTGGCAAGTTTTCAATAAATGACCCTGAGCTCCTTGTTTGCCCCATCAGCCTCTCCAGTAAGCTCCTGCAAGTTCAGAGGCTTTCTTCAGTGAGTCCTGCCTGAGTAGCCACCTTTTCAGCTTCTCTTGGATCAGCGCTTGTTCAGCCCAACAGGTCAGGCTGCCACCGTAAGGCATGTCCTCTGTGGAGATGCATGGCGAAGCCCAACAGATCTCCAGACAGCAAACGCACAGCTCTGTTCATTATCCCCTTCCATTATGGGGGGTGGGGAGTGGAGGTGGGGGGGAGGAGGCTCTTCTAGGTCAAGCATTCTAGGTGGGAGGGGCAGAACTGGGAGCTGGGGAGAGAGAGGACCCACAGTGTGGGAGGAGGTAAACCTCACGAGGTGCACAGAGCAGTGCTGGCCAGTCCACGCTGGACCACAGCAAGCTCCCTAGGGAAGAGGCTGGCTGAGTGGAGCCCGGTAGGATTAGGAGAACAGAGAAGTAGTTGGCTCAGCGGGGGAGAGCTTCCTCCAACTCCCCATGCTGCGGAGTATGAGGGTCCATGTGACAGGCACTAGGGGAGAGAAGCAGCCTGTGAGGATGAAGGAGTTTGTGCGGTATCTAAGAGCAATAGCAAACCATTGATGAATTTTAAGTAAAGGGATAACCCAAATGGATCTGATTTTCTTCTTTCCCCCTGTCTTCGCCCCACCTGGCCCACTGTCTCAACACAGGGCTTCTAAAGGTGAGCCTGAGCACCTGCAGGCCGCAGGCTGTCTACGTCAGCGCTCTTGGTGGTCCCCAGAGCCTGCCGCCCGCCCTGCACAACACCCTGTTGCTAACGCCAGCAGTGTATTTCACAGGGCTCTGCCCTCCCTCCAGCTCCTCAGGTCAGCTGCTGTGACCCTCTCCAGCACCGCCCCCCCCCCACTGCATTCCACCACACTTAAGTTTGTCTGCTTTCCTGTCTTCTTCCAGGCAGCAGAAACTATCTGATGGGAGTCAGAGCTACATGGACCGTAGAGCAGATACACAAGAAAGGGTTGGGGGGGGGGGATTGTGTGGTGTGTGTGGTATGTGTGTGGTGTGTGTATGTAATGTGTGTGTGAGGGTGTTTTTGTGTATGTGGGGTGTGATGGTGGTGGTAGTGTGTGTGTGATGAGAGAGACAGCTAAAGCACATGCATGTGTGTTCATATGTGTGTATATGTGGTGTGGGGGTGTTTATGGTGTGAGGGTATGTAAAGAGAGAACATGTGTATGTGTATTCATATATGTGTGTGTTCATGTATGTAGGTGTACCTACATGAATGAAGGCATAGTCATACATGTGTAGAGGTCACAGTTCAACTTCAGGTGTTGCTCTTCAGAAGCTATCTATCTTGGGTTTTGAAACAAGGTCTCTCCCTGAGACCTGGGGCTCACTAATTCAGCAAGGTTGGCTGGCCTCAGGAGTCCCTCTGTCTCTGATCCATACCCCCCCTCCCCAGTGCCAGGGTTGCAAGCATGCACCACCATGCCCAGATTTTTACATGGGTGCTGGGGATTGAACTCAGATCAGCACGCTTGCTTGATACGCTATTTCCCATCTGAGCCATCTCCTCAGCCTCCGAAAGAAATCTTTAGATACAAGTGAAGGAAGGAAGAGCCGTGTGACATAGTGAGAGTTAATGTGACCATGCCAACTTGACCGAGCTAAAAGACACGCAGAGAGCATGATACTCCTAGGCATGTCTCTGAGGAAGTTTCTGGAACGAGCTCAGCATCTGAACTGATAAAACAGATGGCATCATCCAATTCCTGAGGGTCTCAATGGAGCAAAAAGATAGTGGAAGGAAGCATTTGCTGTGTCCCTGAGGGGCACGTCCCCCTGCCCCTCCCCTTAGACACTGGTGCTTGTGATTCGCATGTCTGGAAACTCAACGGGAATCATGTGACCAACTTGCCTTGTTCTCCAGATAGAAGATGGTGAAGACTCCTCATACCTCTACTTGTGTGCTCAATTTCCACCATCAATCACCTCTTAGATATCTGTGTATCTTCTATTGAGTCTGTTTCTCTGAACAGTCTTAATTCGGACATAAAACCATGCTGATCTGTTCCATGCACATCGGCCCAGAACCCTGTAGAGCCCATGGCCCTACCTGGCCACCTGCAGTCCCCCTACCTTGCCCATGACAGTCTCTCCGGTACCCTTCTGTCATGGCACCACCCCAGGGCAGGCATCCACTGAGCTGAGGAATGGATTCCTCCCTTCACTATTCATCAACTATTCCTGAAGGACCTCTCCTAGCCAAACCAAGGAACACAGTTGGAATTTGCCTTTTGATTAATAGGGGAGAAGAGCCTTAAGGGTCGGTCCAAGAGGGAGCCACAAACCACTTACTGTCTCTCATGAAGACGCTTAGTAAATATTTGTGGAGCAAAGGCCTGAAGGTACTAAAATGTTTACACTTACGATGCAAACAGTCTCTGGAAGCAGTTTCTTGTAAGACCAAAGCTCCACATCAGGAATTCCAGACATCTGACGTCAGGAGGTTAGCAGACTCCAGAAGGCTAAGGTCTTATCAGAGACCCTGTGCTCCTGTCTGGAATTATCTGGACCCTGCTGATAAAACACTTCAGAGCCTGCCACCTTTGCCTCAACCAGGAGGGAAGGAGGGCGTCTTAGCGTTCTATTGCTATGGAGAGACACCATGGCCACAGCTAGTCTTATAAAAGAAACCATTTAATTGGGAGCTTGCAGTTTCAGAGCTTTAGTCCATTATCACCACGGCAGGGAGCATAGCAGCATGCAGGCAGGCATGGTGCTAGAGAAGTAGCTGAGAGTTCTACATCCAGATCTGAGTGTAGTAGGAAGAGGAAGACATGGACTTTTGAAACATCAGTGCCCATTCCCAGTGACACACTTCTTCCAACAAGGCCACGCCTCCTGTTTTTTCTCAGGTAGTGGCACTCCCTGATGACTAAGCATTCAAATATCTGAGCCCGTGGGAATCATTATTCAAACCGCCACAGGGTGTAGTGGGAGATATTCAGGATGGGAAAGCTCTACTAAAGCTCTGTTGGTCTGTAAGTAAGCCAGGAGCAGGTTCTCATTCCTCTGACCACCTCCCTGCCACAATGAAGCCTGGGATGAGAGCTGCTAGCAAACACAGAGGGGTGGCCCTCTGCCTGGACCCAGTTTAAGATACAGACTTGCTGCTGGCAATCAAGGAAGACTCTTCAAGGAAGGGCAGGGAGTGGGGAGGGAGAGGAGGTTTATCACCCCCAGACATTTTCTTTCCTTGTGGAACCTTTCCTGTTCTCTCCTCTCCTCTCTTTCCTCCTCATCCTCCTCTCCCACTCCAATCCTCCCTCACATTCCTCTCTCCCGTCCTTCCTAGTCCCCTTTCCATTTCCCTCTCCCCGTCCTTCCTTCCCACCTCCCTACGCTTCCTTTTCTTCCTTTTATTCTCCTTATAGCTCCTGTTGTTGAAAATCAATCTAGATGAGCAAGCACAAAATGAATGCTCCCTGCAGGACTTTCAGAGGAGCCAGGGAATGATCCTGTGAGGAGAGGTCAAGGGTGCACGTGTTAGTGCTTGGGCATTGAGTTTTCTGATTTTTTCTGGTGTACCTGTATTCTTTTGGACCCCAGTAGTATTTAGTTTTGTAGGTTTCAAAATTATATTGTGAGCGACTTCTTTGGTTTTCTTTGTTTACTGTTTTTTGTTTGTTGGTTTGTTGTTTTTGTGAAAGCTTGGGAGCTTGCTCAGTCAGTACAACCATGAAGACCTGAATTTAATCCATAGAGCCCAGAAGAAAATGGCAGGTGTTGTGCTATGCACTTAGAGTCCCAGCACTGAAGAGGAGGAGAAGGAAGATCCTGGGTAGGGGGCTGGTGGGAGGGGTGTGGTAGAGGATATCTGGCCATCCAGACCAGCTTCATCAGTGAGCATCAGGTTCAATGAGAGACCCTGCCTCAAAAGTCAAGGTGGTCAGCTCCTGAGGTGGATTCCTGAGTGTCTTAGTTAGGGTTTCTATTGCTGTGAAGAGACACCATGGCCAAGGCAACTCTTATAAAGAAAAATGTTTAACTGGGGCTGGCTTATGGTTTCAGAGGTGTAGACCACTATCATCATGGTGGCATGCAGGTGGACATGATGCTGGAAAAGGAGCCGAGAATTCTACATCTTGATCCGCAGGCAGCAGCAGGAGACAGTGTGTCACACTGGGTGTAGCTTGAACAGAGGAGACCTCAAAGCCCACCCCACAGTAACATACTTCCTGTAACAAGGCCACACCTCCTAACAGTGCCACTCCCTATGGCCAAACACTCAAACACATGAATCTATGGGGGCCATTCCTATTCAAACCTCCACACTGAGGTTGACCTCTCTGGTCACCACACCCATGAACACACATGTATATGCACTGCACGGATGCCCCCCCCCCCAAATTACCAATTAACATTTGGGATAAAGATATTTATTTGGGGCACAGATATTTAAAAGAAACACAATTATTTTCTTCAGAAAACCTCTGTTAGGTAGTTCCCCACATAAGAGGTGTGAAGAGATGAAAAGCTTTGGGCCTAAACTACTGAATTTCCCTGCAGACGCACTGCAAAAAACACTATGTCAGCTCTGGTTGAACTGTTCCTTTTCCTCATTTCCAATTCAGTGCACAGCCTAGAAAACAAGCAGGCAGGCAAGCAGGCAGGCGCACATCTTCAGCTAGCTGGTGGTAAACCAAGGTGTCCGTGAAGTTGTCTCACTGAGTTCTTGTCAATGAAAAGAAAGAAGCGAATTCAGAGTTGAGACCTGCTTGAATCTTCAAGTCAGATGGCAACTCAACTGTCAGAGCTTCTGAGCCTGCTGATTTTTCTGGAGGCAAGTCCTGCATGGCCTGAGGCAGCACGGAGAGTTCCTCTCCATAGCTCTCTTCTGAACCCGAGAACCAATGTAACACTGAACCTGAGGTCCCACTGACTGGAACCTGCCAAGGAGGCCCATAGGGCCCCACCTCCTCATGACCACCTGTGACCTTCAAAATGACAGCTGCCAAAGGATGCTGAAGACTGGTAGACAGAGGCTCAGCACCAGCTCTGGAACTCAGTAGCTGCATCAATGTGAATGGGAAAACCATCTTGGCTTCATTTATCTTTGCCAGCATCTCCTTCGGCAACATACGTCACAACCACCTTGGCAGTAGTCTCTGGGAGCAGCATAGCTATTTTAGATCTGTTACAGTGGGTCAGGTGGTTGAAAATGCCACTAAGCCCATTTCTGCTTCAAAATTACAGTCATTATTGAATCCTGCTCCTAGACCGTGTTATTTAGTGTGTTAATAAACAAGGATCCCTTAAAACCATAGACTCTTTATTTCTTAAAATATTGTACTAACTGTATTTCAAAACAAAAGTTTTCTTTTTTTTTTTGTCCTGTATACCATCCTCTTGAGTAGAAAATTTGAAGAAGGGTTCTGTGGGTTTCACAGACACCAGGGGACAAAAAAAAAAAAAAAAAAAAAAAAAAGACTAAGAGCCTTGGCTAAGAAACCTAAGTTTTGAGTTTTGTGCATGAAGGATTTCTGTTTTAGATTCCCAGAATTTAAAAAGAGGCTTGGTAGTAACCCTTTGAATGTTTTCTTATTTCCCTTTGCTAGTCATCCAGCCAGCCATTCATGCAACCAACACTTAGTATCTATCTATAAACCAACAGACAAAGCATGACACACCAAGGTGAAGTGTCCTGAGACAGTTGCTGGCTCTGTCAGCTGAGAGGAAGGAGCCTCAATTCGGAAGAATCAGGGAAAACTCAGATTCAGCTAACTGCTTATTGCTTTGAAATCCATGGATAGATACCCCCCCTCCCTAAGGTATAAATTCTATCAGAATAATTAATGTCTTCCCCCCACCTAGAGTTCTCATCACTCCGTGACTCCCAAAGCATCCTGACAAAATCCTCCTACTATCCTACGGGGGAAATTAATCCCTTCCTCCTCCCCCACTCTCACACTCACCCCTGCAGATTTTTTTTTTCCCTCTGTCACTTCTAATTTTCATTATTCACCGGAGTCTCACTTGCCTCTGGGATCTTGAGGCTTCCGGGCTGTGTGGCGGGAAGGAATAATCTTGTGTCCGTCTCTCCCTCCCCCCACCTCCTGTCTTCACTTCAACCCAGAACCTAGTTCACCTGCTCAGGGCTCTGCTTCCTCCATTTCTTAGCAAATAGCTTCTTCTCCATGGACAGATCTGCAGCTCCCAGGAGCAAAATGGTACTCTTTGTCCAAGACCCTTTTCTTGAAATTTCTGCCTATGACTCCTACCGAATGGGAACATGATTTCATTTCTCCCAAACCCTGCCCCCACAGGCCATTTCCTTCTCAGACCAACTCCACCAAATCCCTCCTGGCTCGTGGGTGCAGGCCTGTGCTCATACTACCCCACCCCCGCCCCACCCCACCCTGCCACTGACATGTCCCTTTCTGTTTAGTTCCTTCTGTCATAGTTCCACTCAGTCCAAGTGGCCTTCTTTCAGAAGCTTTTCCATCATTCTCAACATCCAACACCCAGGCACAAATGACCCGCATCTCCCCTTCATGTCCCACCACCTCAGTTGCCTGATGTCAGGTACCAAGCCATACCCATATTTGTGACCCAAGTATCTAAAAGGCTATACTGAGCTAAAAGATAGTGGAGGAATGAGCAAGTGAATGAGTGCCTCTCCTCTCCTCCATGCTTCTCTTTAATCAGCAGTAGTTTGGGGCTGGCTTGACACTGACTGTGGCTGTGTGATCATGCGTAAGTGACACCACACCTCTGAGATCCATTGTCCCTTTTCTGAAGACAGAGGAAAGGGTGGAGCTCGAGGCTGCACAGTAGCTCTCCCAGCTGTGTGATCCTGTTGTGTGACTGTGGGTGTCCCTGTGTGCTGGCCCAGAGGAGCCTTACAAACAAACCACCCAGGACCAGGCTCCATTTCCCTCCACGGGAACTGGGAGAGTTCCTGAATCTATGATGCCCTGGCTCATCCAAGCCCATTCTAGCCTTTGCTCAGCGCTTTGGGGGTAGAGTCACCTGCAGGCAGAGGCTCCAAGGGGAACCTCAAGGTATGGATTTGCTTTGGGAATCAAACCCCATCGCCTTCAAATGTTTCCCTCTGTGAATCTTCTAAGTCTCCCCTCTGCTTTTCCTCCGTGCCCTCCCAGCCTCGCCTGCCAAGCCTCCAGAGGAAGCCATTTTCTAACTTACACAGGACACGCTTCATCAGGAAGGATGCTCCTCTGTGCACCTACCAGCCTACCTCTGTGTGTTTGCACCCAGCAGCATGGTGTTCCTGCTGGTCCTGAGAAGTTCCTGGTTTTCCATCTAGGCTGAGGTTCCAGGGTTCTCTTGCCACTCCCAACAGCTATCTGTTTTTATATCTATATTTATGTCTTCTACCTTTCCATTTTCCTCCACGTCCTCTCTCTGTTTTCCCACTTCTTTCTCTTAGCTGGGTCCTTAAACTGCTGTTTTCTGCTATCTCCTCTCACCTGCTCTGACTTCACCACCTCACTGACCATACCCCTCCGGTTAGGCTCTTGCTTTAATGTATCTACCCAGCAGTCTTTGAGGGACACTTTTTTATCGGTCTTTTATCGGTCTCTCGTGTTCATTCCAATGCTTGCCACACACTTCTGGACTCTCTTGGCTTGGGTCTCTCAAAAGGAAGATTCTTCCTTAGTCCCCTTTGCTGGTCTCCCTTGCCTCATCAGCCGTGGGTTCCATCCTTAGTCTTCTCCTGGGCTGTACTTGTTCTGAGCCCCTTATCCTCCCTAAGTGTTTGCTGCTACCCACAGCCATTCCTCAGAGAACAAAGAAAGAACCCTTATTCTCTGAGGACCCTGTAGTTTACAAGCCACAGCTAACCTAATTGAAACCAGCTCAGAGAGACGAGCCATAGCCAGGGTAGAAATGGGGCTTCGGGGCCTGCTGGTGACTGAGGGAATGAAGTAAGACACACAGACTCACAGCTCAGTCCAGCTGTCCTTCATCTGTATCTATTGTAGATTTCCCTACTGACCCCCACAGAGATGGGGGAAGAGGAGGAGGAGGAAGAGGAGGAGGCGAAGGATTTGGAGGTGGGGTGGGTGGTCACAAAATGGTAAGATTCTGACTATTATGGCTGGAGTTCATTCTGATGGAAACCAAGCTGGGTCCCGACAGTGAGGTGCAGCCATGCTAACCACTGTCAGTTCTGTTATCACGTGGGGTCTCCCCCAAGGGCAGGAGGGAGAACGAGGGAGCCCTGGAGCCAGCAACAGAGGGTGTGACCCTTCTTCTCTAAACAAGTTAAGCTTCCTTTCTCGAGCTGGGCCTCTTCCTCCCTTCCATACCCACTCCTTAGATGAATGTGCGCTACACACTTCAGTTTGTTTGTCCTTCACGTTAGCACTATAACGATTCCCAGTGCATTTGGCCACTGGACTGGAATTAAGGCTTGTTTTGGGTTTTTTGGTTTTTGTTTTTTCTGTTTGGTACTCATAACTCCTTGGGGCCTAAGTGTGGCGCAGTGGGGGTGTTTAATTAGTACATCAGTTTCATGAATGAATAGATAAGCCGAGGCGTTGCCAATAGAAACATTCAACCCTCCTGCGCTGGGTTTTCTGTCAAGTATCAAAATGGGATTGTGCAGTGCAGATGTTTCATATGCTGCGGCCACATCAGACAGGGCAACGGGTGTGATTCGACTTTGGATCTGATGATTGTTTGTGGATCTTCTGTCTCTTGCATCTACTCTTCTTTCTGTTTGGTGCCTTAGAGGACACAGTCCCATGGGCTCCTGTTGGCCAGGTGACTTAATAGCCTCCTAAAAGCTTGAGGCAGGATCCTGAATACTGCTGTTTGCTAGAAAGGATGGGATTCCATGCTACCCCCAAACTGATTCTACACGACCTCTCTTTGGGGCAGAAACCAAGGGGATGGATGGAATGTCATCTCTGGGATAGTTGGCAAATACAGATGCCCATTTGGGAGAAGTGGCCAAAAAGTGGCTAAGAGCCCCAGATTTTGGTATGGGACAAATCTGATTTGTCTCATCTATAGTGTGTCCTTAAAACCGACACAGTAGAAAATGACTTCTTCCCTCATCTGGTATGAACAGTGACATCTTGAAAGTGCTCAGCACACAGTAAGAGCACACTCTATATAATAAGAAGTGGATCCTACTTTCCTTTTTCTGGGAGGAGCCTGTAGGCCTCAAACTGAGCCCTGGGTCAGCCATTCCAGATCTGTAAACGCAGATGTCCAACTCTGCTCATCTCCAATTGCTTAGACCAATGCAGCAAAAATAATAATCCAATAGTCATGACAAGCAGATAGATGTTTTTCTTCTTCTTTAGGAAGCCAAATCATAGGAACTGTTGGCATGATTCAGACACAAAATTTTAAGAACCAGCCATTACGGCTGATGAGATGGCTGTCAAGCCTGAGTAATAACCCCAGCTTCCACACAGTAGGAGAGAACCAACCCCCACAGTTGTTCTCTGAGTGCCACATGTAGGGATGGCATATACCTCATCTCAAATGAATTTTCATAATATTTTAATAAAAAAATTAGCTGTTATAATTTGGCTTTGGAATATAATTTCAAATGCCTACCTGTACCAGGTTTGGTCTGAATGAATGGTACATAACAGTGGCTGATGTTGGAGGTTGCCACAGGGCCTCAGCAGGAGTGGATGGCTGGCAGGGTAAATGCCACTTTTCAAAACAACTCATCCAAAAGCCCTATCTGGCCACTGGACTTGCAATGACCCAAGGACCATCAGGCTGACCTCTGATTGCAGCACATGCCCTGTCAGTGGGTGTTTCTCAGACTGAATCACACATTGTGACTCCAGCCAGCCAATTCTCACCGCATAATATTTTCCTAAACTATTAGGAAAATAATTCATCCCTACCACATAGGGAGGCAAGTATTTTGCTAAGTATGCCAAAGACTACTCTTTCCATGTGTTATTTAACAGTTTCTTCAAAGCCAAACTCAAGGCTCTTTTTTTTTTTTTTTAAGGGCAGGGCATGTAGCTCAGTTGGCAGAGTGCTGGCCTTGCCTGCAGGAAGCCCTAGGCTTGATCCTCAACACTGCACAAACTGGGCGTGGTGGCACATGCCTGCGAACTCAGCACTTAGGAAGTAAAGGCAGAATGATCAGAGGTTCACGGTCATCTTTTTCTACTTAGTAAGTTTGAGGCCGGTCTGAGTACATGAGACCTGGTCTGCCTGCCTGTCCTGCTTTCTCGAACATGTGTTTACACACACATCCTTTACGGACTGAGGGGACAGCCTGTTGTGTAATCATGGGGGACCTGAGTTCAGATGCCAAGCACTTGTTTAACCTTAAGGGCTGCAGAAGAGGACACAGACCAATCCCCGGAGCTTGCTGGCCAGCTAGTCTAGCCAATCCGTAGGCTCCAACTTCCGTGAGAGATCTACCGTTACTATACTAGGTGGGAAGTGACAGAAAGAGCAATGCAGTATGGAACTCTGCTTCCCCATCTCCACACATGCATCCTGGTGTGCTCATAGGCACACATATACAAACATGCACATGCAAATTACCTTTTAAATATTAAAAGATATTATTTAATATTTTAAATAGCAAAAGATATTAAATTCTTTTAAATTATCTATCTCTGTTATCAGGCTCTGACACGCTGCACAATTTTTTGCATTACATAATCCATTAATTCACAACATTTCTTTGTAATCACCTCACATATTCCATGTTTATGTACTAGTTAACGGACTAAAAAAAAAAGTCTAAATTAACACTAGAAATGTGCCTCTTGCTCTTTTGTGACAGTGAGTGGTTTTAGCGGAGGCCAAGGGGGTAAGGGCTATGTTCCCCTCAGTCATTCAGGGCCTCAGGTTGATAAGGCTAGCCCATCTTTCAACTGGTTTGATTGGAGGAGAAATCACCAAGGACCGTCCATGGAAAGGTCCTATGAACACCACCTGGAAAAGACAAGCCGGCACTTCCCCTCCACCAACATTCACAGCGGTGGCTCTGGGCATGATGTCTGCAAAGATGCTCTTCCCGGAAGTGAGGGAAACAACTGGGCCCCCCAGTCATCAGCCGCCATAAGGTCCTGCAGAGCAGGCTTTGCCAAGAGCTCTTTGTCCTGACATCAGGGCTGTGTTCTACGTGGCCCAGGCGATCCCAACCTGTTGACATCATGACACTGACATCTACAAAGTTCATGCCAGAGAATGGTGCAATCGAGTTTAAAATTAAAAATATGCACAGTTTACAATTCTGAGTTGGCCACATTCATAGCAGCCCTCTGATCCTTCTCTCCAGAAAAACATCTCTGGCTCTTTGTTCTCCAAAGTTCCAAGTTCCTAGCACTAGAGTTTTCTTGCCCAGGATCTCCCCTGACCATGTATAGAACAGTGTTCAGGAATTTGTGCATGTTGGGACCTAAACAGCTATTCAGAGAGAACTCAACACACTCCCAGCTCCTGAGGAGTGCAGAGGCCTGAGAGTGGTTGAAAGGTTTTACTGTGACAACACATCAGTCTGGACTGGCTCGTTTTCCTTGACAGTAGAACTCCCTGGAGAAACTAGCAAGCAACCTTACAGAGAAGTCCTCTCACTGTGTCGGTAAGCGATTTCTGCACATGCCCAGTCTTCATGTTATCCTTCCTCTTCCTCACGTTCATCTGTGGAACAGGGCCCATCCAAAGAACATCATCTGAAACGGTGGCTCTCGACCTTCCTAATGCTGTGACCCTTTAATACAGGTCCTCATGTCATGGTGACCCCCAACCATAAAATCATTTCGTTGCTGCTTCCTAACTGTAACATTGCTTCTCTTACGAATCCTCATGTAAATGTCTGATACGTAGGATATGGCGCACTTCAGGAGCCAAACCCCTTGCCTGAACCTGACTTCTGCTGAAGGGAGGAAGAACACTGCTTAATTGGGCCTTCATCCACTCAAGGCGCTATCTAGAAGCAATGGCTGGCCCAACACCAGACAGCCCCAAGTTTTGCACCACTGATTGCCTCTTCTTTCTACTTACAAAACAACTCTACCCTGATCTCCTTCTCTGTTAACAGAAGGGGCAACACAGTGACCAACTTTTTACCATCGAGGAGCCTCTCAGAGGTGCACACCTTCAAAGCCCATGGCTGTCCATCTGCGTTAGCACAGTGTCCTACAGAACGCTTCTCCACTCTGCAGCATGGATCTCAGTCTCCTGACAGTTTCACCTCCACCAGTGGTCCACTTGTTTGTCAGAAGCCCCTGACTTTGGGATACCCATTTCTACTAGCTACCCAGGCAGACGGTTCTAAGACGGTCCCTAGCGAAAAGCACGCTTGCTTCTAGGGCTGAGCTTCCCCATTCAGGACAGCACGGGAGGGCGTTCTACTTTGGTCCCTCTGTCACCCAGGATGGCACTGGCGTCCCCTCCCGTCAACTAGGTCTTCCATCTGCAGACAGGGAAGAAACCCAGAGGATTGCTGAAAATGATTCTCTTCTGGGCCAACTCTGCAGAATCTAAACCCTTCAGTCCTCCCCTGTAAGGCAACCCATGTCTCAGTGTGATGCCTAACCCCAAGGAAGGTGTGAGAAAGATGATGACAAGGGGACCCAAGGCAACCACCGATTCCCAGTTTGCCTGGGACTTCCCAGTGTTTAGAACTGAGCGCTGCGTTCTGGGATGACTCCGGCAAACCAGTGTGGCTGGTCACCCTGAAAGCTGCCATGGCAGTCCTGCTCCCTAAGGGAAGACACGGAGCGCTTAGGAAGCACTGGAGACTATCTCCATTGAAACACGTTGTCCCTGGAAATTCAGAGAATGTGTGATGTAACCTTGTAGCACACACGTCCACAATCAGTCTTGGTCCCTGGGTCAGCTACAGAAGGTGGCGGTAGGGCCATTCTACTATGAGGTGCAGCTAGGCAGTTAACTAAAGCTTTTTTTTTTTTTTTTAAATTTGAGAATTGTCTTGTTATATTGCACGGGATGACCTTGAACTCAAGATCTTTGCTTCAGCTAGAAGTACAGGCATGTATCCCTATACCCATTAGTAAGAGCTCCTAAAGATCTCTCTCTCTCTCTCTCTGAAGAACCTACCACAAGCTGGTGCCCACAGTCTCCATCTGAAAGCCTTTTCTCATTTGAACTGAAGGTTAGGCAAGGTCTTGAAGGAGGTCTCACCCAAACCTTTCACTAACAGGTTCCTATCCCCTCCGAAGAGCAAACAGCCAGTTCCCACAGCACTCAGGCAGGATCAGCTACTGTCTATTCTTCCC
Organism: Pachyuromys duprasi; assembly: GCA_028658305.1. Taxonomy (NCBI): domain Eukaryota; kingdom Metazoa; phylum Chordata; class Mammalia; order Rodentia; family Muridae; genus Pachyuromys; species Pachyuromys duprasi. The sequence continues at coordinate 24,656,243 of CM053745.1, read as the reverse complement.
ACACGCCACAGCGGGAACCCCACCCCACAATCTGCTCCCCAGTTCTGTCGGTGAGCAGTCAGTTCTCTATTTTCAGGATATTTATCTGAGGGGCAATTTCAGTTTCTGCTTGCTTCTGGTCTTAACTGCTGTTACTACTGTCCGAATGGACATCTAGAAGCAGTTATGACACGGTGCCCAGCGACAGCTTCGCACAGCCTAAAGGACGGAAGTGCCTGCACGGAGCTTCACTTCTAGCGATGGCTATAATTAACTTTTACACATTTCTTGAGCATGTTGAAAACTGATTTTTTTTTTTGTCGTGCTGTATTCCTCACAAAATGAAAACGTGAAATTTTGCTCTTAAAGCATGCAAAACTCAAAAGCACAGCTCCTGAATTCTGAACATTGTTAATTTGAAACAGAAAGCTGGCATTCATTAAATCATATAAAATCCTTCTGTCTCTCCTCCGCTGTGCTGCTGTCTGTCGTACTGGTGACATCATGAGTGCCCTGTACTCACACTACATCTCAAGCTTTACAGTTTGCTCCTGCTCCACAGAAGGTGAGCCATGATACAACCAATTGCATAGTAACGCACAGGCCAAGAAGGCCTAGTTGGGTTTGGAAGCAAGTAGCAAAATGCCCTTAAAATCTCCTTAAATGTTTAAATAGCAGCCAGGAGAGCAGAACAGTAAAACTGTTCTGAATTTACAAAGGTATGGAAAGGGCATGAAAACACTTTGGATTTTAGTAATTCATTATTCACATATAATTATCAAGACAAGACAATTTCGTGGGAGTTCCATGTCAGCAGAGATACTTTAAATTCTCCACAATTACACTTAAAATATAAAAGATGAAATGGCCACTGTCTAGTCTCCTCTTTAAGAGGAGCGTAATTACTACCTAAGCAACCCTTTAAGTCAGTTGTCTAGCTCCGAGTATGACCAAGGCATTCCGAAGGCCTTGCCAGTTCCCAAATATCTTTACGGAAGCTGCCACCAGCTCACGGTGGGTCCTCCACTGCTTTTTACCCTGCCATGTGCCAGCCATTTTTTTCAGTGAGCCCTGATGTGTATCATGTTCCCCAACCCATCTCCCCCCAGCTCTGCATTAGAGAACCAGGAAATCTAGGATTCAGAGAAGGCCCGGAGTGCTCACGACCCAATTCCCATTAGATCAAAGAGCTAGCTGTTGCTGGAGTCCCTCGGGCTGATTATGAGGCTAAGCCCACCCTGTTATCTCAAGAATTTACTCCTGCTGTAGGCTCCATCCACTGTTTATTTCGATCCATTTACAAGATCATCCAGAAGGGATTTAAGCACCAGGCCCTACCTACCTCAAGCCTAATACAATCATTCAACCCCCAGAACAGTGTCTAAAAACAAGATCACTCTCCTGGGTGCAAGAAACTCATTCCACTGTTGCAAAGATGACCTGATCCATAGTAACAGCGTTCTCAATGAGTAAGAGAACTTGTCCCTTCTGGCTCTGATCCTGAATGCAAATACACGCAGAATCAGGCCCATTCCCTCCCCATTCCTAACCACAGACGATTAAGCTCTACATAAACCCTCAGAATTTTAAATAGAGGAACCAAAGATACTATCTTCCACCAGTCCAGAGGGGTGAAATGACTTAAGTCACAATAGAACGGGGCCCTCCCGCAAAAAAGCAATGTCTCTAAGCTTCCATTTCCTCTCACTTCTACAGTCAAACCACTGGGGTCCCTACTTTGTGCAACACTTGCATCCCTTTAATTTTACTAGCCCAAGTGCTGTCTGTATAATGACAATTATATTAACACTGTCACGGGGAGACACATGTTTATCAACATTTTTTTATGCTTTATTGAAAGGTGACAAGTACAACAGTGAAATACAGTGATAACTGTGGAAAACATGCACAGAAACGTATGCACACAACTACTATACAGCTGATATGCAGAGACCCCCTACTTCCTTAGTAACTGACCATTTCTCCAAGCTGTCCACCAGCTCCACTGAGAAGACAGCAGTGAACTGGGAACTGACTTTGCAAGATTCAGCAGCTAGATTTCAGGTGACACCAGGTGACTGTGCCAAATTCTTAACATTTCTCCAGGTGTGGGTTTTGTCCCGGAGCAGTTTTTAAGTAGATCTCTCTATGAGGAGGACAAGCCACACCTTTTCCGACAGCCAGTGTTACCAGCTAAAGTTTCAATCTGTACAACCTAAACAGTAGTTACGGTCCTCTATTGTACAAATTCGTTACACTACGTACACAAATATACAATAAGCAAAACAACCTTCATAATAAGATAGCCTAGGTCCCAGCTACTTGTCACCGTCTTGTCACTAATAGTTTTGTGTCTTCTGATGTTTCAGAAAAGAGGGACAGTACTGTTGTGTTTTATCAACTTTGGTGACAGTTGTCGGTTTGTAAAATGACTGCATCCCCCCCTCCCCTCGGTGCAGTCGTGTTTCTGGCCTCTCTTTCAAGTTCCTTGAAGGGAAAAAGAGAAGACCGCAACATCCAGGAGCAGCCCGCCTTCCGAGCCCCATGCAGGCAAGCCCCAGAGCTCTTGGACGCAGGGTGGGCGGCTGGGAAGGGTTGAAAAGGCACACAGCTCCTCAGCAACAATTAAACCATTCCTCAGACATCTGCCAAGTTGCACAGGGTACATCCATGCTCATTCTCTGGTTAACCTTTAATTCGCTTAACTAGTACATTTCTTCAAGCCAAAAGCATATGAGTGCTTAATACTGGGGAAAAGCGAGAACGGCATGTGAGTCTCGCGTCTCTCTCATAGACGGCAATGAAATGGGTGACTGTGGAGGCGGTCTCTCGCTAGCACATCTCTTGAGCCTGTTCAGTTCAGACAGCAGCAGCCAGTTCTGTTGGGGCATAGCAGGCTATGCGGTTGATCCCGAGCCCTGGGACGCCGGCTGTGCAGGGGGCTGTGTGGTCCCCTGTGGCTGCGTGGTGGCCGGAGGGGAACCAGTCTGCAGCTGGGCCTGAAACTGGGCGAGCTGCTCCGGACTGGCCAGGGTCTTCAGCAGATTGTTCTCCTGCTCCAGCTGGGAGTTTTTCTCTATTAGTTCTTTGATCTGTTCCTTTAGAACCTCCACCTCCTCTCTAACTGCATACATCAAATGGCTTTTCACCAGATCCTGAAAGCAAGAGGGAAACAACGGATTTAGCTTGCTAGCTCCTGGACTCCCGGCTTTCTGAACGCCTTTCCTAGCTCTCTCCAACCAATTGCATATAGTCTGCCTCCAAAGAGCACTGAAGCCCACTTGTGGAAATCTGCGCATCACAGGCGCACAACACTTAAAGTTTAATGTATATGTGATCAAGCTTTTCAAAAGTCTCTAGACTTTTCTCTGTAGACATTAGCTGAGGCTGCCCCAGTCCAGTTTCCAATTCAAGATGGCAAATCGCACAGGGGCTCCGCTCTGTTCCCATCCAGGCCAGAGGCCCAGTGGCTGCTTCCCCGCCCCCAGGCCCTCCCAGCATAGGGAGGGCCTCCTCCCTCCCTCCTTCCCTCGGCACCGGCTACAGCCAGTTTCTACAGAGCGTGCTGCCGCATTTTCTTCCCTCCACCTCTACTCCCCGCCCCCCCAGTGATTAAGCTGACGTCACAGAAACCTGGGCAGACATCGTAGCCAATGGGAGCTCGAGTTATTTATAGCTCTGAATTAAAGGTTCAGAGTTTGCCTAGCAACAGTGGGCAGAGAATCCCGTGAGAAGAGCCACAGGCGCTGCTCCAATAACAAAGAACGACCAAGGCGGAAATAAAAAATAGGAGAAATCCAGGCGCAGGCTGAGAAAACTAAACTTTTCTCTCATTCTCCTCCTTTGTGCGGCCCAGGGAGAGGTTCTGGTATGGTCTGGAGACCCCTTTCTCAGCTCCCTTCGGTGGGACCCCCCCCCCCCCCCGTACGTAACACCTCAGGGTTCCTGGTTAAAGCCAGAGTGCTGAAGGCGCTCCCTGGACGAGTCCTGGGGAAGCTGGGCTGCCGCCGCCTCCTCCCGACATTAGGTGAAATGGGTTCAGGGCAGCCCCCCTCCCGGCCCCGGCTCAGAAACCCGGGCCCTTCTCCCTCTGTGGGGGTATGTGGTGGCTCCTCTCCACGCTGGCAGGAGCCAGCGAGCCGGCGCTGGCATTTCTGACTGTATGAAGAGCAACCGGTACCATCTGGATTTAGCAAAGGGATGCACTAGTCCTTCCAAGACATCTCGGGTTTTGTGCTGTGCCCACATTGAGTAATTTTTAATCAGTACATACCATAGCTTGCTCGATTTTGTTGTCGATCGCTACCACACTTGCACCAGAGCTGGAAAAGATTAAAAAAAAAAAAAGATCATCGATAAACGGAACTGATCTTTAGCATCCAGGATAAAGACAGATCTCTGAGTATTCTTTAACACTACAAAACGCATCATACTCCAGAAAATGCCAGCCACTCTCCAATATCCAGGCATTTCCAGGGAGCCACAAAAGGCTAAATTACATAATGGGAGGAAGCCTGTTCTCGAGCCAGATCTGCGAAAATGAGGCTCTCCTGACCATTTCGAAAAGCAACATCTATGTCACAGTACCCTCGGCATGGACAAAGGAATTCGCATGGCTATCTTGTACCTGCATTACCGCAAGTCAATTTACTCCGAGCCAATTCAAACCAACTATCCCAGCTGACATTTACCTATTGTCAAGTCTCACGGAAGCGTTTTCGGTTCCCAGCAAAGATGACAAGAAAGAAATTGAAAAATGTCTCAGCTGGTAAACTCCTAGATCCATCGCCACTGGTCTACACCATTGGGATTTCATGCAATTGCAGCCAAAAAAACCAGCCTCGTGGAAAAAAAAAAAAGGGAGGGAGCTCCGGCTGCCTGTCCGAAACTAGATAAAGCCTCCCAGCTGTCTGCAGCCCGGGCGTGAGAGCGGAGCGCGGGCTGGCGGCTGGCGGCTGGCTAGGCGGACCCGGCTTCTGCGGCGGCTCGGCCCGACTCGACAGCCGGCTCCACTCCTCTAGAGGAGGCCGCCCGGCCCCAGCGCCACATATAGGCGGGGAGGCGCCGCGCCGATTGGCCGCGCCATAGGCCCGCCCCGCGCGCTCCCGGGCTGCGGTCCCTCCCGGCGCCCGCGGCGGCGGCGGGGAAGGCGGGCGGGGGCTGGGAGCCACCTCCTCCGAGGCCCGCGTCAGGGTCCCCGAAAGCACCCGGTGCCCGCGTGCTTACATCTAAGGGAGCCAGACCCCGTCTCCAGAGCAGCCGGTCCCGCTGAACCCCCGCGAGCCTGCGATTTGCAACCAGACCCGGCCGAGCTACTGGGCATGCCCAGTCCCACCAAGACTCAGGAACGCCAGCGTCTCGATTTCAATTATTGGGTTCTTGCAAGAAGCAGTAACAGGAGGCTTTCCAGGCCGTGTTATGTGCAAGGATAATAGCCCTGCTGCTGGAATGCTTTTTTCATGCTAATGAATTCAAAGGAATATTACATTTGTTTTGGTGGGAGACAGCTCCACATAAAGTTTATTGCTTACATGTAAAAAAAAAAGTATTGCATTTTTCTTTGCTAGGCAAATAAACGAGTCAAAGGAATCCACAAGATGAAATGCAGGGAACATTCCAAATGTCCCCAGAGTTGTAAGCCTTAAAATCGCACCATCCTGAGTGCACCAGTAATTATGTCTTCTTCCATTTACAGCTGGAAAAGTCAATCTACAGGACCAATCCCAAACATGTATTTCCAGCTCGTTCATAACAAAGGGTCTTTGAGGTGAGAGGGCAATTGTGCCAAGACTAAATCCTCAGTCTTCTTAGATCAGTGGGATTGAAATATCTCGAGGATGTTTCCCCAAAAAGCATCCAATTCCTTCAATGTAGCCTTTGCTCATTTGCAGTGTCCAGAACCAGTAAAAAAATGTGGAGAGAATCTGTGGTGGTTAAAAACCGTTCACCAGTCAAGAGATGCTGCAGGCTCCCCACCATTTCACCTTACAGTCATGGCCAGCAGCTTAGTGTCATCAAATCATGGTCACTACATAAGGGTGTGAAATAGCTCGGCCCGGGGCAAATTTACCTCTAACAGTTTAAATATCTGTGAAGACGCATCAGTTGAAGACTATAACTTAGCATAACTATACAACTAAGGCCAGAAGTTTGATTATTACATGTTACATACAGTTTGCCGTACAGTTGGGGAAATTTTAACCTTTACAACACTGCCCTCTAATGGCAGACGACCATAAAACGGGAAAGAATTAACTACCAACTGCTTGGAAACTTTCTACTTTCCAAGTGGTATTCAGCACAAATAATTCCAAAATAAAAACTGACTGTGAAACATAAATACACACTCTACACTCACACCCTTCCCCTCTCAGGCCAAGGCGTCTCCCTCATGGAGCATCCTTTCCTAAAACTGCTATGAATCTCTCAGACAAATCTTTGAAGTTGGCCCAAGGCTGAAGGGGGCATTTGGTTTCAGAAACAGTCAACTAAACACCAAATAAATACAGCACAAGAAGAGGAGAGCAATTCTCTTCTGTGTTAAAAATGGTGGCCTTCAAACTACAAAACAGTAACAATATTCTCTTTATCATGTTTCGTGTTAGGTTTTGCCTCTGAATAAAAATGTTAATTTGTCATATGAATCAAGCATGGTACCCCTACGCCCATGAATGCTAGGTGGGGGTTATCATTAAGTTCTTCATAGTTTCTGTGCTGTTAAAATTAGAACTATCAATCTGTATCATTTTAAATACTCTAGCTAAACACCAACTCCAGAGGAAAGGGTATTATGGAAAGATATGACATACATAAATGCAAAGGTGCTGAAAACAGAAACAAAACCCTCTAAGGCCATATTAAGAAATGAAGATTCCCAGCTGGAATTTAAAAGGGCCACAGAGTTTTATTTATCCATGCTGTTCTTGAACATAAACAACAAAGCTAACTTAGTTCTGCGTTCTACCATTTTAACGGAATGACTACGTGCTGTATTACCAACAGAAGCAAGTATGAATGACCAGTGTGTCTAATCCACATCCCTACTGAACGCCGCTTGGTTTTCTAGTACTCTTCATTTTAAATAACTAGCCCCAACCCAACCCCATGCATGTGCATGTGCATGTGCATGTACTTCTGGAGAACTGGCTGGACCAAAGAATAAAAAAAAAAAAAGTAAGTCTTTTCAGCTCTTATAGAAATATGCTAGATTCCATTATAACTGGATTTTTGTATGAAAGGGGGGAGGTTATATAACTTGAAAACAAAGGCAAAGGAAATACAGGAAATCTCCATGGGTTAAAACCTTTAGATCAGAATGTCTGAGAATTTCCTTTAAGGGTTCTATTTACCAGACAAGTATCTTGTAAGTCTAGCCCCATGTCCCAGACCATAAGAGGCCTGCTGAGCTTGTACAAAACAAACAGAGCAGCCCTTCAGGAGAGCCTCCCAAAGGCATGGGCCATACCAGCCAGCTCTATCAGGCCTCTAAAGACAGGAAAAGGTACAGACGTCTGAAAGTTCTAGTGTGGTCTGCATATGCGTCCTTGAATGCATTCCACTTCAGCCACCTCTGGATGTTGGTATCAAACCTGGGAAACGATGAAGAGGAGCACAGGCAGGTCCTGTGAGGGCTCAAGGCAACTGGACTCAGCCAATACTGGCTGACGCAGAGACCAACTTACCTAGAACAATCTCTTTTCCCATCTAGACTCCTTGTGAAGCTATAGGGCCTGCCAAGGAAGCAGGCAAGATATGCACCCTGTAAAATCGTTCTTGTCTAGGGACCTCCCGTCACCTCACTTTCCCAGGTTACTAGGAACCAAAAGTTAGAATACCAAGTTTAACAAAACCACAGATTTCATAGCCAAAGATGTGACAGACACAGACACAGAGACAGAAGTGCAGAGGGGAACAGAAATAAAAGTACTACGTAGCCATTAAACACAAAACCCTACCATGACCACGACAAGGATGGAACCACAGTTTGACTTATAATCCAGGCAGCCAGAGACAAATCCTGCATGCTCTCACATCCAAAGAAGCTGATCTCACTAAGTAGAGGACGGAACAGTGGTTCCCAAGGTGAGGGTGATGGATGAACAAGGGGTGAATGAAGGGAAGCTGGTCAAAGGACATACAACCTCAGGAAGAGTAAGTCAAGAGACCCATTGACTAGCATAGTAGCTTCAGTTAATGAGGATACACTGTACTGTTTAAAGAAGCAAAGAGTGGATGCCGAGTGCTCTCTTCACAAAACACAAAGCATGTGAAGTAATGCATTTGTTAGAAAGCCACATTAAACCAGCCTACATTAGTTATATGAACAGGGAAACGTGAAAACAATGTTCAATATTACCAGGGACAATCTTACCTGTCAATTTAAAGCAGCATTTCAATAAACAGAAATACATCAAAAACTGACAGGCAAACAACAAATAATGCTTTAGTGATAGTCCCTTTACACAGTCAGGAGAAGAAATACTGTTATCAAAGGATGAAAAAGCTGCTAAATTTAAACCTCCTTTTGGGTTAGAAGGTAAGGCTGAAAAGTCTTCCCAAATGTAGAACAGAAAGAGAGAGAGACACAGAGAGAAGACCAGAGACAGAAGAAAATGGTTCTGGGAGACCAACTCCAAAGATACTGAGCAGTGAGAAGGGAATTATCAGAGGATCATCTACAAACTGTCCCAGACCGTGAAAAGCACAAGTCTCCAGATGAAATGAGAAATCATCAAATTCATCATCACAAAACAAGGCAGGGATGGAGGGGCACAGCCCAAAGCTCGCAGACAGAAAAGGCAAGCTACAAACAGCAAAGTAACACTGGGGAAGGTGGCCTCTTACAGCTGCCAGAGACCAGAGACCCCAATGTCTTTACAGTTCTGAGAGAAGCAGGCTTCAGCGCCTGGAGTTCTCACTTGGCCAAACTATCTCTTTAGTGCAAAGTTAGAATAACATTTGGAGATATTTTATATGATCTGATGGAGACTGAAATCAAGAAAAATGGTGGGCAGGAGATACCACAGCCAGGGCCAAAGGTCAGACATGGGAAGAGGGGACTGGCAGGCCAGAAGGCTGTGTGTGACCTGAGGAAAGGCTGCCTGGCAGGCCCACACAGCAGCTGCGCGGTGCCTGGGTGGCTGGTGGTGGAGGGAGATGCCAGGAGTAAGAGAGTGGGGAGAATAAACCAGGTTTGCAGGAGCTGGCAGCTATCTAGGTTCATGACAGTGCTCTACATGCAAAGGTAGCTCTCCATCCCTCCCCCCCTCCCCCCAACCGGCAGGCCCAAAACAAACAAAAAGCCAAGACATTTACTAAGAAGGTGGTAGGAATAATATTTGTGGTGTGTGAATAGCTTGAGTGAGCTAAATTGCATCTATATCACAACTTGATCATATAATAACCCCAAATTGAAAAATAATAATAATAAAAAGGGAAAATGTCACAGTGAAATATGGAGGTAAAGAAAAGAAACACATGTTAAAAGTAGCTACACCCAAGAAACAGAAACAGGGTGGAAAAGGGGACGTGCTAATTGTTGTCACATTCACTCCATCAGTGGATTTAAAATAAAATCTTTTATTGAAGTAAAAGGGAAGAACACAAAGACAGGCATGCTGACAGTCCCCCGGCAAGCATCCGTGAAAACTACTCAAGCCTGAAGACAGCCACAGCCTAAGAGCAGAACGACAGTCAGAAACCATAAAGTGTCTTGACTGCTGAGAGCTACGGAAGCCTGAGTACAAACTCTAAATCTGGAACAGCGAATGCTCAGAAGGACACTGCCAAACTGCGGGGTGGGTGGGTGCACATGTGTGTGTGAGTGTGTGTGTGCACACAGACGCATGCATCTGTGTGTTTATATGAAGTTGGCATAGTGTGTGCATGCCTGCATGCGTGCGTGTGTGCTGTTCCTATGGAAAGCTGTCTAAAAGCAAGCCTACTATCAGTTACCATTTGATAAAAAGCAGCAGATATACAAACAGGAAGACAGGACTCACAACACAAGAAAAATCATCTAATTACCTGTGTGTGACAAAGGTGACGGAACCGTAGACAAGGATATTAAGTTAGAGACAGCTAACTGTTCATATGTTCACAGGTAGGCAAAGGAATCAGCATATTAGACAGGTGTAAAACACAATGAAAACAGATTAAGTTAAAATGAGAACTACAATATTTGAGAAGAAACACACTAGATGGATGACAGCGGTAGAAGCTTTCTAACGGTAGAAGCATTAGTGCTACACCGACAGACACTATTCAAAATGAGTCACAGAGAACACAGGAGGAAGGGGGCGCAGCAGCAGCAGAGCAGGGTGTGGGGGACGATTTCAGTGGTGGATCCCTAGAAGAGAGGTCAAGAAGGAAATAATGGCAGCTTTCCCAAAACTGTACAGCAACAGTATCCCACTGGTCCTAAGAATCCACATAAACCCCAAGGCAGGGAAAACCTGCCTATTGCCAACCTGAGGTGCCTAAATCCAGCCACAAAAAGAGGAACAGCTGTCACACAGAGGGCAGCGGTTTCCAGCTTGCTTCCTATTTGGAAACAACAGCGGCAGGAGATCGTTCCAGCAATGTATTGATGGTTATGAAAGAAAAAGTCAGAAACAGAAAAACTACAAACTGGCAAATTGATTTTTTTCCTATCTCTGTAAGACTTCTGTGAAGAAATGGTAACTTTTCAATAAGTTTTCCTATGGTCCTGGGCCAACTGGATTAAGTCAGAATTAAAGAGCAGACCGAAAAACAAACAAACAAAAAGCCCACCTCGAACTTTCCTCATATGTATGAAATGTTAACCATGAGCTCATCATACAGTAAATGTAAAACCCTGGACTAGGAAACTTCTAAAGAAAGTCTCAGAGAAACCCTTCAATCCTCGAGTTAACAAACACTTCTCAGACATGACACTAAAATCACAATCCATGAAGGGAAAAAGAGTTGGCAACTGGGTCACTACTGAAATTCAGAGTTTGTTCTCTGAAGTCAATGGCTGGGAGCAACTTAATGGTACTCAGAACTCAATAGCTAATAAAAGAAATGGGCAAACACCCACTTATACAAAACAAATGGAAAACTACTAAGCACCATCAATGATTACAAAAATGCAAACCAAAGCCATGATATGCCATTATTCAACACACCTGTATCTGCACAGCATGATTAAAACCAAACCTTGCAGCACCAACAGTCAGGCGCGGCGATGGGCCACTCCTGGCAGGGGGGTGCATGATAGCACAACCGCCTTGGACAGGCAGACACAGGCTTTCCATCAAGGCCAGTGATCCCAGCTCAAATTACGAATGCAAATCTGTATGTGGCTTTATCCTACGCACCATCAGTGTCACTCAACTGGAAGACAGAGAACCACATCCCAGCTAATCTAATGGGGTTCTACCACTCAGCAGTAAAGAGAAATGAACTACCACGAACAGCATGAATGAGTCTCAAATACAACACAGTTAAGTGCAAAAAGCCAGCGCAAAAGGCTGCAAAGCACCTGGTCCCATTTATACGACAGCCTAGGGAAGGCAAACAGCCGGGACAGAGGACAGCTCTGAAGCTGTCCGAGCTTTGAGGCAGGGAGGGGACTCCATTCAAAGGGCCCCTGTAATGGGAACGCCCCTCAAAGCCTCTAGGCCATAGGACTCAAAGAGTTAACTTTTTTCATCTTCGTGAGAATAACCATTCCGAAGCCAAATTTCTACATAAATACCACTGCTGCTAACTGGTGGTACATTATGAAGATCAGGAGCCATAGACGAAAATGGCACCCCAGATTTAGAAGCTAAATGGCATTCCATAAGAAACATCTGAAGTGAAAAGCTGCCCTGATTATGGTTCTATTTCAAGGATTTCATGCACATCTCCTATCAAAAATGAACAGTATTCCTTCTTTACTTTCCTGCAGCCATGGAAATAGATGACTTGAGCTCCTCTTACACTTTAAAAATAGTCCCTTCCACCTAACATTTCACGATATTCATGAGGCTAACAGTGGGAAGCAGAGGGACCGGCTCAGCCCATTTCCCGGTGTCCACAGAGCCAGCAAGGGGCTGTGACGGTCAGTCCCCGGTGACCCGAAAATGGACACACTAAAATGAACAGTTTTATTTACGAAGGTGAAGAGAAAGCTGAGGGTGGTGCCCGTACCCAGCCACTGAACGCCTATAGCAGCGTGGACTAAGGACGTCGGGCCACCGTCGCGTGCTCAGCGAACTCTTCAGCTTCGACAAAGAGCACACGTCTGGAACTCTCTGGACACTACTTGCAGAGTTTCACCTGGGGGGGTGGGGGTATCACTCTAACTCTATGAGCTAGTCAGAATTTTTTTTTAAAAAAGGCTTTAGGGACCATTTTGTCTTGATAGACTTATTCTGCAGGTTTAGAAATGGAGGCTAAAGCTATTAGGTGTCCAGAATTAGCCACACAATCGGGAGGATGGGCACAGAAACAGCTTTGCAGTGTTTTATGTATTAAAATATAGACCAGGAGCTCCAGGGCCATGGACAGAGATTTGAAGCAATGGGCATGAGGGCTGGCATGGCGAAGAGAGGAGAAGGTGTCAGCCCACTGACCAGCCCAGGAGAATCTTAGTAGTTATCTAACCCCCTCGGCCCCTCCTCTGCAGGTGAAGGAAGCGTGGAAACCCACGCTGCAGCCCAGATGTGGCTCCAGAGCCCGCAGTCTGGAGTGGAGACGGACCCTCCCAGCCTTCTGCGTGGATGCAGGGCACAGTGGTCACAGATTTCAGTCAGTCCGGGAGGAAGCAGCCTCAGCAGTCTGTGCAGGTGCTCTCCAGGCACTGGGACAAAGCCCTGGCAGCTGCAGGCTGGCACACTGCAGTGCAGGCATGCCCAAGAAAGATGTTCTGGGGTGATGTCACCAGCCCTTCTTTGGAGAGAGCTATGAGAAAGGCCTGAGGGAGTTTAACTGGCCCAGAGGGAACCATACTTTGTAAACAAGGCAGGAAGGCTGTATCCGCGACTCTGAGGCATGCGGACATTGTTGCAGCCCGTCCTGGTGATAAGCCTTGTGTCCCCGTCCTCCCGTGGATCCTACGCACAGCAGCGTCCCCTCCAATCTCCTTCCACAGTCCACATGCGACACTTCAGTAAGCGAAAGGAGACAACAGGACAGAGGGAAGAGAGAATGCCCTGGGCCCTGGCCAGTGCTGGCAGGGTGACTCAGCAGCAAAGGCGCTGGCCACCGGACAATGCAAGCCTGAGCCACATGAGGATGAAAGGAGAGAACTGACTCCACAGAGCTGTCCTCTGACTCGCGCACATGCAGCCTCACTCGCGTATCTCACACACATACAATAACAAAAAAAAATAAAATTTGCTAACATTTTTTAAGGAACTGATATAATACATTTTGACCACTAGGATATAAAGTAGAATTTTTTTTAAAGTTCTCTTGGGGTACCTTTTCATTCATTAATTCATCCTTATTTAACATTAACATTAATTCATCTTTATTAAACGAGAACTATGAAAGGCCAGGAACTAAAGTTATAAAGGGAAGTCAGAGTCCCATCCCAACCCGCCCCAATCTCTCCCCTTTCAGCGACTGGGGGCAGGCAGGGTGGGAGGGTATGCTGTCTGATATAACAGGATACACACAAAAGATGACGGCTCAGAGAAAGGCATGTTTCTGAGGGCAGAAGACCCTCCCCCCACTCGGACCCTGAAAAAACGAGGCATTTACATGGTAGAAGCGGAGAACATTTGTGAAAGGGAATGACCAGACTCATGAAGCAGCCATGCCAAGCCTCAACGTCATTCAGGAACCAAGTGGCTGCACTCGGAAGATGGAGGTTGTTGGGGGAGGTGCAGAGAGAAGTAGCAGAGCCGGAAAGGGGTGGGACAGGCAAAAGGAAGCCGGGGATCCCTGGTGGCTGGGGATGCACTGCTATGTGTACTTAGTAAGGTCACTGACGATGTGCAAGACCCAGGACAGGAAGTGGGAACGAGGGAGGGAGAGCACGAAGGGAGGGGTGTGGGCTGGTGGCAAGTAAGGCAGGCAGGGTGAGACTCAGCTTTCCGGGTCGCGGCATCGCGTGGAAGGTGATATCATTAACTAATCAGATTAACAGCTGGTGAGAGAAACTGGTTTTGGGAAATGATGGTAACGGGCTGAACCCAGCAGCCAGTGGGAAATGGGGTCTGGAACTCAGGAGAAAGTTATGAGATGGTAAAAATATCCATCAAAATGGATGCGGTTACCTCAGGCAGGGCTGTACATGGGAAAGAGACAGTAAAGTCACATGTCCCGGGAGCAGCCGTTTGGCAGACACTTGAACCTTCTGTGGGTCTAGTGGTGTAAGCCATTGTTTTCAAGATCCTAGCATAGGACGGTAGCCTTTTGAATGAGATCAAACTGAAGGAGATGATCCGACAGTGGAGGGCAAGGAAGAAGGAGAAAAGCCAAATTTACAATGCCAAGTGGCCCAAGGATTCTTCAGGAAGCCACCAAACGTGTCCTGTGAGAGAGCCCACTGAAGAGTGAATGCTCAGCCCATCAGACAGGGGCAGCACACAGTGTGGCCACCAACACTGCCGAGGAACGTGTGACACAGCGCAGGCACGCCTCACCTCTGCTCCTCCTGCCCCCTGCAGGACACAGAGGGAAGTGCAAGAGCCAAACGGTGCCCAGCTCCAGAGGCTAAGGGCCAGACCGTTCTTTTCCTCTACAGGGAAGAGCAGGCGAGTAGTGCTTCACCGCCTCTTCTAAAGAGTGTTCTACAATGGAAAGAGCTGAGTTGTTGCTTTTTGAAAACACTAATTGACAATTAAAACAGCCAAAAAATAAAAGTGATGGAAACGGTTTGACAGGCTGGTAAAGAAGTCCGCCACCATTGTGAAAGGGTCGTTCAACAGGCATAGTTAGCAGGAGTTATAAGAAGGTATCAAACCAGGAGTGAGCTGAGAGTGAGCTGAGTAAACACCCGTGGAGGAAGAACCACTGCCTGAGAGTCACCTGGCTGGAGGGGACAGAAAACACCCAACGGAGCTTCCGGGACTCAGCCTACCCCTGGGCCCGTGTCCCAACAAGCGCGACTCACTGTGTTGGGACTCCAAGATCACCACGGGTTTCCTGGAAAGGGTGTGGGTGCTAGAGAAGGCCACGTCGGGAGGCACAGGGTAGACGTGTCCTCCCTGCTGTCCCAAACATCCCGACACAAGGATAGCCTGTACCGGGTTCAAGGAGATCTTTGCACACGCGTGATGCTAAGAAGTTGTGTGCTTCTGCGAGTGTCTCCAGGATCAAAATAAGCAACAGTATCTCAGGGAAGTAAACAGACTGTGAGGCAGCCTGGCTGCACAGTCAAGGGGAGGAGTTCCCCAGAGACAGTGTGTGGCTATTATCACAGTATCTGCAGCACAGTCAGACCCTCCAGATGCGGAGACTTCTGGGCAGGGTGGTTCTACACACATTCTCTCACTTAAGCCACACAACCCGACAAGAACAAAGCGGGCAGAACTCTGTGTTGACTGGACTTGCACTGCGCTGGCGCTGACAGGTACAAACGTGATGTGTGACACAGCATGGAGGAGAGACAGCATCACAGACAGCAGGGATGTGATGACTCTTTGAGAAATGAGTCTACCACAGGAGACTTTTCACCCGGAACAGCTAAGGACATGCACCGCTGAGACTCAGGACCACACAACAAGGCCATGGCAACACGTGGTACAAACGCTTTCTCTCCCTCTCTGGCCTAGAGACTGTGAGGACTTCCTCTTCCTTGAAGAAGGCGCTGTGCCACCGACCTCACAGGGTACTGAAGAACTCAGGCGTGCACTCAGCAGCAATGGGTATCAGACCTCCTTGTAGTCTGGGCTAGCTTCTTCAAGAATCATTCTGGGAGTCTCCTTGCCTTCCAAAACACATTTCCCTGTCCATAAGTCAAATAAGTAATGCTTCCAATTGATGAATCATCTGCCTCGAAGTTTATGCGCTAGACGCGTGAGGGTAGCTCTTTTTTGAGTCTTGGTTCAGATCATTTCGTGAAGCCATGTGATTCAGCGGGTTAAGGAGCTGTTAAAAACTACCTCTGATCAAGTGTGGTAGACCTAATACATACATCTGTTTCCATCTACACACTATTAAAGAGAAAAAAACTCAGCTTTAACTACATAAAGACAGAAGAGATGTGGTAAAAAAAAAAACAAACACAAAAACCATCAATTCCGACATTTTTCAAGGTGGGGGAGGGGATGGATTGTGATCCATCAAATCACAGCCTATGCAAGCAGTAAGGTGAAAGCCATCGACGAGCCCCAAATTTAGAACCCATTTACTCCTGGAAGTGCAAGGTCAGGTAAGATGAGCCTGGAACACAGACGCTCCCCTCTCACCCCTGCAGTGGCCCACCACACTCTGGTAAAAGCATTATCCACTGACAGGGACCCCGAGTGGGGAACTGGAGAGGCTTCTCAAGTCTCGAAAGACTACACAGATTGAAAAGGATGGGCCAAGAATGATCAGAATGGGAGAAGCTGGACCTCAAAACCTGCCACTGTGAACATTCATGGAAGTATTGAAGAGCTGAAGAAACAGCTTACAAATAGGGGGAGAGAGCAGAACAGCTACTTAGACGTGCTGCTGCCATCTTCGTGAGAGAAGCATCAGAAGGGCGGAGTGCGGCGAGGTTTCTCATAAAATAATTTGAGGAATTTTCTACAATTACAGATGAGGTTTTTGAAAACGAACCTATCGATACAGCATGGGCATAACGTACTTTTCACATAAGATGTGGATTTCAGTCACGAGAAACCCAAGGGTGCAGGCAGCAGCCAGCCAGCGTGCACTACCGCAAGCTACCTCAGTCAGCATCTGTGATCTCCCAAATGTAAATGTGAATGCTTCTATATCAAAAATGCATGAGCCAACATCCTAAAGCTGGCTAGTTTCCCTCTTTTAACATCACACAATGATTGTAAAAACAGAAACAAACAAAATAACTTAACTACCAAGGAGAAGCCAGTGATGAGAACATCAGACATCTTCCCTGGGAAGAGGCATAAAGGACTCTATGCCTGTGCATAATCTGTGGTACACACACACACACACACACACACACGGAGAGACACAGGGAAAGTGAAACAGAGAAACAGACAGACAGTTCTGAGCAAGTGTTGCAGTGTCATCAAAGGACAGTGACTGAGAAACAGAGGAACTGAAAAGAACATATAGAAATGTGGTTGATTTCTTTATTCACTGTTGTCTACTTGTCAATCTGAAATGGCTTTTCCTTAATCAGAGAGACAATTATCTACAGAAAGACCAGAAATTGCCAGATGATGAGATTCTTTTCATGCTGGTGTTGGCTGATTAGTAGTTTCAAACATCTCTACAATTTCCAGAGCCTTCAGCTACAGGCTGAAGCAGAGATAAAAAACCAGCCAGAGAATTCCCACCAGTAATACAGGAGTTAACTGAAGAAGGCAGCTACATGTTTCAAATTATTTCAAGAAACTAGAAACCTGTTATGATTGCATGCTTGTATGTAAACCCAAGGAACAAGCCTACTGACACTTTTAGATTGTTATTGATATATTATTGAATAGGCTTAGAAACTACTTTCCCATATATATTTATAGCAAAATAGAGAAACTTCTAGGGTTTGCTTTTATTTTCCAAGCAAACCAGTGCAGTCTTCAGTATCTGAGTTACTATACCCACCAAATCTGATCCCTGTGTTTCTCATTGTAAAGATGATGGAAGCAGTTGCTGTTCATGTTCTCCTAATAGCACAAATTCTACATGGCCTTGGGAGATAAAGCCAAAGCAATGCTAACTTCTCCAATTTAATTTCAAAGTATTGTATTCATACAGACTTCAAAAACATTGTGGTTTTGTTATTTTGGACCTTTAAGTCCAGGTGCAATTGAAAAACTTCCTGGTAGATTGTGTGTTTGTGTGTGTACGCGCACACTCACACATGTGTGACTCTCCAACATTATAGCATGTATGTGGAGGTCAAGGAATAATTTGTAAATGTGGGTTCTCTCTTACACCTTACAGATCCCAGAGATCAAGCACACACTGCCATGTTCAACAGCAACCCTGCTGGGCAATAGTGATTGCTTTTAAAACAAAGCTTTGTGTATAGTCCAACTTGGAGCTCTGGAGTTAGACCTTGACATAAATTTCCCCACATCATTTCTTCTATGTAAGACAGGGATATCATTTTTATAATTTTGCTCTGACAATTAAAAGAAATGACACAGAACACAGAATTTTATATAGGAATTCCAGGCATGACTTTGTGCTCTGAGCTACCGGGGTTCAGTGGTAACTGGGGTTATTGAAGAAACCTACACATTTCTTCACATGCTTTTAAAATTAGAAAGTTTCTTGAGAGGGCTCAATGCACAAATTATAGAATACCAATTATAAAATCCACCTTTCTAAGCAGCAAATCATTACCAAATTGTCCAGCTGACCTCAGTGTTTAGCGAAAGGGAAGCTTCCACTGTAGGCTGAGACTTAGTATTTTTATTTTACAGCTCAAGAACATCCTCACTTTCCTCATCCTTAGCTGACACCTTAAACTATGCTGCAGATCTCTTGCTGTATGGACTGCGGTGCCCTCTCCATGCCCTTTGAGGTTCTCTGGTAGTGTGAGTACTTGTTCTCCAGAATAAAGCAGGGAAGCATTTCTTCCCTGCATAATATTTATGTGCAAATATCTACAAAAATACTAATCTCACAAACATTTTGTGATTGGCATGGCATTGTGAAATAGTCTTATGCTAAAGAGCTTTCAACCAGAGAAATTAGTAGAAATTCATAAAGGTTTTAATCTATTTCTTAACTGCAGAAGAACCACGGCCTTTCATGGCAACAGTTCAGAAATATGCCAGGCTATAGAAAACAACACTGCAAACCAACATAACGGACTCACTTAGTCTCTTATGGACAAACAGACAGACTGCCTGACAAAATAAAGCACTAAAGACTTGTTTCTAAAAAAACTCTTCTGAGACATCTTATAACAGATGTTCGAAATACAAACTGGCCCTCACAACTGTTGGTTAGACTGATCATCTACCCCAATAACCATTCACATGGTTGCACAAAGCAATAAACAAAACTGTAAAAATCTAAACAAAGTGAACCTTATGAAATACCAAGATGCCAGTGCACTATTCCAATCTATTCGGTACAGCAGGGGCAGTATGCCGGGAGCTTATAAGCACTTGGCACACATTCTATTTCCACATCAAAAAGAGTGCATAAAATTTAGAGGACCTTCAAAGAACATGCTCTCAGGCATGCATACACACACACCACACACCGCAAACGCACCACTCCCAAAAACCTAGAGAGGAAAATAGGAAGGCAAAAGCACAATGTCAGATCCATTTAATTGGTGAATACTCTTAGAATTTAAATGCACCTGTTTATTTGAGAAAAGCAAAATGTTGCAAGCTAACACATAATTTTAACCAAAAACTTAGATGCACTTACTAAGAACTCAAAAATTTAAACATTTTTATCAGAGATCACTTGACCAGACATGGTGACACACGTTTTTAACCTCAGTACTCAGAAGGCTGAAACAGGAGGATGGCCACCAACAGTTAAAGGCAGCCTGGGCAACAGAGTGAACTCAAGGCCAGCCTGGGCTGCATAATGAGCAGTCCTCCCCCATCTAATGTGAACCCTAACTGTAAAACAGAACTACAGTGGACATCTGTGTCACCTTCAAGCAGAGCAGCCGAGCTGCAGTGTTGTGGCGCCTGCACCAGGCTGAGTTAGGAGCAGAAGTTGCCGAGCAGGCCATAAAGCCTGGCGCTGGATCAGTGCAAAACCCAATCAACTTAACTGCTGAATCTCACAACGACGAAAATAATATCCTCTCCGGTTGCCATTTTATAAAAGCCATTCTGACACTTGGCTTTTGATTAGAGGGCTTCAGGGATTTTATATGAATATGCCCAGGGCCACACAAAAATCTCTTCAGAGTGGGGCTGAAAGTGCCAAGAGTTTTAGAAGCTCTAGCAGGTGCCTTCCCTTCACAACTCAGGCCAGGGCAGCCCTTTCACTGTATTCAACCCAACTTAACAGCACGCTCTGCCACCCCGGTCCCTGTCAGGCCCACTGCTGCCCACCGACCTCACCTCAGCCTACTGGCCTGGAGCCCCACTGCCCTCTGTGTGAGCTCAGGGCCACCTGCCACCCCATCGCAATGCCACTGGCTACCCTTCGGTGTATTTTTTTGTATCAGCCACCAGTGCTTGCGGCTATACTGAGCTGGCACCAGCTCTTTGCTTGCCCAGTGCTCGGGTTATAAAGCTGCTCTTCCCAATGGTTGGGCTCTACTCTGTTCTGTGCCTCCGGTGTCTTATTTTTATAGTGTGAACCGTCAGATAAAGACCTCCACCCCCTGTGAAATCAGCATACCCAACACACTACAGCACGAAGCCAGGAATGTGGGGAGCATCTCCCCGAACCAAGTGAGCTTTCTCCTTACCCTAAAGAATTTGTCATGAGCTCCTTCATTAGCCACACACAAGACCTTGGCAGATTTGGCAGGAAGTTCTGCTCACGTCACACAGAGACGCAATCAGTTTAATGAGATTCAGTGTGGAGGGCTGCCGCAGAGGTAAGGCTGGCCTGGTGGTTCTCAACCTTGGCTGAACTTTGGAATCAAGCAGGGAGCTTTCCTTCAGAACACAGATGCTCAAGCCCGCCTCCCAGAGAGCCCAATTTCAGTGATTGGCATGGGGTCGGTTTCCCAGGTGATTTCCATGTGGAGCCAGCCCAAACAGGCTCCAGCTGCAGCCCAATGACTGAGACAGATAGGTTAAGCCAGCTATAGTGAAAACCCTACTCACTGCAGAAGCCCAAGGCTCTGAAAAACAAAAAGGCCACCAAGGCATTGGTGAGACAGTCTCCTCGGTCCTGCAAGTCGGCAGAGAACAGGAATCTCATTTTTCTACTCTGTAATCAAAGGGCTCTGGCTGGACCCATCTTGAGAGGCAACATATTAACAGAACCTCCCTGGGGCCCAAGAACAAAAACAACCACAAGTTGGGTTGTGAATTCAAGGCCCACCACAACTGCCACAGCCACCGCAGGAGAGACGGCCCCGGAAGACAGTGGTGGCAGCGGGAAGGCAGAGGCTTGGCATAGGCAGTGAAGTCTCCGGGGAAAGACAGCCTCACCCGCGGTCAGCGAGTGAGAGAAGTATCAGCTGACAGCAGCTCTGGAGCTGGATGGATCCGTGCCTGACGTTGGCAGGTAGATAAACCTGATACGGCCTACCCACCTGCTTCAAGAAGGCTCACAGAGGAATTCCTGATTCACAAAGCTGAGTGAAGAGGGGCTAAGCATGCTCTGCCTTCCGAGACTTACAAAGGGAGGCCTGTCTCCTGCTGCTTTCGTTGCCTTGCTCTCTCTCCGAGTCCCCTCACATTTGGGAGGCACCTCACAGCTACAACTTGCCACAACAGAGGACAGAAATGGGGGTGGGGGTGGTGGAAACTGGGAGGGTCAGGATACCCCCCCCAACACACACATACCACAAAGGGAAGAGAGGCCAGCAGAGGCCCCTCACAGGCAAAGAAGGAAAGCTTTGAAAGTGAAGGCAGTTCTGGTGGGTGTTACACACCCAATACAGGCTCCAGCATGATTCAGGAAAGAAAAATCCTCTCAGTCACCTGAGCCTCTTCCCCGTTGCACACACGTGCAAGACTCCAATTTCCAACACTGCTGTCTCCAGCCCACCCCCTGCCCCCTCGCTAACCCTCTTCCCCTGGCACACAGGGCTCACTTTACTGATTTTGGTACAAAGGCTTCGCTGTTTTACCTGTTAGTCTCTCCTTGGTGGGTCTTTCTAATCTTGTTTCTGCATTCTTAGTTTTCTAACCCATCTTTCTTTCCCCTTCATGGCACTCTTCTCTTGTAGAGCTTACTTCTCTTCTCCCCCTCCCCAGGCCCTTTATTTACGGCCCTTCCTTTTCACTCACAGTCAGCATCTCTACGTTTACTCTGGGTAATTTTTACGCCCACAGCCCCATCTACGTTGGTTTGGGAGCCTTCTGTCCTACAGCCATTGGCAATAATTAACCTTGTACTCACTCTTCAGTACATTCTGTATTGTCCTCAGCGCTCCTCTTGGGGTGGTACTGGGGATTTGCCCTCAAGAGTAAACTGATCACGAGAAAAGCCCTGAACAACACTGAAAGTTATCCTCACCAACAGAATAGGAACCTACACAGCACAAATAAGCACAGAACTGTGGCTCCTCTAAGAGAGCCACTGACCCCAAAGACACAGAGATGGGCAAAATGTAGAAGGATAAAGATTTTAAAACTCTATTTGTAAAAATGAGGAATGACGCCCCCACCCCAAACAAACAAACAAAACGAGATGAATAAAGCGAGGTAATCATTTCAGGACCTGGAGAAGAAAGGCAGCAACTAGATAAGAAAGCAGCAAAATGAATGAGAAAAAGCAGCAATTTATGAACTAAAAAAAAAAAAAATTCAGCAACGTGAAGCATACATTCGGCTAAGAAACACAAGTTTTGAAGGACAAAAAAAAAAAAACAAGAAATAGTGGAATGCAAAACTCAATGAATCAAATAAAAAACACAGATCAACCAACAGAAAAACGCTATTGGAGGACAAAAACAAGTAAGCACGTCATTCATTCATCAATAAGGAAGAGTGCTATGATCAGAAGTTCCAAGAACTCTTCGATGAGATCAAGAGAACAAGTCTAAGAACCCATGGGCTAGAACAAGAAGCAGGAGGAAAACGAAAAGGCACAGAAATTTATCCAATAAAAGGCATCTCTGAAATGGGCATCCAAGCCCCAGAGGAACTTAGAATCCTAAACAGACATAACCGAAGACAAGCCTCTCCACCACACCAGTCAAGATGCCAAAGCACACAACTAGGAAACATTCAATACACTAACGGAAAAAATTTACATCAGCTTACCTGGGAAAGCGAACACATCAAAGCAACACCTGGCTTCTCAACAGAAACATTAAAACTCAGCAAAGTAAGGAGCTGTACTTCACGTGCTAAAAGTAAATAACTTCTAGACAAGTGTTGTAGCTAGAAAAGTCATGTGTACATACAAAAACGAGAGCATCTTCCTGTTCCTTCCCAAATGCTTTGAACAAGCTCTTCCACTGAACTAACATTTGCCATTTTGGCTAGGTGGCTGGCCACTGAACTCCCAAGAGCCACCATCTCTGCACCTAATGCTGGGGCTACAGGTAAACACAGCCATACTTGGCTTTTGTGCTGGGTAATTTGGACAGTTTTAACCAAGAGAACACAAGAAAGAACAAATGTTATAAACTAAAAGAGAAAAAAATCATGTCCAACACACTGAAATGTGAATAAGGCAGAAAAACACTTAACACTACAACCAAGCAGAGAAACAATTGACGAAATTAAAGGAACTGGCAAACCTCTCTCCAATAAGTCCCTAAATGTAAACTCAAAGATACAAGTGAGTTGACTGGACTAGATCCAACTATCTGCTGTCTTACTGAAAAGGCATTCCTAGACAAAGAGCGAAAGTATGAAATCGGTTTACCAAGCAAACGGAAGCCTAAAGCAAGCAATTCAGTTGTAGCTATTTGGATACCTTAAAAAGTGAAGTTTTAGGCAAAATCAGAAGTAAAGAAGGCAGCTTCACTAGTGGACACAAAGGGCAGAGGTCCCGACACAGGTGCAACAGATGCCTTCAACACCCATTCTCATCAACAGGTCATCAGACTAACAGCCAATAAAGAAACTCAAGTGTGTCTACAGCAAACGTGTGCTTACCAGAACATTCCACCCGAGGACCGCAGAATCCCTTCTTCCCATGGAGCTTTTCCCAAAATACATCACCTTTCAGGTCACAATATGAATCTTAACAAATACAAACAGAAAACAACAACCCAGAAACAGTCCTCCGCCTGTTCTCAGATCACACAGGAACAAGACTTGAATTTAGTAATGAGACAAACCACAATCGCTGCCCAAATACTCGGAAACTGAGCAATACAGTCTGGAACAGTCACTAAACCAAAAAGGAGGCTTTAAAATTCTTATACTCAAGTGAAAATGAAAACACACCTTAGAAGAACCTTGGCATGCAGCTAAGGCAATTCTAGGAAATGTCACAGTTAAAAGCACTTACATTAAGAAATCAGAGGGAGATGGCTGGGCAGGAAGAGAGGCACATGTTGTCAAGCCTGATGACCTGGGTTTGACCCCTAGAGCTGACATGGTGGAAGGAGAAGACAAGAGTGCAGCAGGCTGCCCTCTGCCCTCCATATATGTGCCATCGAATGCACGCACACACACAGAATATTTTTTAATAAATTGGAGAGATCTCAGTAAATAAATGATGGACCTTCATCATTAGATAAAGAAATCAAGAACAAGTCCAACCCCAAAGCTGTGGTCAAAAAGAAATAACAATGGAGGTAGAAACTAAAGAAATGGAAACACAAAAATACAAAGAATCAATGAGACAAGAGTTGGTTTTCTGAAAAACATAAACAAAATAATAAACTTAGATCCTAACTAACCACTAGAGAGAAAAGATCCAAGTTAATAAAAGTAGAGATTAAAGTTCTACTAGATTCAAATAGAATGCAGCTGAGCTTTAGTATTTTGAAATGTTAATTAAAAATGAGAGACTCTAGAAAAACTGATACATAAATACATACATACACACATACACAACAACAAAAAAAAGATAAATCAAGAGGATATCTACTCCTTTCTGGAGTAGATACCTAGTCTGGTTACGGATTTGCCTTTCCTGCATGTGATGCTTCTGCCAAAACCACCTTCTGCGGACTTCCACCGCCATGGTAGTCCAGGCAGTATTGCTTCTGACCACGAACTCACTTCACAGCCAGAGAAGCTCAACAGTGGGCCCAGATCCACTGATCTGACTACGTTCCCCACCATCCTGATGTAGCTGGCCTGACAGAAAGATGAAATGGCCTTTTGATGACAAATTTATAGCACCAGTTAGCAGGCAGCAGGTACAACCAACTAATTTGACAAAGCTGTCAAAGGTATGTATTGGAGAAACTGTAGAGTTTTTAACATTTACCCACCTAGAAAAATTTAAGATTTCTGTATAGCCAAGAGCTTGCTGTGCGCCGCAGCAAAGGGAAGCTCCATACAACCCTGCCACCTTGTGGAACACATTGAAAATTACAACCTCGGAGATAAATGTTTAATACACTAAAAGGCCTTAATCAAGATAACACTTATTTTCTTTTAAGATATTAAATATTAGTGTAGAGGTTCACTAACATTCTTTAAATTTATTGCCATTAATGTTTTATTTAATGAAATCATTTAGGGTCAAAAGTAAAATTTCTCTCTCTCTCTTTGGATTTTTGGAGACAGGGTTTCTCTGGGTAGCCTTGGCTGTCCTGGACTCACTTTGTAGACCAGACTGGCCTCAAACTCACAGAGATCCTCATGCCTCTGCCTTCCTGAGTGGTGGGATCGAAGGTGTGTACTACCATGCCCTGCCCCATAAGCAGAACTGCTAATGCCAAATGTGGGGGCCAATAAATGCGGGATCTCATCCTCTCTGACAGTTACAACAGCCACCACCCGTGCTTAAGCAGAACCCCAACGTCACTGTCCACCCACTGCATTGCTGGACCAATTTTAAACTACGAGGAGAATTCCCATAGGATCTTTACTATTTCACAACTAGATTGCAATTAGTCCAAACTTCCCAAAGAATTTATTCTCATTTCTTGATATCGAATTGTCACAAAAGAGTTGGGTCTAAAATAATAACTGAAAATACAGAACCACTGGCATTTTTTGGAGTACCTGTTGAAGCAACGGATTCTTTGGAAAATGATAACCGACAAAGCCTCCTTTGATGATGAGGGTTAGCAGTGGATCCTGTGAGAACTACCGGGTCACAGAACTCTACAAGGCTGACAGAGCATCAAGTCACTGACTGTGGCTCGCTAATCCAGAGAGCTTCCTACTGTCGGGTCCTTTCCTGCTTCCCCTTAACAGCCTGCATATCCGCCTTGGGGAGGAAGGAACCTTACATCCTAATGGCCCTGACAAACCCTTGGAACAGAGACAATGTCCTTCCTGCTTCCAAGGCAGTTACCAAACCTGGACAGGATGAACAGCTATAGAGACAAAACGGAGAATTTGTTCAAAATGTTTTGGGGAAGATAAGGAATCCCATCTGTGGTTAAAATTTTCCCCCTTTCTGTTGATGATCATTTTCAAGTGTTTTTCTCCGCTCTGTTTCTTTCTTTACCATAAAACTTGGAGGCGAAGAGAGATCGTGACATTTCTTTCTGCTCTACAATACCATCTGAAGGAAGTTCTGTTAAATTATCAAACCCTGGCCATCTCCTTATCTCAAGCCTGGAGAAAAGCTCCTCTCTCTATGAGCCAGCATTTTCCACCGTGAGTCAGCACTTCCCACCATGAGTCAGCACTTCCCACCATGAGTCAGCACTTCCCACCCTGCCTTCAGGAATAGACCCTCAGACACTCACTACTAATGGCATATCTGGTGTCACTTTCCCTCTCTCCCAAGCACACACTCAAACATCTATGCACGAGATCCTAAGAACCAAAATATGAGGAGACCCAGTTACCCTCCAAACTTTAACTTAGGAGGGAGCTGTGGAGACTCTAAGTACGCACAGTCTGATCCACCCTGAAGGAGAGGCACGCGACACTGTTTTGAGCCAGGCACTTTTTGTCTGCTTACAGCATTCCAACTCCTTTTCCAAGTAACTAACACATTTAATCGCAGGACTTTGTTTAGAGTTTGTTTACAGCCCAAAGCCTGCAACTCTAGGGAGAGTGCTTTCGGAGAACTCTGGCTATCAGTAATAACTGTGGATTCCACAAGTACCTGATCTCCACATGCAAGCTACGATTCTCACAAATAAATAATAAAAATTATCACGGCCAGTTTTAAAAGTATTAAATCTAGTTGTATATTAAATGACGACTAAGATATAAATTACTTTAATATTTAACAACACAGCCTTTTCATCTATCTTTGTTACTAAGCAGCAACTTTCCCATTGACAACCAGATGATATACATGTATATTATACGCACATAATATATAATGTAACATGTATCTTTTACTCAAACGGACGCTTTTTTGTTGCTGCTGTTTTAAAGTAGAGGTCTCATACAGTCCTTGAACTCAATATATAGCTTGGATCCCTGAGCCTCCTGCCTCAACTTCCTGATGGCTGGGATGACAGCCGCCATGCCTAGCCTGATGAATTCTTAATCTGAAGAGTTAAGATAGACTACTTCGGAGCGTTTTGAACGTATTTAGAAGTACAGAATTAGGAACACACGCCTGTCAACAGTCAACCTTTTTAAGTGACAGAGACCGCACCCTGTGTATCACCAGCCCTTGCTGTCTTCGGGGGATGGGTTCCAGGACACCCCACTCTCTAGCCCCTTATATACACGTACTCTGTGTATGGCCTTCCATATACTTTAAGCCAACTCTAGATTATGTAGAACACACCACACACTTAAACTGGCACATGAACAGCTGTGAATAGTGACAACAAAAGTCTGTGCCCGCACTACTGACACTACCTGCTTTCTCCAGAGACACATTAGGTGGGAGATTGGTTGACTCCAAAGAACCCACCCACACAGTCACCTGTCTATATATATATAATTCTTGAATTATTAATAAAACCAGCCACCTCTGAACAGTATTCACAAAAAGCCTGAACTTTCCAAATAACCGCACACACATGAACATAGTAAGAATGGCTAATATCACTACCCAAATATGGGTAAGTTAATATTTTCTGACAAAAAGGCTCCGTATAAACCTTTATGTAAATACAGAACCTGTGTATGAAATTCTCAAAAAAAAAAGTTAATAAAAGAAAGAAAAAACTAAGTCATACACAGTGTTGATTCAAACTGGTTTCAACTGGGGTATCAACTTTAAGACATGCCCATGTTATTCAACTCAGTTTCTCTTCTTTTTTTAAAGACAGGCGCTCGCTCTGGGCGTGAGGGCTCACACCTCCAGCCAAGGCACTAGTTACGCAGAGGCACGTGGAGCCCTGTAATTTTGAGGCCATCCTGGTCTACACAGCAAGGAGCGCTAGACAATGAGAGACCCTGTCTTTAGCAAACAAGAGGAGGAGGAAGGGAGGGAGGAAGGAAAGGAGGAAGGGAAGGCTGGAAGGAGGGTCTCACCACACAGCGCTTGCTGGCTGGGAACTCTCTTAGAACAAGCTGTCCTCAATTCCCCTAGCCCTCCGCCCTGGCTTCCAAGGTGTTGGGGAATCACTCCCTGGCTTGTACCACCAGGCTAGGGTTTTAGAAAAACATCTCATACCATTTATCTATCAACTGACGCAAAAGATTCCACTTGTCACGACACCCACACAGGCCCCCAAGTAACTTAAAAGCAGCTCTGAGACTTCCTTACTAAGGAAAATTAAACAAAATGGCTGAACTGGACTTAATGCCAACCTCCAAGATGGGCAGACATCAACTGCCTTTCCAGGCTAAGCTCCGAGTGGGGGAGGAGGGAAGCCAACGCCGCCCTCATCAGAGCCACAGTTAGTACTCACAGCGGTTTTAGATCACAGTACAGGTTTCATGTGTAGACAAAATGGTGGCCGTCCTCCAGGTCCGCCTCCTGCTCCCACTCCCCTCACCCAGGCCCAACTGACACTCCTAAGGGACCAACAAGTGCTTCAGATGAAGTTCTCAAGTTCCATCTGTCCCTCAAGGCAGTTTCTACTTAAAGGGGAAGTGACCTAATTTAATTTTGATGACCTACTATTACAGAAAGAATTAAAAAAAAAAACGCCATAATACCTGATACAGAGATTTGGCACATTTCAAGGGTCTAAGAGGCATAGGAGACTGTCACGGGGTTTTCTGAAGTTAACAACCATTACGACCTCCGATGACAGTATCTACCCAACCCCAAACCTCGGAGGGTTCATTGGGAGTCTCACCAGGCTATGGAACATATTTGTGTGGTTAGAGGAAAAGTAGCAACAAACAACAAAGGGATTGGGGAATGGAAGGAGGACTTGAGAAAGAGACGGGATAACAGGGAGGAGAAAGAGGAGCAGGACATGAGAAGAGGAGGAGGAGGAAGGGAAGAAGAGAGGAGAACAGAGGGACAAAGGGAGAGAGGAGGAAGAGAAAGGAAGGAGGGGAGAATGGAGGCAGAAGGGGAGGAAGAGGGAGGAGGACAAGAAGGAAGAACGGGAGAAAGAAGAGAGAAGGGAAGGAAAGAGGAAGGAAGGAAGGAAGGAAGGAGAAAAGAAAGGGAGGAAGAGAAAGGGAAGGAAAGAGGAAAGAAAAGTAGGAGGGAAGGGAAAAGGGAGGAGGGAAGGAAAAAAGGGAGGAGGGAAGAAGAGAGGAGGAAAGGAAAGAGAGGAAGGAGGAGGGAAAACAGGGAGGTGGGGAGGAGAGAGGGGAAGAATGGAAGAATCGAGGAAGAAACAAGGGAGGAGAAAAGGCCCCAATTCAGCAGGTGATACAGACTGGCACCACCTCCTCCACACTTTACATGGGTCCTGGGAAGCTGAACTCAGGATCTAGTGTAGCAAGCTCTGCACCACCTCCTTGCTACATATATAACAAAAACTATATGACCTAACACCTCAATAATTATGAATAAATGCCTTAGATAGGTACTACACACCTAGAGTCCCCATACTGGAATGTTAGAAGGACCATAAGTTCTAGGCCAGCCTAGGCTCCAGTGAGACCCACTAAAAGAAACACACATGAAAAAGCAAATAATAGATGTCTTATATGCAGAGGTATTAATTTTAAAAACACAGCCAATGGAAAATGTAATAATAGTAATTAGATAGTTAGCATAAAAATCAACATTTTTATATTTTCCTAAACCCATCTCACTAAAAATATCAATCCTCATTAACTGATCAATGTAAAAAAGTTAGGATCATTCTATGTATTTTCTCAGATGGATCATAAAAACAACCTGGCTGCAAAATACTAAGAATCCCCTGTTTTATTCTTGAAATACTGGACAACCCCTCACGGATTATAATGGCTTCCGTGAGTCTCTGGCCAGGGAATATAACTGTGCCTGCAAGCCATGGCCTGCCATGCTGTTTTCCTAGTCAGCAATTCATCCCGGGATCACAACTGAAGATAGTTGCTGAAGGGAAGGAGCCCTTCAGGAACTGAGGCCAGCAGGGTCTCCCTGTCCTTCCAAACCCCACCGCCAGTATAACTGGCTCTCCTGTACCATCATCCCCCATCGTCCTGCAGATTTCTCATTTATCCCAACATACCCTAATACGAATACTCCACAGGGACCGTGAGTGCGATTCTGTTTTCTCTGAGCACCCTATGCCTCACATGGCAACTGGAAGTCAGACGTTTTGAAGAAGAAAAAGAGGAGAGGACAGAACATGATATTGATGTTTTTTTAAAAAGTGATTACGTAAAACGTAAAATAACCTCCCGGACATTGAAAAGGCTAGGACAGAACTTAAAACACGAGCTGTTTCTACACTGATTGAATAGTGAAAAGCACAGCACTCTTACAGATGGCAAGAAGATTTACTTCCATTTCAAATGTTTTCTGTAGAAAATAGACACGTAATACATTAACACTACTGAACTTGTTTCGAATATTATCAAAGTACTTAATGCATATGGTGTTTATTTTGTATTTTGTAGGCAGAAAAACCAAGGCACAGGAGGACTGATATGGTAAAATTCTAAGGGACAAAGGAATGATTTTTGTCACACAACCATGAATAAGCCTCTCAAACAGGGGCATCACATCAATGGCAGTCCATGGGTAGAGCTGCTGGAATGCTGAGAAACCAACACAGAAAGAAAAGCAGGTCAATGGCAGGATTGGGTGGCATTCACCTACACTCTCAGCACCCTGGAGGCTAAAGCTGGAAGACACCGGGTTTGAGGTTAGCCAAGGCCACACAGTGAGACTTTGCCCCACCCTACCCCACCCCTAAAACAGAAAAAGAAATGAAAGCCAAGTGGTAGGATCCAAGGAGTCCCCAGCTGCTAACAAGACTGAGGAGGAAGAAAGGAAACAACAGTGCACAAGCCAGGTAGAGGGCCAGGGACAGGAGAAGCAGGAAAAGCACAAAAGCACAGATGTCAATAAGAGAGGAGCCTGGCCGGAAGTAAGAGCCAATGATGCCAAGCTAAGGACACGGAAGGAATATGAATGAATGGTTGATGAGGCTATATGACTGGGGAAGCAATAGAACACACACACACATCTACTCACCCCTGATAGGGAGCGCATGACAGGCCAAAGCAGGACTACCACCAAAAACAGAATCGGTGAACCAATGAGCTTTACGGGGGTTACTTACAGGAACAGAAATGACTCAAAGGCACAGCACAAAAGATGAAGGAAGGCAAGAGGTGATGCGCTCTTAGGAAGTGAAGCCCAAGGGGACACAAGAAGGAATCAATGCCTACGCAAAAGTCCATGTACAAGTTAGTTCTTCAGTACATCTACGATGTTCTCATCTGCTCATTTACCCATTCATCTAAACAGTCGCACACACCCACTCTGCTCAGGAATCACGCTTCTACCCTCACACTCCCGGGGCCCTCGGCTTGCTATGTAAAGCCTGTAGATAATATGAATGTGTCTAATAAGCCATGAATAGGCTTCTATTACTTATATCCTTTTAGAAAGCCCAACAGAGCACACTACGAAAGTGTGCTAACAGCGGGGGGGGGGGGGGG
>CM053745.1:24578335-24624392 GCA_028658305.1 Pachyuromys duprasi | reverse complement strand
TGCCTTTGTGTCCTTCTCAAACATGAATGGGGCTTAAAGTCCCAAGTCACTGTCATCAATGACTAAAGCCAAGTCACAGGAACGCACGTTAGTACACCTGAATTACGCTATTAAAAGACAGTTAAGACTTCAGTGTTAACCTAAGTGTCTGGAATCAAGGCTTCCTAAGACATCACTAGATTTCATCCCGTAAGCAGCTCGTAAAGTCGGGCTTCAGAGGCCAGGTGGTCATGCCGCCCAGTTTCTCCACTCCGCCAAAGCACCCCCTAAATGACCTGCAGAAACCGACAGTCAACATTCCACACATATGTAATCTCAAGGTACATGCTTTAGGACATGCACTCTAGGTCTCCCCGTGAGAGAGGGATTAGCCACTGCAATTAAGATATAGTTATTGACATGTTAAGTTCACTTTGATATGGCAGAATACAAATATAAATAGTGAGGGTAAGTTATAGCTGTTAACATTTATTGAGTGTGCACCATGAAGTCTGTGCACCGTGCATGGTGGCACAAGCCTATAATCCTGGAGACTTGGGAGGTGAACGTAGGAGGATCAGGAGTTCAAGGCCTCCCTCTACTATACAGCACGTTTCTGGTCAACTCTGAGACCCTATCTAGAAACACAAAAATCTAAAGGGTCAGACCCTCGGCTAAGTGTTTTACATGGATTTTATTTAAACTTCCTCCATAATAATCCCAGGAAGTAAATAATGTGAGGATACAAAAATTAACAATACAATAAATTATAGCAACTATTGTTGCTGTTCTCATTTTCATTTACAGGTGGGAAAACCGGGGTTCAGAGAAGTTATGGCTCAAGGTCTCAAGGTCACAAACGGGACAAATGGAAAAGCCTCTGTCTCAGCTTAAGACGGGGCGTTGGCTCAGTGGGTAAAGACACATGCCATACACCCCTGAAGAGCTCAACTGACACCCGGAAGCCATGATGGGGAGAGAGAACCGACTGCCACGTCCCAACACTCCACACACCCGAAGAACAAATAAAATCAAGAGACTCAGGGGCCCGCCGTTAAAAACGTACATTCTTACTTAGTAGAAATGTAAAGGAAAGTATTTTTTTTGAGGCAAATTTGAAGCAAGCTTTATTAAATACTGGCCAGGATGATGGACACTGCCAGATCCAAACCCGGGATACCCAGAGTATATCTGTATAAAAACATTTGTATATTTCCTTTCTATTAAGACATTCAACTCCAAAGGGTGGTGGTTAAGAGCTCCTGAATTCAACTCCCAACACCCACATAGTGGCTCATGCCATCCTTAATTGTAATCCCACAGTCTCTTTTTTCTTTTAAAGGAAATTAAATTCCCAAACAATAAAATACCAAGGACAGCATTAGACACAGCCTATGTACTCAATACTGTGCAGATCTGACACCCAGTTAATAACTAGCAACACACTGAAACTCTCATAATGTCTTCACACAGAATAAAGTTATAAAATGTGTCAAGAAATATATAACAAGAAACAAAACGTAGCAAAGCCTGAAGTTAAAACAAGCTAACAAAATTTTACATAAACCGCACATTAATGTACTAAGGTTTGATTAGCCTGAGAATTTGAGATTACTTCTATAAACCAAAATATACAGAAAGGACCTGGAAAACCTTAGTATGGGAAGTAGGGAAGCCTGGCAGCATTGGCGAATTAACCCAAGAAACTCGGAATAGCCTGCTCAACCCCAGTTTTAATCCAGTAGTCTTTGTCATAATGATTATCTGGCGTATTTTAAAACAAGAATGCTGTGTGGAAAATTAGCACGATCAGCTAGTTACAAAGCTATCAAGAAAGTTCCTTTGATGACTATGAAGCCAGAGCTCCCAACACAGGCCAAGCTTTACCAGACTGTCACTGGGGCAGCCAAACACCCAGATTCCAGAGAGCAGTGACTAAATGAAAAGCCCCACAGCTGTGTGCCAGCTTTCAAATTAAGTCTTTCAGGAAAAAAAAAAAAAAAATGCAGATGTACACCAAAAAGTAATTATGCCTACAGTACAGTAGGTGGCGCCAACACACCATGTCCTGTTAGAATGGCTCAACTAGCCTACAACAAAATTTTAAATGTACAACCAAGGCTCCCTAATTACTTTACTTATGTAATATTTCATAGTTTTTATGAAAGCACTTTAATTACTCTGAACACACAGGAATTTCACATGACCATTTCAGTTACTTTAAAAAAATGCATTTCTTTAATACAAAATAAAATTATGAAATGTTAACAAATATGTTGCCGCAAGCTTGAGGTTAAAAAACAAAGCAAACAAACAAAAAAAAAAACGACTAGAGTAGAATGACACCTATCTGTGAAAAGGCCATAATGAGACGATACTTTGTTAACCTAAAATTTAATTTTAAAATAGAATGAAATACAAAATGAAAAAGAGACTATAAACAGGATTTTTTAAAAGCCAGTAATATATGAATGCACTGAAGTTTGCTTAGCCTCAAAGTCTGAAAATGAATCCATAGTCATTATAAAACATTAAAACCTTCTTTTAAATTTGAGTGCCTCAGGAAGAATTTCATTTCTCTACGAGACTCAGCAGAGTATGATAATTTTCAAGCCACAAACAAGACAACACAGCCCTTTGTCTCTTTCCCAAACTAAGCCATCTGAGGGCTTCCAACTTGGACACCAATAATGTCTCTGAATGCAGCAGTATGCGGTACGTTAGCTGGGTCTGTGGCAGGAACTATAGCTACGCATTGATTCCTTGTTAGTCTGGGGTGGAAATGGGGTTTGGGGAAGGCAGCTAAGAACAGAAATGGCTAAGCCTGTAACTAACAGTCATGGTAAGTAGGAGATATTCAGAGCATAAGGGAAACCACACACACGATTCCAGAAGTTAATCCAACTGTGGGGTGCTGCTGCACCACGGAATCACAGCACGCTCATAGACTCTGGGGAGGGTCTTCTTCGCAGGGAACATCGAGTCAACAGGTCTGCTTGCCGTGGGGTATCTGACCCGAAGTCACAGAAAACGCAGAGAGCTTGTATTTCGACACTTGCATGCCAGGACAACAGGGAGCCATGTGCTCTCGAAGTGAAATTCCATACAGTGGAAGGAAGGAGACTGTACAGGGGGGAGTGGAAAAGGTGGGTGCTGTGTGGCCCAGCCCCTTCCGGCTCCCACCCCACAGCCGAGGAAATGAGAAGCGGACAGAAACAGCAGAGCTCCACCTGCACGGACTTCACAAGATGACAGACAGAAAACAAGATTTTAAAAGAACGGGAACAGACTGCCTGTCATCAAGAAAAAAAAAAACAAAACACAGTACATGTTTTCTGAAGGTCAAAAAAAAATGAGCAATAATATAAGCAAAATACTAACCAAGAGCTAACATCCCCATCTCTCCTTGCCCATCTCCATTCCTGATTGGACCTGCAGCTCTCAATAGTCTCTCTTTTTCATAGAAGCCCTCTTAAACCCCACTGGTTGGTAACCCGACTTAAAATATGTCTCTTTTTAAAAAAGGGACATTTGAACAGAAGTACCCTGGATTAGGAAATGCTGCTCCCAGAAGGACGTGAGTTATTAAATGAAAGTCTCAGTGCCCAGGCAGGTATTACCTCCCCAACAGTTACTGGTCAGTCAGGTCCCAGAGGCTCCCAGAACAACACAGGCTATTGCCACTGCTCTTGGCTACCCACGACGGCCGGGTGGGAACAGCCTATTGCTGAAGCACCGTGCACTCTGGTGGAAGAACCTGGGGAGTCTCTGCCCAGAAAAGTCCCTGCTGAGTAGGTTTTACAGTGCTGGGAGGTGCTACACAGGCTGCAGGGGGAGGAAGGATGTCAAGTCCCCTTAACTCCAGCCTGGACCTCAGGCTGCAGTAGTAACCTGTCAGGGAAGATGCACCAAGCGGTGGCAAGGCTGCGTGTGGAGGCGACCAACTGCTCTCCCGACAAACACAACACTGTAAGAAAGCTTCAAACAAGTTTTCATGTGCAGCAGAGGGGGCTGTCCTTAGATTTATGGCCACTCTGTCCTGACAGGACAGCCACCACCACGTGCATACTTCAGTCTTTCAAGGGAAGTGCAGCAATTCTGCCAGCAACCTACAAATGTTTTCAGAGACATTGTTTCTTACCTCTAAAACAAACAGAACCTCTAAGCCCTACATAGTCAATATTAGATTTCTCATTCCTTTTCCTAAGAGACATTGCAAAAACACGCCCCTGATTCAGAGAGACTAGCTAGTGAGGGTAACTTTCAAAGGCAGGGTTGGGGACCCGAGTATTTCAAGAGCTAGAGTGGAACAGATAGGTGCAAAATGAAATCTTCCGGTCATTTGTCGCTTGCCACAGAAGAAACATCTAAACATCTCATTAAGAAAAGTAAGCAAACCTAATTAGGAAGGTTATGAATTACAAGGGACCATAGACAAATGATTGGTATAAATAAAAATCTAAATGCTTACATAGGTAATATCAATAATTTGTATAATTATTAAAAACAAATTTAAAATTACAGGACAACAGTTCGTGTAAACTGTGAGGGGTAACTAGCGTTAAAAAAGTAAAAAGCAAAACAACAAAATCCTGAATCTACAGCAATGAAGCAAGAGTTTGGAAGTGGGCGACACAGGAGAGAAGGGCGAACGGAAAGCAAGCAGGCGCACGTCCAGACAAATAATCACAGAGTGGATCGAACTCACCAGCGAAGGACTCAGGGCGCCACTCCACACAAACTCCACTAAACAGCACGCCTACAAGACAAACCAAACACCAAGGGCATGGCGCTGCCAAGCATGGACAGTGGGAAAGGTTATATGTAGAGACAAAACAGACCCAGGAAAGGGGCAGCCGTACAGAAAGAGACGCATGACCCAACAGGTTCAACATACCACGAGAACCCCACACTTGCAGGTGCTGGGCCCGTACAATGTGGAAAGCAAAGGAGGAATGTGCTAAATTGGTTCCATTATTATTGTGAAGTCACTTGGACCATATTAACTGTAATATTAAAGATTTAACAAAGTAACTTAAAGCCTGAATTAACACACACAAATATCAACCTCAAATTAAAGAATACACACCCTTTGCAGGCACCTGGCAAACATCTGAGCTAAATCATAAAGCTAAATGAACTTCAAAGAATGAGTTCAAAAAATAAGTTTGAGGGATGGAGAGATGTCTTAGCAGCTAAAAGCATTTGCTGCTCTTACAGGACTTGGGTTCAGTTCCCAGCACCCAGAGAACTTTCGTTCTGGGGAGGAGCCTAGCCTCACCAGGCACCTGGCACACACATACTATATACAGGTGTACAGACATAAAAAAAAATCTTTAAAAAATAAGAGAACTATTTTAAAAATCAAGTTTGCAGCCAGGAGTGGTGGTACATGACTTTAATCATAGCTTTAGGGGGACAGAAGCAGGCAGTATGAGTTCAAGGTCAGTGTGATCTTTATAGCAAGCTCCAAACCAGCCAGAGCTATAGAGAGAGACCAAGTCTCAAAAAAAGTTTACGGACTAACATACAATTAATGTTTAATTCATTAACAAAATGATAAACATTGAAAAATTGTATTTATATTTCTAAATAATTGTATATAAAACCAAACTACAAACATGGAAACTTAAAACATTTAAAATTAAATTTTCAGGCTTATATATCATGTAATTACTGAAAAGAAACTCTACAGCCCTTAAACACATCCTAAGGGGAAGAGGGAACTTAAAAGCCTAGTGGGTTAAATTTTCCATTTAATCCACTAGAAACGGAAGGAGAACAAAACAGAGTGAAGGAGATGGGCAGTATTTTAACAATTGGATTTTTTTAAAAGAGGATACAACTTTTTCCAAGTCAAATTTGGCTTCTTGAAAACGCTAATACAAAACAGCAGCTAGC
Source organism: Pachyuromys duprasi (assembly GCA_028658305.1). Classification (NCBI taxonomy): domain Eukaryota; kingdom Metazoa; phylum Chordata; class Mammalia; order Rodentia; family Muridae; genus Pachyuromys; species Pachyuromys duprasi. The sequence continues at coordinate 24,618,512 of CM053745.1, read as the reverse complement.
AGAGGCTGGGAGAAAAGGACATGCAACCACAATATACTATGTTATGTCCAGAAAGCCAAAGGAAGGGCTTGGAGTATCTGTACCAAAAGGGACCAATAAATGTTTGCGGAGAGAGGTTTGCTCGACCTGATTTGAACACTGCTCAGCGCTCAACTACTTGTATTGAAACATTATCTGGCACCATACACATATGTACAATTCTGTGTGGTAACTTAAAGTTTAGAGACTAGTAATGAAGGAAAGGCGAGTTTCCTGAAACAAATAAATATCAGGGGAACATTTCCATGGAAAGCAAAATGTAGACGATGATAAACCCTAGAACACACAGGACCCCCTCAGTCAGGAGCCCAGCCGCATTAAACTGCCAAAGAAAAATGGCCCTGTTATAAAAACCTACCAGAGATTTTACACCCATATAAAAACTTGTTTTAACCTAAAACTTATTTTAAGAAGCTAGTAAAACCTTGAAAAAAATAATCAAAAGAAGCACAGTTTAAGAAAACGGTAAGCTGGTTCCCTCTTATGAACAGTGTCAAAAATCCCTTAAAAAACAAAACAAAAATGAAACAACCAGGGGCCAGGCTGGCTGGGTGGGTGAAGACACTTGCCAGGCAAGCCTCAGGACCAGCGACCAGCATTTGATCCCCAGAGCCCACAAAACGGTGAAAGGGGGAACTGAGCCCTGCGTGTTGCTTTCAACTCCACATGCTCAACCAAGGCATGAGAGCTTCATCCCCAACCCTCACACATAGTAGTGGAAAAAACAGTGAAACTTGTTGTGGGTTGGAGTTATAGCAACATTACGACGGCGGCGGCTCTACATTATAAACTCCATACATTCTATCTGATTAGCAAAATATAACAAAAAGAACACAACACCTCAGAGAATAAAAACTTAAGGCAGGCCTGTAATCCCAGCACTCAGGAAGCTGAAGGACCACCTAGGGAGAAGCCTTCTCAGGAAACCAGGCTGGTGAGGTGGCTGGCTGGCAAGAGGCACTTCCTGTGGAGCCTGAAGACCTGGGTTTGATTTTAGGGACCCATATAGTAGGAGAGAGCCGATTCCCACCAACTGGTTTCCGACCTCCACATGTGCCCCCTGGTGCATGTGTGCCCCCAGACAAAAACAATGCTAATAATGATGATGGAGATAATAATAATCATTCTAAAATTAAAAATAGCAGTAATAATCAATAATAATAAAATTATTATCAATAATAATAAAATATAACCTTATAAAGAACAAGCGTTAATGAACAGGGTGGAGATTAGGACACAGATGGTTAGTTACCAAAACCCAGAATATATTTTTCATAAAGACCAAATATCAAAAGTATTTGTTTCAAAATTAATAACAATACACCCACTATCGTTGTCCCTTTCATTTTTGATATGGCATGCGTCTTTTTACTGAGTGCTATGCAAGCCAGGCTCACAGAACATTAAGAATGGAAAGATGGGCTGGAGGGATGGCTCAGTGGTTAAGAGCACTGTCTGCTCTTCCACAGGTCCTGAGTTCAATTCCCAGCAACGACATGGTGGCTCACAACCATCTGTAATGAGATCTGGTGCCCTCTACTGGTGTGCAAGTGTACATGTGTAAACATAAACAAAGAAATCTTAAAAAGAAAGAAAAGAAAAAGAACGGAAAGAACAAATGCTACACTCCCTCACACATTCTCTGCCACCCATAACTAAGAACAAAATCTAGGCAAATATTTGTCACCAATAAGAAGGCATAACAAGGGGATGCTGGGCCTGAAAACAGCAACACTGGTAAAGGTGAGCTTCCGAGGGAGACAGTTTACCAAAGGAGCCAGAATGTGCTGACCCATGGCAAAGAGACATCCACAACTTTACTAACCTATGTTAAAAAGAGCCAGACAAACGCTAAGAGTCAACTCATAAATCCCAAAATTAATCTGGAGGTTCAGTAGTTTTCCGAAGTTTCAAGATGACTTTATGGCACACCGCAAAACTTACAGGGAGGGCGGTCGAGATGGCTCATTGGGTAAAGGTGCTTGGCACAAAACTTCAAGAGCTGAGTTCGAACCCGAGACTAATATGGTAGAGAGAACTGACTCCTGAAAATTGCTCTCTGAGCCTCACAGACACACAGTAGCATAAGCACACACACGTGGTGAATACACACACCCCCTCCCCAGTATACAAAGATCACGTTGGCCAAGGTATCAAAGAGAAAGGTGCATCCCCTAGATGCAGAAAATTTTCACAAGCAATAACATACTAAAAGACCAGAATGAAGAACCATGCTACATATCGGTGAATTTGTGACAAAGGCAGCAGTACAAAGAGAAGAACGCACCGTCCTCCCGCTAATGACACAGTGACACTGTATGGTGTACACCGTACATCCCACAGCTCATTTCAGGCATACCAAACTGCTGAAACCAGTAAGAAAGGAAGAGGGAAAAAAATGACCCAATAGTAAACGGGCGTTCTACAAAATAATACCTGCATATATGGCTCCTGCCTCACCTGCCTGTCTATCTGTGCTTCATCTCATGGTGGCAGAGAATCCAACTTAAAACCAAGGCAAGCACCACTCAATCACCCACCAGCATAGCTAAAAACAGAAATACCATCAAGACGGTTTAAACTTTAGTGACAAATAGAATACAGAGCCACCAAATGCCTACCTGCATCTCATATATGAAAATAGGCACGACTTTAAAACCTGGCAGTATCTAACAACACACACCCCAACCTAAGCATCTATTGAGAAAAACAAAACAAAGACAATCGTAAAATAAGAAATCCATAGTGACACAATGTAGTCTATAGTTGTGAAAGTGAGCAAACTTCTATTAATCTCAGTGAAAGAAACGAATCTCACAAACACATTATTCTCCAAGAGAAAGGAGAGAGGAAGATGCCCTGCATGGTAGATAATTTCACACGCAGGTCAAAGCAGACAATCATAAAAAAGAAAATTCAAAGCTGGGCATGGTGGTGCACACCTTTAATCCCAGCACTCGGGGGTGGGGGTGGGGGTGGGGGTGGGCAGAGCTGAGGCAGGCTCTGTGAAGTTGAGGCCAGGCTGGTCTACAAAGTGAGCCCAGGACAGCCAAGGCTACACAGAGAAAGCCTGTCTTGGGCGGGGAAGAAAAGGAATTTCATAGAAGAAATACAAGTGGTTAGTATGCATCCATAAGAAAAGCACTTAACCACAAAACCACAAACATCTAATATTTACATGCTCTGCTTTGACAAAATTGAAATAGCTGGGAGATGGCAAATGCCGGCAAAAGCAGCAGCCCGTGGGTTTAATGCATCACTGGTGAGAGGCAAATCGGGACAACCTATGGCAATCTGCGTCCAGCAAGGCTGAGAGGATGTCTCTCCCACCGTCCGCCCCTCCGCTCTACTGCAAATACAGCACGGTCTTGTGTTATAAAAAAAGGCACTGTACATCTAGGAGAGACAAGAGCTGGAAACAGGTCACTCTAAGAGGCCAGCCAACCAGAGAAAAATGCACGTGGATGAGACTCCACAAGATGCTGGACGTGATCCTGAGCTTGCGAGCTCAAACACAAGCCAGCATAAGAGGCGCAATATCCGGGGACAAGCGCAGCTCGGGTTAAGCTGCTCTGGGGTCTCCTCTGCTATGAAACGGAGCTCTCCCCACCCACACAAATAAGCACTCAGTGGTTACCTCCAGAGGGAGCAGAGGCTGTGCTGCTGCTGGGATGCAATGGATCTGTAAAGGCACAATCACGGTTTAGCTCTGTTAGGCCAGGCAGCAGGTTCTCAGCAGCTTCTCTTTGTATCTCAAGTAACTGCTGTTACTTATTGAGCATAACTCTCACCACACGAAGAAGGAAAATACCCCTCAAACAATTCCATCACTGCTATAACTATCCTTCCAAAATGAAAGAGAATGAGACAGTCTCACACAGGCAGAAACGGAAGACAGGTGAGCTGCTGCTGCGCCGCTATGGAACTTTCTTTGGTCATGGTGAAAGCACGCAACCGTGACAAAGGTGGAAGTTACAGTACTGGAATGTATCTAAGTGCCATTAGTTTGTACAGTTTAAGATGGTTGTTTTAAAATTGTTTAAGCTGAATTCTACTTCAGTCTAAAAACAAGACAACACAGAAACAAATTTATTAAAACAAAACAAAAACAAATTACCTTTAGTGTTTCTTGTTTGGTTGGGTTTTTGTTTTTGTTTTTTTCCTCCCCTCCATTCCATCACCCCTCATACCCCAAATGACAAGCCAAGGCTGATTCTATCTCTACTTCAGAATGAGACCTGCCCTTGTCTTCCCAGTGGCTTCCCCGCTTCCATCAGTCCTTAGTGGACCACAACCTCTAACCTGATAATTCTAAATTTCCCAGGTAATCTAGTTACAAGGGTATTGTGTCCCACACTTAATCCCTTCTCCAGGTTACTTCTAAAGCCTTAAGTGTAAGTATGTAAGTGTTCAATTCAAAACTTTCATGATCCCAGTAGCCACAAGATTAAGGGAAACCCTTTCTATTGGCACAAAAAGGTCTTACTCTCTTCCAGCCCCTTCTCACTGACCTCATCTTCTTTCTTCCGTCCCCTCCCCTTCATTATATACAGGATGTACTTACCCTATTTCAAAAGACCTATGCTAAGGTTCTTGCGCTACCTCTTCCTGAAAGAGCCTTCTCCAGTTATTCTTCCTAAATATTCATCTAAATACCTCATCTTTCACAAAGGGTTATTCCTTACTCTCAATTCATCTTTGTTTTGCTTGAGATGGGGTCTTATAGGCCAGGCTGGCCTTGAACTCTTTTTCCAACTGAGGATGACCTTGAACCTCTGATACCCTTTCCTTTACCTCCCATTACAGGCGGGCACCATGCTTGGCATATGCGATGCTGGCAATCAAACCCATGCACCCTACTAAGCTACAGCCCCAGCGCCCCCAACTCTTTATTTTCACAGCATAATCAGCACTCCTCAGAGTGCTTTTCAGAGTACCGTGAATACCGCCTCAAGCACACTAGGACCACACAAGCCACGATTACCACACCATGGCCGTAGCTGGCACATGTCCATAGGTTGGCAAATGTTCACCCACTCAGTCGTGTGTGTATGTGTGTGTGTGTGTGTGTGGTGTGGACGATACTCCAAGAGAAGTGCTCTTTCCCAAAGCACTACAGAACAAAGCATCTCCCCTCAACTTGCAGCATGAGCTCTATGGGCTGAGACACCTTGTGTCATGTTGAATTTCCAGTTGGCATCCCTCATTCAGAAGAAATTTCTGAAACGACCCCCCCCCCCGCATACACACATCTTCAATGAAGCACCCATGGCTGGGACAGCTCAGACTCAGGCCATGTGCTCACTTCCGAGAGTGCTTTCTCCATGTGTGGTCTGTCCAGTGCCTTTCTGACTGATGATGGGAGCTGCTGGTTCTCCGAGCCCCATTTAGCCCCAAAAATGTATTCTCAGCGGACGCTAAAGATGGAAAATACTTTCACGCAGCCTTCATTCTCCTGCTCTTACCTGAAAACACCTTTTTCTAATTAACTTTTCTTTTTTCTGAGTCCAATAACAGTTAAAGTGATCAGCCCTATGCCTATAGAGTTTATGTTAGCTTATTTAATTCTAACTAAGGTTCCTTGCCAAACTGCTATATGCGGAAGACTGAGTGGCTGTCTTCTCGCCTCCCAAAGATGGTCCTTAATTAGTGCCATTCCAGGACCATGGGACACAGGTTGATCCATTCATATGGAAAACGCCAAATTTCTCTCCAGAAACCACAATACAGAAATGACAAGTCACAGCCCAGCAGGTAGGTGGCATCTGATAGCCAAAAAGACTGAGACAGCTGAGTTACCTGATCAAGCGCACACTGCCGGCACGTCACGGAACGGAACCAATATGCAAATTTAGCAGGCTCTGGAGCCCGTGCTACCGTGGTCAGGCTGCTCTGCTACTATGAGCCAATCAGTCCTTCTTCCAGGCAAGGGTTTTCTGGCCTACATTTTACAAACCTGCTCTTTTCAAATCTCTATAAATTAACTTCTGTAAATTTGTGTTCACAGCAAAACACCAGACATGTAAAATAAAGACCACACACACAAAACCAAAACAAAACAACAACAACAAAAAACCCTTTCCCAGCACTGGGCTAACAGAGCCTGACTGATCATTTCAACTAATAGCAGTTAAGAAAGTGAGGGACAAGCTGGTAGTGGTGGCGCACGCCTTTGATCTCACCGCTCAGGGAGGCAGAGGCAGGCGGAACTCTGTGAGTTCAAGGGCAGCCTGGTCTACAAAGTGAGTCCAGAAGAGCCAAGGCTACACAGAGAAACCCTGTCTCAAAAAAGAAAACCAAAAAATTAATAAATTAAAAGTGAGATACAAGAACGTGAGGCCAGACAGGCAGACATAGGTTACATGTCATAAGCATGCCTTGGCTGATGTCACCACAGGACCCTGGTACATGAAGGCAGAGATCTGGACAAGCCTTAAAATGCAAATATCCATAATCAATACTTTTTAAAAGTTACATAACCATAGTATAAAGGTTGCTGGCTCTAACGCTTTACTTCTCATGCTCCCAGCAGATAATCCCAAAATACAAATTAAAGCAGAGGAGATAAGGACGGAGGCCCTAGAAACCCTCTGGGGCTCGATTTTCGAATCTATAAACCTAGCTAAATTGATACAAAAAGAGGAAGATAAATGGTCTCTACCCAAACTACAGGAGGCCACAGGTAAATACCTTGGAATTTTCACACAGCTGTCCTTGCTAATAGGTTTGTAAATTATCCCGGTGCCCAAGATTTCGTCAGTTTGAGAAATGAAGGGGTGAAGATATAACCTACAATACAAAAATCTCTCAGGATTTCCCTCTCTAACGCAGAGAAGACACGGGCGTTTGCCGTAGAGACATCTTAACTCTAAGACAAAGGTGGCACGGACAGATGAAACACAAACAGAGTTGGCAGCTGGTAAAGTGGGTCGCTGGGTATCCCATCGCCGTCACTTGATCCTCTCCTAACTGAACACTGATCTACTCAAATCCAACTTACGACTCCTGGATGGAGCTGCTTTTTAGTTCAATAAGAAACACCTGAGTTTAAAAACACTCCAGTACTGTCCTGACAAAATTAGAAACATCAAGTATGTTCTTGCAGAGCTTACATTAGTATAAAAAGACAGCGTGTTAAATCAGCCATGTCCGCAGCATATAGGCTAATCCACCTGGACCTCGTGTAGGAAGCCCAGGAGGGTAAAACAGAGCCCCTGCCGGTACTTCCAGCAAGAGCTTCCACAAACGTGGAAGACCTCCTGGCTGGGAGAGGGTATATGCCTTGTAACCTGATATTGTCCGACAGAATAAAACCTGCTCGGGACATTTGATCAGGCTTTTGCTTACTGTCGAAAATACTTCTCCAGGAGAAACTAACACTATTTTTCACCTGACACCTAGCTGCAAAGTTTCCAGAAGTCCCTGTTGAAGGTCTTCACTAAGCCAGTAACAAATAATCTAAAATGAAGCATCTACCCCAATGGTAACGTCTATCATTTCTTCAAAATCATATAAAATAAAACTGACACCCCATGTTGAAATCTAAAGCGTCATAAATTTAACATCAAGGCCAGCAGCAAACCTTGATCCTGGATACCCCTTCTTAAACGCTCTAGTTCAGTCTGCTAGAGCAGCTGTAAACCGGTGTACTTAAAAACGGCCACTATTACCGGGGCAGCTGGGCTCTGCATACGTGCCCTAGGACAACACAGAAACAGCCCAATTGTTGACGTGACATTTTCCAAAGACTAAAAACTGTGTTGTTTCGGCATCCAGGGGCTCGCTATTCACTATCTTTGTGTGGTTTCGGTTAAAATGTCTATTTTTTTTTAAATGACATTAGGTTTGTTTTATCAAAACCGTATAATTAAACAAGGAAATCATATGCTCTTTGTTAAATTATCCCAGAAAACTTCAGTGACCTCACTTTGACTGATGAAACCACTGTGTACGGGCTTAAATGACTGTATTTCAAAACACCCTTCATAGCTGGTATTGGCTAACTCAGCTTTTTAATAAACTCCAATTTGATTCAAAAGGCACGTCAGGGAGTGCCAACTACATAGAAGGCGCCACGCCAGACCCGGGGCTATCCACAGAACAACAGAACATGCCCTGTCCTGGAGGCGCTAGGGCGCAGACCTTTTATTATCATGTAACCTTGGAAGTAGGAAGATGTTTCAGTCAGTATCGCGCTTGTTACACGAGGAGAGAAAGGCCTGAGTTAAGATCTTCAGCACCCACTAAAGAAACTTAGCACAGGGACCAGCGAAAAGGCTGGGTGTGGTGGTGGCATTTGTGATCCCAGGGTCGGGAAAGCAGAGGCCGACGGCAGCCCCACGCCCAGTGAGAGCCCATCTCAAATCACTAAGCAGAGGGCTACTAAAAAAATGACACCATTGTCCTCTGCCTCTACAAGCATGTGCATGGGGGCATGCACATATATACAAACATACACACATATGCACACCCACAGTAGCAAACATTTCCCTACTGCTGAACCGTGTCTTAAGTCCTTTAAGTGTGTATTAACTTATTTAGTTCTCACAATGGCCCAGCGATGAGTATTCTCACTGTTCCCAATTTAGAGATGAGAAAATCAAGGCCCGGAGAGATCTGATGGGCAGCTGAGGGGCTGGTAAGAAGTGGACTAGCGCAGGGAATGCAGACAGAGTGGTAAGAAGTGACAGCAGGAGGGAAACTTGTTAAAGGTACAACAAAAACACATGTCATGTTTTCAAAAAGAGATGGCATTTTATTGGGCAGAACCCGAAAGATGGTCCCTAGACCAAAGAGAAATGTCAGGGGAGGAGAAAGCAGGAATTCTGGGCAAAGGGGGTGAACAGGAGGAGCTGTGCCGAGGTGGTATATTACACATGGAGCAAGAGGGAATTCGAGGGAGCTGCAGCCGCCGTCTAAGCTGGGTACTCGGAGAGTGTTTTCCTAAGAACAATGCCATGGCTGCGCAGGAGGAAAGTGGGCTTGGGGCCTGGCTCATCGGAAGCTTCTCTCACTAATAATCAAGTGTCCCGACCGTCTGCACTATATGTGGGGGACGAGGAGGAAGCTGAGAACACCAAGCAAAACCATCAAAACAGTCAGGCAATTGGGGGACTGTGCACTGCCCGCCAGGTCCCAGTGCTGTTTTCAGGAACCAGCATGCTGGAGGCAGGGGCAAGAGGAGTCAGAGGTGTCCAGGCCGCTGAGCATGGGTGACTAAAAAGCCAAGGCAGTCACACACAGAAGACACACGTGGGAGCTCAGGGCACCAGGAGGCAGACAGTAAGCTCCTGGGCATGACGGCAAGGAAGAGGTGAGGAAATGACCTTTACATCCCACACAAGAGTGTGCGGGGACAGGTAAATAGCCAAGAAGAAAACAACAGCGGTGTGCTGTCCAGATGAGGGAAGAAAGGCCAAGCTCAGAGAGAACCGGCCCTCACTGAAGAAACATTAGAACGAACGAACCAAGAACTGAATTCTTTCAAATTGAACTTACATGCCTTACAGGAAATCTTATTTCTCAGATTTACAAAGCTCAATAACTGGACGCCAACTTAGAGTGTCCAAATGATACAGAACTCTACAACTCTTCATTCCGGGGACCCTGTGTTTCCCCAAGAGATGCACCCATGAACAAAAAACACAGTGCCCTGTAATGTCAGTTTCATTTAATAGCAGGTGAAAGGTTTCCTATCATACCAAAACAGCAGCACAGAATGAAACCAATCGGCCACGAGACTTCAATGAGAGCTCACCCCTGCCTGAGTTCACCCAGCATGCCTCCCACGTCTCCCCTCGTTCCCAACTTCATCTCTGTCCTCAGAGCACCACATAATACAATGTGAGGGACGCTTCCTCAGCACAGGGACCACACGGGTCCTGTGACGGCGCAGAGAGCACAGGCCCGCCCCTGTGCTTACGGAGTGAGGTACACACAGGGAGTTGTCACAACAACACAGAGCAAAACACACGTCAAACACTTCAAGCTCACGTACGCACTGAAGTTATAACAGGGCTCGGAACGCACTGAAGTTACAACAGGGCTCGGAAAGGCGTGACGTGATGCTGAGAAAATGGTGCTTGAGGTTGGGAGAAGCTGACAAATACTTTCCTTTCTATTTCAGTATTGCAAACGACCCGGCTTCCCGCCTTTTGGATATAAGACAGGAATATGGGTGTCTCTCTAAATTCACGTATAACTAATTCATCATCTGTAGTTCCAGATCGGTTTGATTTCCACAGGGATGTTCAAAGATAGTTGACAGTAAGCCTCTGAGATTAACAGGTAAACTGTTTACCTAAGGTTAGCTACAGTTAGGTTAGAGAGCCCCTGCGAGCTCACGGTTGCACTGTTTCTATCGAGTAAGCTTTGTTTTTCCATGGAGTAAACCCGGCAGTTATCTTCAATTATGCTGTGCGTGGTCACAATGTGAGTTTAGCTGAAGGGGGGAGAGGTAAATGAATCCATATAACCTTGTCACCAGGACAACAGAAGTCACTTTCCAACATATCTCCCGGCTTCTAGGATTACTTGTCTGTAATCTCCAACCCAGCAGCCAGAAGGATCTTAAGAAGCAAAACAAACAGCAGATGATAGGCCGCTGTCACCACTCAAAGTCCTCTGCGTGGTTCCAGCATGGCACAGGGAGGACCCTTCCTCTGTGAATGGCCTGCCAGCCTCTGGCCTCTGCAATGTTGGCTCATCCACTGGTCCTTGGCTCCAGCCACCCAGGCTTCCCTTCTGAGCCCTAAGCAAGTCCACTTCCTTCCTACTACAAAGCCTTTGTCTCTCCTGGGCTCTCTGCCTGTGTGGGGGCAGAGACAGACACGCAGCCCCCCGTCCCCATAGAATTCTGGGGAATGAAGTGTCTCCTCAAAACCAACAAGAGACCACATAAAACCCCACGTCCTAGGCATGAGGTGACGAATGAGCAATCGTGGCAAGACATGCTAAAGAATGCAGGAAAAATAAATCAGTAAGTCCTGTTCACTGAACAAGGGTCTTTAAACTGTTGAGGCAACTCCCGACCCAATATAAACAAGGGCAGCGGTACTTCTACCTCGCCATCAGCCAGCACCGTTACCAGAATGGTCCACCGAAACCAACACCCAAGGCAGAAGATGCTAGAAAAATCTGAACCTGTTGAGTATGTTAACAGTCTTCAGAAAACGTCCATGTCCCTAAGGTAAGTGTGTATTCTTCTGCCCAGCAGATCGGCTTCTGTGAATTCACCTAAGGAAGGAATCCCGAGGGCATGCGGACATGCCTGCACATATGTAAGTGTTCATTGCGGCATGAGGCACAGGGAAGAGGTGGAAAACAGAAGCAACACTTGGCAATAGAGAAGGCAACTCTGGAGCATCCATATGTTTCTACACAGCAAGTGGAAATGTTTCCGGAGAACTAGTGATAACTCAGAGACATTTCCTAAAGCTCAAAAAAATCCTGCAAAGTTGTACGTGCCAAGCGTTCAATTCAAACAACATGATCAAAAATCATAGCCTGGTGTTCTGCCTGTCTACAGCTGAGCTCACGCCACCGTCGTGAAGGTGGGGTTCAGTGGATTTAACAATCGCATTCAACTCCTATTTGGGAAGAGAAAGAGAAGCCATGGACTTTGTAAAATATCCACCGGCCCTTTATTTTTATCGTTCAGTTGTTGGTACACTAAGGTTGGAGTTAAATCTGATTTCTTTCTAACTTCTAACACATAGCCATCATAGTAGCTGTCCTACGCAACTGTCTGCAAACACTTACCCACCCACAGGGCCAGCTTTCTAAGCAAAAATACACACGGATGCTTTTTTTTAAGTAGTCGAAAACAGCCTGCCAAGCCAACAATCTTTTGTGTGAAGAATAGTTGATTATTACTATAGGCAAGCGCAGACTCCTGTACGTGCTTTTTTTAAAAAGCCTTTGAAAAAGGTAAGCGTTGCTTCACAGCTGACACACGTTCTAATTTAAACTCTGAGGCTGGTCAGATGTGACTGGGTGAAGAGACTGGAAGGAAACACTACGGATAAAGAGGAACTATCCTGGCCGACGCTCTCGGTAGCAGCCTCCATCCCTCGGCCTGGAGTTCCACCCCACAGCCCTCTCGACCTGCTCACTAGATAATCACATTTCTTCAGGCTGCATTAACTATCACCATTAAGATGACAGCGTCCAAACCAACACCTTCACTTCAGGTTCTTACCTCAAACTTGGGGCTCAAATATGAATGCCCACCAACCATCTCTATTTAGATGTTTCAAATCCAATGCACTCAAAGCAGATTTGGTGCTCCCTCTAGAATCATACTCTTCCTGTGTCCCCAATGTTTATGAAACAGAACAACTTCCCACATTAGAAAACCAGGTCTTTTTTTTTTTTTTTAAACTTATCCCACTGACTTCATCTACATCCATCGATAAGTCTTAGGAATTCACGTAATTAGCCTCGTCATTTCTATCCTTAAACCCTGTCCTAGTTCAGAGTCCTGAACCCGCCCACTAGCTGATCCTGCTTCCAGTCCTAACCCTCTCAGCCCTCCTCAAGAATGACCTTCAACAGCAATTGCTTTCTCAGAAAGCTCTTCCCATCCTCCAGACCAGGCTAGGTCTAACTGTAAAGGATCATGCAGTATTCCTGTTCCTACCTTGTCCTTACAGTGATGTCTTCTGCCCTGTGCAGTATGAAACCCATTTCTCCTTAGGCCGGCTCAATGGACAGGAGGCCCCCCTCTGTAAATACCAACCACGGGCTTACTTATGTTGTCAAATGTATACACATGATTTTGTGTCTATCACCTAAAATCTCACTGCTAGGAATGCTTGCCACACATAGAGAACTGGAAAGGCTGCCGAGGGACTGTAAGTGAAAAACAGGAAGGGGGCAAAATGGCGTGCAGTACGGTGCGGCTGCCATTTGTGGAAATTTGTTAAGTGAAAACCTAAATACGTATAGAAAACATCCATAAGAACAGCAGGCAAATGGTTTTTTAAAGGAATGGCTGTAAAAAAAAATTGAGGCTGAGTCTAACAATGGAGGAGGGAAGGCCCATTTCCTAAACTTCAGCTAGAAACAATGTCCCCTAAAGTAGTATGTTGCTTGGTCTGCAAAATTTTGACATTTATACTGCTAAATACAACAACAATAACAAACATTAAAAACAAAAGCTGTGTCATGCTGAACATCGTTAGTGTGCCTGAGAGTCTTGGCACTAGAATCAGCCAACACCTACTCCCAGCTCTCCTCCACACAATCCTTCTTCATTCTAGTTGCCTATCCTGAAAAGTCTCAACATCCAAAGTAAATATCCACGAGGACTTGAATTCAGGCATTCACAGGCGGGCAGCCAGAAGGTGGCAGGTACTGCTTACATGGCAGCCAGATGACGACAAGACAGGCCATCCCATCGCAAACACAGCCAGGCCACTTTTAAGGTACACTCAGTGGCTGCACTACACCAATAAAGACATTCTCGTCTTGAAAAGCAAATGTCACTACTTGATTTCTATTTGCAGAAAAGCTCAGTATGTGCAAAGCCCCTTAGGAAAGCCCCCATCAAAAATCCACTAAGGAAAGAGCTGGCCAAGGTGCAGACAGCTCTCTCCTGCCAAGCCTGGCTCCTAGAAGTCAGGTCTCCCCATCACGATTCTCCTCATCTCCTTTACGCCTTCTTAAACACAGCAACACTACGATCGACAGGAGTGTCTCAAAGCTGAACACAAAACACTTCAACTCGTGCTGATCCATGACAGACAGAGGGGGCCAGGATGCTGACCTCTGCCCTTGTGGTTTGTCACGCCCCTCTTCGCCCAGACACCTCCTGAGCACGTAGCTCGACCCCACCTACCATGCTGTAGAAAGCAACTGGCGATGGCAGCCGTCAGGTCCAGCACATGCTTTCTGGCTTAGGATAGAGTGAACATGCATTTCCACACGTGTGCACACACAAGCACTTGATAGACTGTCCGTGTGTGTACGTATTTGGCCTGTTTTCACTATTTACCTCCATAAACTGAAAGTGCAGGAAAATGACAACCTCTGTTACCATACAAAGGGAAAAATAAAATAAAAACAACTTCTCATTAAATTATTACTAAAAGCAGAGAAAATGGTCAGAAGAAAAAGCTAGAAAGTTCCCAAGAAGCAATATCAAAAAGCATTAAAAAAAAAAAAAAAAACTAGAAATGTAAGATATACCATCCTTGATCTATGAAACCCAAGCATCTTCCTCCCAGCCTAATGCCACAAATGGAGCAGGTATTGATGACATGTATGTTTAAACAGAGAAAAAGTTAAAAGTCCAAATGTGGTGGCACACACCTGTCATCGCAGCACAAAACAAAAGGTTGAGGCAGGAGACTCTAACGTTTGAGGCCAGCCTAGGCCATGAAGTGAGGCCATGTCTCACAAGACCAAACACAAAAGACAAAATGACGAATTTGCCTGTACAAAATAATCGGCTCTATCAAATGCAGATAAGTGGATTTTTATATAACTCACAAACAGTTCTTATTAGATTCCAAGTATTCCCCCAAAAGGACAAAGTTACAAACAAGTTATTTTACTTTTATTTAGAGGCTTAACTATACACCCTAACAAAGGATAGATATCAGGCTTGCTTTAATATTTACCTAATATTGTATAATTCAGAAAAAGCTCTCTGACCCTGATTTTGTTTAATCATAGCATTGAGATGACAGTAAATATTACACTTATAGGGCTGGAATTTATTTTTATATGCAAATCATTTTTATTTCAAAGGACTGTACGAGAGAAAAATCTCAAATTTTTAATTATTCCCTTACCCAGTTATATACAACAGAGTGAAATACTCGGCGCAGTAAGAAAATACTAGGATTTGGTGCTTGAAGTTGGGAGAAACTGACAAATATATCATATCAGCACTGAAAAGGACCCAACTTCCTGCTCTTCAGCTAAAACAGGAATATGGACACCTGTTTAAATTTACCAAATCATTTTTGATCAAAAATTAAAGTTCAGTTAACCTCACAAGGATGTTCAAAGACAGTTGACAATAAATCTCTGGGATTAACATGTAAACTGTGTTTGCCTAGCTTTAGCCAGTTAGGTTAGACACAGACAGACACTAAAAAGCTCATGGTTGCAGTGTTTCTATTTGCT
Organism: Pachyuromys duprasi; assembly: GCA_028658305.1. NCBI lineage: Eukaryota > Metazoa > Chordata > Mammalia > Rodentia > Muridae > Pachyuromys > Pachyuromys duprasi. The sequence goes on along the minus strand of CM053745.1, from coordinate 24,603,338 downwards.
AAGCTTTATTTTTCTAATGGGGTAGGGGGGGGGTAATTTTAAAAAGGAGAAAAAAAATAACGCTGTGTAATTAATATGCAAACTGGCACTGCACACTGGCCATCCTTTGTCAGGTCCCCTAATGCCCATACTGTAAAAGTCATGACCAAGCCGTTTCCCCAGTGGCCTGACCAGGGTGCAGAACCTCTAGCCACCATTATCTGGTAACCTGTGATGCATAAATATAAAACTTTCATGCCCCACAGTTGGTGGCATCTGAGTTGTCAGACTGTTAATGAAGAAGCAGCTTCCCAACGCTCCTGCAAGGAACACGGGGGTCAGGCTCACTAACGCAGGGCCAAAAATGGAAAAGGAAGACATCAGCCCCAAGTGCTGTGTTAACCCCGTCAGCTTATGAGAGAAATAAGCAGGCCAAACCAACAAGAATTCTATACAGAACACACATCTGCCTGCTCATGAAATGCTACTCTGTCCTAAGCCCGCTCTGCAGACACTAAGAGCACAGCTATCAACGAGACCTAAGAATTCAACATCCGAGGTACAAACCTGTTTCAAACCACACAAAACTCAATGCAATCTATTTAACATTTTCAAATGCTTGCTAAACATTACTAACAACGCGAAAAGACTTGCTGTTTAAACTATTTTTTAAAAAACATCCTATTGAAACTAAAATGCAGTCACTTATCGGACCAAGAAGTACTAGCAACGGCGAGACAGAGAAGATGGGATATAAATAAGACAGAAAGATCTGGAGGTGTCTGGGCAGTCTGTAATCACCACACTCAGGGAGCTAACACAGGCTGCAGTCACACTGCCTGTATGGAATAATGGGACCAGAGGAAAGTTAAGGTCTATTTCTTGCATAGCTCAGCCTCTGGCATTTGCTACATTGTTTCCAACATAAAATAAACAGTATATATGTAAGAGACAGATAAAAGGCAAGTTTTACTGAAGATATAAACTCAGTAACAAATTCCTTCTTTTAAATCTACATTGTGAAAGTGTGACTTCTACTTTAACCAAAAAGCAATTCTCTGATAACCTTGGAGGGCGACTGCTGAAAGTTAGCAGCAGCCTGCTGAGCTGCAAACAAGTTACTGCGCAGAGAACCTGAAATGAGGCCGGGCCACCTTCAAGGATGCCCTCAGTAAGGCTAATACACGCAGATCCAAGTGGGGTGCTGTGGCATGTGCCAGTAATCCCAGCACTCGGGGAGGCAGAGGCAGGCCGAGATCTGTGAGTCTGAGGCCAGCCTGGGATACAGAGTGAGTCCAGGGCAGCCAGAGCTATACAGAGAAACCCTGTCTCAGACACAAAACAAAACAAGTGTATATACACAACACATCTGTGCACATCCATATAAAAGACTTTAAACAGAGGAATCCTTGGGACATTTTAAGTGAGAGGGTGGAGCTGAAATTTCCTCTCTCTCCACTATGGCCCACCAGTCACTTAGTGTAAATAACACGGAAAGATTGTGTGACTTAAAAGACAGGCTAGGGGCTGGAGAGATGGCTCAGCAGTTTAAAGCACTGGCCGCTTTCCCAGAAGATCTGGGTTTAATTCCCAGCATCCACATGGCAGTTCATTCCTGCCTATAGCTCCAGTTCTAGGCGAACGCAACACACCCAAACATATACGAAGGCAAAACACAAATTCACATAAAATAAAAATAAAGAAAAGACAGGCTTTAGGTTTTTCTCTCACACGGCATAAATCTTAACAGCATGCTGAATCTACCCTCTCTGTAAGGAAAATGTTTCCACAGCCCACGAGGGCAACTGCTCCTCTAACATCTCATTAAAAAGGAGCACAGAGGCTTTAGGAGTTCCACCGACAAGCATTAGGCGGAGCTTGGGGAGTCTCGTGGAAGGAAGGAGGACTGAAGGAGCCAGAGGTCAAGGACACCACAAGAAAACTTACAGAAACAACTAGCCTGGGCTCACAGGGGCTCACAGGGACTGAACCACCAGCCAAAGAGCATGCATGGGACGGACTTAGGACCCCGACACATATAACAGATGTGCAGCTTGGTTTTCATGTGAGCTCCCTAACAGCAGGAACAGGGGCTGTCTCTGACTACATTGCCTGCCTTTGGGTCCCTTTCCCCTAGCTGTGTTGCCTTGTCTAACCCAATAGAAGATGTGCCTAGTACTCCTGCAACTTGATATGCCAAGTGGGTTAATATTCATGGAAAGCCTCCCCTCTTCTGAGGAGAAAGGAAGTGGGGAATGGTAGGGAAGAGAAGGCAGAGGGAGAGAGGGACCTGGAGAAGAGGAGGAAAAGGAAGCTGTGACCAGGATGTGAAATAAATGAATAAATAAAAAATTTAAAAGATAGATGCTTTAAAACATCCAAATCAATTAGTAATTTGTATTAAACAGTAATTTTTAAAGCCTATTTACATACTGAATTAGTTGAAATTAAATTTTTTAATCTTTTTATAAACTCTTATCAGCCTTTCATTTCTGTTGGGAAAAAAAAATGTTTTTATCCTTTATGTGTGCATGCATGTGAAGGTCAGAGGACAACTTCCAGGAACTGATTCTCCTTCCACCGTGAGCTGTGCTCTAGGGGTGGAACTCAGGTCACCCGGCTTGGTGGCAGGCGCCTCTACCCGCTGTGCTAGAATCTCACCAGGCCAGACTCTTATTTCCTAAAGCAATGGAAACTTACAAGGGAAGTCGGAGCAGAGAAATCTGCTCAGCTTGAACCCTGGAGAGCTGAGGCACATTTCAGGTGACAATACTCAGGGGCCACGAGGCAATGTGCCACCTCCTTAGGCTGGTCAGCTGGAAACACCTTGGACTCACTCATAAAACTTCCAATTGAAGCATGAGGTATACAGATGCGTGTTCAGAAAATCTTCCATCATTCTGCATTCCGTACTAACACGAATGTCACAGAGTGTCGTGAGAACGTCCCTCGAATCAGCGCACACAATGAGTGGAGAGCGTGAAAGAATAAGCCGAACTCTCGAATCATACACAAGAATAAACTGGGTCCTGCTGGATACGTCCAGGAATCGTCAGCTTCCGTTACTAGTTCATATGAGAAACGGGACCCACGGAGATCGACAACTCTACTGTTATTAACGCCATTGAAAACACTGACAGAAACAAGCCCAATATTATTATAGTTACAGTTTCCATGGGGCGGGGGAGATCCAATTGACAGGTAAACACTAATGAATTCTGAGTTGGCAAACTTCAAATTTGGGAAAGTACCCACTTAAGGTGTTTCCATAACAAGTACTTAGGAAAAAGTTACTGCTTTATGATTTAAAAATTTTGAAAACATGTAATAAGCTATTTTGCACAGATATTTTCCTCAGTGTAAAAATAAACGTGTCTCTAACTTTAGCAAGAAAAAAAAAACATTGAAAAGTTGTCAAACAAGCTGGAGAAGATCAGGGTCCTATTAACCAATTTTACAGATTGTCTTTTCCCCAAATAAACTTGCCAGTGCTTGAGCACTGGGGGAGAACTAGACTCCAGCCTACACCATGCTCCATGAGGGGCGCCCCGCAGACACTGCTGTTACTTAGAATAGCGTGTGCTCTGGAAATAGATTTTGGCATTATTCAGCTGCGGGGACGGGGGGGGGGGGCTCACAATTGTCACCAAACTGCTCTGCTCAGTAAGACAATTCAAGCAACAACGAAAAAGGAGCTACCATGTATACATGATTTCAAAACCATGACTCACACCTAACGAGTATTTTAAGTGACTGGCAAAGGACTAGAACGATACTTTGTCCAAGGATTAAACGTGAGCCTACCTCTTTTCCTAGCAAAGAGGTCGTCCTCCAACAGGACCCAAAGGATTTTTAGAGACCGCTACAACTGTAAGAGGGGGTGACTTCCCCACTCTACACTCTTCTGCAGGAACAATCCTAAGGCCTCTCACAACCAGGCCTGGAGCAGGGCAGTATAAGCAGAAATGCAACAGTGATCACATTTCTAAATCAAAAGTCCTGGTGGGGGAGAGGGGAGTTAGTCAAGGAAGGAATCTCTGCAAGCATGTGGGATTCCTGGGCTCACACTAAATGTACAAGGCCTTTAAGTCAAGAATGTTCTAAGGGTACAATCATCCCAGCTTAGAGTTCACACACTACAGCCAAACCCACCAACCCTAGCTCGGACACTTTACTTTCTGTTAGAACAAGTCTACTTTTCCAGTTTTAGAAAACATGGAAAATGGCAAAATGAAAAACATGCCAATCACCTTTTTAAAGTGCCACAAATCTTGAGAGAGAAAATACCCAGATTACACTTATGTGTGCACACACACATGCACGCACGCACACATTCGTGCCACTAACTAGAAAAAAGCAGGGGCTTAGGGGAGTCACAGTTCTAATTAATTCCATTCTTAAAGAAAACTCTTTCACGCCGGAGAGATGGCCCAATGATTGAGAGCACTTGCTCCTCGTGCAGAGAAGCCAAGTTCGGCTCCCAGCACCCACATGTGGCAGCTCACAACCACCTGTCACTCCAGGTCCAGGGGCTCTGGCGCCTTCTTTTGGACTCCACAGGTAACTACATGCACATGGCGCACACACAGATGAACAGAACATATACAAACACAAAGATACTATCCTCAAGCTAAGCATTTTACGTATCAATAAGAGGCAGTGGTAAGACAGACGATATCCTGGGCCTCAGGAACGCAGGTGATACATAACTATATATACTTTTAAATTGGGAAAAATCTCTGAGAAGGAGTCAGTCCAAAGAATGGGGGTTAAAGAGAAGACCTGGATGCTTGCATATGCTGACAAGCTAAAGAAAGGTACCCCTAAAGTGAAGAAATTCAACTGATTTCTAAAAGGGGAAGTAAGGGCGTTCCAGTCAAGAGAAATCCCTTGGACAAGAGGGAGCAAGACATTCAGTCTGAATGAAGTAAGCAAGCCTAAGAAGGCTGGGGAGACAAATCATGTGGCCTGTTAGTGTTTGCACAAAAATAACTACATACATATGTACATATATACATATACTTATTTTTTAAAAAAAATGGGTTCAAGCAGGAAGCGACACGAAGAAGAAAGACTCTGGCAGCAGCTGAGGCAGGGGCATACGCATTAGAGGAAGGGGCTGACAGGAGAAGCCGCTGAAACAGACCGATAAAGCGTAGAGGTCTCAGACAGGGCAGCAAAGACGAGTCACTGGAGGAGAAAGCGAGAGTCCCAGCAACTGGCGCTGGGCCAACCGGATGAAGTGTGGTGGAAACAGAAGAGCGAGAAGACAACCCGGCCACGGACCTTACTTTTCAAAGGTCAGTTCAAAACAGAGCATAGACTTCAATGCAAAAGAAAATGATTCAACTTCACTGAACACAGTGAATGCAGGGAGCTGTGAGTTTGAAAATTTTGTTGTTGTTGTTGTTTTAATAAAACTAAAAAACTCATGGTACATTAAAAAAAAAAAAAGTTGATGAGACACCACTCACTAAAATTAAACATTTCTCTTCTACCAGGCACTGTTGGGTGAATGAAAGGACAAGCCACAGAATGGGAAGAAATATCTGCCATCTGGTGAAGAACTAGCGCTGGACTGTGACTCTTCTAATGGCTTTTAAATGCTGACAGATATCTTACGAAAGTCTATGACAGAGGGTCCAACAAGGACTAGGGAACTACGGGTTGAAACAATGAAAAGCCACTCTGTGGCAACGTGAGCAGACAGAAGCAAACACTGGCCCTGCCAGATGCTGGTGGTGATGCCAAGCGACAGATCTGATGGCCACAGCTGGCCAGAGTGCAAAACGAAGCAGCCACTTTACAAGACAGTGACAGCCTGCGTTACAGAGCGAGGCTGGATGGGTACCTCCCCACACCAACTGAAACGTGGGGCCACGGAAAGCAAGCAGTGTAGGAGTAATCATGGCGGTTTTACTCATATTCCCAAACTGGGTGCAAGATGCCATTCAATACATAAGCAAACTATAGCAAGTATGTATGACTGAAAGGAACTGGTCTCACGGACAGACAGACACACATACACACACAAGAAAGAAGGAAATGAAGAAAAAAACATTCAGCAGCTAAGTGGCAATGAGAGCAGGCCGGTCTGCCCTCTATGGCACTCAAGACAAGGCAGAGCTGGATGGAAAGGTGATGGGTGGGCGCCGGATGTCACAGTGGGAAGGATGACTGGGGGAAGACCACAAAACTGATCTATACATCACATAGCTGGTGTACAAAAAGCGCTTCACTAACTGTAGTGAGTATGCCAACCCATTCAAGACAGTACCGGAGCAACTTCAGAGGGAGGGCTTAGCAGCTACGCCGAGATGAGGTGGGCTTCCAGAAAATGAGTAAAGGGCTGTATGTTTCCTTTCCTTCTCCCTTTGTCTAGACGTTATCTCTTCCTGGGTGAAGGGTCTGAGAAGTGGATAGCTCAGCAAAAGAAAGCCCCTGGTTTGGGTAGGACCATTTAAGCACAGAGAGAACAAAGAAAAACAGAGTGAACTCTAGGTATACTCGCAGCTGGGCAGGAAAAGTGACAACCAGGAAGGCAATAGAGAAGATGAAGTTACAAAAGCCAAGAGAGCATGTTTCAGAGAATATAAGTGTTCCTAGTGCAAGGCCAAATGGAGAGCAGGTCATTTTCTCCTGGGTTTGGCGACAGGAGGGACCCTGATGACTTGGACCACAGTCATCACAATGGTGCAGGAGTTAACGGCCAGGCTGGAACACACTGAAGAGGAAACACAGCCTGAAGAACTACCACAGTACAAACAGAGAATTCTGGGTATCCCAAGGGCAGGGGCTGGAGACAATGGTGTGTAGGGAGAGGTCACATCTGTTTCCTTAAAATGACATATGGCTTTCCACTTCAAGTTCACTGTGGGGTAGGCTGTTCTGTACCATCATCCGGTCCCAATCACGATGGAGCTGGCCAACCACGGACTCAAAACTGCACAAGAATCCTTTCTATGAGAAGCTGCTCTTCTCCAAAGGCTACTTGTCAGAGCTGGCGTCTTACGGCTCTCAATCGTTCTCTAAATCTGTTAGGCTGCAGAAGCCTTCCTTATTAAAAGCTGGTGTGTGAAGGCAGAACTAATACGGTGGGGCTGGAGAGCTGGGTCAGCGATGAGACATGCGTACTGCTCTTACAGAGGACCCAAGTTCAGTACTCAGCACCCACAGCGGGTGGCTGGTAACTGCCTGTAACTCCAGCTCCAGGCCCTCTTCTGGCCCTCTGTGGGGCCCTACACTCATGTACACAGACTCCCATATAAATAAACACACAGTTAAAAATGAAAACAAAACTTAGAAGATACTCATAGCAATGATCTATTACTGAGTACAATCTGATAATAAAGGAAAGAAAGAAAAAAACATCAAAGCCCCAAATCCGTTAACAAGATTCAAGAGTCAGGAAAGACTAAATAAATCCAAGTGTCACTGACAGCTTGCAAAGCTCCCGGGGAACAAACCTCCCTCCTGTGTGAAACTCAAATACAGTCAGGGCAAGTGCAAGCAGCATTCTGAATCCCGGTTTCAGCTCGACAAAGGGAAAGAGGCAAATGCAGAAACGGCAACTGCTGCCTAACTTGACAGCTGGTGCTGAGCTGGGGAATGGATGAGGGGCTGGGGATCAGGAGAGAGAAGTCCTGGTGACACACTCTGGGGCAGAAACTCCTCCAGGTTCTGGTGGTGAAGAACACACAAAAATACTGGGCTTCGGAAGGGAGAACCACCACAGCAGAATTCCCGGGTAGCTTCTCCACTCCAAGATGGGGGTGGGGAGGGCCTCCCACAGGCCAACCGGCATGAGCTCAACCCACACAGTGTAGCTCACTTCTAACAGAAAGTCTCTGACACATGCTTACAAGACTTTTATCCAAAGGCTGAAGGCGTTAAACTAGAATCACTGAGACTGACTGTTGCTTCTCCAGAAGCCACGAGAGCAGTGACGGCTGTGACATGGTTTTAAGAGGTTGAAGTGAATAAGAACCAATCCCGTGTCTAGCAAAACTATCCTTGAAACATGAAACGAGACGGAGATGGAAGGAAATGGTCAGAGATGTGCCTGGGAATGTAAAACGTTCCTGTCTGCACAAAGAAAGGAGAGCTCAGGAAGAGTAGGAAAAGCTATTTTTACAGTTCTCAATTGATCTAAGTCTTTTCAAAACGGTGATAGCACCAATATGGAAAAGTGACCAAAGGATGGTGGGAGACTAGGATAAGGCATCTGCAGGCTCATGAAGCGAAAGTTACCTGAAGGTGATTTGCCATAAACAGATACTGTAAACTCCAAGACTAAAATAAACCTGAGAGTCTAAGACTAGGAGAAAAGAAACATGGAATTTCAGAAAATGCTTAATTACTAGCAAGTGGGGGGGGGGGTGGCAGAGTAATGCTGAAGGAACATAAAAGAAACGAAAAGTTATATACAAGGTAGCTAATAAGAAACTATTTCAGCCACCATTTCATGTGCAAACATTGTAAGTAAAAACCCTAAAAGGACAAATGTCATCAAGAAAACAACTATGAAGATCCAAATATGTGTTGCCTCTGATAGATTCTGTTCAAATTCAGAAGCACATACAGGTTAGGACCAGGGTGGTCAGAGACAGACGTGGTGGTTCACACTTGTAGTGCTGGCACATAAGCAGAGTCAGGAGCGTCTGGAGGTCAAGGTGAGCCTGGGACTACAGAGCGGTATACTACGATATACCGTAGGAGGTGGGGGTGGAACTGGAAGGGTAACTAAGAGGGTAAAAGCCTTCACTGAGCTAGCTGGATGTGGTGTTCTGCATCTGGAAGTCCAGCGGTCCCACAATGAGGCAGGGGGAGAAAACAGAATTGTCTAGGACCTCAAGGGCCAGGTAGGTAGCTGGAAACAAGCAGCTCAACAGAAATAGCAGGACCACCTATAAAAGGAGAAAGCAGATGCCTAGCATCATCCTATAACTTCCAAACACACCAATGGCAGGTACCTGTGTTCATGAACACACATGCACAGCTGTAATTTTTACTTTAAAGTACAAAAAAGGTAATATATAGCATGCTTGCACAAAAAAAAAAAAAACAAAAAAACAAACAAAAAAAGCACCTTGGAAGGCTGGGGATGTCGGTAAAGTACTTGCTGATCATACATGAAGTCCTGAGTTTGTGGACCGATACCATATACCAAAGCATGATGACACAGGTGTATCATCCCAGAACTTGGAAGAGGCCGAAAAATCCCAAGTTCAAGGCCATGCATGGTTACATTGAGTTTAAGGGCAGCCATCTTAATACAAAAGAAATGTTAAGGGCTAGGGAACTGCTCCAGTGGCTAGAATCCACTGCTCTTCCGGAAGACCCTTCTTTGGTTCCTGGCACCAAGTCAGGTGGCTCACAACTGCCCCTTAGGTCCAGCTCCAACACCCTGAATTCTCATGTACAAACCCCCACACAGACTTCACATATACAGAAATCAAAAAGAAATCTTTTATGAGAGAGAAAAATCTAAAAACATGTAAGTAGTTGCATTCATTTCAGAAAAAGTAGGTTTGAGGGAAAAAAAGGTAGCAAGATATAGATCAGTATTAATAATCTAAAAGGTCAACACTATAAGATGTAAACATGCACAGTATTTATGTGCCTACCAAAACATGAGACTATGAGGCAAAAACTGACAGAAATATTAGGAAAAACAAGCAAATCTGCTATCACAGTGAAAGACTTGTATGAGTGACTGTCAGATCTATCAGGATAGAAGGGCACAACCATACAGAACCATCAATCAGCAGGACCCAGATGGCAGCTACTACAGGTTACTACGTCCAACAGAGTAAGAACTCATCTTCTTCTGAAGCTCACAGGGCATTCACCCAGACAACCCAGTTCTGAGCGATAAACAAAACAAAACGAAAAACCCAACAACAAATGCAAAACCACTTAAAAGTGATGTTTTCAGACAACAAGGTAATTAAACTAAAATTCAGTAACACTTACTGCTCACATCCAGTCAGCCGAAGCCCCTCAAGCCCTTGGCAACTTAATGCACCGTACATTCACATAGGTCAAAACACAGTATTTCAAAGTAGGAGCTGGCAAGATGACTCCCACCTGACCACCCTCAAGATCTAAGTTTGATCCCCAGAACCCACACAAAGGTGGGCAGAGAAAAATCCACTCTGCACAGTAATTCTCCTTAGACAAACCAAAATCAACACAAATTTTCAAAAATATTTTAAACTAAAGGAAAATGAAAACAGAATTCATCAAGATCTGGGGATCAGTGCAGCAAAAACAAAACCTGGCAGGAAATTATAGCGCTCAATTCAAATGTGAACAGACTCAATCATCTAAACATCCATCTTAGGAAAACTAGATACAGAAAAGCAATGGAAACCTAAAGCAAAAAGCAGGTGAATTTGTAACAACCCCAAACCAGGAAAATCAACAACACCAAACTCTAGTCCTTTGATCAGTGCACGGACTACTACTGCAGTAGCCATTAAAGGGAAAGACGACAAAACATGCTAATAACACATTTGAGAGAGAGAGAGAGAGAGAGAGAGAGAGAGAGAGAGAGAGAGAGAGAGAGAGAGAGAGAGAGAGAGAGAGAGACCTTAAGATCCCACAAACACTAAAAGGACAGTAAGCATCAAGAGCTGTCCTCAAACCTGGCAACTTACATAACTACATCAGTTCCTTAAATGACACAATCTACTGAAACACAGGCAAAGATGTTTTTAAATGCAGACCTGTACTTACAGTAATTCGTAAACTTCCTAAGCAGAAGTGCTTGATACCGATGCCTCTACTTCTGAACTCAACCACATATTAATGAACAATATTCTCTACCAACCCTGAGTTTGGCTCAGGTACGTAAACATACAGGCTCTTCAAAATGGTGAAAACTGCCAAGCAATACAATAGTATCTACAACAATGATAACACAAGAAAGGGGATTTATAGGTCCACTTCCCTCTCTTATCAATGATGCAACGATCCTTGACAAATGAGATCCAACCACACATAAATTCGACTATAATTCATGACAAATGACGTATGCAAGGCTGGAACTCAGAAACCAATTAATAAAACTAACGGAAAAATAAGAAAAAGTGTAAGTCATAGCAACAAGTGCTCTTTTAAAAATTCGGTTTGTAAGGGTGTGTGTGTGTGGTAAGAGGGTAACTGGTACCCTAGAGCTAGAGTTAAGAGGCAGTGCTAAGCCACCCAACAGGGTGCGTGGATCAAACTTGGGTCCTCTGGAAGAGCAGCAAACACTCCCCAGCCCCTTCAATAAGAGCTTCTTATACACTTGTCAGACTCAACATCGATTCAGGATTAAAAGCACTAAAACTGGAATGGGGAAGACTTCAACCTCAGGACGAGTGCCTACAAACCTCTGCAGCTAGCCTCACAATGCCTTCCTCTGATAGATACTGGTAACACAAGAACATGTCCTCTCTCACTGAGGAGTATCAGATGGGTAAGTTCTAGCTAGTGCAATGAGTAAAGGACATCAGAGGAGGAATAAATCACCATTATCTTTGTCCCCACATACCACTCTACATGTTGAAAATCTCTAGGAGCAACAGGGGGTGGGGGAGGTTCAACTCTGTAAGTAACCACTGTAAGGCTGCAGGGCATAAGGTTAATACAGGACGATATAGCCAGCTGCTTCAAGCAATGAATCACTGGAAATGGAAAAGAAAAGCGATTCACTTCCCACTAAGACAAAACAAAAATGGATAGTACCCAACTATTAAGACACTCCAGAGGCTAAGGCAGGAGCCCGAGTTTGAGGCTAGACTCGGCTACATAAGACAACCCTGTCTCATTTTTAAAATGGGGGTTAAATCTTATCTAGTATTATCCCGTATAAAAGCTATTAAGGCAAAAGACTAAAGTGCTGATCAAAACTGGAAATGGAGCCAGGTCTCATCCTCATGGATGTGCAGGCTGAAACTTTTTAGGATGTGAGCTCATCCAGATTGACATTAGAGTCAATACAGCCAATCAGATTCTCAGCAGGTTACATGGATGGAGACAAAGGGATGTGAAAGCCACAGATGGAGAAGAGCATGACACTGCAGACAAGTGAAGCCCAGTGCTACCACGTCCTCAAATCTCCCCCAAAGCTCCAGGATGGAGAGGAAAATGGTAGCAACGCGACATCAGGAAAGAACATCATGCCAAGAGGTAGAAACCAAGAACGGAGTAAAGTTGTTATCTCTGAAAAAGCAACAAAGGTAACTCAGGGGAGAAAGACACGTTTGCCCCATTTCTCAAAAGAAAATAAGCAAACAGCCTACACCTTTCACAAAAACTTAATTCAAAGCAAATCAAAGGATGGGACTAGACAACAAAGGGGGAAAAAACCTATGTGAACAGGTTTAGAATAAACTTTTACAAACGCTACCAAATCGTGACTCACAAGGAAAGTATCAGGATGCTTAAAATAAGCACAAGGGAAAAGAAGTCAGAAATTGAAGACATGCCACAGAATGGGGAATAAATTTTGCCAAACACACATCTGATAAAGGACTGGTACCCAAAACATACCATGAATTTGTCAAAAATAAATTACCTGATTTTTCAAGCAGGCAAAAACCCTTAGGATACCTGAAGAACCTAACAGAGATGAAACCCACCATATGAAAAGGACCTTTCAGCACAGATGGCTAGGGAACTGTGGATTCAAACAATGAGATGCCACCACACCCCTATTAGAACAGCGAGAACCGGGCACCACCTAATGCTGGGTGAGAATTTGGGACTACCTGATTCAGCCACTGCTGGTGGAGATGCAAAACAGGACAGGCAAAGAATCTAAATTTCTATGATGCCTCTGGGGGATGGGTAGTCCCAAGCCAGTTTGAAAATTATCAGCACAGAGACAAATAAAATCCTTTCTGCGGTGGGCAGATAGCTCGGCCACCAACGCACTGACCTTCGGAACAGTTTGGCAGTTTCATGTGTGATAGAGCCTGAGCACAGACTTAACATAGGACCCAGCCACACCAGGTACAGGAGAGCCCAGATTGCTGGGGCAATGAAGCTCTTCTGCTACCATTAGTCAGCCTGTGACAATGTGTGATCTGGCATGATAATCTGAACAGTAATGTGGCCTGTGAACAAGGCTACGTTTTGCACATGAACTTTAGGTGGGAAGAGAGCTACAGGAAAGGAGATGGCCCCTTCACTGTCTGGTGCATTGTTTTCTATAATCCCAAAGCTGCTCTTCAAAGCCTTTAAGTGCACACTAAATAAATCAATCTGTTTACAGACTCGAGACTTCAGTTCTGGGTGAAAAGAACCTGTCCTCTTTTGGCAAAGACTTTTCATATGCAAAGTCAGAATTCTTTAGATTAACAGACTGTTTTTAACTGCATCTCCGCTGCCGTTGACAGTAGTGCTTTAGGGCAGGTTTTGTAGGCTCTGAGCTGCTGGCATATAAAATGGAAATATGCCCAACTTTCTCACAGATTAGCTGACCTGCTGGATAGCATAGGTGAAGCACCCAAGAAGAGGCGGCCATTGTAGCTATGTAAACAGTAGCCTTGTTTTCTCCGAAATGCTAATTCTGCTAAAGTAGGATGGTCAGCCCTCCTCCATAACAATGGACCCAATGCTTCAGACTGAAAACTACGGAGTAAAAACTGTCTTACTACCGATATGTGGACATGTCTTTTTGTTGCTCCTAAGAACTACTGTATCAGCTGATCTACAGACGATCTCTAACACATGGGAAGATGTAAATGGGAATACACACACACTGCGTCACTTTATAAAACCCACTGGAGCGTCTGTGGATTTGGCCTCTACTCGCACCAGTAAACTCCTCATGTGTTCCTGGAGGTCAGTTTTGTATTCTGTTGAAAAACTCAATATTCTAAGTGGCAACTAAAAATACTGTTAGGCTCCAACGATGTTGCTTTGTAAAGTATCTGCGCTCTACTTCAATATGCAGCACAGTGCTGTATTTGCGTTAAGAGCTCAGGCTTCCATATCTGCTTCTTCACCATCTTCAGTGGTTTGGTGTATTTCCCAAACTGTTCCAATGAAGCACTGCTTCTCATTTCTAAATCTGTTACTAGAGAAAAAGAAGTTCATCTCCTCAATGCCAGTCATGTAACAATAGTTTGGCCCCAAAAGGCCTGATTACCCTTAAATCTGCAAGGATACCCTGAAAAAGTAACATTTTATAAAATATTACACAGGTCATTAAACACACAATTCAGTTACTTTGTGTCAGAAATAAGCAAGCAAACCAAAACTACCTTAAATGAAGAGTACACTTTTATACCTGATTCTCTGAGGTCTTAGCTATTACCTTGACTTTATTCTTTTACTAAATTATGCACGTTATACAGTCTTTGACTACTGACCTGATTCTTACAAAGAAAATAATTTCTTTGTGCATCACTACATGTTATCTGCTTAGGACAATGTCAGCATAGTAAAATTAAGTGCCTAGTGGATATATGTAAGTGATCTAGACTCCCATGGCCAAGCAAGGTCGGGTTTTAATAGCCAGACACACCAGTACTGTACTGGGTCAGTGTTACATACTAAGAAACAATGAAAACCCGCCGAGGCCTACACAATCTTTAAGACTCTCAAAGACAGGCTTTATGAACAAGGTACTGGCATGCTTGATCTAGTAGAAAGGGGATCCGAACCAACAAGGGAACAATGACTACACATCTTGAAGACTGTCATGATGGAAAGGATCAAACCTATTTTGTCACCCGAAAGTAGGGCCAATACGACCCGGCAACAGGATACCTCTGTCCCAGCTATGGCTGAGCCTTCCACACATTTATTATTTATGACAGTGTGGAATTAAAAATACTATACTGTTTCTGTATGTCAATCAAGATGTACAGGGGTGATAACCTGGCTAACTTGAAGGTCAGTTTAAAAAGCACACAGGAACAAACTCTGGGTCAAGCTCTTCCCAGAACTATCCCAAACTCGGAACCAGCTAGCTCATGAAATGGTGAGCTAATGACCGTTTATACCAGCAAGTATTACTGTTTTACACGAAGCGTACAACAAATTTTAAAAATCCTTTTAGGTAGAAGTAAAATGTTGACAAGCTGGAGTTATGAAAACAACTCAACATGATGTAAGTTCATGTTGTTTTCTATAGTACTTCTCATGAATCAATGACACTGGTGACCTCAAGAAAAAATTTAACCTGGGTTCTATCCCACCCATAGTGGAGACTGCATTTCTCTCAGAAATAGTTAAGTATTATACTAACATTCAAACTTTTGAACCTACTTAACTGTCCTTCAGGAATACAACAGTTTAACTTTCACCTTTCAATTACTTTTACATACTAGATGATATTTCTTAATCTCGGAAATATACGATTCCCACTAAGTAACTTGTTATAAAACTTAATTTATCAAAGCAAGATAAAGGTTTCTAAACCCTAGGTGTGAAGCTACAGAAACACGAAGACAAAGGCAAAGTGAAGCCAGGCTGTGAGTGAGGAGCACCCTCATTTCCACGCCAGGTCCAGTGCTGTCACGGCCCTCACAGGAGGCAGAGCCCCCGCCAGGGGGCTGAGGCAGGGGGATCCCAAGGGGAGGACACTTCCTGTGCTGCACAGGAAGACTGTCTCAAGTAAAACTCACTCAACTAAATGTGGATCCTAAACACTCAGAGAGGAATGGTAGAAGCTGCCTTGGCACCTTGCAGTATCAGGTTACACGTACATTAAAAAAGGACAAAACAAGGACTGGATATGTTCTAGAAAACCCCTAAACCTGCAAAAACAAATACACGGCTTGTCTGGCAGAGTTTCGGGGAAGATCCCCCTCGGATTTCTTTACCTCTCTGCAGAGGTCAACCTGGTGGCTTACTGTCCGCATTCTGAACGATCCTCTATCTGCACCATGCCTTACCTCTTGTGCAGAGAATCCCTTTGAGCACATTTCTGAAAACTCCGATGCACACTTCAAAGTTCTGCAGGGTTTTTACTATAAGAATCTAATTTACCTTAAATGTATACACTAGTGGGAAAACTCCAGGACACCTGTGTGATTACTTTGAAACCTGAATTTTTCACATTTAAAACCCAAGTAATATGAAATCCTTTTTACAGGTTAACAAAAATAACTGAATGGGGAAAAAAAAGACCTTTCTTAGAACATCTGAGCATGGACATTCTGCTCAAAAGAGCAGAGGAAAATGAGGTGTGTGCAACATTCATAGTAAGTTTAAAGGTTAGGATTTCATAGTCACTGGCTTGTGACTTTTTGTAGAAAGCTATCCAAAGATCTGTGCCCCTCAAAAAAAAAAAATCCAACCTTTATTTTATCACACACTCACAAAACTTCAAAACATGTTCATACTGTACAGCTCAGCCATTCAGTGGTGGGGAAGGCAGAGCTCATGCCTGGCCCCTGGAGATGACGGTAAACAACCACATTTCCACTTTGCAATGTTTTATTTGAAGGCTAGTGATAGTGCAGGAAAAACTATGCAAAAGCAGCAGAAATTGTTTCATCATTCCCTTTGCAGTAGTTTTGAAATTTCCAGTGCATATAGAAAAGCTTGTGTAGAGAACACAGCCTTGTGCTCAAACGGGGCTGCGACCCTTCCAACTCAAGAATTCTCTAACGTGAGGAACTCGGCCTTTAACTCTTTTCCTAACTTACCCAGTGAACAAAACCAAACAGCCTTGGCTTCGTTTCCTTCATTTCCCTTGCCCCAGGGTAGTAGCCATTTCAAATTAAAATTTCCATTTATAATGCTCATTTTGTTCAGAGTGCATTTCCTTGGGACGCCAAATACCCATGCTGTCAAGCCTCGTGCTTTATTTCTTGTATGGGACTCCATCTTGGTGATTTTAAAGTATCGAGTCCACTTTCTGAACGTCAAAGCACTCTAGCGGCTGCTGCAGGGACGTAAATGTGCAGGGACAAGAATGATCCACATGTCTGGATCAGGTGAAAAGCGACAGACTCTGAAGTCTGCTATTTGTCCAATCTGAACATTAAACAAAAAACACTTTTCTTGGTAACAACATTGGTAGTTCTCCAATCAGCCATTATTTTCAATGGTTTCTGTTTTGAGCAGAGACACTATATATGCTATTTTGTAAGGGGTTATTTTAATCAATCTAATCTCAAACATTTGACCAAATTATTCCTGATATTTACTATACTGACTCTAGAATTTTAACAATTAGAGGAATTTTTCTTTAAAAAAATTAGAAACAATATACTCAGAAACACTTATCAAAAGACCCATTAAAGTACACTTTAAAATACAGTTGCAATTTTCACTTTCTACTCCTGAAACAAAAATAAGCCATTTATCAGTAAGTGCATTTTTCCATGGAGAAAATATTTATTAGTTTTCAAATGATCACATAATACAAATATTACACAATCATTCTAGGAAAAAAATGACTTATATTAATATTCATAAAGTAAACATGGAAAAGATATAGGATTGCATAGTATGACACGAAATTATTCTTTAAAAATCTGAAAGGAAAATGCATCAGAATTAAAATGTAAACAAATTAGTTCACAGAAATACACAGAGTTTCACTTTGCAATAGCTTGCCACCGTGCATGTGGTGATGGAAATGCACTTACATTTCTTTTGCATACTTTAAGGAACAGAGCTGAAATTAATTAAAGCTTGAGATTCCAAAATTAAATCACTTTCCAGCTTCAGTGCTGAGACAAAAGGCTAGTAAACTCAGGCCATAAAATGGTTTGCACCAAGGTTTAAAAAATGCAACTGAATTTCTAGGTGAATCTCAATTTCAGTTCTGAGTTTTCTAATATTGGGTAATTTGCTTTTTATTTATATGTATTTATGAACTACCTTACTTAGGAACACAAAGCTGTAATCATTCTATGGGAATTCAGAGTTATATGGGGGAAATTTTCAGTTCAAAATTATCTTTAACATTTTACTTTTAAGCACTATACTTTTCAAACTGATTTATAATTAAGAAATATTTCTTATAGCCAAGAAAAACTAAAAATAGGTTCTATCTTATCAGATTGAGTTTTACACTTTGAAAGCCTAACATTTCAATTGTTCTTCTATTGTTATAAAATCTATCCTTTTTCTTAGGCTATTCCAAATTAAAAGGCACTGGCAGTATCAAGTGAATGTTGGTTTTCCTTAATAGCTTGGACTGGCCAGTTAGTAGATAACCAAAAGAAGACACAGGCAGCTACTGCCAATTGGCAATTTGGATAATTACTTTAAGCCTATTCACACCTATAGGCTCATCTGACTCTTCATTACCTCTGTTCTGAACCAACTGCTCTGCACCACTCAAGTATCAGAATGCCTTCAGTGCAGAGTAAACCCAACAAGGTATTTATTTCTTAGCAACACAGACTGGACTCCTTGGTCTCCAAGACAGCTCTATGACTTTCTTGACATGATAAGCTACAGTAAGAATACGGCTCAGGACCAGCAGAGATGAGCTAAGAGTACATCCTAACACTAATGAACTCTTGAAGAGTTGGGTTCACCCTTTCCTTGCTAGTCCCCTTTAGCACTGATAACAAAAGGAGAGGTGGTTGAGGGTTCATTCAGCTTTATGTAGTTTTTTTACGCTACTTTATAAAGTGGGGGTTGCCTGCTTGATTAAAGTGATTGTCAGTCCCACAAATCTTTTAAGTAAAACAGATACAGAGAGCTGCTTTGAAAGAAGACTCTCAAGCTTCCTCTATTTCAGTCTTCAGGATAAGAAGTATTTTCATGGCCATGTAAAACTCCAATGAAAAGATTACTTCATTATTTGAGCCTTTCCATTTCAGACCAGAAGTAAACCAGAGTAAACGTTAAAAGTTTGTGAGTGACAAGCTCAGGTGGTTGGCTCATCCTTGTATCTTCTAGACAGAGGGCATGGATCCATTCCCCACTGCCTTCCACTCTGCAGGTGCTGCCATGAGTGACAGGTGTCATCCGGGAGGGAGGAGGGCTCTGCTAGAAGAACTCCTTTTGCTGAAGAGGTATGATGTTTGACCAGTTGAAAGAAATCTGGGCAATTAGACAACAAGTAAACCGGTCTCCAATTATCAAGACACCTGGAGTCACGGGAGGAAGCCACCAAGGAAACAATGAAAACTTGCCAAAGCACCAACTTCACATCCTACCCACTGCAGACAGTGAGAACTGCCTGGACTCACACCCTACCCTTGGCATCAAAGAAACTAAGAAAGAACCATCTTAATGCCCTCGGGAAAATCTACTGAAAGGCTATTCTGCATTAATTATATTCCTAGGGACCAGAAAACTACTTTGAGTATATTAAATATAGTTTTCAGGGACATTAGATCCTGAAACTTATACTCATTGATATTTATTTTACTAAAGAATGAAGCCTACATTTACAGTAAAGCCACACGGTACTATCATTCCATCTCCTAAGAGGCTGAGCATGAAGGCCTAACATTTAAGGTAGGAAAAAGACCAAAGAGTCCTCACTAACAGGGCACAGGGACACCTGGACATTCAAACTGTATACATTTAGAGACTTCAGGTGTCCACTCACCCAAAGATGAAGCACAGAAACTTCAATTTCTGGACTCTAATAAAAGAACTCTGTCAAGTCCACTGCTACAATAAAGGCCAAATCGGGAAATGACCGCCTTTCTTCATGGAACTACACAGGCATGGACCAAATTGTGCATGTGCCCCAGATTAGCCACTGCATTGACTGTATGGAGAGAATACTAAACAAACCTTAGGTTTGCTTTTTTGAATGGGCACCAGATCATACTCTCAGGAAACACACAAACTACAGTCCCACCTGGCTCTTGTAAGAAGCCACAGGGATTACCAACAGAATAAAATGGGTGAAAACGGAAGGACACTCCACTCTATAGATAAACCCAAGTAAATAATGGAAAGCACCCACTTGTTTCTTATCCTTTCCCACTCTCTCCAGAAGCTGGATATTCTGTCTCCAAGGGTTCAGTGGAGAAAGTGGAGCCCTGCCGTCAAGAGCTCTCCGTGGTCTTGGCTGTGTCAGTGGCTCTAGGATCACTCCTGGCGCCTCTGGAGGACAGAAGCACTGAAATAGAGCTGAATATAGATTTAAGAGAAAATTCTTATTAAGAGAATTACATACTCTGGTCATTTGAGTTTGTAATGGCTTATCCTCAGGACAAAAAGGCTCGAGCTTGGGCAAGCTTTCAGGAGTGCCATCTTAATTTGAATTTTAGAAGTCTGTTACCACAGTGATTGATTCCTCGGCAGCTACTTGAGAAGGGCCTGTACTGGTCTAAGCCATAACATACTCTGTGACAAACCTCTCAACTTCAAATAGAAGATTGAAGCAAAAAAAAATAAAATAAAATCATAAATTATATTGGGAAATGAGATCATAGTTGTGTTAAAGGGACAGGGAGAAGGCATTCAACTTCAGACACATCAAAAGACCCAATTAATTCTTCTATCAAAGAGAAGAAGATGGATTGGAAAGCAGAAACAGAATAATCATAACAACAGAATACTACACTTCAGGAATGTCTACAAAGTTCAATTTAATGGTTTAAATTCCAATGATTTAGAGAGAACTGATCCATACTATAGGCCAATATTATGGCCAAAAAAAAAAAAAGGTTAAACTTGAGTTTTATCAAAGCTCTGACTATAGTCAATGACAAAGCTTTCTTCAAGCACTCATCCTTGAAACTGGAGGGCAGGATAATATTCATAGGTAATAGATACTTCAATTTTTTAAATGCATGATGCTTTTGTTTGGAGTCAAGAGGGGCCAGGAATAATCATTAGTAGCCACAATGTAGAAATTGAAACATCAAATATGCCAAACAATAGATGATACTAAAGATGCTAGAAAATATTTTCACTACAGGACAGATGTTCAAAAGCACATGGCATCTGATCAAGGGAAAGCCGAAAAGGAGAATCTGGGAGGCAGGTATGTATTTAAAGTTACAGGGATTAACAAACAGCACTGCCTCGAGGGAAATGACCAATTATCTTTGTGGTACAGAGTGATACACTCCTGTTAAACCTGAAGGTCTTTCTCAGGCACTGTCCCTGTTCTGTGATCAACCAGCCATGGTGTCCTATTTCTGGGACATGTTATATTTTGGGTAGATGAGGGGCCAAATGCTAACAAGTTATTTTCCTCTCACACCAACTGGTTATCACAAGGTTTCCTTACCTGTTAGTGGAACGAGGGTTGTGCTCTCCTGTTCTCTACCAAACAACCAACAAAGGTCATAGTCTCAGCGTTAAGGAGGTAGTGACCAACCACAGTTAGTGCCTACTGCCTTCACTTCCTCCTGGCTCTGGCAGCCAGTTTGCAAACATACCAAAGCTGAAAAGGAATGGTTACTCCATTATCTAATGACATTTAGACTCGACTTTTGAAAAGCCTGAAGATGAAGAGAAAGCTGAACCCTTCTACTTAGAAACATAGTCAACTTCACACAAATGAGAAATAAAAATAATTTGGCCTAAGAAAAGGAAACCTGTGAGTTTAACCATCCAACCTAGAATTTCCAAAACTTAAAAGTAATAGAGGAGGTGGAATTGCCACCTAGTAAAGACATATAGAATAAACACCCACAGAGTACTTCATGAGCCAAAATGGCAGCACCTGATCCTCACTTAAAGTTGCCTATAGACTCTAGTAGATCAGTGTGCTGTCCAGTGCTATTACACTGGGGAGGTAGACCAGGAATGAGGAAAGAAGCACAAATTAGAACCAAGACCTGAATACAGAATATCTCAAGAAACGCATTCTAGTCCTTAGAACTACAGAAAACGTACAGTTTCCCACAGCTGGACTTCTTAGTGGTCACTCTACTGAGAGCAGCATAAGCACAGCGCAGAAGCTGCCTGGTACCCCCTTCTACTTCTGCACGTGCTACAGACTCGCTGCACGGGCAAACCAACAATAAGCCTCTCTTTTTTTTCTAATTAATTTTGTTGGCAAACCCTTCCTTTTGTGATAATATTTCAATAACCACTGAGGATTATTTCAGAATTGTGTTAATGAAATCTAAGCAAAATGTAATAATCAAGGTACTAAAGGTTGAGATTTTTCCCAAATTTCCCAGTTTCCCCCAAATAATAACCAATCCTAATTCAGAGCTGGGTGAAAACTGGAAAGAAGGTGAAGGACCATTTTGAACAAATACACATGACTTTGTTTTAAGTGTTATCAATTTGGCTCAGCCTAACACTAGGGTAAGTTTACACCACCAGCAGAAGCTCTAAGCCAACCACTTCCAAACCTTTATTTTCCGTACTTTCCAGAATTCATATTAAAAGCATAACCATCTTAGCTGGAAAACCAGAAAAGGAAAACCCTCAAGTCTTTAGTTAGGTTAAAAAACAACTTCATGTCACTTGGCTCAAGAAATCTTTGAACTTCCAGAAATCACATTTCTTTCAGAATACTTAATTCTGGCTTTAGAATCAGAACTTCAGCTCTTACTCAGCAATGAATACACACAGATTTTGCCAAATAAAAATTAAATTGAAATCATTCAAGAGAGCTGGTATTCTTTGTATTGTAAGATAAATTTTTGGTTGAATTTGATAATTTTATACAGAAAAAAATGTACAATTTCAAAATCAGGTTATAAGTAAAGAGCATCAACGACACAGCTCATCCAAACATAGGAAAGCACCTCACTCTATTTTCCCCAAAAGCATCCAAACTAAGTATTCTTCAAGACTAAAGTGTAATCATTAGAGAATACATTTCAAACCAAAAGTAACAAAATCTGCAGTGCTGTGATGTCACAGCAAGGACGTGAGTGGCCCCTGTACCGTGTGTTAGTAAAATCCTCAGCGTTCTCTGTCTCTGTCTATATAGTTTGCATTATATGCATTCACACATACCACTGAGAAAGAAGTTCCTCTGAAATGTCTATCAAATGAGGCTAATTGTAAAATTTGCCCTCAGTACTATATTATTAAGCAGGGATATATGACTTATTAGTTTTAAGACAATCATCAAAGAAAAGGAGAAGGCTGTGCCTAATTATTTTTGTACAGTGCATTTGTTCTATTTGAGGCTTCATGTAGCCCACAATGGCCTTGATCTTCCACTTCTGCCTCCCTAGTACTAGGACCATACACAGTTCACACCAGTCCAGGGGTGTGATTCTCCCTTAAGACTTGTGCCTTCACCGACCTAGTTAAACCTGCTGCTCACAAGTGTGCAGAATTACAAAGTAAGACATTATAAATTACTTGGTAACCTGACTTAGCAGCTTTTCCTTATCTACCTTATATCACTGATTCTTACTGTTTCAAAAGGATTTCTATTTTTTTAAAAAAAGGAACTTAGGAAAAAATAAATATTTAAAACAAAAGAAGAATCTTGTGTAAATAGGTAATTCAGTACGTTTTCCAAGTGAAGCGCACTGGTCAAGACACAGTAAGAGAGTGAGAACTGTGTTTCCGGCTAACATACAGGTAGACTCTACACAGCTGAATTTTAATTCTTAAGGCAACAACTTTATCCAAGGTATCAGAATTAGACAGGAGGCAAGACCAGACCAGACTACCTACTAAGTGCCAAGCCAGTCGTGGCTACATAGTCAGACCCCTATCTCAAAACAAACCACCCACCTAATAACAAAAACCCCTCAGCATCTAACAAAATCCCATTGTAAATACATTCAAAATGTTCTGGGACTGAACTCACACCACTTGATTTAAATGTTAAGTTCTATTAAAATGAAAGTAACAGATAACTAACCAAGTGTTCTTCACATCCACTAAGGCATATGATAAAGTAAAACACGTGAAAGAGTAAGACAATCCATAATACATAAGATGTATTTAAAGCAGTCACCTTACTACAGACTGAAAGGCAAAGAAAATCATAAAATATAGCTGGTAACTTTTTCCAGCTAGCTGTACCAAAGGGTAAAGGGCAACCTCAAAGGAAAGACAAACACAAAAACCTTAAATCTGTCTTTTTTTCAATTCTTCTTCTTCAAGGTAGGGTTTCCCTATATAGCCTTGGCTGTTCTGGACTCTCTTTGTAGACCATGCTGGCCTCGAACTTGCAGAGACCCACCTACCTCTGCCTGCCCCCAAGTGTTGCAATTTCAGGCTTGGCACCTGGCTAAATGACTCTTAAATGCAAAGAATTATCTATTTGACCTGACCACATTGCTGAAAGTAATTTTAAGTCTCAAGTTACTCAACTATGATTTTTATAATTAGCCTACCTTTTCTCTCTCCAATACTCCTGTGCCTGCTTGTCTTCTGAGTATAAACTGGCTTTGTTCTTAGGATAGTCAGGAGACTCTAAAATATGTTACTTTCAGATAAAATACCTTTCTACTGGATTTTTATCATAGGATCCTGAGTTGTACATTATATTAATACACTAAGAAAGAATGAAAAAGACAATAGGCAATATTCATGTTTCATTAATTACATCAATCCCTTTAGTATTTTTATCCACTTATGGCAAAGACTGCCACCAGTCAACTACAACAACAAAAAGATAAAGACTAAAGCTGAGAAAGCCCTGATGCAGCAAGGAGGGCAATGACACTAAAATCAAGACACGTAAGGACAGAAAGCAGAATACTTAAATGTCATCACCTCCACAATGCAAAGAGAAATCACCAAAATCTCACTTGATCAGTGATGGAGACAAGTCCAGCAAAGAAGCAAATGGGGAGCACGCCCCTCCCAATCTAGGCACTGGGCATGATGCACACACCAGCACACACCAGCACACACCAGCACACACTAGGCATGATGCACACACCAGCACACACCAGGCATGATGCACACAACAGCACACACCAGCACACAGTAGGCATGATATACACACCAGCACACACCAGGCATGATGCACACAACAGCACACACCAGGCATGATGCACACAACAGCACACACCAGGCATGATGCACACACCAGCACACACCAGCACACACCAGCACACACTAGGCACGATGCACACACCAGCACACACCAGGCATGATGCACACACCAGCACACACCAGCACACACCAGCACACACTAGGCATGATGCACACA
>CM053745.1:24509658-24571739 GCA_028658305.1 Pachyuromys duprasi | reverse complement strand
GCATGAAATGAAACCTTTAGGGATGACAGGGTTTCTAGAGTGGACTGTGGCCCACTCTAAATGTGGGGAGCACCACCCTGTAGGTTGGGGTCCTGTCCTGGTGATTAGAAATGGGAAAGTGAGTTGAATAGCATCTGATATACCCCAGCCCCACTGTTTGTCAGTTATTTTGTTGCAACCAAAAGAAAGGAAAGTCTAAGTGCAAGCTCTGAGAGCAGAATTTAAATACTTAAATATTTAAATTTAAATGTTCAAATTTAAATATTTAAATCCCTAATCCCAGTTTACAGGTAGGCAACCTTAAATAAAAAGCTAAAGCCCTCTATCCCAAATTTCCTCATTTGCAAAATAAGGGAAATAATGGAACTTAGGCCAAAAAGATGTCCTGAGAACTAAATTAATACTTCTGTGCTCAGAAGAATTTGGAATGGCAATACTGATTCTCAGTTCCTCTGCTCAATGCCACTACCCGAGTCTGAACACACAACACATGACACCTACAAGACAGGACAGAGCCTCAAGAGAGCATACTCTAATTCAAAGTGCTTAGTTAAAAACAAATCTCCACTCATACAGAAGTGATCTTATTACTGTCAGTACTGAGGTATACTGTAACCTCATGGTAATTTTAATGGTAAATACCATTTAAGTGCATGGGCATACTTTCAAAGCCAATATACTATTTGTTAGTACACACACACACACTAAGAAAGCATAAGACAAAGAAACAGGTAATAACTTAGCGGATGAGCTATGACAGAACTAAGCCTTATCAACAACAATAAACAATTCTGAATTTGTAAGTCACTCATCAAAGAACACCTTAGGCATGTACATGGGATATCAAAACCCCCCTAACTTGAGCAGTCATACTCAGATATAATGTGAGAGCCCTGGAAAAGTAAGCCATTATTTCATCTGTCTTAACCGCATAAAATTCTGAGTTTCTCTGCTCTGTGGCTCCACAGATGAGCAAAGCCATACCATGGACCATGATCAAACATGGATCCTTTGTGAAACCAAGTCACAGTAAGTCTCCCCAATCAACACAAAATTATCACAATGTGGTCACAACACAATATGGCAAGTGTCCAAGTTTAACACCGATAGGTTCATAGAGTCGAAGGAAAATTCTTTAACTAGACTTTAAAGCAGCCTCTGGCGATCACTACATTGTTTTCTCTTCTGGTGATGATGGTAATACACCTACTCCTGTTGTTTTTGTTATTCCCTTAAAAATGAAGTCCTCATCTCTTAATGCTTCTTGCCTCCTCTACAGTACACACAGTCATTAAAGCTTATTGTTAATTCTGAACACTGCCAGTCCTTTCCATGGTTCTTTTCCCTCTGAAAAAATCCCTACTTTCCTATTCTGAGTAACAGGCCACTAGTAATGACCACAAGTAAAACAGATCACAGAAACTGTAAACAAATGTTTACTAAGAGGAATGTTGGCTAAGAGGAAAAAAAAAAAAATCTCAACAGAAGCAAAGTAGCATTCTACAAGTTCAAAACCTGCTTTAAACAACTGAGAAGGCAAAGGATTTCCAAGATAATACCTAGGAAATTTAGAACCATTTAATGGAAAATAGTGATGCCAAACAAAAGCAGGGAAAAAACTGATCATTCCAAATAGGAAATAAACAGAGGGTCCCTTCTGTTGTTGTTTCATCCTTGTCAGAAAATTTGTAATGGCATAAGCCCAAGTGAATACAAAAGAAGCAAATCACAATGCTTGTTGGGGGTGGGGGGAGGGGAGAGCCAGCCAACTCACAAGCAGCAGAAAGTAAACCAAGTCTCAAGCATATCGATCAAGGAAAAAACTGATGTCACATGATAACCCATAAAGAATTTAATTCTAGGGCTGAAGAGATGTCAGAGGTTAAAGAACACAGACAGCTCTTCCAAAGGTCCTGAGTTCAATTCCCAGCAACCACATGGTGGCTCACAACCATCTATAATGAGATCTGGTGCCCTCTTCTGGCCACACATGCAGGCAGAACACTATATAAATAAAAAGTAAATCTTAAAAAAAAAATTTAATTCTATAATCTATTCTCTAAAAAGACACATCTGACTTGCCTATTCTTAGAGCACAATTAAGAATAGATTTTCTTCATTAAACAGGCTCTTACCATCCCTGTAAACACTGAAATAGATTTTGGATACTAGTAGATCCCAAATATCCCTGTTCACAAAGGTTAAAATTTTATCAGATAATCACAAAAGTAATAAATTATAACAAGTATTATAAACAAAAACAAGGTGCCTTTAATTAGTTTTAATAACCAACCTAAATTTAAGCTGGTATGCCAAAGGCCTCCCAAAAAGTCAACAGCTTAGCCAGGGGTAATGGTACATACCTGTAATCCCAGGACTCTGGATCTGAGGAAAGGAGGGCCACAAGTTCAAGGCCAGCTTGGGATACGCAGCTAGTTCAATGCTGGCCTAGGCTACATAGCAAGATCTTGTCTCAAAACAAGAAAAGAGAACGTGACAATCAAACTTTAAGGAGGAGTTGGGGAGGTGCCCTTGGGCATGTTTATGTTCAAGAACAGCTTGTGCAAATGCCTGGAGGAAGAAGAATGGAGGACAGGTGAGAAAGGGTTCTGAAAGGCCATCAAGTATATTAGGTCTCCAAGGAAGCAGGGGAGTGGAAGCCTGGGGGAATTATAGCTCAGTGGTAGAGCATCTGCCTGGCAAGCGTAAGGCCCTAGGCCCTATGCCCAGCACCAAGAGAACAGAAAGTTTACTTTTCCCTTTTATCTGCTTTTTGGCTGCCAAGAACAGCCAGCCCTTGCCACACGCTCCCACCACCAAGCTCATGGGGCCAAGCAACCAAGGCCAGAACTCCTAAAACCCATAAGCCAAAATAACACCTTTCCTGGGAGTAATGGGAGCCTGCCAGAAAGCCCGGCGTAAGCAAGACAAAGAAATGACCTTACACCAAATGCAACGCTTTAAGGAGGTCTAGGCAAGCAAGTTACATAAAAGACTGCCACATCAAGATTATCAGTCAGACTGCAACACAGTACCGGAGGAAGGCAGGATGTGTGCACACGGCTCAGTGAGAAAGATACTCCACACGGTCCATTTTTTTTTAAGTGTGGGCTGTTTTATCGTGGACTAGAATGGTGGCAGCAGAGAAGGGATGGGAGAGAAAGATGGATTTTACATTTAGGATGGAACCAGTGGGGAAAAACACGTATGAAGAATGTGACTCTTGGTGTCTGAAGTGAAGAAGTGAGTCATCAAAATGATAACAGCCACAGAGGACGGTGTGAGGGGCCTGAACATGTCTCAGCAGGCTCAGCAGGCGCAGCCGCTCACGCCTGCGATCCCAGCACCTGGGAGGCTGAGGCCAGCCTGGTATGCCGCAGCAAGGAATAAGACTGAGAAATGCTAGAAACACTGACAGTGATCAGTCTGGCAGAGAGTAATCTCAGAGACCAACACAAAATGGTAAGAAAACTGCAAAATAAAACAAGACAGAAGGACAAAAAACAAAGAAGGGTGTCAAAGTAGCCAGAGTGCTGCAGAAGGGAGTTCAGTCAGCCAGCAGAAGATGTCAAAGAGGACCTTCTGGTCAGGCTGGCGGGGAGATGAGAAGTGACCGCAAGGGAAGGAGTTTCTGTATGTGAGGGCATAAGCCTTTTTTTACAAGACCGGTCAAGATGCTGTTTTTTTCTTCCTCTTCTCCTGTACCTTCCTTTTAATCAGTCATTAAAAGGCAAAGATATTGTGAAGCCACGTGTGGTAGGCCTTACTAGGAATCCCAGCCTTTGGAAGGCTGAGGCAAGAGAACTGCCACAACTTAGGAGGCTAGTCTCTGCTTTGTAAAGAGAACACACCTCAAAAGACAGAAACAAAGCAGAATCCAAGCACATATTCTGCTATGTGATCCAGCCCTGAGTGACAAGCAAAGCCAAGGACAAGGAAGGCTCTGCTGCTCCATCTATGTTTAAATTTAAATTTCTAAACAAGAACTCACATCTACTTTTTTTTTTTATTAAACTGAATTTTTGAGGCCTCATCTCCATTAAGGAAATGAATGGAAAGGTATAAAGGTGTAAGCCTATAAAAAGCAGACCATGAAAAGACAATAGTAACACAAAATCTGGAAGCTAGAAAGCAGATGGTTGAGTGACAAATGACTTAGCAAACAGGAAAAACAATCAGATTCGGCAATCAGGAGAGAATGCAAAGAACAAACCCAGCTTCACAAAGCCGCAAAGGCCCAGGAACTGGCAGCGTCACAGCCACAGAGGGACCGACCCTCTGCAGAAGGCAGGGTTATCGGCTTCTTAGTCCTGCCCCTTCCCCAAAGCTGACCAAAGGCCATGACTGCGGCCTGAGAATAGCACAAGAAACAGGGAGTGAAGCACAGCAGAAGCAAGCAGAAGACAGGAACATGGCTGAAGGAATCCATGTTCTGGATCTAAGACTCCCAAGACTTTTCATTCCTAACCTCCCCCCTCCCCCTCGCTGGAGCCCTTGTGGACAAGCTTTTATGTCGAGGCACAAATCAGAAGAGCCTTCTTATAAAGAGCTAATCAACCAAAGGGAAGAACAAAGACATCAAGACCCTCAGTTAAGACACCCCAGTCCTTCTACCATCGAATAAGGCCAATGGCTGACAAGCTTAGTTGAGAATCCATAACCTTTATCACCATCACTTACTCTTACATACAACTGCCAGCTATGTAAAAGAAGGGGACATAACAGGAAAAATAAAGACAAGAAAGAAAACAAAACCCAGAGGAAACAGACTGCACAGGAAGAAAACTTAAAGAGCTCAGCATGGTAACACACACTACAATTTCAACACCAGAGAGGCGGGGCTGGAGAACAGCAAGTTCAAGGCCAGCCTGGACTACACAGAGAAACCCTAACTCATAAAACAAATCAGTGTTCACAGAGCTAAGAGAAAGTACTTTTACCTTAAACCGGAGCAATACACAGCTAAAGAGAAGCAAAGATCAACCGAAAAGCTCTTGGAATTAAATGAAAGAAAAAAGTCAACACAAATAAAGCAAAGAGAAAGAAACAGAAACCAAAGAAATTAGAAGACCAATTAGGGAGGCCCATTATACAAATAAGTTTAAGAAGCAGAAAATGTTTATGATGAAGCTCACTGGCAGTCTCTGACAAGCCTATGCAAGGCCTGGATTCAAATTCAGCTTCCCAAACTGAAATAACACACACCAAAATCTCATGAATAAAAGCGCAATCCACCCTTCTCTACCACACTCAAACGCAATCAACGTAAAATTCAAAAACACTGGAAGCAAACTTTAAAAGCTTTCATTGACTTTAAAAATTAAGAGAGAGAAAGGGAGGAGAATGAAGGAGAAGAAAAGCAGACAGGTCACATATGGAGTAAGAAACCGAAATGGCTACCAATTTCTCAAAAGCAATATGGAAGCTATAAAGTGGTGTCAAAAACGTGTAAGAGAACACAATTTTTACAACCTGGCATCCTTTACTTAATCAAAGAATCAGTTGATTATAAAAGTTAGCTGACACCATTTAAAAATAGCAAGTAAATCAAGAATGAAGTGAGCACCGGCTGTGGAGATAAAGATGTACCACTGGAGAAAATGTAAAGGGGAATCCCAAGGCAACAGATGAGTAGCAAACCTGGGCAACAGTCCAGAATAGAGACGAGAGGGATACCAGACTTCCCAGAGAAAGGCCATTTGAGGTTGATGGTGAGAGGCAGGGATACTGAGAACTAATGATCAACAGAGAGGAGACTAAATGTAGGGTGTTGCAGGGACTATAACTCCAGCCATCTGACCCCCAAGCAAAATTCCACACTAAGAGGAGCCCCAGTGAAATGTTCTAAGTAGCTCTCTAGTCCTCTTTCACTGAAGTGCAGACACACAAGCAAGAAATCACCAGCGAGCTGAGGAAGGACTCTCTGGAGGTAGAGACCGAAGAGATAACCTGGAGAAAACAGACTGCGAATAAAGGGATTCCGAAAGGGGGGGGGTCACCCTCTTCAATACACCAAATAGCTGTGGACGGAGAGAGGAGCAAGGCTGTGGACAGAAAAGAATTCATCTTTTACAAGGCTTATGAATATTCAAGAGCGATATAACTACAGGAAGAAAGGACTACTGGAAGGAAGGCCACAAGCAGGCAGGTCCATTCTCTCCATTTGGAAACACAAATGAGTTAAGCTCTGAGAGTTTTCTAAATTCATATAACAATTCTGTGAGGAATGCTTTTTGCCTTCATTGTTTCCAAATGAGGAAACTGAGGCATAAGCAAATTAAACAGCCTGAAGTCACAAGAAAGGAGCAGAGGACAGAGAGAAGACAATGCTGGGCAGTCTGCCTTCTGAGCCGTCTGTGCAGCCACACTGTTGACTTTCCAGTAGCAAGACAGGCTTGTCAACAGCAATCGTCTATGGGAAATTAAAGGGATTCTAGAAAGGAGGCCTGGGGGGGGGGGGGGAGGCAGGAAGCAGAGACTTTGATTCTTTAAACTGTACATATAAAAAATAAACACTTCGGCCAGGTGTGAAGGAACACATGGACCGCACCACTCGGGAGGCAGAAGCAGGCTGATCTCTGAGTTCCAGGCCAGCCAGGGCTACAAGGTCAACACAAAACCTTTAAAGGTATTTAGTATTTTACGTTATTTTAACTGACACACCCTCAGCAGGAAGTAAAACAAGTACTGTTAGCTCTTTTATAAGAAAACACTACTTCCAGGGTGGAGACTCAGCTCACTCTCCCACCTTACAGATGGCAAGTGCTTGCTACACAGCATGTGGACCTAAGTTTGAACCCCTGAGCCCACATAAAAGCCTGATGTGGCGGCAGAGCTGCTGCTGCAGTAGAGACAGCTCACCCGTGCGCCAGCCCAGCCAGCACAATGAGTTCCAATTCAATGAGACCCCACCTCAAAAAGATAAGGGGGAACACAACTGAGGAAGACACTTGAAGTTAACTCTGACGTCCATGTTCAATCACATGCACACATGCAACACAGAAATAAACATGGAAAAAAACCCCACGCGTTCCTGTATAATACTTGAGGACTTACTACAAAAAAAAAAGACATGATTTGAAGGCTTACACCATGTCACCTTAAGGAGCAGGAAGCTGGCAAAGTCATATTGCTCACTTCAACTCATTACAGAAATTATAGCACCTACTTTTCTAATGGTGTGGTTAAGATGGAAGACAGTATGAAAGCTGTGTCTTGGTAGGCAAAACAGAAAAAGATCTGCTCACTAACTTATTTAAAAAAAAAAAAAAAACTGTTCCTGCCCTAGTGGGAAAAACTGGTAAACATAATTATCACCAAATACACAGTACTTATATAGAGAGACAGAAAAATGTGCTAAGGAAACAGCCCCTGGGGAAGAACAATCTTTCACAGAGAACATCTGAGCTTTGCCTAGAAACAAGAGAATAGAATTTCACATGATCGTGTGCTAATAAGCACAGAACATTATAGTAAAACAACTGTGTCTTCCCGTTCCCATAAAAGTTAGTACACATTAAAGGCTAAGATACCAAGATCTTTATAATAAAATGATCCTTAGAAAAAAGTAAGTCACAGATCTTAATACCTCAATCTGTATTTGTAATGTCTATAGTCTCCAAAGTTTTAGAGTTGATAAGTGGGCCACTGAAAGCATGTGTCTCAGCATTTAAATCTATTATTGCAATATATACTCAAGGATAATCTCTCTTCTGCCACCAGCCTTTTTCTGCTAACATACTTCCTGGGTCATAAAAATGAAATGAGGGTACAGCCGTCTCTTCCAAAGGAGATCAATGGTGACACAAAGCCTGGAAGCTGCAAGTGATATAGGCAGGGAAGAAAAAAGGTGGTTCTTAGGGAAGCTTCATTTTTCTCTCAAAATTATTTCCCCATTGTCTTCAAGAGCAAATTTAAATGTTTTTTTTTTTTAACCAAACTACAATGAGGTTAAAACAATCTGTAATAAAGCACGATTAAAATGGACCTCCCTGGTTGGTCCTGCATGTGCCTTATCAGGGAGACTAAGCTCTCAGAGAACTCGAAGGAGGCCTGGCAAACAGGGAGTCCAGTCTTGACGCCTCAACTTTGATGCCGACTAACACACATTTGTGATAAACTGAAGTTCAAACACAGTGTGAGGACGACTTATGTCAGTCACTGCAGACAAATACTTCTTACTTCTTGTGCTGAGAACGTAACCCTACTTGACCACCTCCTGGCACCTTTATCTCAGTTACTATCTAGCTATATGGAAAATGGCTCTACAGTATCTCAAACCGGGACTCACTCTACAGATAAGAGACTAGTGTGAAGCACTCCTGACCTCACCCGTCTTTGGAAAGCCTGCCATCATCCCTGCCAACAGGAGGAAAACAAACAAGCCCCCCCCCCAGCCCACACACAGTAATTAAGAGAAAGTCGAAGGTTTGTGACTAGTGTGTGGTTTTCATTTCTCCATTGTCACCTGCCTCTCACTTTTCTTCAGTGAGCATCTGTATTATATACTTATTTTAACAGAAAAGTCACTCAGTTCACACTCTTTTAATTTAGGAAACAAAAAAAAAATTAGAGTAGATCATTCTTTAATTAAAATTACAGGTGAGGATCAGAATGATAAAGATGAAATTAAAGGTTGAACAAAAATTATAATTGGACTAGTACAGAAACTACCTCTTCAAAGTCTATCTTGTGAGGCAGTTTTGTACAAGGATAAGGACTAAATTTAGTAACAAAATTTACTCATATAACTATTAAGAAAAAAACAACAAAGTATTTTCACCTGTTTCAATTACCATAACCTCTATATCTTCTAAATGACTTAGAAAAAAAAATTGCTGAAACATTTGGCCTTGTTCTTTTTATACAATTCTTTTTTTTTTTTTTTTTGCAACATTCTCAATTTTTCCAAAGTAAACTCACAGATACATATCGAATATAAAGGTTTCACCTGGAAAGGCGAAAGTTCAATGTCAAAAATCTCCAACAGATACTAAAATCATTAACTATAGTAAATGCTTTTTTCAAAGCTTCACAGTGAAAAAGAAGTCTTTTCACAACTACTGTACTTCTGATCACTGTTTGTGAACACTGGCAAACTTATAAAAAAATTCCTTTAAAAAAAAAAACTAATCTTAAAGCAATGTACAAATATTACTCAAAGGTTTTTCTAGTGGTCTGATAAGTATGATTAACATATTAATTCTAATATAATTGAAAAAAAATGCTAGCTTTAACACTGACGTTTAGATTTTCTGTATTCTGGTGAGGGAAGAAACAGGTGGGATAGATTAGCCTGTATAAAATCAGCCCTTTCAGACTGACTTCACTCTTTAAAATGGCTACCACTTTTACCTACTATCAAAAGAAAAAAATTTCCAGCATTACTTAATACCAAGCATAAATCTGGGTATTTTTCCCCTTGAAGAATACACTTCAAGACTCGTATTCCTCCTCTGTTCGGATAAAGTGACCATTAAATTAAGTTTACAAAAGCTGGTTGCTAACAGGAGGGCAACCTATATGACCCAGATTAGGTCATCTTTCCCACAGTGCCTTAGGAGGACAAGCAGGTAACAGTATCTTTCACAGCCTGGGCTGACACATATTAGGACAGAAAGGGCTGTACGGCTAGAACAAACATGGGAACCACAACCCCAGCTAGAAATGATAGAATTTAGTAGCTCGAAAGAATAGCTTAACTATTTTGTGGGGTAACAAAATGTAAGCTGCTTTTCATAAATAATCTTCTCGAAAGCACTCTGTAAATAATAAAATCTAGCTGGTGGCCCCTACTGTGATACACACCCACACCTTGATAACCACCGTGAACATTACTACCTCCCACCCACTCTCAAACACTCTTACTCTGGAAAACTTACCACGAATATGTGCCTTTCACATGCAAGCGCAAAGGTAGAAGGGTTTAGACTAGCCGTCCCCACACGTACTGCTGCTAAGAGATTAATCTGAACTGCTGTCTGCAGGAGCACACGCTCTTACCTCTCCTCCTCGCCATCCACCAGGGGTGTTGTCAGCGGTAGCACCTTCAACGGGAAGAGAGCAGCAGAGGCTGCTAGGCTGCTGCTCCCATCTGAAACTGCTGACATTCCCCCACCGTCACCACTGGTAGTCTGAGGTAAGCCGACTAAGGAGGGCTCCGCTGGGCGCCTGGCATCTTCGATTTGGCTTCCAATGGCCTGAGCTAATGATTGTGTAGAGAACTGAGTAGAACTTAGCGGTATCTGTTGTGCCAAAGGCAAATTTATGTTAGTGGCTATCAAGGGAGATTGGCTAACACTCTGAACCAAATTGCCATTTTGGGTGGCTGGGGGTTGTGCTATATTCTGTGGTGGAACTAAGTTTGTTGGGGCGGAAGGCATTCCAGGGGGAGCAGCTGAACTAACCTGACTGGTAACAGAAATACTACTAGCAGAGGGCAACGGACTACCTGCGGGCAACTGCTGGGAAACAACTCCTTGGGCCACCGTTTCTACTCCCTGTGGCGGGGGAGGCACAGTTAACAAGGTACTCTGGGGTGCAATAACCAATTGTGGAGGAAGGCTTGAAGCACTAGTTTGAACTCCCTGATGAATAATCCCGGCTGGCGCAGGCAGAACTACTTGTGAAGATGGAGGAGCACCTTGCTGAATAACTGAAGGTGTGACTTGGGTGGAGGGCTGCTGTACCGCAGTGGGCATGTTTGCCTGTTGACCGATGGGTGCGATTTGACCGCCAGTCGGGACAGTAGACACTGCTGCTTGAGCCTGGCCAACGGGCTGCCCAGGCGCCCCTGCAGGTTGTGTTTGTACTGCTGTGGGCTGCACTGGCAGCTGGATCCCCCGTGGCTGAGCCACAGGGATCACCGGTGCTCCTGCTCCCGTGCCTGCAGAACTGGACTGTCCAGAGGCCACCGCTGCTGCTTGAAGAACTGGCTGCTGCTGTATGTACTCTGAAGTAGGGTGTGGAGTCATGGGCTGGCCGTGGCCCGGGGCTATCTGTGCAGAAACCATCGGCTGCTGCTGCCCATATGGTAAGTGCTGGGGTGGTGCCCCTGGAAGAGGAGTTTGCACTGGAGGGGCTGTCTGAGGATACGGCAGTTGGGCTTGAGCCAAACTGGAAATGGAAGGCTGTTGACCAACCGCTGACGTCACACCAACCACGTTCACAGGTGAAGGCTGGATACCAGTTGCTGCACTCATAGCGGCTTGCAGAGGTACAGGCTGAAGACCTTGCTTCTGCTGAAAGCTCAATTCTTGCGGCTGTAACTGTCCTTGGGACATCTGTGACTGAGAGACACTCTGTGGCACACTAACCGCAGCGATGCTCTGAGGAGCAGGGCTACTGAACTCTATCTGTTGGAGGGCCACACCTTGAAGACCTGGCGGCGCCGGTGGTGGCACCGGCGGCGGCTGCTGCACCACGGCAGGGACTCCCATCTCTCCGCTTCCCACACTCTCTGCGTAGTGACTCAGAGTGCTGACACTACTGCTCACTGAGCTCCCACTAGTGCTCTCCCGCTCCGAAGACACTTCCGTGGGGGTCTGTTTCACAGTCTCCACCACTTTATTTACGGCCACGCCTTCCGTAGCCGGCAAGGCGTTTTCTTTTTCATAGAACTCAGTGCAAGTCCATCTACCTTTTTTAAAGGGTTCAGAAGTAGAGTCTAACTTCACAACTCTGAACCGTGACGTGTTCACTGTTGGTTGCTGCTGCTGCTGCTGCTGCTGCTGCTGAGCTGAAGCCGCTCCCACAGCGATACCTGCAGCTGCACTAAGGACACTGTTAGCAACAGGAGAGGAAGAAACAGTACCATTGCCCATGCCACTCATGACACTCACAGTCCCACCACTGGCAACTCCAGGCCCAGCACTCACACTAGCAGCATTAGGAGTGTTGCTGGAACTTATGTTAGCATTACCATGCACGCTGCCTGGCACACTGGGACCGAAACTACCCACGGTAGCAACGTTAACATTATTCATTACACTCGTGCCGGCAACAGGACTTATACCTAGGCTGCCTGTAGCACTCGGGGCGCGGATGTTAGTCATCGCTGATGCAGGTAAGCCACCGGATGATACAGCAGAAGTCGGTGCAACTGGCAGGCCACCATCAGCACTTCCAGCAGTTGAGAGTTTTCTGGACAGTGGGCTCGAGGGTGTCCCTCCGGGAATGGAGGCCCCGGCCACAGCAGCATGGGATGAATGGTGGTGTCCATGGTGAAGGTGGTGGCCATGATGAATGTGATGGTGGTGATGGAGGTGGTGTGGATGAGCATTCCCATTGATCACAACGTTCTGTTGTGGAAGGTGAGGCAAATGAGGCTGAGGAAGGTGGGGCTGGTTAGGAGAGACTGCCCCGGGCGTCTCAGCTTCCTGGAAGTTATTCAGAGTCTCTTCGGAGGAGCTGCGTTCCGGCTCACCTAAGTCGGTGGCCCTGGAAAGGGAGACATCGAGGATCTCAGAAGATGAGAGATCTTCCGTGTGCGACTCATCCAGATCGTCATAGCTCTCGGTATCCTCTGCTATGCTGTTGTTAGAGCTGATGCTGGCAGAGATCTGAGCCGGAGTAACGCTAGTTATCTGAAAGCCACTTTTCTTTTTCATCTGAGTTCCGCCCGGCGCAAGAGGCTGTGCCTGCAGCTGAGCCTGCGTGAGGAGGTTCAGGCTTTGTGGAGGCGGAGGCTGTGGTCCCTGCGTGGAAGATGCAGCAGGAGGCGGCGGCTGGAGCAGCGCAGGAGGAGGAAAATCCTCAGAAGATGGAGCGGCACCACTGACGCCCGTACCTGCTGCACTGAGAGCAGAGGCGCTACCACCACCGCTGCCCCTTCGAGGGAACATTGCTGGGTGCGCCATCTTCCTAGCACTAATGTCTGCAGCAGCGGCCGCCGCGGCGGCGGACTCCGGCGGCTGGTGCATTGTGATGGGTACCGGGGGGCGGAGGAGGCGAGTGCAATTTCCTTCTGCACCGTAATCTTTGTATGGAGAAGCCGGAGAGGCGAACGGGACCTGAAGCTCCGCCCGACGCGATCCCGATTCCTCCTCCTCCTCCTCTGCCCAAGGCGCCGGCTGCTCCTTCCTTCAAGGGCTGGCTTCGGGAAGGGAGGATGGACCGGGTGAACCAGGTGGCTGAGGAACCGAAGGGGGGACCCCTTCAGTCCTTCGCCATTCACTTTTCCCCTCCAGTCACACACCCCCCTTTATATTCGGCTTCACGTGGGGTGCGGGGCAGGAGGGAGGGGAGCCCGGGAGGGGGCGGGGGAGGCGAGGAGAAGCGAGAAATGCCCACCTTCTTTGGCCAACTCCGGAGCCAGCTCAGCCCCCTCCTCCCGCGGCGGCGGCGGCCGCTGCAAAGGCCCGCCGCTCGCCCTGCACCGAGGCAGCGCGGAGCGAGCGGTCGCCCGGCCCTCACCACCCCCCGGCGCCGCGGCCGCCGGCGAGCCCCAAGCTCAGCGTCGCTCCAACCTCCCCTGCCGACGCGGCCGGCCCCGCTCGGGCCTTCCCCCCGCGGCCCGCGGCCCCTCTCAAACCCCCTGGGCTCGCGACGGCTGCTCCGGGAGAAAAGGCTGGCCGCGGCTGGGGCCCGGGCGGAGCGGCTGCGAGCGGGGCGGCGGCGGCGGCGGCGGGGCGCCCGGTACGGTGAGCCCAGCAACGAGGCGCGGGCGGGCGCGCAGAGACGCCGGGTCCTCGCGGAGCGCGGCCGGGGCGCGGTGGCGGCGGCGGCGGCGGGAGCCCAGGGACCGCTCCATCACTGGCAGCCATGGAGCCCGAGCATTTTCCTCCCTCGGGGCAGGCGCTCGGCTCGGCACACGTCCTCGGGGGAGGAAGGGCGCCGGCGCCCGGGCTGCTCCGGCGGACGGCGGGCCGCGCGCGGGAGCGGAGGGGCGAGCTCGCGTCCTCCTCTCAGCCCCGCCGGCTGGCTCGGCACCCGCGCTGCTCCCGCGGCCGGGAGGGAGGGAGGGGGCCCGCGGGCGGCGGCGGCTCCTCTCGCGGCGGCGGCGGCGGCCAGACGGGGCCGGTGCGGCGAGCGCAGCCGACGCCGTTCAAAGAAATGAGAGGTGGGGTTGGTCGGTGGCGGCGCGGGGCGGGGGAGTGGGAGGGCGTCGGGCGAGGAGGGGGCCGTGGTGGTGGTTACTAGCGCTCTTCTCGGGCAGCTCCGGAGCCCCTGGTCTCTCGCGGCATCGAGAGAGGAGGGACCAGCGCCCCAGCGCGAGAGGAGGAGGGTCGAGCGCCGGCCGAGGAGGAGGAGGAGGAGGCGGCGGGGGGAGGGGTCGCGGAGGAGAGGAGGGAAGATGGCGTCTGCGCGTGCGCGCCGGCGCCGCAGACATAAAGCCGGGTCTGGCTCGGGGAGGCGGCCTGCCTTCGGGCTCCGCCGAGCGCTCGGCTCCGTCCCCACGGAAATTGCCGAAGGCCGGCGGAGCCGCCGACGCCCGAGGGCGGTGGGGGTGGGGCACGCGGGCGGGCGGGCGAGCGGATCCGGGTCGCGTGGAGAGCCTGGGGTGGGGCGTGGTGCCTCGCCGCGCGTCCCCGCGCGCACCGCCGAGGCGTGTCCGCTGCTTCTCCCACGCGGGCCCCCGGCGAGGCCGGTGAGGAGCGCACGGGCTCGGGCGTGCGCGCCCCCGGGGCGGTGTCCCCTCGTTCTGCGGAATAGCTAATGAGGCTTTTCTCCTCGGCAACAGCATCACGAGTTGCAGTTCCCAGGAGCCCTCCGCCGCCGCCACGACATGAGTCAGGCTTTCTTCCTCGGCGCGTGGCGGAGCCCTCCTCCTCCTCCTCCATCTCCACGCCGCACCTGGGCTCCCCCTCGCCCCGCATCGCCCTCGCCCCTCCCGGGGATGCCCATCCTGCGGCTCCCCCAGAGCCGGGTGTCTCCCCACGTCTTTTGTTGCAGAGCGGTGGTGGCTGCCACGCGGTCCCTCGCCCTGCGAAGGGCAGGGGCGAGGCTGCTAGCAGATGGCACGGCCGTCGGCCACGCGTCTCCCAAGCCCCTTCAGGGGAAGGCTCTTTCCAAAGGGAGTGGCCTTCGCTGTCCCTCCCTACCTGGAGGGAAGAAGCGAGCCTGCGGGGCCGGCTCACTGACCCAACAGGTGGAGCTTCCCTCCAGCCATTCTTTGTCTTTGTGTCCTTACTGTGGCCCCTATAGAGAGGTAAAAGGGCAAGGCTTGGTCTTTAGTGGAATTTAAAGGATTTTAGTGAAGAATCCCTTTTAGTGCTAGAAAAGCAAAAGGACCAGCCACAATTCCTTTTTTTTTTTTTAACTACCAGTACATTTCATGGATGTAAAGTAGACAGGTTTGCTCGGAGGCAGTTTTCTGTTAGCTGCCACCAGCTAACAGAACCAGCTGTCAAAACCTAAGCATTGCTTTGCTTCTAACCAAGAATGTAAATCTCACCCAGGAATTTTTGGGGGGGGGGCATTGGTGAAAAGGGTTGTTTGAGAGCAGATTGTTATGTTGTAATATAGGTTTAAAGGATACAGACTGTTTAGAAGATAGACCCCCAACTCAGGAAATCAATTTAATTCCTGGAGATCAACACCAAGCAAACAAAAAACCCTGTGTTCAGTTTTCTTTGTGCTTGGCACCCCTCATTCTATCCGTCAAAAGTTTGAATGCCACCCATCCTGTTGAATAGAAATGCCTCCTTGTCATCCTTGATCTGGCCTGTACCAAACTCTCATATGTGCCACTTTAATTCATACATGTTGTAGGTCTCCCCAGCAAAATAAAGGTAAGGTTCACATTATTTTGATTTTTTTTTTTTTATGAGACAGGGTCTCATTATGAAACTGAGGGTAACCTTAAACTCACTGCCTGCCTTTCCTGAGTGCTGTAATTACTAGCCTTCACCAGCACGCCTACTCACTAATATAAAGAATTCTGTGCTAGGTACAAAGCATGTGCTCACAAATTCTGAAAGTAATATAGGATGATAAGTCAGTTTGATAAAACAAAACTGCTTTGCGTCTTATCAGTGGTGTGAGACTTTGTGTGCTTTCAGGCAACTCAGTTCAGGCAACTGAGGCCATTGGAATCATTTCACTGGGTATGGTGGCATAACTTGTAACCCCAGCACTGAGGAGGTAGAGGCAATACAGGACCTTAAGTTTCAGGGCAGCCCGAGCTGCGCAAGGAGACTGTCAGAAAAAAAAAAAAAAAAAAAAACAGACACTTTTGCAGTGCACTATTTGGAAGTCACCTGTGTCCGAGCACATAACCCCCAGCAGCTTTTGTTGCACGTGACTCACCAGTTTCTGAAATGCATATTGGACATGCTTTTTCAGCAGTTTCCTAGGAGAAAATAGAAGCTGCCCTAATGGATTGAAACTGCAAGAGGGTGTAGACTGACAGAAAGATGACTCTGGACTGTAGTGAGAAAGAGAATGAATGTCCCTGAGATCTCAAAATGTTGCCTCAAATCAAAATTTTACGCAGCAAATGGCAGTCTGTCACCCCGTGGCCAACAAAGCCTGCTATTATTTTGATGATATGGCTAAAAAGTAAAGTATATGAAAGCTTTGTAGGAAGGACCTTCTCAGGTGCAATTGCTCCTTCTGATACCCTAGCGGGGAGCAGGGTTTTCGTTGGCCTGGGAGGGGGAATTTGGTTTTAAAAAATTATAATTAAAGACTTTTAGCTAGGCGCCTTTAATCCCAGCACACGAGAAGCAGAGCCAGGAGGATCTCTGAGTTCAGCATGATCTACATAATGACTTCTATGCCAGCCAACGCAATATAGTGAGACCTTGTTATTCTGATTTCTGTTACACACCTGTGAAATAACATGGAGAAAAGAAATAATGCTTTAAACCAAGAGCAGAGATGGTATCTCATGCTTGTAAATCCAGAACTCGGGAGACCGAGGCAGGAGTGCCTACTTTTGTGGACAGCCTGGGCTACATAATGAATTCAAGGACAATCTGGGCTGTACACCCCCCAAAAATGTTAATTTTTTTTTAAGTTTTTAATCATGGAATGAGGATGTAGCTCCATGGCAGAGCACTTCTGTACCATTACAGGAAGCCTGGAATTCAGTCCCAGCACCACAAGCAAGGATTAAAAACCAAGGCTTTAGTCAAGTAGCCCTGCAGGTCTCATGAATAATAATAGCTCATGCTTAAAGCTTACTCTAACTACACTATTGTTCCATGTGCTAAGAGTTTTAGCTCACTTAATCCCCACAGCTGTATAAAATAGGAGCTATAATTGTCTCCATCTGACAAATGAGGAAAGTGAGGTCCATAGAAGTTGTGGTCTCACATCTTGGGTAGTAGCCAGGCCAAGATGCAAACCCAGGCAGTCTACTACCCTGTCATACATACCACAGACACATAACTCAGGATCCTGCCAACCCAGGCACCCAAATTAAATCTCTACAGAAGATACATTTGAATTTTCCTAACCAGACATCTCCAAAGAATCTGTAAGTATTGTTTTTAACTTGTGCAGAGACATTCCAGGAAAAAATGTGTGTGCGCTGTAGGGAACTACTATGGCCACATAGGAATTGGACATAACTGACCAGAGCAATAATTTGGTTAAGTTGGATGATCCTTTACTGATCAAAAGACATGCCAAATGCTTGGAAGAAAGCTGTTAATCCTCCATAAGACACATTTTCTATGGGACAAGATAAATGCTTTCCTAGTTGAGCAGTTAGCATTCTGATGCTCATAAGAGGAACCATAAGCTTCTCTTCCTAACGGTTCTTTTAAAGGACCTGCATCTTTTTAACTATATGTGTGTGTGTGTATATATATATATATATATATATATATATATATATATATATATTGTACTTGCTTGTATCATGATACTAATAAGACTCAGCCCACTATGAACAAAAAGGGGGTCCACGAACCACAGTAATCATCTTCCCAAACGCTGATGTGCATCATCAGTCTCAACTCACAAAAACATAGACGTCGTCAGGTGTGCCCTTAGTCCCAGCACTTGGAGGGCAGAGGCAGGTGACCTGGTCTCCATATAATGAATTCCAGGAACAGCCAGAGCTACAGTGAGACCCTGTCTCCAAAAAGGGGTGGGGGAGGAGGAAGAAAGAAGGAGAAGAAGAAGTTGTTTTCCTCAGGAATTATCTTTTGGTCTTTCATTTTCTTCTCTGCTGTAACAGCTTTCAAGAAAATAATAATAATAATGACAAGATGTTTTTTAGTAACATTCAAATTATCATTTCCATTTAATTTTGTTGTAGAAGAAAAACAGAGAATCAGTAGTCTTAAGGACCAGGATAGTTTGTCTGTCTGTTTTTAATATAAATGCCATTAAAAATTAAAGAACATATTAAACCAAACATAATGGCTCACACCTGTAACCCTAGTATTCTGAAGACTGAGGCAGGAGTATCACTAAGAGTTTGAGAGCTGTCTGCAAAATTCCAGGCCAGCCAAGGTGACAGAATAAAGCCATGCCTCAAAAATAAAAACAGGATGGGCAAAACAGCTAAGCAAGATAGCTCAGAGGGTAAAAGCACTTGCGGAAAGCCTGTGTCACTGGCCTGAGGACCTGATTCAATCTCTGAAAAGAGAACCAATTTCTGCAAGTTGTCCTGTGACTTACACATACACACAAACACACAGTATGCTGCCAGTCCCCATAAGCAAATATCTTTTCAGATACCTTAAATATACGGAAGCTAAATTGCAGTCAGAAACATACAATGCAATTCTGTTAATATCACAAACATTAAGAGAAATCTTCTATTTCACATGAAGGTGATTTGTAGCATTGCTCTATATGAATGATAAATTAGAATTATTGAGCGGAAAATACCTAAAGTTCTGAGGAAACTGCAAGATTTAAGAGGAAACACTCAACAGAAATTATTATATGTAACATAAAGATACCTGTCGAGCACAAGAAAATTAAACGTAAGACTGACTCAGCCTCTTCACTGAGTTAAATATAAAGTTAGTTACAAAGATGGCAGCAAAGCCTTCCATCAGAAACTGGAGGGGGAAATCCAGGTAGTGCACTGCCATGGTTAGGAATAGGCAAGGCTGACACCATGTGATAATTCCAGACCAGTGGTGTAATACTTCTGTCTTCAGAGAACTGCTCGCCTCTGTAACCGAGCTACAAAAGGCTAGGTTACAGTGATCTCACTGTTTATTTTGGGTGACGAAGGGATGACACTCTGCTTCCCCAGTGTTGATCTGAACTGACTGATGAATAAACACGAAGTTTTGAAATTCTCCTAATGCAAAACATCTTGAGAAAGGAGCTCAGTGTGCTTTATTCTTTCAGGAGTAGGACAGAAACTTAATATGTACTCGCAGAGAATTTTTTTCTTAAGTCCCACATTATATAATAACCATGTCAATATAATTTATTATCTGAACTTTACAACTAGGCTTTTTGGGTGTCTCTAAAATGATTGGGTTTGGAAATTATAACATCAGAAAACAAGCTCATCGTTAAAATCTCTATCAGGGTATCTAATACTGTTGGATTGACTTGATCTCTGTAAAATTCTTTATGTCCAGCAGCTTGCTGACTACTCTTTTGTTGTTGTTGTTGTTTTGTTTTAATGTAACAACATCCAAAAAGCATTTTTT
Source organism: Pachyuromys duprasi (assembly GCA_028658305.1). Lineage (NCBI taxonomy): Eukaryota > Metazoa > Chordata > Mammalia > Rodentia > Muridae > Pachyuromys > Pachyuromys duprasi. Next base: position 24,552,165 of record CM053745.1, on the reverse strand, counting down.
TAAGAGGCAGAGTTCAGTGAAAATGGCACGTATATTGGAGTTGAGTCTATGTTTGCTGATCAACACATTTGATGTAGGGACGGGAACTGGGAACTCTCTGCCTTGTTGAGTTCAGGAAATGCTGTCCTTATATCCCTGTCTTCAGATGTGTTAAAATTCATATGCATCTTCCAGTCAGATGAGCTTGTGAACACTTTTTTTTTTTGGTTTTGGTTTTAGTTTTGGTCTCTGTGTAGCCTTGGCTGTTCTGGACTTGCTTTGTAGGCCACACTGGCCTCAGACTCAGAGAGAGATCCGTCTGCTTCTGCTTCCCATGTGCTCGGATTAAAGATGTATGTCACCACTGCCTAGTTTGTGGACGCTCTCTAAGGCACTTCCTTAGTGATCTTTCACACCTCTCACCAAGATACCTACAAGGAACGACATAATTAGAGATAAAGTGGTTCACTAGAGAAGCTGACTTAGTTAATTCATCTAAAACATTTACAATCTTTTTGCTGGTCAGACGTTCCACTTTGTAGTACTTTACCTAATGAAGTTTCTGCTATTATTTATCATTTTCTGAAGTGAACTTTTTTGTGTTTCATTTATGATCAAATCAGCACAAACTCTGGGGCCAGCAAGGTGGTATCAGGTAAAGGCACTTGCCACCAAGCCTGATAACCTGAGTTCAGTCCCCAAAACCTATATGGTGGAATTAGACAACTGACTTCTACAAGTTATCCTCTGACCTACTGCTGTGGAGCTATGTGGGCACAGCATATGGGTACCAACACACACACACATGTAAACTTTAAAGGAACTATTTGAAACCACCTTCTGTTATGTATAACTAAAGTTAGAATAAAGAAACTACCTTTGCTGATTATGACAGATGAGTTTTCAAAATTAAGTAGCTGTGCTAGCACATGAAGTTCATCCAGCACCCGGGAGGCAGAGACAGGAGGATCTCCATGGATGAGGGTGGCCAGTGTAGTCTACATAGCAGGTTCCAAGCCATAGCAAAGCATTGTCTCAATCAAACACTGCACACATGCACACAATTGTAAAACATTTTAATATTCATATTTTCCGGGGAGGGGGGTGTTTTGTTTTGTGTTTGTTTGTTTTGAGACAGAGTTTCTCTGTGTAGCCTTGGCTGTCCTGAGACTTGCTTTGTAGACCAGGCTGGCCTCGAACTCACAGGGATCACCTTCCTCTTGAGTGCTGTGATTACAGGCGTGTGCCACCGTGCCAGGCTCATGTTTCCCCTTTTGCAGTAGGTTCTTGGTATGTAGCTCAAGCTGGCTGACCTCTTGATGCCCTTGCTTTAGCCTCCTGAGTTCTGGGATTACAGGAGTATACCCACCATGCTCAGTTACAATTTGTTTTTTAATGATAACGACTCTGTAGCCAAATATATTTTAATGACCGTATGTTAATTGATTGAAATACAACTTTATTGTATTACTGTTCCCTCATTATACATAATATAAAATACTTGTCAAATTCAAGAAAATTCTAACAAATAAGGAGATTCTGGCCCCATAGCCTCCTGAATCTGTAGCCTGCCTAGAGGAAGCAAATCTCTGTTTCCACCCAGCTCTGCATTACTAACATGTCAGAAGGGAGCAGCCTGTGGCCCCCTTATCAGGACTCTGTTCTAATAACTCATTAATTCACCATTCATCGAATAAACTACCTGTACTGAATTACCAGTTCATGTAACTCCTAACCATTAGCATGCTTTCAAAGAAGTCAGCAGTTCTCCACCAGTGGGTCCAGATACCCTGCATAACAGATATTCACATTATGATTCGTAACAGTAGCAAAATTACAGTCATGAAGTAGCAACAAAAATAATTTGTTATTATTTATGGCATGAGGAACTCTATTAAGGGTCCACAGCATCAAGAAGGTTGAGAAGTGTTTGCAGTCCTCTGGATGTTAAGTTTTTAAGGTTTGGGGAAACTTTAAAAGGTTTTCTCTCTTTACCACTCCCTGCTCTGTAATGAACCTCAGTCTATCTCCAAATGTGAAAGCACAACCATGTTCATGTTGGCAAGACCCCAGAACAGTATATTTTATTTCCTTCCTTGTGCTAATTGCGCCACTGCAGTCAACTGCAAGTGCCATTTACCAAGCTGTTCATGCCAAGTACATGGATGAGTTGTGTTCCGTGAACCGTGTGTATGTATTATTTGTATTTCACAAATGGCACTGCTATAGAAGCATGGAGCTAAAAGCTAAAAGCACATCTATTAATTATTAAGAGAAGAACATTAAAAGTCTCACAGATACATGTTGACAAACAGTGGCTGATTTCATCTCCATCAGATTGTAGGAATGTTTCACTTTATCAGGTTAAGGTATGTTTTCCCCCAAACACAAAGTAAGTTGAATTAGCCAAAAATATATAACAATCCGTGTGCTGCTACATCAGTAAGGACTAGAAGATGGGGAATGTAGAATTTGATTCTCTTTAGAAAGCTTAGGAATAGGACTGATAAAAATTAATTCAATTTTTAGGTCGTTCAGTGTCTGCTGGCTGGTTTGGAATGTGTGTGTTCTTTGCTTGATTGGTTGGGAGAGGGTGGGTGGGTTGGTTGGTTTGTTGGTTGGTTGGTTAGTTTGCTTGCTTGGTTTTTGTTAGTTTTCAGAATCAAGCTCTCCCTGTTCAGTCCAGGAAGACCTTGAACTCACTGTGTAACCCAGGCTGGCCTCAAACCAAAGGTAATTCTCCTGTTCCAGCTCTCTGATTTGCACGTATACAGGCATATGCCACCAAGCCTGGCTTTCATTCTTGTTTTTGTTTTTGTTTTTCCTGAGACAGGGTTTCTCTGTGTAGCCTTGGCTGTCCAGGACTCAGCTTTGTAGACCAGGCTGGCCTCAAACTCACAGAGCTCTGCCTGCCTCTGCCTCCCTGAGTTCTGTGATTAAAGACGTGCACCCCCAAAGCTCCTACTTTGGTTCTTTAGAGGACAGAATCCCATTTGGCGTGTTTTGCTTTAACATGTGCAATGGAGGCAGAAGAGGAGGAGCCTTCCTGATCCACTCCCAGAATCTGCACAAACTTACTGAAAACAGGACAAACAGAAAACAGGAGAAGGATTTGGTTCAAGTTGCACCAAAGATGTTTTTCCTCTTAACGATGATCAGAGTCTCCCAAGTCTTTGCAAACCCTCTTGAGTTGCGAATCCCTTATAAGCACAATGATAGATCTTTGGAAATTAGATAAGATTAGTTTTAACATGAAACAATAGCAATACTGATCAAGACCCATGATGCTGAGGCCTCATTGGCACATTGGTCTGCTAGGGAATGTGCTTATGGTAAGTGTCTGATACAAACAGAAAAGCTATCGCAGTACCTTAGCAAGACACAAGATTCTGGAGCAAGCGCTTGGGTGTGTTAGCTGTCCCAGTGTGCTGTTTCACTTTCACTCTGCATTTCTTTGTTGATGACAGAACCTTGGGAGGAGAAAACCCCAAAAGGAAGATGTAACTTAATTTAACTATTCTAATCCTAGGAAAGTACACAACACTTGCTAGCAGTCTGGACACTGACAGCACACCCAAGGACACACACAGCCAAGGTTGTTAAATGTCACGCTAGCACACAGCTGTGCAGAGAATACAGCAGTATCCCTTTTATGCTGGCCATCACCAACCTCATTCCATGACAAAGCGTTATTTATGTAATGAGAAAATAGTCCATAAAGAGAAAGTGTGGTGTGTTTACAAGTTACCATGAGTTATCAGCTGTACTCTTAAAGTACTGGACTAAAGTTTTCCTCCATTCTCAACAGGGATAGGTGCCACCTGAGAAGTTCAGACTTGCCCTGTTAAAAAGCCCCATGACATTGACTGGGCTAACCACGGCAGCCCAGAGCCAGGAGCTTAGAGCATGTGAACAAACTGAACTGCATTTTGACCTGCATTTTGGATACAGCCATGTCCTAGTTTGCTTTCTACTGCGGTGATAAAACACTAACCAGACCAACTCAGGGGACAGGGAACCTGTTTGCTTATATTTCTGTATCATAATCCATCCGTGCTGGAACTTAGGGAACCTGCAGATCAGAACTTAAACAGAGGCCAAGGAGGGATGCTGCTTACTGGCTTGCTCTCCATGGCTTGCTCAACTTGCTTTCTTACCACACCAAGGACCACCAGCCCAGGGTAGCACCACTCACAGTAGGCCAAGCCCATCAAATATTAATCAAGAAAATGCCCATACTTGCCCACAAAATAATATGACAGAGGCAAGTCCTCAGCTGGGATTTTCTCTTCTCAAATATGTCTAGGTTTGTATCAACTTACAGACTAACCAGCACAGACCACTACCTCATTCCCTGAATGTGAGTTCCCCATGGGCAGTTCACACCAACCACAGTGAAACTCAATCAACACCACTGGGGACCCCATCCCCACATCACATGCTGTGCGTGCACAAAAGATGTGGAATCATTCCAAGTACGGTCCAGACCAAAAGAAAAGAGTTTAGGCAAGCAAACCCATTGAGTAAGAATAAATTCGATACATTTAATTCAAAGTCTATTATCGTTTAGGCCTAATTTAGGAAAATTCCATGAATGTTTCTCCTAGTAGTAAAGTTAACAAGGAATCGATGGCTGTTGTCCTGAAGCTACTTTGCCATCAAACTTTTACTAAGGGCTTGACTAAATGTCATCCATTTTTAATTGGAATGGAACACAATACTTGTTCTACATACTTCATTGAAGACCATTGTAGAATGACTAGTGCCAAACACTTCACTAGGCTGTGCTACACTTGTGCAACCAGCAGACACCTAGAATAACAGTTATCAACGTTAGGCCAGTAGGGTCAGTTGTGGTACAAGTACTGTGTTCAGGAAATCACCAGAAGTCCTCAGTGCTGAGACTGAGTACTTAAGATTATAGCAGCTGGAACACGCTCCCCTGCAAATGGGTGGAGACTGGCTAGAAGTCTCCACATTACCCTGGCCAGACAAACCCCTTCAAAGGCTAAAGGTCTCAGACTTGACTAATCATTGTTGTCTTAATTTAGGGAACACCATATCTTCATTAATTAAAAATAAAGCCTAGACATACCTGGACTCCTGAACATAACCTTACATCACATCCATGGAGGCCCAAGCTGGTGGTTTGAATGACAGATGTAGTCAGAACTACGCCATTTTTCAGTAGTTACATTTAGAATTGTACATCAAATCCAAAAGAAAAATTATCTCATAACCTTCTTTCTAGAATTTCCCATGTCTGTAATGTTTTCCAAATACTGCTTTCAGGTTTGTTGATTGTGTTATGTCTTATATTTCTTGGTTTTTTTTCCCCTTATTTCCATAATTCCCACGATTAATTCCATAATTTATCTTTTTGACTAGTTTTGTTTGTCTTTTGTGGGATTTGTATGGTTTTGTTCTATTTTTGAGACAGGGTCCTGGCTAGCTTGGAACTCACTGCGTAGTGCATGTTGACCTGGAATTCACTGTGTAGCCCAGGCTAACCTGGAATTCTCTGTGTAGCCCAGGCTGGTCTCAAGCTTGCAATTATCCTCCTGCTTCTGCCTCCAAGTGCTGGGATGTCACCATGCCCAATGCCTGCTAGTTATTTTTATGGGATTTTTGTTTGTTTTCTGAGACAGTCTCATTCTAAAGCCCAGGCTGCCCTGGAATGCACTATGTAATCAAGGCTAACCTGAAACTCATAACAGAAGGAAGGAAGATTATAGACATGAGCCACTTCTGGCTTTTTTAATTGCTCATGTAACTCCTTATTTTCAGTTCATCTTATGTTTAAAATGAATTCATTTATACTGATGTATTTCATTTTAATTACCATAATTACCAATATCTTCCTATCCAGCAAGTTTTTATATAATACAAAAAATAAGGATAGTTTGTACTTTCTGTAATAATTTTTCTCTTGAGTCTGGGAATTAATTCTGTATGAACTTTTTGTGTTTGTTTGAGAGGCCAGAGTTCTATTTTACAGGTACAGAAATTAAGGTTGAAACAAACCGAATGTCTTGCTCAACATTTTGTATATAACACAAGACTTGAAAATCATAAACTCTTGAAGTTACTATTCCATTTGTGACTTTCCACTTTCTTAATGTATATCCTTTTCCAATCTGGAAGCTTTCTGAACTCAAATTGTCATTGTCTTTAATTCATGTTGAACCTGGAGTTCCACGATTTATTAACACTGTTGAGTTTTTCTTATGTGTCTAAGCCTTGCTCAGGATATCCTGAGAAAGCTCCCTTTGACTTTCTTATGCATCAAGACTTAACTTGCAGACATATCAACTCTAGTACTTAACATCTACTGTGAGGTTAAGGAACCATTTCATGCTAGATATTCAGCATGGTACCTACTAGCCATGTGTCTCTGCCTCCAGTCCCTGGAAGATAAGTTCTCAGTAACCCTGACTCAGTGAACCCCACCCAGAAATTTACAGTCATGACCATCTACTTTTGTTAAAATATGGCTTACTGCCTTTTTGACTTCTGTGAACTGCTTATGCCAACATTCAAGGACTATACTGAGGTCACCTTGACTACCTAATCTTGGCAGAGCAATACAGTTCTTCACTTGCTTGTATAGATGCTTAAAGTCTTCTTGTGATGTTCAACTTTAAAGCTCCTTCCCTCAACTGGGTACAGTGGCATGCTCCTTTAATCCCAGCACTCAGGGAGGCAGAGCAGGCAGATGATCACTGTGAATTCAAGGCCAACTTGGCCTACAAAGCAAGTCCAGGAAGCCAAGGCTATCCAGAGAACCTCTGTCTCAGAAAACAAAAACGAAACAAACAAACATCCTTCCCTCACCTCGCATTCTCACACAGTCTCAAATTTGGCTCAGAGACTGGCCTGCTAATAGTTATCGGTACGGTTAATGAATTATAATCCCAATTGAGTCTGTGGTCTTCTCCAGTGGGTCATAAACTCCATTACATGAAGCTTTCAATTTAAAACAGTCATTAGCCATGATAGAACATGCCTGTAATCCAGCACTCAGGAGGCTAAAATAAGAGCATTTCTAGGAGGTAAGAGGCCAGCCTGTACTACATGGTGAATTCCAAACCAGCCAAGGCTACTTGGCAAGACGCTGTCTCAATAATAATAAACGAAATGAATATACAAGTAAACAATTGAAGGAGTTTTTGTTTCATGAATGTTTGAAGAGTGCAATTGGTGTCTCTGAGATTCGTTAGCTGCCAAACAGCAAGTCCTGTGGTGAGAGAATGTTTGCTTAGCACAAACAGGTTAGTGATGACGATGAACAGAGCAAGGATGAGAAACCATAACCACACTGAAATGACCTATGACTCCATGATTAAACCAAAAGCAAACAAATATCTGAAATGCTTCAGTGTCATTGAAAATGGTGGCACTACAGGAAAGCATGAAATCACAAAAAAGAATAATAACCAACTTCAAAAACACTTCTTTTGAGAGCTAGGATCTACTTGACGCCAAGGTTGAGTGACCCACTGTAGACTGGAGTTCAGCTTCTGCCTGACTCCATAGCCCATCACTGCAAACACCCACACTCTTACCTTCTTCATCCCAGCCATAGCTAGGGCTGGTACCCATCCCCTACCAAACACATCCAGGGTGCAACTGGGAAATTGGCGATAGCTCTGACAATAGGGCGGGGGGCTGGAGGTCAGCTTCCTGCAGACATAAATGCGTTGCTGGAGGTCCATTTTCTCTCTGCCTTTGACAATAACCTTTCGGTTCTAGAAAGCACAACTGTCTAAGCATGGACATGGACTTCGTGGTACTACTTACCTCATTCTGAATCCTCACGGAAGATGGTGTTTAGATTAGCTCTCCTCCCATTTTTGGTTCCCTGTTTGATCTCTACAATCATTTTTGTAACAAGTATATATGATGGTTACAAAGAATGCTTTTAGAACATAAATGTTCACAATTTAAAGTTAAAGTAAAAGACATATACATACGTACATAGAGAGAGCGCCCAACTAAGTAAATATTTGTGTTTTTTAGCTAAAAAGTAGTTGTATTAAACCAAAATATTGACAGGCATCACTCTAGATTGTAAGATTATGAGTTACTAAACAGGTATCTAAGTATTCTTCATATTTTCTTCAATGGGTTGCATATTATCTTTTGCCAGACCTAAGTCAGAGCCAAAAGCCAGAAGAGAGGCCAGGGGCCCATTTAGGGGTCACCAGGGGCTCTCTTGCTATGGGAAGGCTTCCCCTGAGTGTCCTATCTGGAGGGAATTTTGTGATTGATAGCAGCTTATGGGGCTGTGAGACCCTGGGGCTTGGGTGTGTATGGTAAGGTGAGGAATCCAAAGATTCCTAATTCCAAAGGGGCAGAAAGGCCCATGCTGAGGCTCTGGTGAGAAGTAACTCTCCCATTATGGGTCACATAGAAACTACATCTTGACCCAGCCAACCGCTGAGCGACTCCTCTCTGTGTTGCCCACTTCACTGATTGTGAAGTTCAGTACCCTGGGCTACGACAGTTAATCATGTTTATTTTGCTTTGGTTTTTGAGGCAGGGTTTCTCTGTGTAGCCCTGGCTGTATCTCAGAGATCCACCTGCCTCTGCCTCTCAAGCACTGGGATTAAAGGGATGCACCACCAATACCCAGCTAAACTCAGATCTTTTACCTTATACTAATAGTGTAATTTTTTTCAAAATCCCTTCACTCACTACCCAAGTATTATGGACCTAATAATAATGTTCTTCCACTGGCTCATGAAAATGCTACGAGGACTGAGAATATGTGTCTCCTGATCATTTTGCCCTTTAAATGTGGCTTTTCACCATTAAATTATGTTTCCTTTCTAGAAAGACCTGTGCAGGTGCACACATGTTAGTTATCCACTCCTTTCTGGAAAATGAGACAGAAGTGAGCTCCTGTCATCTCTCAAGACATGTTTCATGTTTATCCCATGTGAACACAAGCAGGCATAGCTGAGAATCATGATGGAAATGACCACATTGGTCTATAAGATGGAATCATTCATCAAATATTAATGAGCCATTTCACAAACCGATGTTTATAGCTGCTTTTCTAGAATGGAAACCCAAGCAATTATAAGAAAAGTAGAGGACCCTCAGGTTTTCTCACTGAAGGGAGCCCTGACACAATAACCTAAGTGGTTCTCCCTCAAACTACATTTCCTCACGAAGGAAAAAAAAATGTGATGTCATTTCATGTGGCAAATGGATATACATAAAAGATATTTCCAAAGAGCTAAAGCTAGGATTCATTTCCTGTCCATGATGCCATGCCCCTCCCCCTATCTAGCCTCTGACCTCCCACAAGCTTTTTGGCCAAGAGAGCACACAGCTGATTAAAACTGAGATGATACAATTTCATCACTCGAGCATGACCTTTGTCATGAAGGCCATATCCTTTGGTACAACTTAGGACTCCACACACCAATTTCGAGGAAATAAAAACTAGAAAACATTTATGTCTGAGGGTGAAGGGTGAAGAAGCAACCGGTGACTGTGGGTTGATCCTCTTTAAACACAACACATCTTGTATTTGCACAACACCAGCGGCAGTGTGTGGTTCGAGGAGAGAACACGGGGTCAACTCTCCACATCAAAACAGGATTCAGAAAAACCAGAACTACAGGCAGAATTAGGGCTGAATCCTAAGTCGGCATTCTGCCTGAAATAATTTATTCAGTAACATAAACTGTCAAACCAACTAGCAGCACGCGGAGGTGGGTCAGTCCTTACAGACTGCTTCCTGCTCATGATGGAGATACCAGCGGTCTGCACTTTGCCATGAATGTAAGAAGCAACAGCCATCCCATTCCACATTTCAGTTTGGTGAAACTGAAACAGGTGCTTTGCCCTTTAGAAATATTTAGACAACTAGTTACGTCATGTTTATTGCCCAGATGTATGGAGAGCCTCGAATATTTGGTTAAGCCTTCGCTATGACATCATTTAGGACTCCTGGACATACCAGGTGTTGGCAGAGAGCCACTCACTATGGAGATGTTTGTTTGGTGCTTAGACACGCCAAACTTTGGCATCTTCTTTCAAAGGAAGAGTAACAGTTTCTTGTTAGACATAAATGATGATTCTTTTTATGACCAAAAAAGTCAATAAGAAACTCAGTTTGAAACCAGACTTTTTCCCAGTGTGAATGAGAGTCCAATTATTTTCTCATGTAAGCTTTGACATCGCTTTTCTCTTTTTAGACATTTTTGTATCTCATTTTCTGGACAGATGTCTACTGCCTTCAAGGCTTTCACAGAGAATTTAATCCTTGGCAGTGAAAAGAAAGAATCCAAAGGGTCAAATCAGTAGGGAAGGGAGAGAGACTAGACAAGTTGAAGGGTTTAATTCAAACTGAAAATCCTTTAGCCATGCCAAAGATGTGTAATTATCAAAGAAATGTAGCATTTACCTTGTAAAAACAGAGCAAAAGCTCTGCCTTGCAGGAGATGGCGTTTCTCCTCAGAACTGAAGAATGTGGGGTAAATCCTGCAGTGAGTTTTGGTGGGTTTTGTTGTTTTGTTTTGTTTTTTGTTTCGTTTTTCTGAGACTTGCTTTGTAACTCAGCCTGACAGGGAACTCTTGTTAATCCTCCTGCCTCAGACTCCCCAGTGCTGGGATTACAGGTTTGAACTACCACTTACTGCAAATTCTTCTTGAAAAGGAATATTACCCTGATCTTTGGAAGTCCTTTGCTGCCTTATGGCGTGATTATTTTTACTGCTAGAGATGTGCTGAGATGATTGAGCACTAATTTGCATTTTGATTCAAGGTTAAGCTGGAATTGTTTGTTCTCTGTGGCTGTCTTTGGAACTGAAAATATATTCTCAATGGATCTCATTCCAATCCACTTTTTTTTTTTAATCCTTAAATGTATTCTGTCCTTAAATGTATCAGTTAGTTTTTGGGTTGCCAACAGCAGTACCTGGTATACTTAAGCAAAGACACTTACTAGGCAAATTGCAAGAAGTGCAAAAGGTTGAAAAGAGAAGGTTGAAGGCCCAACTTTGGGAAAGCAAATGAGGAAGTTCACTTAGGCCTCCATACCGTGAATACCACACCAACTGCCCCAAATAGAATAAATGACTCCAGAAGACAGCACTCAGCTGGGTTAACTAAAGTCAACTCCTCTTTCCTTGGCTAGAGAGGGAATGGCCACCTGACTAACAGGCCCATCAGATAACAGCCAAATGAGGATGCCACTATTGCCAAGAGTATGGGCTGGGTGCTGGGCAACTGCAGTGAATAACTAAGAAGTAAGGGCCAATGAAACGGCTCAGAGGGTGAAGGTGCTTGCCTCACGGGCCTAGTGACCCAGGTTTGCTCTCCAAACTGAGGTGAAGGCAAGAGGAGAGCCATCTCTACAAAGCTGTCTTCTGACTCATCTCGTGTACCATGTGTCTACACACCCACTGTTCCCCTGTCCCTCCCCACTCACACACACACTCTGAATATTTTTAAATAGTACACTAACAACAACCATCCCCATTTTACCCTTTTTTCTCCTTCGTTGTTGACCAAGCCCTGAGCTACCTCTGTGATCCAGGCAGACCTTGAACTTGTGATACTTCCTGCATTAATCTCCGGTTGTATGTGGCGATTAATATTTACTATTGATATATCTTCTAGTAAAGCTGCTGTTAATCCTAAACAGCTGTATAACCAAGTCACCACACAGAGACTGGGATTTATTTAATTAACCTAGAGCACAATGCTGGACAATAGTTGTTCCATCCTAAACCTCCAAGCCCATGTGGTTTCTATCATTCAGATTTCCCACATTATACTTGCTTTCAGTGATGTATTAAGTCCAGTCCATCTCTCAGAGTCATTCCAAGACCTCTCTCTCTCAGCTTTGCTTTCCCAGTTCTCTCCTCCCTTCTTTCCTCCTCCGCCTCCTACCTTCCTGCCCTCTGGCTCCTCCCTCTCTCCCTGCTTCCTTTCTATTGCTCAACATTGTGGCTAGTTGCTTTATTTTGGCATGTTTACACAAAGTTGAGACAGGTGATGCTTAGAATAAGTATGACAGCTGGTTGTGGTGGCGCACACCGGTAGGATTTGCTGAAGGAGGCAGAGGCAGGAGGATCACGAGTTCGAGGCCAGCCTGGGCTACACAGTTTTAAACAAGCAACAGGACAGGAGCATACCAAAGAGGACCTCTGAAAGAATCAATATAGCAATATATCAAAGCAGATATTAAGACTCACAATCAAGCCTTTGGCAGAGGGCGGGAAGTAATAATAAAAATAGGGGAAGTTAGTGAGACTTGGGGAGAACAAGAGCTCCACAAAGACCAAAATGAGCAGGGCACAGGGGTCTTCTATGGGACAGTTTCTCCAACCAAGGACCATGTATGGATATGGCCTAGAACCCCCGCTCAGATGTGGCCCATGGTAGCTCGCTGTCCAACTGAAGACCCTAGTAAGGGGGACAGGGACTGTTTCAGACATGAATTCGATGGCTGGCTCTTTGACCCTCCCCCATACACGCCAGGGAGTAACAGCCTGGCTAGATCCCAGGGGAGGACATTGCAGCCAGCCCTGAGGAGACAAGATGATCTGGGGTCAGATGAAAGGGGAGGAGGTCCTCCCCTGTTGGTGGACTTGGAGGGGACAGGGAGGAGATGAGGGAGGGGTGGGGAGAGTGAGAGGGAATGAGGGAGGGGGCTACGCCTGGGATGCAAAGTACCTAACCTGTGATTGATATAAAAATAAATAAATTACATTTAAAAAAAAAAGAATAAGTATGACAATGTAATGTCCGAATTGAAACCAGAGAGTGGGGAAGAGCAATCAGCATTTGAATGAACATGGGTAAAGTGTATACATTCCGAAAGAACATTATACCAACAATCTCCCAAGTAGCTAGAATGATAAGTATGTTCCACCAGGACTGGCTAAATTGAATGAACACCTACTATACCCACCCATGATAAACTCCCTGGGAGAGGTACAATGGGAAAAAACAGGTTACATCAATCAGGATCTAATATTCATTGGAGTTCTATGGATGATGGCACTTATACAACATAAATATAGATATGGATTAATTAAGGAAAGTATTCACAGTCAAGTTGAATTCACTGGAGATACATGTTTGATAAGTCTGGGATCCAGAGCAAAGTAACACATAGCTGAAAAGGGATTTATTAAAGAGGCCATGGTTCTAGGTTTGTATAAGAAAAAGAGGAAACATGGGTTTGCTTGGTGAGAAATGTGTGTACACGTGTGTGTGTGTGTGTGTGTGTGTGTGTATAGGATGTGTATGGGCATGCATGTCACCACTCACCTGTGTGGGGCTCTGCTGGATAAGGTTGAAGTCTCTAGACAGCCATTTATTTCACTAGATCTATTATGACAGACTCCCTTTTCTCAGCAGGGTTCTAAAAGTCTCCCCTGATCCAGGTGACTCCAGGTCTTATAAGGAGCAGATTACAGGCCAGATCCTTTTCTGATAAGGAAACTGTTCCAGCAAGCATCTGGGAATTCTTGGAAATGCCCCACTCTGCTAAGGTTCTTAGTCCAGCAGTGACCTTCAACTGTACTTGGAGGTTTTCTTTTTTCCTCTCACCCCTAAGATAATTAAGTGCTGTATTCTCCTTTTGATAGGACCATGCAAATCAAGTATCCCTGATGGCCTGACCCTAGTGAATCAAACATATTCATCCTAGAAATCCCTCCTACTGCCCAAAGGTTTATAAATCCCTGATTTCAAATAAATGTGCTGCTGGGGGGTACAGGCTGCTGACTGGCTTCGTGGTATCATCAGCCTTCCACCACGACCACCTGAGATTCGTCATTCATCCCCCATCAGGCCTGTTCTCCAGCCTGTTAGGCCTGGGCCTTGCCAGGCCTTGTCTCAGATGCAAGCCAACCAGGCATGGGTTTCTGCTCCCCCCCCCCACCCCCGCTGTGCTCAAGAGCTGTAACACTTTGGTATCACTGTAGACTTTGGAAACCAGAGCTTCCATTGCCACTGGCAATCTCATGCTAACAGAGAAAAACTGTAACACTCCATGGAAGACCTTTTCCACACCCCAGCCTAGCACATGGGCCTCACACTAAAGTGCTCTAGGTTTCCATGAGAGAAATAGAACCCAGCGCTTTGTCCAGAAGCCAAGCTTCAGACCCCTACTGAGATTCCCTATCTCCCCACTCCGACATCCCCCACCAAACAAAGAAGGACATGTGTCCTGAAGTACTGAAGTCAGAGGATGCTTCAGTACTAGCCCTTGGGCTGATAATGCCCCCACAAAAGCCATAGACTAACGCAACTCCTAGCACTGGGCATGAGAAACCTTCTTTCAAGCTGTTGATCTAGGCAAAACAAGTGTTTCTCCAAATAGTATAGATTATTGCTATGTCCCATGGTTGCCTCTCAGAGGTTAAAGGTAAGTCCCTATTGCTGATGACATCACACATTTCGGACCCAGGATTTGGATGGTTCGAGCTGAACCTAACCTGAAAGTCTCCCTTCTGAAATGTAGCCTTCATAGCACCAGAAATTAGTGTGCAAGCTGCCAAGGGAGGGAAACAACCAACAGTCCTGACCAGCAGTGATGCCTGTGGACCACAGCAATGACCAGCACGGCAAGATATCCCTAGAGGTGCGATAGTGGCACTCTTATTTTGGTGGTAACCAAAAGCTGTCCAATTGGACTTAAGTCCCATTCAATAGCAAGGAAATCAGGCCTGGTTATTAGAAACCTACCCAAGTACCTGGGGCTAGTGAGGCCACGAATCTTAAAAAAGAACCCAACACCACTACTTTACTAACCAGCATAATTCCTAACTGCGCTAGAACTCATCCCTCACACCCACAGCTAAGTCTAGCTCTCAGCCCTCACTAGAGAGACTTTACAGCAAATGGAGACCATTACAGAAAACTGTAACTGGACACAGTACAGCCATCAGCAGATCAGGGGAACATGGCCCCAAATGGGTATATCTACAATACAACTACTGTATCTGAGACTCAGGGAACATCACTGAAGAGAATGGAAAAAGAATCTACGAGGCAGAGGACTGGGAAGTCAACTGTGAGACTGTTTTCTAGGAATGGTTGCCAAAACAAGACCTGAACAATGACAGTCTCGATAGACATGGTAATGCAGAAAGGGGAAAACCTTACCAGGTCCCCTCTCAAGATGGAGAATTTCATTAAGTAACTAAGGAATGCTGAATGATGGAGAATTAGCTTGTCCCAGGAACGGCTCCCCTAATTGGTTATTCAATATAAATTGGTCAGCCCTGAAATTATATACACACAAAACACAAACATGGACTTGACAGGTTGTATTTATATATTTGTGCACCTCTCTCTCTCACTCATTCACTCTGTGTGAGTGTGTGTTTGTGTGTGTGTGACAATAACAATGAAAGAAAAAGATAATAAATTTGAAAGGGAATGAGGGATGCATAGGAGAGGTTGGAGGACACCAGACATGCACATAGTGAATTTACATACATGCCAGCAGAGCTTTCATATACATAAAATAAAGAGTCTTTTTTGAAAATTTGTGGAATGGATAATAAAACAAAGCTTAATTATATGGTGCTTATAAGAAATAAAATGTATAGATGCAAACAGGTCAACACTAACATGACAGCAAGTGATTATAGTACAAATATTTAAAGAATTAAACTGAGGACATGAATTGTAACTGGCCAACAAAGGTAAAATGGACACAAACACATGGTTTCTTTCAAGTGGAAGTACTTAAATATTAAATGAAGCCTGAAGATTACAAGTTCAAGGCCAACCTGGTCTACATAGTAAATCCCTGTTTCAAAAAACAAATAGCAACCAAAAGAAAAAAGAAAAGAAAAAACTGTATTAAAGTAAGATTCTCTTTGCCTTGCCATGAATTTGGAAGAAAAGATGAATGTCTCAAGAAACAGCTTTATTAGCTCATTGAAAAGTATATCTTATGGTTACTTTGTGTATAACATGGGTTATTGTACTCTTTGGCATCTATTAATGTTGCTAATATTGTCCAGGGGCTGCCTCACTGTTTAACTCTTTCATGTCCACTCACACGCAGGCTCTAATGCCAAAATAATTAGATTTTATATTGCCCCAGATTACCATTCCTTTCATCGTCCTATTAAGTGACTTGAAAGCCAAGTTGTCAGCTTATAATTAGTTTTATTTATTTATGAATAAATTTTGTTTAAAAGCTGGAAAACTTATTTAATAAAAATAATTTTGTATTTTATTCTCTATAATGTGGAACCTACATGCACTTCATCCATTTCTTTTCCAGCAATTGTATTCAGATGGAATACAATTTCTCTTCACCTCCTTGAGGTACTAGACCTTCCTATAAGGTGCAGGACCATGAATTCAGGTCTGAGGAAGGGCAGACAATCTTCCAAATTCAGCTTGTCAGGGAACGAGATTTTTATTGTCCCTTCCACTTTTGCTGTCTATATTCATTATTCCCCATTCACCGTTCCCTTCCTGAAAGTAAGGAAACAGTCTTCCTTGTTCACCTTTGGGGATGCTATTTTTAAAATCCAAAAGCACATTGAAAATGAAGAATGTTAAGCCAGAAATAATTTGGGGGGGGACAGTAAAAAGAGTTCACTAAACTACTAAAACCAGTAGTTGGATAAGAAGAAAAACATAGAAAAAGAATGGTAGGGAAATATTAAACCTGATGGTCTATTATGGACTGTAGTCAAGAATGGTGTCTCCTGGGAAGACTTGGTGGGAAACAAGTTAGGTCCCTGATGGTCCTTCCACTGTCGTTCTGGGGCAGCCATCTCAAAAAGTCCTACAGGTTCTGCCTTGGAAGGGGTGGGGGAGTGGTCATCATCTTTTCTTGAAAGCAGTGAAGCCATCTCAAGCAAGCCGTGGCACTGATGTTGCGTCAGGGTTCTGTCCCACTCAGACACTTGAGGTGAACTGATGAGGTGGTCATCCATCTCCACCTACATCTGCTTCTCCTCCCCCTCTTCTGCGTGGAAGTCCACAGGCTATTTAGAGGAGGTGTAGCTTGTTCTCATGTCTTTTGGGTTTTATAATTTTTAATTATTTTCTACAGTGCATAGAACTTTAGAGCTTAGTGTTAACATAGCAGACATAATATCCATTGCTGAGTTTGCCATTTTGGAACTGCCCAGTTTTTCATTATGTCCACATACACTATGTTTTGACGAGCTGGTGGCTATCAAGCTTGAACTCTGAGTACTGAACCTACAGAAGGTGCCATCATCAGGCAGAATTTTTGACCTCTAAAGATCCATATCCAGTATTTATTATTGAGCTGACCTTGGAGTACAGATCATAGATTAAAAAAAATCAGATTCCAACTGTTCAGGGGTGATACTTTATGATCCTAATGTGGTATAAATATGGATGCCTTTCATGCTATCCATTCTAGAGCTAACTTGGCTCGCATTCACTTATTGGAATTTTAACTGACTTTCGTTTGTTCTTTGTTTTGGTTTGTTTAGACAGAGACTCAGTAGCTAGCCCAAGCTGACTTTAACCTCCAGCTTCTTCCTCTGTCTCCTAGGTCCTGAGATACTGGCTTGCACCACCATAGCATGCTATACCTTGTGTTTATCACCTGTTTTCATTGAAAACTTCAATGGTTCTACGTTTGTTTCTTAGCCAGAAGTTTCTTGTTCCCGACAGAGCAAGGAGGGAAGGCAAGCACAAATACCATGCTGCAGAGAGAAGACCAGAGATAATTTTATTTTTAATCCCTGGTATCTAGTGTGTACCAAGGGGGCCTGGGAACTTGGTCTATTGGTTACGTTTGGATTTGACCTTCTTATTTTTTTTTTGACCTTCTTATTTTAAGAACAGTCCCAACCTGTAGTTGGCAACATTTCATTAGCAACATGTCCTTGTCTAGCATCCAAGACTTTTTTACCATGACATTTGAGAAGTCAAATTGGTTTAAATTAACAAAGAGAACGATGAACAAGAAAGCAGCTAGAAATAAAGGGCGGTCATGGGTTAACACAGTTTATAAGAGATTATGTAAAATAGAAAATGAGCTCTGTTCTTGTCCTCCCTGAAGATGTATCCAAAGCAATAGTATTTGATTTGTTAAGGAGAGCACAGGAGGAAGACCTAGCAATTGAAACCAAAGTGTTAGTTTTTGAAACTGTCCACTTAAATATCTTTTGCTTTCACAATCTTTCAAGCCAAGGGAAAGGGTCATGTTTAAGAGGTTTGTGTCTCCCTTACTCAAGCAGAGTAGGATTCAGATGAATTTCCTATTATTGGAGGGGAGCCAGTTTTTCTATTTTGTATTAAAATGTTCTCATCTCTCCTTTTATTGTTGATATCTAAAAAAAATTTTTTTTAAACAGTTCAGCTCAAATGGCACAACTCTCCATCAATTATTTATGCTATGAGGAAATTTTCCAAACTTGTAAATGTACAGCTTACAACGACGGCTTAAGGATGTGTAAAGTATCAACAAACAACAGCCAAATACTGATGGCAAAGATAACGAATGAGGTCACGCTAGTGAATTTGCACAAGACCCTGGAGAGTCTATCTGGATTCAGGTAAGGGTGACAGAAGAAAGAAAGGAAAAAAAAAAAGTCAAACTATTAAATTCATAAAATTATTAAATCTTATGATTGTTTAAAGCAATGAAGGGTAATTAACACTATCCCTATATTACTCTGTACTCGGTATATTACAAAAGAGAACAAACCTTTTGGAGGAAACTCATAGTCGGCATTTTCTGTGAAAAGAGGCATAGGGAGAGGTTTTGGGTGAACTTCAGTTATGAAAAGGCCATCTTCTACCCTTAAATTTAGTAGGTTTGGTTAAGAATTATAGGTGAAAATATTTTTCACCCTCCACTGATGTCTGTTGGTTCTTTCTTGTTTACAGGCACAGTCAGCCCTCCACATCCAAGGTTTCACATCTGTAAAGTCAGAAAGTCTTGGATTGAAAATGTTCGGAAAAACTGAGTGTTGTGGTGCACGCCTTTAATCCCAGCACTGGGGAGGCAGAGGTAGGTGGATCTCTGTGATTTTGAGACCAGCCTGGTCTGGGACAGTTAGGGCTATGTAAAGGGACTCTGTATTACTCCACTGACCACCCCCTTAGAAAAGAAAAAGGAAATATTGAGGAAATTATATGTGTCTGTTCCAAATGTATATAGATTTTTCTTGTCACTATCCCTTAAATAAGGGTGTAAAACCTATTTACATCTCATTGTATTGGTTATTCTATGTATTTAAAGATGAGTTAACATATATGAGAGAAGATGCATACGTGACACGCAGAGCCCACCTTTAGCAGGTCCTGAGAGACAAGTATAATCTACCTTTCCTGCCCACTTAAAACTTTTTTTAATTTTATTTTTCTTAATTACAGTTTATTCACTTTGTATCCCAGCTGTAGCCCCCTTCTCCATCCCCTCCCAAAACTTTCTTTTTTATTTTATCTTCAGTATGTTAAATGATAAAATGGCATGGTTCTGACACATATCTCCTGGGCTGGGAACTTTATATACATCATTTGAATTGAGAAAGACATGATCTTTACAGCCCTCATTAGTCTTGATAATTTCTCTCCTCTGCGTCCTCCATTTTCTCTCTCTTTCTAGAAATCTCTCTTCTCTCTCTGGAAGTCTCTCTCTCCCCATTCCCCACCATTCTTTCTCTTTCTGTCTCCCTTCCTTTCCCCAGCTCTTGCTTTGAGGCCTAAGCTGACCTTGAACTCACCAGAGCTGGCCTCAGGTATGCTGGGATTCCAGTGTGTCCCTCTCTGCCTTGTCTGTGTGGGTATCATTCAGATACTGTTCTTCCTAAACTAGTTCTTATGCGTGAGGGTCTGTTTTCCATCTCTGCCTTGTGGTTCTTTTCTTGGGAGGTTTCCTCCTCTTTGATTTACAGCCTTTTATTGAGGTGCCGTTCTTGTTGTCATATCATATGTATAATTCCCAAGAGCTCCTTTTCACTCTCTGAGTTCATTTTGCCTCAGTGGCTTCTTTCCAGTTTCATGATTGATGTATTTTCTCTGATCTCCACGAGGACATTCACCTTAGTTTATTAGCCATTTCCTTCTGCCCAAATTGTTCTTTATTCATCCAGGTATCTTTCCTCAAAATCCCGTGCACTTTAGCATGGTATGTTTGAAAGTCTGGCCAGGAGGTCAGGTCGTGTGCTGGACCTTTACTGATCCATGTCAGCCTTGGTGTTGGGAGGGCCTTACTGCTCATTTTCATAGGGGAGTATGAAATCTAATTTTATGTGCTGTAGAGTCCATTTGTTTGCTTTTACATCAGACTAGATATTGCGGTGAGTGTATTTTATATATGCAGTTGCCATGTACAATATATAAAAGCAAAATATATACACACCTATATCCGCAAGCAAACAAGTAAGTAGGCTTGGCAGAGAAAAGGAATTCTGTGTCTGTATAACAAGGTCTGCCTCCGTTTCCAGCCTGTTGGCTTGTCCTACAAATTTCAAACATCATCTTTTGCCTGCCCCTATCTCTAGCTTCTTCATTAGTCATACAAACTTCAGACTTTCCAGCCCTCACAATTATGAGCCAATAACTTTCTCTCTCCCTCGTCCTCTCCTCCCCCTCCCCTCCTACACTCCCACTTCCCCTCCCCCTCCTTCTTCTTCCTCCCCCTCCCCCCTCCCTCTGTGAAGATCCAGGTCAGACACAGGGAGCCTCTGTTTTCTCTACTATTTAGGCCTTGCTTCTTCTGCTGGCCATATTTCTCCACAAAGATTCTCTTGGTCTCCTCACAAAATATGCAGCCTGCCAACCAATAAGGAAACTGCAGGAGTTTTCCTAGTCTCCTGATTTCCTTGAGGTACCCCTCTGCTTCACTCTGGACAGAGTATAAGAAACCTTTTTCTAAAAAGTTACAACCATACTGAAAAAAGAAAGTAAATTACCGCATGAATTTGAGTTCATTAACATCTAACATTACACTTAAAACTTCTTGCAGGTATCTTTTAAGTATTTATCATCAATTTTTAAGTTGGCACACAAAGCAATGTGTTTTGTTACGGCATTTTCATACAGACTTTGCTCTTTTTGTCCTCTGCAAGCTCCTCTCCCAATTCCTTGGGCTCATGATTGGATGTTCTCCTCATCCCCCCTGCCCTTTCTGTTTTCACACATTCCATCACTGTCTTTATATATATATACATATATTATATGTAATTTATGTATGAGCACTCTGCCTGTACACTTGCACGCCAGAAGAGGGCATCAGATTCTATTACAGACGGTTGTGAATCCCCATGTGGGTGATGGGACTTGAACTCAAGGCCTCTGGAAGAACAGCCAGCCAGTGCTCTTAACCGCTGAGCCATCTCTCCATCCCCCCATCAGTCTTTTTTATTCTCCACCTTAAGACCTCTTCCTTCCCTCTCATGATCTCCTTTCTAGTCTCACTACCTTGAGAGAGAGACAAGAGAGCGAGATTAAAATCTAGACTCTGCATATGAGACAACATGGCATTCGTCTTTCTGAGTCTGGGTCATTTTACTTAACATAATAACTTTTCCAGTTCTATCCACTTTCCTTCAAATGCCACGATTTCAGTTTTCTTTACAGCTCAATGAAAGTATACTGTGCATTTGGACCACAATTTCTTTATCTGTTCATCAGCTGGGGGATATCAAGGCTGGTTCCATTTCTTATCTATTGTGAATAGTGTGATAATACACAGGATTTGCAAGCATCTTTGGGCAAGGACTTAGAGTCCTGTGACGGTTCTATTTTTAGCTTTTTGAGAAGCCTCTGCATTGATCTCCATACTGGCTGCATATGTTTACATTCCCACCAGCAGTGAGTAAGGGTTTATCTCTCTCCACATGTCTGCCAGTATTTGTGGTCATTTGTCTTCTTGAGGTTAGTCCTTTTCCCTGGGATAAGACGACATCTCAGATTAGCTTCAATTTGCATTTCCTGGCAGCTAAAGATGTTGAACACTCATTCAAATTTATTGGGGATTTGTATTTCTACTTTTGAGACCTATCCCATCCATTAGCCCATCTATTGATTAGAAGATGTGAAGGTTTTGCTTGGGGGAGGGATTAACTTTGTGTAAACATTAACTGCCCTGTCTGAAGCATAATTTTAAAAGCTTTTTTTTTTCATTATCTAGGCTGTCTCTTTCTCTTATAATTATCCCCTTCCTAGGCAAACGCCATTTGATTTCAGTTTTTGCCTAAAATAATGCCTGTACCTTTAAGTGCCTCCTCTGTGCTTTCCTCCTGCAGCTTTAGCGTTTCAAGGTCTAATGCTAAGGTCTTTGACGCATTTAGAATTAATTTTTGTTCAGGGTGAGAGATACCGTTCTAATTTCATTCTTCTGTTTGTGACCAGCTAGTTTCCCTGACAACCAATTTTGCTGTATTGGTTTTGCATTCTGATGCTTTGCTTTAAATATTTATCAGGTATAAGAGTTTTCTTGTAGAGTTTTTGGAGTCTTTATTTAAGTATAGAATCAAGTCCTCTGCAAGTAAGGGCAATTTGACCCCTGGCCTTTCCTGTTCGTGTTTCTTTTAATTCTTTTTCTTGTCTCATTGCTGTAGCTAAGACTCAGGCCCTATGCTGAGCAGAGGGTAGGAGCCCTTATCTCATTTCAGATTCCAGAGGGGTGCTCTCGGTGTTCCCCCACTTAGTATAATGCTGGCTCTAAGTTTGTCAAAATACATAGCTTTATTGTGCTGATGTGTGTTCCTTCTATTCCTAGTTTATTCAGAACTTTTATCATGAAAGGATGTTGAACTTTGTCAAATAACTTTTCTGTGTCTATTGAAATGATCATGTGATTTCTGTCCTAAAATCTATTTATTTGCTGTATTACCATGTGTATCAACTGACTTTTCTCTATGTTGAACTTGCCTTGCATAAGACTATCTTGCCCACCATGTATGAACCTTCTAAATGTGTCTTGCAAGTATTTTCTTGAGTATTTTTGCATCTATGCTCATCAGGGAAATTGCTGTGTAGTTTTCTTTTTTGTTGTTGTTGTTGGCTGTATTTTTATCTGGTTTTTACTACAATTATTTTTTAATTGATTTTTTCTTTAAATGTTTTAAAATTGGACCCAGACAGCTCCCAACTTATGATGGTTCAACTCAGGATTTTTCTTATTTTACAAGATTTACACTCACTAGAAGTCATGCTTCGAATTTTGAGTTCTTATGGCCTTTTCCAGAATATTAGTATGCAGTAGAATAGTGTCCCAAGCTGCTAGGCAGTGGCAGGTAGGTATAGGTCTCAGAGAGTTGTGAGACCACAAGGAAAAATAGCTGATACTTCCCAGTAGCCTGCACTCAACTGTGCTATTCAGTAGGTGAAGTATACTATGTCCATTTTTACAGTCTGACTTGGGAGCCTGATGCATTACAACCACATCATAATGCAAGAAAGTCTTTACAGTCTTAAATTATTTTGTTTTATTTTGAACCCAGGGCATTTTGCATGTTATACAAGCTCTCTGGCATCACCACACCCTTGCTTAATAATTTTGTTTCTTACCAGCAACTGAACCAATGCTAGGACAATTTGTGTGCCTAGCCCTTTTCCAACATCAGGAGTCTAATCTCTGATTGGAGAGTCCTAAAACTGGAGAATCCCACATGGTGTCTCTATGAGAATATTCTTTGCCTATAAGCAAAAAATATACTTGAAGCTGTTTCAATAGTAACCCACGTACAGTCTCCTGTGGGTTGGAACTCTGGGAGATAGAAATTCTACATTTTCTCCAGTGGTACCCCAGCCCACCTAGAACAAGATGCTTTCCTGTGTCTGGCCAGCAGCTTCATATCTGTGTGCAGTCAGTAACATCCCCTCTCGGAGGTTCCAGAGGCTGCAGCAGGTACCATCTATGAGTATGAAGGTGGAAAATAAGGGAGAGAAATGTGTGCTTCTGTGCATCTTTTTGTTTTCAGTTAACCGTAAATGATTGGCCCAGGAGTGCCCCCCAAATGCACACCCTTAGGTAAGGATTGGGTCAAGGTGTCAGTGCCTAAGCATGTCACTGACCAAAAGTAGAAGACCATGATCTTCTTTGCTGATGGCTGTCTTCTGTGAGCACATGGACCCAGATCATGACGACAGGGGGTGGGACTCTCGGACTAGCTCTTTAGTAGGCAGTGAGTAGTCTTGCCTGAGCAGGGTGTGGTCGATATACAATTCCAGAATTCAGGAGGCTGAAGCAAGATGATCAAAAGATCAGGGCCAGTCTCAGGAACAGAAAGAGTTCAAGGCCTGCTTAGGCTACATGAAACGCTTTCTTAAAAAAAAAAAAAAATTCCCAATCATCATCGTCATCATCACCACAATCATCTTGCTGGAAAGGTTAAAACTTGGTATTTTTTTAATTCCCGTGCTGAATTCAGACCTCATGTTGATGAAACACTGAAAGAGTTTCCAGTAGAGGAAGACAGTTCTTACTAAGGCCTATACATGTCACAAGTCAGGAAGTGAAAGGTGGGGCGTGCTACCTGGCATTTGTCTTCCTATGAGGAAGTAATACCTTGGTTTTAACCACCTGCTGTCCAAAGTACACTAAAATACTTGAGGCTGGCTCATAGTTCTGGAGGCTCAGGGTCAAGACATTACACTTAGTGTTTTGCCTTCTTGCTGGCAGTTGCAGACTGCAGGATATCACATGGCAAGAGACAGAGTGAGATTATTGAGAGAGAGAGAGCACACGCACACATACATGCACACCTTCTGGGTTCTTAGACCTTCGATTTCCAGACAGCCTTTGTTAGACTACCTGGACCACACAGCCTGTAGGCCATTCTAATAAATTTCCCTTCTTTCTCTCTATATGTGTATATATGTATGGATATATGTTTGTGTGTATATATTTCTGTAATATATAATATATTTTATAAGGTAATATATAATTACATATATATTCCATAAATTTCTCTAGAGAAACCTGATTAATACAACATAGTTATTTTTTTAAAATACAACCTGCTGAGTCTGTTTAATATTGGTCATATGTTTTTGTGTTTAGGGTTGACAGCTTGGGATTAGATAACCTGTTAGGAGGCTTGTCCCTAGAGAAAACTTCTCCTCGGGCAGCCACTGGTTGCCTGAAATTCTTTGTCTGGAGGAGGGGCCTTAGGAGATCTCCCACTTCCAGACTGGCATTTCAGTTGATGTCATTGTTTTCCCAGTGATTTTAGGAAACCGTGGCTTCCAACCATCTATACTGGAATCTGATGCCCTCTTCCAGTATGGAGGTGTACATACAGATAGAGCACTTATATAAAATAAATAAATAAATAAAATAATAAATAAAGTTATTTATTAAAAAAAAAAGAAAATCATCACCACTCCTCAAATAATTTTTAACTCCACAAATACAATTCTTCAACTGGATTGACTGATAATCGTAGATCTAAGTAGCTGAATCACTACAAAAAGAATTAATGCCTGAGCTGTGGATCAGTGGTAGACTACTGGACTAAAAGGCTTTGGGTTCAGTTTCCAGTGTTGTAATATTAATAACAATTTATGTAATAAATTATTTCAAGGATATTCATTTTAAAAGATTATTTGTTTGCATGAATATGAAATAATGGGTCTCAATCAATGCCTTTTTCACTGCAATTAATAAGCCCTTAACAGGATTATAAATATCAAAATTAAATCAAATTTCTTATTTGAAAGTCAGTCTAATTTGGTACAATAACTCTACTAAATGTAATTGCATATTACAATATTTTTAATAAAATATTGCTGCCCTCACCTCCAGCTACATATTATACCACAAATAGAAAGGGAAATGTAATTTCCTGGCAAATAGAATTAAAATAGGAAAATTTATGAAGTATGGAGCATTTAGTCTGTCATTTTTTTTTCTATAATGAGCAAAATAGAAGCAGGAACTGATGCAGAGGCCGTGGAGGGGTGCTGCTTACTGCCTTGTTCCCCTGGCTTCCTCAGCCTGCTTTCTTATAGCTCCCAGGACCACCAGCCCAAGGGTGCCATCACCTACAATGGGCTGGGCCCTCCCACATCAATTGCTAATTAAGAAAATGCCTTCCCCACCTGCCTACAGAAGCATTTTCTCAACTGAGGTTCAGATGACTGTAGTTTATGTCACGTTGACTTAAAACTGGTCAGTGCAGCTGTAGTTCTTTGTGTAGGGCTGAGGGCATTTGGGCTTTTTCCTGTGCACATTAGCATGCCTTGATGTCGTCCTTATCCAATTCATGTTTAAGCAGTCATGTTGTTGAGACATTGTGGGTGTAGCTTCTGATATTACTAGGAGACACAATCTCACAGCAAGCTCCCTGACTCTGACTCTTATGGTCTCTCCACACCTTCTTCCACACTTCTTCAGGAGTGTTGGGTTGATATATACATATATACATTGGGACTGGGTCCTGCAACTGCATGTTGCTTGGTTGTGGGTTTTTTTTGTAATTCTGTGCATCTGTTGCAAGGGGGCTTTTCCTTGATGAGTGTTGAGGACTGTAGTTATCTGCAGTTATAAGGCAAATGCTGAGAATGTATTTAGGGGTTATCTTGGTTTAGTAAAGTATCGGTTATAGGTTCTCCTCCAAGATCCATGAGTTCACTAGCCCTGGGTAGTTGCCTAGGTTTCCACACCACGCATGGTTTCCCTCTGGTTGAGCAGATCTTAAGCCCAATTAGAGAGCTGTTTATTACTGCATGAGTTTGCATGCTGCTACTGCGCCCTTATTGCTGACACAATAACCGTGATGCGTAGGTGTATGTATGTGTTTGTATATGTGTGTGCACATACATGTACCTGCCAGAGGTTAACACTGGGTGTCTTCTGCAGTCTGTATCCTCCTTATGTTTTTGAGACAGAGTCTTTCACTGAACCTGGAGCACATCAGTTAATCTAGGCTGGATGGTCAACAGGTAGCAGGGATCTTCCCATCTGCCTTCCCAGCGCTGGGATTACTGGCATCTGACTTTTTGTATGGGTGCTGGAGGTGGGACTCAGATCCTCATGTATAGCACTTCACCAACCAAGCATCTCCCCAGCCCTAAGCTTGATGGGGTTTTTTGTCGTCGTTGTTGTTGGTGGTGGTGGTTTGTTTGGTTGGTTTTTTGGGGCGCGCGCGCATGTGTGTGTGTGTGTGTGTGTGTGTTCCCACTATGGGTTAAAGAGACAATGACAGGAAACAGGAAAATACAAAAACCTTCATTTGTACTTAGGGCAAAGGCATGGAGACTGGAAACATATCTTCTTAAAGCCGCGGAGCGCTGCACAAGCTGCTGACATTTCCATCACATAGTCCACTCCTCAGTGCCTGGTAGGGAACTCTTATCCCTAATGACGGAGGTGCCACTATTTGGTAATGTCTATTGCTGTGCTGAAGCATCATGACCAAAAAGCAGGATGAGGAGGAAAGGGTTTGTTTGACTTACACTTCCGAAGCACTGTTCATCATGGAAGAAATTCAGGGCAGGAAGACAAACAGGGCAGGAACCTGGAGGCAGGAGCTGATGTAGAGGCCATGGAAGGATGCTGCTTACTGACATTTCTTCCTCTGGTTTGCTCAGCCAACTTTCTTAGAGAATCTAGGGATGGTACTACCCATAATGGGCTGAGCCCCTCCCCACCCACAATGATCACTAATTGAGAAAATGCCTTACAGCTGGATCTTCTGAAGGCATTCCCTCTAGTGAGGTTCCTTTACTCTAGTTTGGGTCAAGTTGACTTAAAACCAGCCAGGACAGGTAACACCTCCAAATCTATGAAAGATTTACCTAACCTAGAGCAACAGTGGGAAACATGCCAGCTGCACAGGAACCCCAGATAGCGATAGCTCGGCCTGCTAGATGATGAGCTGAGGAACATCTTAGCAGCCCAGTCAATATTAAACTACAAATGTCAAGGCATACACAGCTTAAAAAGACTTTAAATGCTCTTTACTGATGTAAGCTGCACCTTCCAAAAATTATAGCCGTCATAAACCTCTTTACAGTAGCTTTATATCTTCATGGAGATGAACCGCAGCAATGCAATGAGTAATCGTTTGAACTATTTGAAACTCGCAGCTTTCTGTTTTCCTTCCATAGAAGCCCTTTCTTTTGCCCCCTCTTCTCCTATGCAGTTGTGAACCATCTTCCTTAGCTGTGTGGGGGGCCATGTCATCTAAAGGCCCCTATGCACACAGATGCACGCAGGTAAGCCTCATCTCTTTTATTTATCTGTCCACAGCCAATTAAATAAAATGTTCTCCTTCTTGCAGGCACAGACACAGAAAACGAAAAGCTTTTCCCATTAACAGTATCATTAGAGCCCTGCCACAATCCTATCACCCTCCCATTATTCAAGTGAGGAGACCGAGCCCTTGCAGATGTTCAGAAAATGTCCCATCATCACACAGTAGTTACAACTGCGAAGGTGGACTTTGATGTTTGGATTCTGATTACCTGAAAAAAGGATCAATACAGCCTATTGTCCTGCCATGCTGAGACAGGATGCCAGTGTTCTGGAATAGACAGGCAGTTGATGCTATTTTCCTTTTCCCTGTGAATGCCTAGAGGTATCAGCTTAGTTCAGGATAACTCAGGAAAGGGTTTCAGAGGAAGTCCATATAAAGCTAAGAGCCAGCAGAGTATTGTGCACATACAGAGTATAGTACCGTGGTCGGTTATCAAAGTGAGGGAAAAAAAGGGAAGAGAAGACGTTCATGCACATAAGCATAATCACACACCTGCTTTGAAGCCCAGAGATCCCCTGGAAGACTGTGGACTAAAGATGCTCAACTTTTTTCTCATCATAACACCCAGCGTAGCACAACTCCCTCCCAAGTCTCTCCCTCCACAAAACCCTCTGGAATGGATCTTAAAAAAAAAACAGCATGCTGTTTTCAGAACTACGACTTTTTATTTTATTAATGTTACTTTAATAACTATAATATTACTTTAAAACCATTAATATTTTCATATTCATTTAACTTATACAATGTTTGATAGTGATGAAGTTTCTAATCAGAATTTCCAGCTGTAAGGTTATGGGACATATTAAATAAAGATGATTAGGCATACAGCAGATCTTCTATATAAAAGTGGTTTATTAGGTGGAGATGGAGGGAGGGAGAGAGGAGAGAAAAGGGCATGATGGGGGGAAAGAGAGGGAGAGAGGGGAAAGAGAGAGAAGGGGCACCTCAATAGAGAAAGGCCGAGAGGCCAAGAGCAAGAGAGACCAAGAGAGGGACCACATGGCCGGCTGGGCCCTTTAAGGGGCAAGGTAACCACACCTTCCAGGTGTGGCCACCTGGCCAGCGACATATTATGACATCATAGGTTACTCGTCAACCCAGAAGCAGGTTTGGTTCCAAAATCCTAACACCAGCCTTTTGACGTTGTGACATGATCACTACAGAAAATTGTTAGGTCACATTTATAGCTATTCTGGGACACATGTCTCTCTAGCTTTATTATTAGTAATAATAGCCTAGATTGAAGAAAATCAGGCATTTAGTCAACCGTGGTCTGTCTGAGTTCAAAGTAAATGAATGGCCACAAAAGATGGCTGCTACTGTGTCATCACCCAGATGCTGGGTCTGACTTGCTCTGCTTCTTTCCTTCTTGGCTTATGAAAACACCAGCCCAGAGAGACACCAGGGAACGTTACATACTTGGTTAATCTTGAATATAGAGGAAAAACTACAGTCAAATAAAGTTACCAGGATACTGCTTGGATGCCTACAAAGCAAAGATGCACTTGTAGCAGTAAAGGAAGAACCTGGGTGTGTCTGAAATTGAGCTAGAGCTTTCATGGCCCCAGAGGCCGCTTTGCTGGTGTAGTTAATCATCTGCCTGAGCTGTCAGATCCATGCCCATGACTTTTCCTTTGGTTGTCTCTTCTTTCTGTGGTTCCCTCAGTTCCTATAGTTGAGGGGATGACAATGGAATCATTCCTTGAGTTGGGGTGGGGCATACTTACAGAGCAGGTTAATACATTATGTGCTATTTACGCACAATTCTCTAATAAAGTTATGATTGGATAGCGTAAGTATAAAGTTCATCACTGGCATCACTTAGAGTTTTATCATACTCACACATGTTTATCCAATTGACGCTGGTGCCCACTTATTATCTAATAGAGAATGTGGACTAAATCACCTCTGAATGAAGGGCAATGTTTGTTTCTATATCCAGGATAAGGGGAGATGGAGGAGATGGTAAGTGAGCTGTTAAACTTCACAAGTGAGTTCACTGAGAGAGAAATCTGATGTTACCTAGAATGTAGAATTCTTACATGACTATTGATAGGTTCTAAAATTGAACTTGAAATACTCAAAACCTGGTGACTGTCTAAAACACTTTGGTGTCACTGCGAACTGAACTGACTCTGTTAGGAAGCCTGGGAGCCATCAAGCAGTCATTGTGCCTGCAGGAGAGGCCCACACTGCTGGCCTTCTAGAGTTTCCCTTCCAGGAGACAGCAAACAATCCCTCCCTCAGCTTGCCTCTCAAGTTAAAAGGAGATGGGAAGTGTGAGGCGAGTCAGGGGGTGCTCTGGCAGAGTCAGGGGTGAACTTGAAACCCATCCAACAGATATGGGTCAATGTAGGCTGTGCTTAAAAGACAAACCCGAACCTGGAGAGCCTCAAGTTTCAGGGACACTGAAACACCTTGCTCGAGCAGTCCACTGTTCTGAAGGCACTGGAAGTTTTCTTCTGGCTGCACCTTTCTTGTCAGGAAAATGACATCTTACGTTGTAATTTTTTTTTCTTTTCTTTTTCCAGGAAAGGTTTTCTCATGTTTGTCAAGGGCTGAATATACCCTCTCTGGAGATTTGTAGAATCTCACCCTAAAGCATCGACTGTGTCATACAGCACTTGCTGTTTTGGTTCATGATGGCCATTTATTTTCTTTTTTCTTTTTTCTTTTTGGTGGAGGATCACTCTGTTGGTTGTGCAATGGGAAGAGAACAGAGAGAAAAGAATCTCAATTGAAAGCTCTTCAAGTGCCAATAAGAAGAAAGGCAGAAAGTCTATTATGGAGAAGAGACAACAATATCAGACATAAAACTCACAGGATTTGATATCAGTTTCACACTTATGAAGCAAGGGGTAGAGCAATTAACCCAAGGTGGCTGTCAGGTGGTAGAACCACATTCTGAAGGAGAAGATGGACCCTGAGGCCCAGGACAAAGAGCACTAGTTACTTACTGGACTTGATGTTGAGGGTCAATGGGACTTAGATGGATACAAGATTAGTATCCTCGGGTATAATGGATAAGGGACCCCTAAAATAGTCAGTGGAGTGTAGGAGAGAAGTAGAGGACCCAAATAACCATACCATGAAAAAAGCAGAAATCTTGAAACATCATCAGCATTTAACTCCCATGATGCCCTGGATTCAGTTCGCAGCATTGGCCAAATGAAAAAGACATTAGGAGCCAAGGATAAGGTGAAATAACACCCAAAAAGCTTGGAAATGATGGTGATTGGAAAGTTATCTTGGTGGTGTGAGGACCATAGAGCCAGGGACTTAAGGAATGAAGGGAGGGTGAAAAAATGGAGGAAGGGGACAGCCTCCCTGCGTTCTAGGGGTCTGACGTAAAGGAGAAAAGGAGCTGGAGAGGGCCATGTCAAGTGTCAAGTGGGAGCCAAGAAGAGAGACAATATCATTATTCATGGACAGTAAAGAACTCCAAGATGGGAAAAGAATGAGGCTCTGCCAGCAGGAGGTCCTTGAGAATCAGCAAGGAATGGGCCTTGGTCATAGAAGGCCGACTTCTTAAGACTTATAAGAAGGAAGGATGTTGCTATGAGACCAAAGATCTAGGGAAGAGGACCGGCAGAGATCAAAAGGCATGGGTGTGAAATCACATCCAGGTGTTGGTTTCTCTCTTTTTCTCAAAAAGGAAAAAAAAAAATCACCGAAATTTCCCCTGCTCAAGAGGCCAGGGGAAGAGTGTGAGAAAGGTGTGTCTTCTCGTTTTCTCCTCCACAGCAGTGTTTCCGGAGTTCTTGGGTTTGGGACCGAGAACTTTCACGCAGTAGCTGTCTGTCCTTCGTGACCGTCACCACTGTATGAGGTAGTGATGAACATTCCCGTTTCACACGTGGGGAGAGCTGGGCTCAAAGACACTGACCACTGGCCTAAGTAAGAAGTACCAAGTTGACATACCCTGAGCCCTATTTACCGCCCCCACAACTCTGCCTGCTTTCCAGGCCAGCAAGAAACAGGGCCACCAGGTAAGCCTCTACTCCGCCAGCCCCCCACCCCCATTCCCCGCCAACCTGCCTGAAAGCACACACAACAGCGCTAAACTGTACCCCATACCTTGTGCCTCATTTCCTGCCCAATAACTCTGCCTGCCTTCCCACTGGCCTGCCAGACCCAGGGACACCAGATAAGCCCCTCCCTGTCCAAGCTTCTACCCAGGCCAACTCCCCTGAAAGCACCCCAACAGCAGAAATTGTACCCCATACCTTGTGCTCCATTTCCCACCCCACAATCCTGCCTGCATTTCTGGAGGCCCACAGTCACCAGGAACAACCAGGTAAGACCCTGTCCTAAGTCCCTGCCAATTATATTCCCCTAAATCACTCCCATCAGCTTTAAACTGCGTTCTACCCACCTGGAGTCCATTTTTTAATTCACATTTCAGCCTGCTTTCCTGGAAGTGCCAGCATCAGGTACCCAAGTCACTCTGGTACAAGGGACCCCAGAAGCAAGGGTAGCACTCCAAATCCCAGAGACCATGTAGATCACAAAAACCCCAGGGGAGACATCCTGCTGGACCTGAAGACTTACTAGTCACCAGAACTCCAGGCACCCAGACCAGAAGACAGAGAAGAAACAGAAAACACGGAGAAAACATCTGAAAAACACCCACCCAACAAAGATAAACTCAGAAATCAGCATCTAAACCTATAACTGTAAAACCCAGATGGTTGAAGTCCAGCATGAAGCACAATCAATAACAACCGAGGCAATATGGCACCACTAGAGCCCAGCTATTCTACTACAGCCATCCCTAGATATCCTAACACTGCTGAAGCACAAGAAGACGACCATAAATCCAATCTTATGAGGATCACAGAGGCCTTTAATGAGGAAATGAACAAATCCCTTAAAGAAATGCAGGAAAACATGATCAAACAGGTAAAGGAAATGAATAAAACCGTTCAAATCTTGAAAATGGAAGTAGAAGCAATAAAGAAAACACAAACAGAGAAAATC
Source organism: Pachyuromys duprasi (assembly GCA_028658305.1). NCBI lineage: Eukaryota > Metazoa > Chordata > Mammalia > Rodentia > Muridae > Pachyuromys > Pachyuromys duprasi. The sequence continues at coordinate 24,519,007 of CM053745.1, read as the reverse complement.
CCAGAGATGGAAAACCTAGGAAAGGGAACAGGAAATACAGGCACAAGCATCACCAACAGAACATAAGACATGGAAGAGAGAATCTCAGGCGTAGAAGATACAATAGAAGAAATCAATACATCAATCAAAGAAAATGTTAAATCTAAGAAAGATCCTGACACAAAACATCCAGGAAATCTGCGACACTATGAAAAGACCAAACCTAAGAATAATACAAGTAGAAGAAGGAGAAGATTCCCAGCTCAAAGGTCCAGAAAATAATCACAGTAAAATTGTAGAATGAAATTTCCCTGACCTAAAGAAAGACATGCCTATAAACATACAAGAAGCTTACAGAACACCAAATAGATTGGACCAGAAAATAAAATTCTACCACAACATAATAATCAAAACACTAAACGTGCAGAACAAAGAAAGGATATTAAAACCTATAAGGGAAAAAAAGCTGACACATCAGAATTACACCTGACTTCTCAACAGAGACTCTACAGGCCAGAAGGCCTGGATAGATATCTAGCAGTCCCTAAGAGAACACAGATGCTGGCTGAGACTTCCATATCTAGCAAAACTTTTAATCACCATAAAGGGAGAAAACAAAACATTCTATGACAAAACCAAATTTAAACAATATTGATCCACAAGCACAGCCCTATAGAAGATAATAGAAGGAAAACTCCAACACAAGGATGTTAACTATACCCAAGAAAACACAGGAAATAAATAATACTACACCATTCAAACAAAAAGAAGGGAACACACACACATGCTATTACCACCAACATCAAAATAACAAGAATTAACAATCATTGGTTATTGATAACTGTCAACATCAATGAACTCAGTTCTCTAATAAAAAGACACAGGCTAACAGTATGAATGAGAAAACAGAATTTATCATTCTACTGCATACAAGAAACATCTCTCAGTGCTGTGTTGCATGCCTGTAGTCCCAGCACTCATGTAGGCAGAGGTATGTGGATCTCTGTGAGTTTGAGGTCAGCCTGATCTACAAAGGGAGTCCAGGATATCCAAGGCTACAAAGAGAAACCTTGTCTTGGAAAAAACCAAACCAAACCAAACCAAAAGCAAACAAACAAAACAGAACAAAAAGAAACACACCTCACCAACATAGATAGACATTACCTCAGAGTAAAGGGCCAGAAAAGATTTTCCAAGCAAGTAGGCCCAAGAAGCAAGCTGGAGTAGCCATTTTAATATCTAATAAAATAGACTTTCAACAAAAATTAATCAAAAGAGATGGGGAAGGGCACTTCATACTCATCAAAGGAAAAATCCACCAAAATGATGTTTCATTTCTGAAAGTCTATGCCCCCAATACAAGTGCACCCACATTCATAAAACAACTATTACTAAAGCCTAGATCACACATAGAACCCTACACATTAGTAGTGGGAGACTTCAGCTTCCCACTCTCACCAATGGATAGGTCATCCAGACAGAAACTAAACAGAAATAATCAAACTAACAGATGATAAGAATTAAATGGACCAAATAGATATCTACAGAACGTTTCACCCAAACACAAATGAATATACATTTTTCTCAGAACCTCATGGAATCTTCTCCAAAATTTACTATGTACTTGGACACAAAGCAAGTCTCAGCAACTTCCAAGAAAATTGAAATAACCTTCTGTATCTTATCAGACCACCATGGATTAAAGCTGGATTTCATCAACAACAGACACAACAGAAAGGCTACAAACACACAGAAACTGAATAACTCCCTACTCAGTGACCACTGGGTCAAGGAAGAAATGAAGAAAGCAATTACAGACTTTCTAGAATTCAATGAAAATAAATACACAATATACCCAAATTTATGGGACACAATGAAAACAGTGCTAAGAGCACTAAGTACCCTCATAAAGAAACTGGAGAGATCTCATACGAGCTACTTGACAGCACACCTGAAAGCTCTAGAACAAATAGAAGCAAACACAGCCAAGAAGAATAGATGGCAGGCAATAATCAAAATCAGGGCTGGAATTAATAAATTAAAAACAGAACAAAACAAACAATCAACAAAACCAAGAGTTGGTTCTTTGAGAAAAAGCAACAAGATAGAAAACCCTCAGCCAAACTAACTAAAAGGCAGAGAAAGAGAGAATATCCAAATTAACAAAATCAGAAGTGAAAAGGGGAACATAACAGACACAGGAATTCAAAGAATTATTAGGTCTTTACTTCAAAAACCTGTACTTCACAAAATTGGAAAAATCTAAATTAAATGGATTATTTTCTTGATAGATACCACTTACCAAAGTTAAATCAAGATTAGGTATAAACAATCTAAATAGTCCTATAACCCCTAAGGAAATAGAAGCAGTCATTAGAAGTCTCCCAACCAAAAAAAAGCCCAGGGCCACATGGTTTCAGTGCAAAATTCTACCAGACTTTCAAAGAAAACCTAATACCAATACTCCGCAAATTAGTCCACAAAATAGAAACAGAAAGAACACTGCCAAATTTATTTTATGAGGCCACAGTCACCCTGATACCTAAACCAACAAAGACTCAACAAAGAAAGAGAATTCCAGACCAATCTCCCTTATGAACATTGATGCAAAAATACTTAATAAAATACCCACAAACCAAATCCAAGAACATGTGAAAAACATCATCCACCATGATCAAAGCAGGCTTTATTCCAGTGATGCAGGCATGGTTCAATATATGAAAATTCAATACAATCTACCATGTTTGAAAAAAAAAAAACACAACTGAAAAGAACCACATGTTAATCTCAATCAATGCTGAAAATACCTTTGAGAAAAATTCAACATGTTGGACTCCCGAGGTGCGGAGACCCTCCGTTCCTCGGGATAGACGCCAGACCCCAATAACTCACAAAACAGAACTTGATGCAAACAGCAAGAGGTGTTTACTAGTAGCCGGCATGCTGGGGTTCTGCACACAGCTCCCACGCAAGGGGGTGGTACAGAGCCCTGAGCTGCAGAATCACAAAGTTTATAAAGGCAAAAACTGCAAAACAGGAGGGGGTCTAGGAGTAAGGGATTTTTCTAACGGGGGTAGTCAGTGATTGGCTGTGCCCAGGTATGGTGACTAGGGGACGGTTAGGGACTGTTTGCACTTCTCAGTCCAGGAACAAAGAAGGGTGTTTAGGGCCAAGTTAAAATTTTCTACTCCTACAAACACCCCTTCATGATGAAAGTCTTGGAGATATCAGGAATACAATGCCTATGACTAAACACAATAAAGGCAATATACAGCAAACTGATAGCCAATATTAAATTAAATAGAGAGAAACTTAAAGAAATTCCACTAAAATCAAGGACAAGACAAGGCTGCTCACTCTCTCTGTATCTATTCCATATAATACCTGAAGTTTTACCTGAAGCAATAAAATAATTAAAGGAGATCAAGGTGGTACAAATTGTAAAAAAAGAAGTCAACATATTGCTATTTGCAGGTCATATGATAGTATACATGAGTGACCCCAAATTTCTACCATGGAACTCCTACAGCTGATAACACCTTCAGCAAAGTAGCTGGATACAAAATCAACTCAAAACAACAACAACCACAACAAACAAACAAATCAGTAGCCCTACTTTATACAAGCAATAAATGGGCTGAGAAAGAAATTAGGGAAATCAACGCCCTTCACAATAGTCATAAATAACATAAAATATCTCAGTGTAATTCAAACCAAGCAAGTGGAAGACCTGTATGACAAGAACTTCAAGTCTTTGAAGAAAATAAATTGAAGAAGATATCATAAGCTTGGAAGATCTCCCATGCTCATGGACTGGTAGGATTAATATATTAAAAATGGCCATATTACCAAAAGCAATCTACATATTCAATGAAATTCTCATCGAAATTCCAACACAGTTCTTCACAGACCTTGAAAGAGCAGTACTCAACCTAATATGATAGCTAAAACAATCCTGTAAAATGAAAGAACTTCTGGAGGTATCATCATGCCTGATTTCAAGGTGCTGCAGAGCAATAGTAATAAAATCTGCATGGTATTGGCATAGAAATGCACAGGTTAATCAGTGAAATTGAACTGAAGACCCAGAAGTAAACCCACACATGTGGACACTTGATTTTTGACAAAGAAGTCAAAACCATACAACGGAACAAAGCAAGCATCTTTAATAAATGGTGCTGGTCTAACTGAATGTCTACATGCAGAAGAATGCAAATAGATCCATATCTAGCACCCTGAACAAAACTCATGTCCATGTGGATCAAAGACCTCAACACAAAATCAGATACACTAAATCTTACAGAAAAGAAAGTGGAAAACAGCCTTGAACAAATTGACATAGGATACAACTTTCTGAACAGAACAACAACAGCTCAGGCACTAAGATCAACAATAAATGGGACCTCATGAAACTGAAAAGCTTCTGTATGGCAAAGGACACCATCAAAAGGACAAAACAGCAGCCTACAGAATGGGAAAATATCTTCACCAACCCTGCATCTGACAGAGGGCTGATATCCAAAATATATCAAGAACCCAAGAAACTAGACATCAACAAACCAATAACCCAATTAAAAATGGGGTACAGATCTAAACAGCGAATTCTCAATGGAGAAATCTCAAATTGCGGAGAAGCACATAAAGACATGCACTAAATACGTGTAAGTGGATATTAGCCATAAAGTAAAGGATAGCCATGCTACAATCCACACACCCAAAGAAGCTAAGCAACAAGGAGGGCTTAAGTTGGGGATGCTTGAGTCTCACTGAGAAGGGGGAAATAGAAGAGACATAGGGGTAGAATTAATGGAGGGAATCTGGTCAGGAGGGAATAGAGAGGGGAGCAGGAGGGATCAAGTAGGAGGAGGACAGAGGGAGAGTGTAAGGGGAGAGAGAACTGGAATCAGTTGGGGGTTTTATCTCTGGGACCAGCTAGAAACCTAGGACAATGGAAACTCCCAGGAATCTATGAGGGTGACTCTAGCTAAAAGACCACCACCTATAAGCAGAAAAGACTTCCAATGGAGGGATTGGGATACCAACCCAGCCACAAAACCTTAGATTCAAAATTACCTGCCAACAAGACGTGCAGAGGTAAAGATGGAGCAGAAACTGAGGGAATGGCCAACCAATGACTGGCCCAGCTTGGGACCTATGCTATAAGAGAGAGCCCACACTTGGCAATATTAATGGTATTCTGCTGTACTTCCAGACAGATGCCTAGCATAACCATCATCTGAGAGGCTGCACCCAGCACCTGATGGAAACAGATGAAGAGACTCACAGCCAAACGTTAGGCAGAGTTTGGGGAATTCTATGGAAGAGGAGGAGGAAGGATTGAAGGAGACAGAGAGGTCAAGGACACCACAGAAAACATATAGAAGCAATTAACCTGACCCCGTAGGGGTCCACAGAGACTAAACCACCAGCCAGAGAACATACTTGGGACAGACCTGGGCCCTCGGCATGTATGTAACAGTGGTGCAGCTCGGTCTTCATGTGGGACTCCTAACAGCAGGAGCAGGAGCCGTATCTGACTCTGTTGCCTGACTTGGGATCCCTTTCCCCTAACTGGGCTGCCCTGTCTAGCCTCAATAGGAGAAGATGTGCCTAGTCCTACTACAACTTGAGATGCCAAAGTGGGCTGATATCCACGGGAGGCCTTCCTTTTCCTGAACCTTTTCTGAGGAGAAAGGGAGGACAGGAGGATGGTGGGGAGTGGAGGGGAGAGGGAAGGACTGGGTGAAGAAGAGACTGACCGGGCTGTAAAATAAATAATTAATAAAGATAGAAATAAATGGAAAAGAAGTACCAAGCCTAGTGGGGTGTCCAATCAATGTCTGTCAAATGAATGGGCTACACAGATCACATGCTCCAACTCGTTCCACCTATGTGTGATGACTTGTTTTCCACAGTTTGCCTGTAAGCACGTTCTCGTGTAGTTGTGGATCATCCATAAGCACAAAAAAAAATGTCACAAAAATTAAAAACATAAAAAGTGGCTGGACAAGGAAATGCCAGGGCTCCTTTATTTACTCCAAACAGAAAAGCTCTGTGCATGATTATGGCTGATTGGGAAACGAGATTTAATTGGACAAAACACTTACAGCTCCCATGTCTAGCACTTCCAACAAGGACCTCCCTGCATGCAGGAGCCTTGCAATTGATGTGTGCTCAATGTCAGTTTTACTGTGAATAATATCTGGATGGAAATTCCTGCCAAAACATTTCGCTGAAGGATTTACAACAGACTTTCCAGGGCTCTAACCGAAGGGCGGCAGCTGGTGTGTGTGTGTGTGTGTGTGTGTGTGTGTGTGTGTTGGCATTCACCGGTTCATCGGCTGAATAAAAAGCAACCAGTTGTGTCTTTGAGAACCCTTCATAGTCTTCATAATAAGTCAAAATCCAATGTGTGCCCTCATTACTGTGTCAGCCCCAAAGAGAATTGAACAAATAACAAAATGTCATATAATGCACAAATAAGGCATTAGACACCAAGCTCCTGGCAGTAGATATTTAACTCTCCAAAATGTTCATCTCAGAAAATTGTCCCAATGTTTGGCACACAACGTAGGCTTAAAATTTCACGTTGAATTGGGTTGAGCTGCATCGGCATTACAGGTAGCTTTCTTTCTTTCTTTCTCCTAGAGCAGAGCACAGAACTGTCATCGGAGGATGCTGTGTGCATGAACACTCTAATTTATTATTGAGGTTCTGAATGAATTATTAATACTGGAGGAAAATCCCTCGCCAGAGTTGTCTGTCATTGCAGTGGGAGGAGAATACGTAGTAGTCCATGTAGGTAGTCTTCCGCATCGTCACCCCCCCTTTCCCTCTTCAAAACTTGGATTTTGCAGCTCTCCCACGCTGTGACTCTAATTCTCATTCTATCCATGTCTTAATGTTTGACCTTAAGATGAGTCACTTAATTTCAGTTAGTGCTTAAGTTTCCCCTTCAGTGAGAGCCAAAGGGGCCTGGCTGTGCAGCTAGCGAATAATCAGGCTAAAAAGTAGATGTGTTATTCAGTGCCATCCATCATTTCTGTAAGGCCAACGGAAATGAATCACAGATACAGATACAGAAACCAATGGGTTTCTCCAACTCCTACCAAATTAGCCCTTTGGGGTGGCTAAGACAGTGTAGAGTGTAATGAAGGGGAAAAGAGGGAGCTGGTGATGGTTACCCTAAACTTAAATGGGGGGATCTCTGGCAAAGAAGGCAGGGGACAGGGAAAAGATACAAAAGTCTGGCTAGAATGGCTGTGAATAGCTTGTCCCCTTGGAGGGAACACAGCACCCTTTGCTTTTCACAGATAAACACAAAAGACAACAGGTGAGCTCTCCAGCCCCTGGCACTTAAAATCAAGTGAACTTATATGCAAGTCGGTAGAATAAATTCAATATGGTATACATATATATCATACAGCCTACAGGAGTGATGGGACAGAGGGCCGGCAGCGTGTCTCAGAGAGTGGCGAACAGTGAAGGCTGAAACGCCAAAAGAGCAGAGTCTGGGATGGGATCCCCTCACTCAGGGTTCTTGTACCCTATGTCTTGTTTTTCCCAGGGAGGAAAAATATCCTCAGAGATGAGGGCCCTCATTCCTATGCGAACAATCTAGAAAGATCCCAGGTATATAACACACCTTCACCACAACAGAATTTAGAGAGAACCAGAGTGCGACCTATTGTCACAGCCTTGACAAGGGGCACAGGACAGGAAGCCTTACAGACACTTCATGGTCTACAGTAGGGGCCCCTGCTAACTGAAGGGTAGACTTGGGATTTGTCTGCACCGTCTTCCTGGAAGTGCTTCTATGCAGGGCTTCCCGGCCCTGGAAGAATGCCTTTTGAGTCTGTATTGCCTTGCAGCTCAGTTCACAGCACCACCTGGGAAACAGCAGCAACTGACAGACACTTCAATCACACATAATGGTCTCTAACGTTCTATGTGCAGCACTGTAAATCTTATCTGTACCATCCAAAGTGACTGATGAGACAGATCCTCGGAGCAGCAGCGCATCTCAAGAATCTCACACGTAACAGTAGCTTACAAGTGTCTTTGCCTTGTGTCCATGAGCCGTAATCAGGCCCAATAAATATGCAATAAGATAAAACATTAAAAATTGGAAACAGCGCTAAGAGAGAAAGGGGAGATTTCTCAATGTTTAAGAGGAAAAAAAATTGAAAGCAATAATATACTGTTTAAAGAACAATTCAGGGGCCTGGCAGGTGGCTTTATCAGTAAAGCTTTTGTTGTGCTCATGTGAAGGACCTGTCTTTCACCCCCAGAACCCACATAAAAAAGCCAAACATGACCGCCCACTTGTGAATCCCAGCACCCATACCAAGACAGATATATCCCTGGGACTTGACATCCAGTCAGTGTATCCTGAGCAGTCAGCTCGTGGCCAGTGACCAAGCCGGTCACCAAAACAAAACAAAACAGAACAGAACAAAAGAAAAGAGTGGATGGAACTGAGGAACAACTCAGAAATGTCCTCTGGACCCCACACACCCATGTGCACACACATATATTCAGAAAGAAAAACACACACACAGACACATACACACATATACACACAAACACATACATACAGACACAGCCACATACCTACATAAACACACACAATATTATAGTGCAAACACTAACAAACTAAACCCACAGAGCTGCAGTGAGCACAGAGGAAGCCCTTGGTGGTCTCTGGCAGTGGTTCTGATCTTGTAATTAGTTATCAGACTGAGACTTACGCCGTTTACTTGTCAAGGTCCATTCAAATGAAGAGCGTGGCTTTAGGATCAAGATCCTTCAACTTACTGTTTGACAACTGAGAGCAGACCCAGTCTAGTTATCTGCTTTTTTGGTTTGCTTCTCTGCGGGGGTGGGGGTAGGTGTTCAAGGGAAGGGCAATTAGCTCCTGGCATCCCCAAGTCGTGGGGTGAGTGTGCAATTGTGGATGATGGCTCCTGTGTGGATTGGCATGATTGACAGGTGACGATCCCTTAATTTCCCCTAGTGTTACGATGCAGTGCTCACTGCCTTCTACAGTGAGGAGCCTTCCTTTTGTAACAATCTGGATTTCACTTCAGGGAACCATTTCTCCCTTACCTTTCAAGACAGAGGTCAATGCATATGGGTGATAAATTGACTGGGACAGAGAACTAGTTGGGACCAATCAGAAAGCAACACTCATGCTTCATCCCTGGTCCTCCCTCTCTTCTTATGGGAGTTGACAGATGATAGATGGTTTGCCATCTCTGTTGTATGAAACAGCAAGCCAAACAGAAGAAACAGGAGAGAGAGAGAGAGAGAGAGAGAGAGAGAGAGAGAGAGAGAGAGAGAGAGAGAGAGAGAGAGAGAGAGAGAGAGA
>CM053745.1:24475588-24509558 GCA_028658305.1 Pachyuromys duprasi | reverse complement strand
TCATTTGCTCATAAGTAAAGTTTTCAAAGCCTCCCCCAAAGTAAGTAGAATGGTAAATGACTATATTTCTTCTACATTCAAAAACTGTTAGCAAATTAATGCATGAACATTATCACTGTGTAACTTCAATCACTATATAGCTCTATATCTACCTGTCTCTTTCTCTTTATCATCTATCTACCAATCTGTCTATCTGCCTATTTATCTACTTATCTTTCCCATTTTCTTTTGCTACTATGCAACACCAGTAGCATTATTATGCTAAAAAATTAAAATCAATTCAATAAGTAGCTCATTTAAATTTTTTTCTCAGTTTTCCTTAAAACATCTTTTTATTTCATTTTTTTTAAAAAGCCATCAGTCAAATTTCATTATTACCTCAGTGGGTTTGTTTGCTTGTTCGTTTGTTTCGGGTTCTACTTATCTGTCTCTTAACTTACAGCAGTACAAATACAGTTTCATTGTATTTTTTTTGTTCTTTAATGACGCTGTATACTGGCTAGTTTTAGGTCAACTTGACCCATTAGATTCATCAGAGGGAAAGGAGCCTCAGTTGAGAAAATGCTTCCATAAGACCCAGATGTAAGGCATTTTCTTTTCTTTCTTTTTTTCCTTCCTTCCTTTCTTTTGACTATAGCCATCTATTTTATTTTTCTTTAATTTTTAAAATTGTATTTATTTTTCATTTATTACAGTTTATTCACTTTGTATCTCACCTGTAGCCCCCTCCCTCAATCCCTCCCAATCCACCCTCCCTCATCTCCTCCCATGCTCCTCCCCAAGTCCACTGATAGGGGAGGTCCTCCTCCTCTTCCTTCTGACCCTAGCTTATCAGGTTTCATCAGGATTGGCTGCATTGTCTTCCTCTCTGGCCTGGTAAGGCTGTACTCCCCCAGGAGGAGGTGATCAAAGAACCAGCCACTGAGTTCCCATTACTAGGGAACTCATTTGGATACTGAGCTGCCATTGGCTACATCTGTGCTACATCTGTTCTAGGTTATCTCCATGCATGGTCCTTGGTTGGAGTATCAGTCTCAGAAAAGACCCCTGTGCCCAGATTTTTTGGTTCTGTTGCTCTCCTTGGGGAGCTCCTGTCCCCTCCAGGTCTTTCTATCTCCCCCTTCTTTCATAAGATTCCCTGCACTCTGCCCAAGGTTTGGCTATGAGTGTCAGCATCTGCTTTGATACCCTGCAAACACGGAACAAGACAGGAGCCTACCACAGAGGGACTCGGAAAGACTACCCAGTAAGGCATTTTCTTGACTAGTGATCAATGTCAATGGGAGAGGGCCTAGCCCGTTGTGGGTAGGGCATCCCTGGGCTGGAGGTCCTGGGTTCTATAAGAAAGCAGACTGAGGAAGCCACGAGGGGCAAGATGGGAAACAGCACCCCTCCATGGCTTCTGTATCAGCTCCACCAGGTCCCTGCCCTGCTTGAGTTCCTGTGCTGACGTTTTTAGTGATGAATGTGGAAGTATAAGCCCAATAAACCCTTTTCTACCCAGATTGCTTTGGTCATGGTGTTTCATCACAGCAATGATAACACCAAGACACATTGTATTCTAGTTCGTAATTTAGAACCCAGACTAGTTGTCTTACAAAACGTACTTCATCCTGAGTTTTTCTGATTACATACTAAAGATTAGAGCCAGAGTTTTAGCAAAAATGCTTCCTAGGTGGCATATTATATTCAATAATCTAACCCGCTCTGTGTGTATGTTTTTTATTTTCAACACTGTGCAATTGAAATCACTTCACTTAATGATGTTTCCCATATTTACAATTCCTATGAAATCACTATAATTATAAAATAATTTAAATAAAAATTTAAATAACATATATCAATTTTCCTCATCATCTATTTACCCAGTCTTCTAAGGCTAGGTATTAAAGTTGTTTATTAGTTTCTCTATTAGAAGCTCACCACAGTGAAAATCTCATGCATGTGTTGTTTTCACACATTTGTGGTTTTACACAGGGATCAATTCTTAGAATTGGGAGTGCTAGGTCAAGGGGAATTGCATATACAGTTTTGATGGGTATTGCCACGCTCCCTTCTGTAGGAAACTGGCAAAACGTCATGACACACAGTATTCTCTCTTATAGAAAGTTCACTCTTCCTTTACATTTCACACAAGTTATCCCTAATGTCCTGAGGGAACTGCCTGCTTCTCACTTATCCTTTTCGGCTGCATGTCACCTGGCAGTGTGTTCGCAGAGGTCCTTCGTGGGTACTGAGCAAGTGAATGAACACATCTGCGAATGGACAAGCTATTCTTTTGCGTGACAGCAGCACTCACACTCCTGTCAGGAAACTGAGACCAAAATCCAGAAAGAACACTTTTCAAGGCTACTATGCAAGTTAGCATAAAGAGCGTATGGGCTGACAAAGGTGAGAGCAAAGAAGAAAAGGTAAGATAGGACTTCAGTTTCTGAAATAGCAACCAAAACAATTTGGTGAGCACACACAGAATGCCCAGGCAGACAGATACCATGTATAAAGAGTAAATCCTTAAGCTAGCATAGTGGACCTATAACGCAGGCATCGAGAGCTAAGGCCTAAAAATGGTGAACCCGAGGCCAGGCAAGGCTACTAAGTAAAATCCAGGTCAGGCTGGGCTACATATGAGAATGTTTCCTCCTGATGACAAACAGGGACTGACGTTCCAGAACTCAAGTTTACAGTGCAGATACATCTATGGGCGCGTGTGCGCAGCCAATTACAAGAGACAGCGCTGTGTGACAGATATCCAACAGATAATGTAGAAGTTTTAATGCAGTAAGAGTTACAAGGAGGAAAACCAACAGCAGCTCTGGGTGTGGATGGGCAGAAGTTCAAGCCAGAGAGGGCCACAGGGAAAACAGGGCAGTTGATGGTGTAGTTGAGCAAAGGTAGGTGAGCCAGAGTGGCTGGAGGGGCCAGCCGTATAGGCAAACAGCCTGGCACAAATTGGGATTTGCAGTTTGAGCCTAAATTCAAAGGAATCCTTGTGAAGAAATTCTGTGGATCACAGCTGTGATGGTTTTAGTATGAATGAAAGTCTGCAAGCTTTCTTCCCATGACCCTAATTTCTTTTGCTTTGGCATGGCTTTCCCCATCTTGTGTGACCCTCCTGTGTCTCTGAAAACAGTCAGTCATCCACTCCATGGTGGAAGGGCAGAGCAGAACTGATGCCAGTGATTGCGTAGAAATGAGCCCTCTACCCCAGCAGGAGCAATCAGTCCCCATCGAAAGTGCACGTGGACACGGAAACATGATGTTGCTCCTTTCTGGACCTGCTGGGCTAAGAGTATGTGGGCGCCGAGCAGGCAGTAGCGGAACAAGCTGAGCTGAGCGAGGCTGAGTGGGATGTTGGAAGTACAGACAGAGTTCTGGTCATCATCTGAGCTGGCAGGTCGTGCACCAGTGACTCTTCCTGGACTTGCCAATTCTCTGGAAACCAGAAAAAAAATTTTTTTTTTCTGTTTCTGCTGGCTTCAGATTGCTTTCTGACACTTTGATCTAAAAGGAACTTGAACATTATGGGAAGATTAGACTTCACCCCACAGATCAAAGTTTCCCAAAGTTGTTTCCTTTGATCACTGGTCCCAGAAGTCTTTATAAAAAAAAAAAAGAAAGAAAGAAAAGAAAAAGAAGAAAAGGAAAGAAAGTTGCATAGTAAATCAAGTTTGAGAACCCTGCTTTCCAGAGGCCCCTTTGTAGGAATATTAGTGTAGTAACATATTAAACGCTGAAAGTTTCTCCTTGCTTGGAAGCCCTCCACTTGTCCTTCCTCATCCACTGCGTATCGTTCCCACCCTGTTCCATGTCCTGGGAGGCTGACTTAAGGCTCAGAATCAAGAGACACCTCACCTTTGACCCTTGGATGAGCAAAGGAGGCACCCCGGGGTCAGGATGGCTTTACAGTATGTGCCTCCCCCTTGTGCTGCCCAGCCGTTGTCGTTTGGCTGTGTCTCTCCTCCCAGGGCTCAGATACTGCTGGACATCGCCTTCCAGGCAGAGCCCCCTTCCATGCGCTGACTTTCTGAGTAGCAGATGGCTCTCTGTTGCTGGGATCGGTCCAGGACCACTGCACCTTCCTTCGTGGTTCTCTCAAACCCTGCCTTCATTTACTAAGCTGCTCTGACATTAGCCATTTGAATGGGTTATGTTTCCTTCCAGGGCCTTTTTGAAATCGTATTCTCAATTAGTCTATTATCTCCTAAAGCCATTAAACCCTCCCACTTCTGTTGGGATTACAGGTGTGCATCACCATACCCTGCTGTAATTTCTTTTTAATGGGAAAACACCTATCAATGCGCTACTGAACAGAAAAGTTTTGAGCACATGTTTTTTCTAGAATTGGCTCAAGATTCTAGAAGGAGCCAAGTGGTGATGACACATGCCTTTAATCCCAACATTCAGGAGGCAGAGGCAAGCAGATCTCTGAGTTCAAGGCCAGCTGGTCCACAGAGTGAGTTCCAGAACCACCAAGGCTAAACAGAGAAACCTTGTCGATAGATAGACAGACAGACAGATAGATATTCTAGAAGAATGAAAGTAGTGGGACAATTTTTTCTTTCTTTCTTAGCCTGTAACATTCTCCTCCAAGCACCTGGGGCTTCTCCCAGACTGGCATGTTAGGCCTCAATTTGGATATCTGTATGGGTAAAGGGTAGGTTTTAAACTCTTGCATTGGTCAGTCAATTTTGTTGTTTGATATCTTCTCTCATATCTCACAGCTTCTATCAAATACATGCTGTCTACACATAGACTATACCTCTTTTGTCCCCAGTGATTTGTAAATTAAGCTATTCTACACACACTCAGGCGCGTGTACACATACACACATGCACATACTCACTCACTTCCACAAATGCGCTCATTATGTTGACCAGAACTGTTTTAAACCTTTGGGTTCCGGTGACCCTCACACCTCAGACTCCCAGGATTCCAGGATCACTACCCAGTACTCAGCTGCCATTCTTTCATACAAAGTTCAAACCTTGTCACTGTAGAAGGCATTTCCTGATCATCCCAGTCAAGTGTGCCTTCTCGGGTTTCTGAAGGACTGGAGCTAATTTCCCACTGAAGCAGAGCTTATATATTCTCCAGTAATACCGTGTGTGAAAGCATGGTATTGTCTGAGACTACTGTCCATGACCTAGGACAAGTTAACCCCAGTTAACTAGTTGGCCCCATACACATCTATCTTAGAGCCTTAGAGACCTGTGAGCATTGTTACGGAATGAATTAGGTCCTAATCCTTAGGACCACAGAATGTGACCTTATATGGAAATGAGGTCATTGCAGATGACACCAGCTAAATTGAGTTCCTTCCAAGAGTAAGGTAGACTCCTCATTCAGTAAGACGAAAATCTTGAAGAGTGGACCTTGGGCCGCAAATAGTGAGAATAAATACGATGGGAAGATAGCAATTTTGCTGCCACAAGCCAATGAACTTCAAAGACGGTTAGCAAAGCACCCGAAGCTATGCAGGAGGCATGGAACAGAGGCTCTCTCCTGGCCTCAGAAGAACCACCCTGCCTGTATCCTAGCCCAGCTTCCAAAACTATCAGACAGTTCTTTTTTCTGTGGCTCAAACCACTTAGCTTGGCTATGCTTTGTTCTGGCACCTCCGTCCATCCGTTGCAAACAACTCAAGAAGAACCAAATCTCGGGGCCTCGCAGAGGAGGACGCGCCTCTCTGATCTACCGCCTGTGCCTCCCGTCACTCCATTAAGTCTCTCCTCTGAGCCTTAGTGTTCCCCTCTGCAATGTGAAGATTGTATCTACCTAGGAAAGTTGTTGTAGGGATTAAAGAAGATACATTAAGCTATTAGGCACGGTGCCAGGCACAGTGAGCATGTTTAATAAATGCCAGGTCTTGTCTTTGTAATCCTCTTGCTTTGCAAACAAGGTCGGACCTAGACATGCAAAGTGCCTGTGTGAATCCATACGGTGAAATGGCAAAGTTGGAAAATTAAACAAAAAACCGAGAGCCCGGCCTCCAATTTATCGGCATCCGCTCCTATATTGCCATGTCTTATCTTGCTCATGGCAGGGAACAGTGAGCACAGTGGCATTGATTGAATGGCATCTGATGGACATATTTTATTTACTTAGCTGCAGCTGGGGAATTGAATTTATGGAGTAAGGCCTTTGTGGATTTTTTTAAAAACCATCCGTGGGTAGCTGAGATGAATTGTATCTTAAAGCAAACTATCCCTGATTTTATGTGTGTGTGTGCCAAGTTAAGTTCCTTTTCTTAAGGATGGTATGAATCATAACAGATACTTCTATAGCAGACTAGAAATGAAAGCATAAATGAATGAGCAAAATGTATAGGAATAAGCTTATGGAGCATCACTGATTTGCATGTTTGCATACACAAACACTGGCCGTAGAACTGCTACCAAATGATGCCTGGATTCATTTTAACCCTGCAGTCCTCTGAAACACGGAGTCTTCTTCATCTTGCATAGGTCTGCTCACAAGCTGCTCTTCTTGAAACACAGAGTAGGTCTCCTTTTGTAGGTCTCCTTACAAGTTGCTTTCTGGCTTCAACTTTCTTCCCTTCCCTTTGAATCTGACTGAACGTGAAGAAGAATTGCTTTCTTCACAGAGGGATTCTCCTTTAGATATAAGTCAAAGTTGATTGTGTCTCATAGATTATGATGTCCTTTCATCACTGGTCACCAACACCCATAGTTTTAATGCATCGACATGTTCAGAAATCGTTTATGAACCAGACAAGTAGGAAGGGAAGCTTGCTGCCATGCTGGGAAGGAGCGGAGGACCCTATTTCATATGCTGCAGGAGGCTCTCGAATCTGTGGCTGGAAGATGCAGGTTGCTGCACAGTGAAAGCAATGAGAAGAAAAGGGCTGTGAAAGGGTGATTAAGCTGTATGATCTCACCAGATTTTTCCGGTCTCTTCCATCATGCCATGACAACTTGCATCAGGAAATTTCCTTTCTTTCTTTCTTTCTTTCTTTCTTTCTTTCTTTCTTTCTTTCTTTCTTTCTTTCTTTCTTTCTTTCTTTCTTTCTCTCTCTCTCTCTCTCTCTCTCTCTCTCTCTCTCTCTCTCTCTCCTCTCTCTCTCTTTCTTTCTTCCCGAATTGTAAAGGGTATTGAAGCACCTCCCCCTGAAACAGACACTTGGAGGCCTTTATATTTAGATGAAGCTGCTGTGAAATTCAACAAAAACCAACATTGACCCATCAGCCTTAATTTTTTTTCTTGTTTTTGTAGACCTAAGACTTTTCTCTAACTCCAGTCTTATATACCAGATCCACATACTAATTTTGAAGCCTCAAAAGTGAGAGGAAAGAAAGAGAAGGATATGGAGAAAACTCCATAACTGAGCCTGTGTTGTCAGCGGGTTCCCCAGGGACGGTTAGACCTCCTCAGGGGCCAACAGGGAAGAGGGCAAGCCTGGATTTTTTCCACCCATAGACCAGCCTATGGGTCTAAGCTGCAGCAGTGCAGTATCAGCTGGTCCCCTTTTGGTTTCCATAACCACGTGGCACACAGGGTTTTGTCAGCAAGTACATCAAATATTCTGTGCCCCTGTGCATGCATCCACCTTCTGTCTCAGAGTCAATACTGATGGACCTGCCCCTCAGCATCCCTAAGACTAGGTGACAGGGTCTGGGTGTCAGAGGGGAGAAGAGGAAAGGGCCTTCACCTCTGTTCTTCCCCAGCAGAAGCAGAAGCTTCAGGCTGCACGTCTGCCCACTTTAATGTTCCCTGAGCCCCTTGGAATCGGGAGTCACACCTGTTTGCTACTGCGTTTGTAGAGAAGGGGGTTTAGAGCTCTCAAAGGTTTTCAGCCTCTTAGTAAAGGGCTTGGGGGCTTTGTTTTGTTGATTGGTTTGGGGTATTTGTTTTTTGTTTAGTCTTGACTGTAGTGAGTGTCAACGTCAGATGTATAATGGAGTGGGATTTATGAGGGCGTATTAACCCAATAAAACTCCCAAGAATCTAGTTTTGATCTCACCACTTGGAAGGTGGGGACAGGAAAATCTGAGGCCGGTCTGGGCCACATGAGACCTTGCATCAATACACATGCAGTCAGAACAAACAAACAAAAACCGAAAACCTGATGATAAAAACCTGTGTAGGGGCAAAAAAAAAAAAAAAAAAAAAAAGAATATACATGAGAGACTTAGATAAATGATATTATTGGAAAATAATTTGATTTGTTCATTTATTCATTCTATTATGAATTCATTCTCTCTCTTTTTTTTTAATTATACCGAGCATTTGTTTGAAATGCTCAATGGGAAAAAACATATAACAACAGAGGAACAGAGGTTATATTCTCTGGCTAGTTTGAGCAGGTTTTTTGTTTTGTTTTTTTTTTTTTTTAATGTAGCAACAAAACTATCCTCACACCCTTGCTGTATTTGCTCGCCTACATCCAGAAACATCTGCTCCGTACCCTTTCAAATTCTCTATGCTGTCTGGGGCCCAGACTTCCCAGTTCCTAGTCACAACTTCTTTTCTTGACAATGGTTCCACTCGGCTCCCTTGGCAGCCTTCCAACTCTATCTTTGGCTTCGCTCCTTAGATTCATGTCCTACTTCCTGTTTGTGGGGTGGGCTGATTTTTAGATGCTCTGGGTGGTGAATTCCTGTCTAGTCTAGCCAAGCTGTGGTTCCAGGAACTGGGCCATGGGTTTTCACGGCTACCTTGCTTTCTCTCAAATAGCCACACACTGAGCGTTCGTTACACCTGAAGGGTGAAAACTAATAAAGGTATGTTGCCTGCCTCTCTCCTTCCTTCCTTCTTTCCTTCCTTTCTTCCTTCCTTCCTTCCTTCCTTCCTTCCTTCCTTCTTTTTTGAGACAGAGTATCACTGTATAGCCCAGGCCGGCCTGGGATCCTCCTGCCTCCGTCTTGGAGCAGTGTCTGTACACGAGCGGGTTTGAACTGTGATGTGCCATCCTTATGGACTGGGAAAGGTACTCTTCCCCAGAGGCAAGGACCTGAATAACTCAGCCAGGCTTCTACAAGAAGAGGACTGCCTTCCTAAAGGGGCTTCCCCTGGATCAAACCAATAAAAATCTATTGAAATGACAGCCAACTCCCAGAATCTTAAGGGCCTGGAGCAGGAAGGGGCCCTAGGGAATCAGCTGTCATTTCTTACAGAGAAAGAATCAGAAGGAGGCTCCTCTTCTAACACAAGGAGGGTACCAAACACGGTCAGCTTCCCAATGCGGTTTCCAAATAGCTCACTGCTACACTATAGTCCAGTTGCAAGTGCAGAGGAAAGGCATTCCTAGAATTCAGGGGAGGGACTAGGCCTTGAACAACTCATGTGATCTCTATGAGGCCTAACCACCTGCATACTTCCTTGAGAATCTAAGAACAGATTTGAGAAGTGCAGCAGTCAACTACAGTAGATCTGAGGTATGCCAACTGTGTCAGTCACCAAGCCAAGTGACATGGGGACAGATTTGCACAGGGATCCTGAAAAGGTGAGATAAGAATCTCAAATCATCTGACTCTTTCCTACTCTTGACTATGGCCCATGACCAGCAACTAGAGCCTCTCTAGAAATGCTGCTTTCCAGGCCTCCCTCTTACCCAGTAGAATCACACCCTGCACCCCGCTAGACCACCCCACCCCCACTCCAGCACCCTGTTTGAGAGATGAAGGAGGGATAGCTTGTTTCGGCATTTTTCCCTGTCTGGTTTCAATTGTATTCAAAATGTTAGAAGCTGACTGTCCAAACTGTGACAAATGAGATTTGCATGAGAGCATGGCTGTGGGTGTGCAGGGAAAGCCACTCAAGATCTCGTGAGAGTTTAACTTCTTGAAGCTAATACAGAGCTTCACAAGTCTGGATCCTCTGAGCTTTCACTAGCGCTTTTGCATCAGCGCCTTGCATTGCATGGCAAAGGGCCTGTGTTTGTAATTAAAAGATGCTGACAGATGTGTCGGGGTGATTAGGTGCTTCTGCCCAAGGCATGGGAAAGTCACCTGCGCCCAGAAGTCATGTGTGAGACGGGAACACCTGTTTTGTTCTGTGTGCGTTTTAAAGAACCCATAGCATATGTTGCTTCCTGGTGAAATTTGTGGCTCAGGGTTCAGCATCTTCATTCTAAAACTATATTTGAAGACTAACATAGACGGTTGCAGATGAGCTGGCATCGTGCAGGCTGTGTTTTATGTACTTCACACATTTCCATATGCCGAGGACTGAGGAGAGACAGGGGTCCCTGGATGTCCATGGATGCTCATCTACAAACCAGGGCAGCTCAAAGCTTCTAAATCCCAATTAGGCTGCTCAGACTGAGATGCCACAAATGCAACCTAGTGGTTTTATTCCCATAGGAAGTCAAAGAAGTGGAAACTATTTCAAGCAATTTGGCATGCTCACATAACCCTTTTGTGTAAATTCCTGCACTAACAATTCACAATTAAAGTGAAAGTGAGTAAAAATAGAATGACCTCTCACTTCCACACCGACTGTGTTTTATATCTGACCCATCCACAGTGACGGAGAACTAAAACCGTGCCAACTTTCTATGTAGCACTCACATTGGATGCCGGTTGCTATAGTGACATTAATGGCCATCACTAGCTAAGTGGGAAGGCACAGCCGCATGAACTAAGCAAGTCAACAGCAGAGAAGTCATGCCCACAATCTAGAATGCAGTAGTAAGTGTATTTTCTGTGACAAAACTTATTTTCCAGGTAGTGTCTTCTAGTTGCAAAAAAACACTCCAACTTTTGGATCATGCCCCAGGTTAGCCTTCACGATGTGGTGTCTGGGATCGGGAACTGTCACTAGCTTCACTAGAAAAAAAGGTTCTCTAAGATGGAAAAAGTCATCATCCAACAAAATATAACTGATTTCTGTGCTTGGTGCCATTAGTTATCCCTGCTATTTCCTTCCCTCTACTCCATTTAAAAAATTCAGGGTTAATGTCATTATGACCTCATGATGCCATGATTCTTAAAACGTTACTGAGATGCCACCAGATAGTTATAGTTTTCCTCTAACATTTTATAAACTCTCTGATTAATGTGTACAGTGTTTGTCATTTGATGACTAAAAATACCCACCAAAGGAGTTTTTCTGGGATTGAATCACTACTTACGCCAGACAATTCAAGTGGATCTGGGCTGCTTGACTGAGGAGGCAGCCTGTGAGTGAAAACGATCAGTTAATGAGCTGAAGTTGCAAGCTAAACAGAGGCCACAATTCACTCTGCCTGGATCTTGGGGACTTTTTGCAAGGGGCAAGCACAAAAACTAAAGTGGAGCCTGATTATGAAGGGCATGGCATGGCCCACAGTGGCTTTTGACACAGGACTCACATCAAGGCATTTAGGCAAGGTGGCTGTGTGAGTTCTCCTCTGACAAGTTGGAGGGTACCTAGAGGAGAACAAGCTTTTGAACAAAGCAGAGTGAAAAGGTGGAAGAGAAAAACACACTGTTGTAATATATAGAAATGGAAGACAGAAGTTGGGGTAGCAGGCAAGACAGGGTCAATGATGAATGCATCTATATTTTGACTATGGGTGTGTGGTAGTTTCAATAACTGAATTAATGATCATAGAAAGAAAGAATGGAATGAGCTACAGCTGGACATGCCCACACAGGACATGAGTTAGTGTGGCCTTGACAACTTAATTGGATTGAACTCTACCTGGGAGGTTAATAAAGCACACTTCTGGACATTTCCAAAGATGACTGACATATTGGAGCAAAAGGATAAGGAGTGGATTTCCTTTGTATGTGAGCCACACTACCCACTCAGATGGAACAAAAATGAAAAAAAAAAAAAAAAAAGAAGTCTGCATGCTTCCTAACAGCCATGGGTTAAGTGTCTCTGCTGTACCAAACTCTTGTACCATGATGTTCTATTTCACACAGCCCAGATCAATAGAGCCAGCCAACCGTGTACTGAAACCTTTGAAACTGTGAGCCAAAATAAACAATTGCAGTCTTAAATTACTTCTCTCAAGCATTTTGTGACCACAGTGAAAGCCTGTCTAATGAAGGGAAAGCTGAGACCAAGGATACAGCAATTTATAAGCATGGCAACAAATTGCCAGTCTGTTGATCCACAAGAGCTTGCTTGTATTATTCAACTTTCTACCATAATAAAAAATACATATGATAAATTAACTGAAAATGAGCCTAGAGAGATAACTGGCTGTTCTTGCAGAAGATCAAGTTTGATTCCCAGCACCCACAGGATAGCTCACAACTGCCTGTAATTTGAGTTTCAGGAAATCTGATGCCCTCCTTTGATTTTGGTGGACATCAGACCCTACTGCATTCATCCAGTACAGTAAACCAGGGTGGAAATCTATGGAAGAGGAAGCCGATCCCTTTATGGAAGCAGAAAGCAAAGAGAGAACAGAAAGGAGTCAGGATCCTAATATCCCCTTAAAGAGCATGACTGCAAGGACCACCAGGCCCTACCTCCTAAGGATGCCACCAGCTTCCAATACTGCCACAGGCTGGCATACAAGCCTTTAATACACGGGCCTTTACTCAGGTCTAAACTATTGCATTGCTCCAATGACAAGCTGGTATAAAAAGACAGAGAAGCAATCAAGTGGGACTGAGAAGAGGCAGAAGGACAAAGGACTTTGGGGGAACTGTGATGACAATATAGGAGCTTTTAAGTCAGTGTGTAGAACTGTATGCCTTAGAGGGGTGCGAAGTAGGCTTGGCTCCTGGAAGAACTGACTTTAACCTAGAGAAAGTGACTTAGGTTTATTTTATTTTTTTCCAGCACTAGGGATTGAGGCCAGGGCATTGTACACTCGAGGCAAATATTCTAGCACATAACTACACTACAAACTCATAAGCTGAGTTTTAAAGGGTTGGGGGCGGGGTCAAGAAATCATAATCTATAGATAAATTTTGAGATTATCTATCACAGAGCTGAGGATAGAGTGCGGTCCTTATAGACAAAACAGAAACTGTGGAAAGAGACATAGTATTCAAGTCATGTGGTGATAGAGAGTGTATGTATGAAGGTGGTTCGGTAGGCCTTTCACCCAGGCTAACCATACATCTACAAGGAAGACAGAAACGCGGAGGCGAAGCCTCAGTTCCGGCACCAGTTTGAAGAGATGGAATGCAGTCAGGATGACTGGGGTGTCAGAGTCATCTGCAGGAGGGAGACATTGGTTCTCTGGAAAGCTACCATCTCGCCCGTGCACTGCGTGTGGCTTCACCTCCTTGGCCTCCTCTGAGCCTCAAAACAACATCCTGAGTTTGGTTTGAAAATAAGGAAGTGAGCCTCAGAGACCCCTGGAAGGTCCAGATCCAGCAGAGCGGCAAGGCAGAGTACGAACCCACATTTGTGGGATCTCAATGCCTAGCTTCTGAAATTTTCACGGCCACAGAATTGTCAGAGACATCTGCTCACGAGCAGCCCCGCCCTCTGATCCAGCTCTACACCTCACTGCCTGGCACAAAGGTAAGTAAATAAGGTTGGGCATAAAAGTGGCCATGGTAGGGTTTCTTCTCCCTTTTATTTTATTTTTAGGCTTTTTCAAGATAGCGTCTCACAGAGTAGCGCCGGCTTTCCTGGAAAACACTATGAAGACCAGGCTGGCCTCGAACTGACAGAGAGAACCATCTGCCTCTGCCTCCCAAGTGCTGGGACTAAAGGTGTGAGCCACTGTGGCCAGATTCGTCTCCCTTTTACCTCTTGTTCTGAGACACAGGAAGGTGAAATCTTGTGTATTTTCTGCTTTTATGGGGCAACCCTCGAATCACTCCCTTCCTGGCACAGTGTGCAGCTGTCCAGAGAAGAAATTAAGGTTCAGGGCAGTGATGTGAGGTAAACGGGCGATGGGAATGGCAGGAAGTGGAGGGGGGGGTGGACCCAGAGGCAGAGTCATCACAGGAGCTTCAAATATTTTTTTAAAAAGCAATTTCAAGAAAACACTTATTTAATTCATCATTTCACCATGGGACTAAGTAATGGCGCCTTGCAAAAGAGAAAGCACACGGAAGATAGCAGCCTGGTCTGCAATTTCTGCACGTGCGGTGGGACTTGCCTGAGGAGGTGGGGGTAAGTTTAAGACAGTGATGTCTGTGGGGATGGTTCCAGGACAATACCCTTTCCTACAGTAGGGGGTTTCCTGTCGCTAACGCAGTTCAAACGTGGGCTGGACAAGATTGCTGTGGTATGAGCCGGAGTTGTAATTCCCCCGGAGTAGCTTTCCCCAGTTTGCTATAAAAGACTTCCAGGGTAGGTGGGAACATGGTGAAGTCTGTGGTTTCCATGCACAGAGCTGTTGATTTAGACAGAATGAAAGACACAAATGGCATGTTTTGGAGGGAAACAAACAAACAAACAAACAAACAAACAAAAAAATATATATATACACACACTGTTATAACTTCGATTTACTTAGGGCCTTCTACGATGTACAGTTCACCGTGAATGTCCTCAGAGCTTAAGAATATTTGACATTTTTTCCCAAAGCAAAGGTACTAAAAATAAAGCTATCACGTGGTCTTTTGTCCATTTTGATGGGTTAGGCTCTGAATGCGTCCCGCGCTGGTCTCCGCATCCACAGCAATCCCCCCACCTCAGCCTCCTCAGTGTGACGGTCTAAGGCATTTGGGATTCGTTTTGGGTGTTAAGACTGCAAGGGATCTCTGTGTTCCGAGAGGCCAGGAACCACTTCCCTTCTCGAGTCCTCTCAGAGGCAGCGTGTGCTTTCACGGCCCCATGAACTCTGAGGGCCACAACTGGTGTGGGAGAGGCGGGGTGCTGGGAGAACCCACACTGCTACAGTTGGTGTACACTCGTGCCTGTCCAGCAGAAACACAACGTGAAAGTTCTCCCAGCTGTCACGCGCATAGCAGAGTAACCAGCCGGACCTCATCAAAGCTGTGCCTAGGAGCCCATCACGTCCTGGTTCCATAAGCTGACGTATCTGTGGTTCCTAACAGCACTGTATGTATTTAAGCAGCCATCCAGCTTTTGTCATTTTCAAATATCTAAATATTATTTCTAAAGTTACACACACGCACACGCACACACACAAACTTTAGCTGTCTGGCCCCTCTTCTTTGGAAACTCATTTACTAACAAAATTCATTTTGTTTTTTTATTTTAAAAATTATTTTGTTTTAGCTCACGTGCATTAGTGTGAAGGCGTCAGATCCCCTGGAATTGGCAGTACCGACAGTTGTGAGCTGCCGTGTGGGTGCTGGGAACTGAACCCGGGTCCTTTGGAAGAGCAGACAGTGCTCTTAACCACTGAGCCATCTCTCCAGGCCCCCTCCCCTGCCATGAAATCCTTTTTATGGAAAAAAAAAGTGTTTATATTTTCACCATTGTGCCAGTAAGCAGAAGAGCAGGGCCTGGAGTGTGACCTGTCAAGATTAACATTAGAAAGAAGCCCGTTTGCAGAGGACAACTGGATGCCTTTCCTGCCTGAACAGAGCATGCGCAATACAAACAGGAGCAGGCCAGGCCTTTAATTCCACACTCCTTTAATCCCACCAAAATCCAGACACAGGGGCAGGCCAATCTCAGTGATTTCCAGGCTAGCCTGGTCTACAGAGCAAGCTTCAGGCCAGCCAAACAGATACAGTGAGATCCTGCCTTAAAAGAAACAAAAACAAAACAAACAACAACAACAAAAAAAACAAACTACAAAAATAAAAAAAAAATAGGAGAAGCTGATGCTATGTGGATATATCATACATACACTATATATACCTTGTGGCCCAACACATGGCCCTTTCCCCTCACCTCTCTAGCCTTACTTCTATTCTTAGCAACACTTTCCTTCCTTAATAAACTCCATTTCTGTTTCTAACCATCTACTCCTGGTGTAATTCTCGATCCTGGAACGCAAGAGTTTGGAATAAGGGGCAGAACTCAGTCTGCAGCAAAAATGTCCTTTCCCTCTGTCACCTTTGTATATCCTGCTCAGAAACCTGAGCATGCTTTCCTAATGCTCCCCCGCCCCGCCCCGCCTCTCTCAGAAGCCCTTCTGCCCGGTAGCTGCTGTGACCTCCATTGCTGGACATGCTTCGCTTCTCCAGCCCTACCTCAGAAGTGTGGCTTTCTTGCTTCCCATTTCTCATCTCTCTCCTCCTGACAGTCGCTGAGATTTATAGCTTGCCTGGCCTGATGTTCTTTTTTTGTTTTTGTTTTGTTTTCCAAACTAATAAAACTGTCCTGGAGCATCCTTCCGAGTCCATTTTTACAATCCCTTCATTAAAGAGACAAAGAAACCCAGGTTCCCTGCGATCATCACCATTAAGAAAGTTTATACACGACACAGGGTCATTTTGTTTTCCCCAAGTAAAGCACAGGGGTATCACCTCCCCCAAGATCTATTATTTTTTGTTTACTCTTATGGTATGGTGATATACACATTTTGGATTCCTTCACGGCTCCCGTTTCATATCATTGGACTTCTTAGTCTGTCACTGCGAGACTCTCTTCATTCCAGAGGGTCCCTGAAAGTGGAATGCTGTACAGAGAGGGCAGTGAACAGCCAGGCCTCCGCAAGGGAATGGACAGAGATACGGGGCGGGGGGGGGGGGGATGCAGGGTGATCCCTGAAGGATGGTACATCCAAGGAAGGATGGAGACTGCGCCTTTGCTCCCACCTCATCTGTGTCTCTCTTCATCTGAATCCTGCATAAAGCACTCTCTAACAAACCTGCAATGTGTTTCCCTGGGTTCTGCGAGGATCTCAAGAGACCAGTCAGACGCAGGATGGAGTGGGTGTAAGGTAGCCTGAGTTAAAGCCAGGAGGGCAGAATCAGCGCTGACTTAGATTGGGGAAGGTGCAGCTGGCACCTGCTGCAGAATTGCATGCTTGCTGCTGAGAGGAGATGGTCATGCTTTCTGAGGTCAAAGGAGTCTCCTTTGTTGATCGATGGTTGGGTGAGGCAGTATGTGTTTTTAGCTCATGGCCCCTATGAGTTCTGAGGGCCACAGCTGGTGTCAGGGAGGTAAAAAAGAAAAAAGAAAAAAAAGCAAGACAGGCCCTTATATGTCTCTAATACACCATGTTGGAGAACTGAGGTGAAGTGATTTTTTTTTAATCCATGCTTCCTTCCTACAAACATTTCAGTCTTCGTTGTCCAAAAAACACTTAGCGAGAGAAGCTAGCAGGATCTGCTTCCCTGAGCAATACCAAGGAGCAGACACCGTTTTTCTACAGAGCTTGGCCCTTCCTCCTTCAGTAGCTTTTTATTCTTGCAGCTGAACACCACCCCTACACTTGGCACCTGGCAATCTATTCCTCAAGCTATTCTTGGAGCAGTTTCCCATGATATGATCTTTTCGATCATATCTTCTTGTGATGATTTTTCTTTTAAAGGCCGTGACCATTGTAAATACAATGACATCACCAAGTCACTGGGGCTAGGTCACACACCTAGCTCTCCTTACTGCTAAAAGAAAACAACCTGCCATGGGCTGACACCTCGGTGAGCCGGGCTCTCCGCCGCACGCGGACGTCTGTATTTCTGATCTTACTCCGTTTTCATCGGCTTCACGTGATGCAGATAGGCTTTGTCATGAGTTTCCTCCAACAATATATGACGTTCGTTAGGAATCAAGACGTTCCTCAGCATGAAGGCCGGTGTGAAACTAGTTCATAGAGTGGCACCTTCAAACGCCACTGAATTCCGAATCCAAAACACCGGCATTTAGTTCTCTTCTGAGTGATTTGATCTATCAATTTACCTCCAAGTATATGTACAGTCATGAAAGCTGTCTAGAGTTTGATTATGGATTCTCTGGCTCTTAATCTCACTGAAATATCATACCACCTCAAACAGTGCTATAAAAAGCCCTGTACTGTGAATATCTTCTGTGATGGGTGAAATTTAGCTCGCTCTCAAAACTGAAATAAGAATCGTATAATCTGTTTAATGCACCTAATAAATCTCTGTTTCATTTCAAAAGAGCTAAAATAGCTCGGTCCCAAATAATATACATGGCCAAGACAGTTTTGGGGGTAATAACTGATGATAAAAGATGGAAAATTTGCCTCCACTCACACTCATTCTACAAGGGAGTTAGGTTTAAGTCCCTCAGTGTTTGGGCTATAAGCCAGAGGTATTGGCTAGGTTACTAGGAACTTAGGAGCAATTGGGGGGGGGGAGCAGTTCTACTGGATCAGAATCTGCATGTGAGCAAGGCCCACAGGGCTCTGTGTTCGTGGCAAAGTGAGAGAGCCAACAAGCCGGTGTCCCCAGCCTTTTCTCAGTTAGCACCACCCACTGAGGGAGACATTGGTTCCTCTGACTGCAGGGTAGGAGTGTACCATCAACGCCCAAGATCATCATCCTAAGATGAGTAACAAGTTGTGAAAAAGAAAAAGACGGACAAGGGCCGTTCTTAGGACTGCATTCTTCATCCTCGCCCAAGTCGCCTAACAAGAAATATTCTGTTAGGCGAGATTTCTCAAACTGTGGGTTTCTTGGGGCCTGGTGGCGTTCTTTTTTTCTGGAAATACCATACTGTAACCACAATGACAATCTTAAGAAGATAAACATCTCAGAGGCACCTGAACCTCTGAGTACGCCCAACGCAGTGCGTGCCCTTCCAGCGAGGATGCTGTGCGGGTCAAAAGCTTCGTTCCAAACAGAGGAAAGTGCTGAGAAGGTAGTTCACTAATCCATAGTTCAAGTTTTACATTCAAAGGGATCTGCTGCTCCCATCTGCAGATCCCATCGCGGGATCAACTTGCAAGCAAAAACCCCATACAGCAAAGCGCTTTTTCTCTCTGCCGTGTTCAACCAGTAATCGGCAGGCCCTTTAACGCACCTTTCAAATGCACTGCAATGCTAACGCCACTGTCTCCGCAGGTTAGCTTTACTGCGCTGTAAGAAGTGAAACGTTGCTGAGCTAGAAAAGAGTTTTTAGAATGTTAAGATCATACTGAAACAGTGCTTCTCAGCCTTCCTAACGCTGAGGCCCTTTAACGTAGTTTCTCATGTTGTGGTGACCCCCAACCATAACATTAATTTTGTTGTTAACCTCACAACCGTAATTTTGCTACTCTTGTGAATTGTAATGTAAATGTCTGATATGCAGGATATCTGGGATGCGACCTCTCTCTCTTGGGAATTAGTTTTAGGTGAATAGGTTTTAGAGATATTGAGGTCACGTTAGTACAACTAAGTCAGAAAAAAAAAAAAAAAGAATGAGAAAACCAGACGTTGGACAGCTTTTCAAATTAAGTTTCAACGAAACTATCCTTCTCTATCATTAAAAGAGTCAACTTGAATATTTTAGTTTTATGGCTTTGTTTTTATCTCATATGGTTCAGCTTTATAACTATGTAATAACTGTAAGCATGAGTTTATGTCTTGTTTTATGACTTTACATGTTTAAGAAACATAGTAAAATAATTCAGTAATAAAGGTTTATGATCATTATTTATCCATTAAAAACATTTTTAACACCATAAAGAATTTAAATGATTTTTAAGTTTCACTAGCTCTCATTATGTAAAGTTAAATGTTCTAATAAAAATAGTGAATGAAACTATAAAAAAGGAAAGTCATGGAATATGAAGAAACTTGGCCTTCTCTCAAATAGTAAAATATAATTAGTTCAATGGTTTTGTTAAAAATAAGGAGAACAATAGTCATAAAGTGAAAATGGTGTCCAGTATTTAAATTTGGGGAATATGCCCATCTGATTCTTTCCACTCTGAAACTTAGCATCTAGACTGGCAAGTTAGGTGGGTTTTACAGAATGTGTGTGTCTAAGCTTTAATCTTGCTTGAAGAAATTATTTAATGGTGCATTTTATTAAGATAACAAAATGCATTGGCTAAAACACCTGAACTCACACCACAAAATAAGAACTGTTAGCTCATTTACATTTTCCGTCTTCTTCCAAAAAGGATTTTGGTAGTTTCAAACTATAAATAAACATTGCAGGAAAAAAAAATGAAAGAAGTAAAGACAAAGGAAGCAAAGGGAGTGAGAGGGGCCTGGGTGGGGCTGGATACAGACAGCCACGCTGGGGTCCTCCTGGCCCTTGTGAACCATGCCAGTTCTGATCTAGCATCTTTCAGAGCCTGACAAATTATACATATTTTTTTTTGAAAAAAAATATGTATGAATGAAATGATTCACAAAAATAAATCACAGCAGGAAGAGGGACAATTGTAATTCACAAAGCAACAGAGGATAAGTGACAGAGAGCGTCATTCCATCTCAAGCTGTTTCCCGTGAGGCAGCACTACGGCTTTACATTTCTCTTTTAGTTAGTTCAGGTGTGAGCGTGTTTCACGTATCCAGTACAAACAGCTGAAAATAAAGCCATCAATAGTTACATCTCTTCTAAGCAGAGATCAATACTGAATTGAACTTACTCTCCAAATGTACCTATTTATAGCTAATAACACAGGAAAAAAAATAATTACACTCCCTCTGATCTTCCATTATTCACACTGAAATCTGGGGAGCCTTGTAATTCAACTGAAGAAGATTCCAAACAAGTTGTACCTAATTCGCACAGTGCCTGTCCAGGTTAGTGTTCATTGACAACTTGACACAGTCTAAGCCCCCTGGGAAGAGAGAACCTCATTTGAAGAATTACCTAAATCAGACTGTCCCATGGGCAAATCTGTGGGACATTTTCTAGATTGTTAGTTGGCATAGGCGATCCCAGCCCACTGTGAATGATACCATCCCTACGCAGGTTGCTTTCTTTCTTGGGTTGTTTAAGAAAGCTACCGGAGCAAGACAGGGAAAAAGCCAGGAAGCAGCGTTCATTCATGGCTTCTGCTTCAGTTCCTGCTTTGAGCTCTTGCCCTGACTTCTCTTAGTAATATAGTAGAACCCGGAAACATAAGCAGAAATAAACACTTCCCTCCCCTCCCCAAGTTGTTTTGCTCATAGTGGTTATCACAGTGTGGTGATCTGAATGAGAATTGTCCCCATATGCTCATATATTTGAATACTTGTTTCCCAGTTGGCGGAACTGTTTGGGAAGGATTAGGGGCTGTGGCTTTGTCAGAGGAGGTGTGTCACTGGGGACATCTTTGGGGTTTCGAAAGACATGTGCCGTTCTTGGTGTACCTGCTTTGCCTCCTGATTTTGGATCAAGACGTGAGCTCTCAGCTCTTCGTGCCACCATGCTGTTGTTCTCTCTTCGTTGACTCTAACTCTTTGAAACCCAAAGTCCAATTAAACATCTTATTTCATAAGTTGCCTTGGTCGTGGTGTTTTTTTTCAGAGCTGTTAAAAAAGCAACGGCAACAGAAAGCTGGGACAGCACTGTTGTCAGGCATGTGCCTATTGTTATGAATTCGTCTTGTAAGCAATGTGTGGGTCAAGGATTACATAGCTGAAACCCATTTTCTTCCCCCATGTGATAAGGATAGGTTCCCTACCACGTATCCCTTACCCCACAGCCTTTAGTCCCATATACCTTTCAGCGCCATGTGAACTTTGTAAAGACTGAAAATTCCCATCGCACCAACCCATTCCCAGGATAAT
Source organism: Pachyuromys duprasi (assembly GCA_028658305.1). Classification (NCBI taxonomy): domain Eukaryota; kingdom Metazoa; phylum Chordata; class Mammalia; order Rodentia; family Muridae; genus Pachyuromys; species Pachyuromys duprasi. The sequence continues at coordinate 24,488,094 of CM053745.1, read as the reverse complement.
TTTTATGCCCCAGGTAGTCAGGTGTTCAGGGGATAGCACAGCAGAATGGTTACAGAGCGTGTACAAAGACCTCTCCATCCCTCCATGAGGTTTGTCAGGGGCTGTTGATCATAACAATGGTTGGCTGAAGGTTGGTAAGGGGATACCAACAAAGTAACAGAAGTACACAGATAATTGAGCAAAAAGCTTTACATCTCTACATGAGCTACTCATTTGGCTTGGGATGTCTGGAAACCATCTGCCTGTGATGGTTAACTTTATGTGCCAGGTTGCCTGGACCATGGTGCCCAGATACACGAGCAAACATTATTCTTTGTCTTTTAATGTGATCAATACTTAGGCAGTTGGGGTTCATAAAGCAGATTGCTTTCCATGATGGGATGGAGGGCTTACCCAGCAGGTGACAGTCTGTAGAGAGGAAAGACTGACTTTCCTCAAAGGAGAGGGAATTCTCCATCCTGGTGAGCTTTGAACTTTAAGTGCTTTCTCCTGGCTTTCCAGTCTAGTGATCTAGCATTCAGAATCTGTGATCCACCATTCAGAATCTGTAATCCTGGGAGACAGTTTCTTAAAATATATCATGTAAATGTATGTATACAAATACACTGATTGTCTTAGTTAGGGTTCATATTACTGTGATGAGGCACTATGACCAGAGCAGCTTGGGGAGGAAAGGGTTTCTTTGACTTCTGATTTCACATCAGTCTTAATCATTGAAGGAAGTCAGGACAGGAACTTAAACAGGGCAGGAAGCTTCGGGCAAGAAGCTGGAGGCAGGAGCTGATGCAGAAGAGTGAAGCTTACTGGCTTGCTCCCCATGGCTTGTTCAGTCTGTTTTCTTATAGAACCCAGGGCCATCAGCCCATGGATGGCACCACCCATAATAGGCTGGGCCTTCTCCAATCAATTACTAATTAATAAAATGCCCTACAACCGGATCTTATGAAAGCATTTTCTAGTTGAGTTTCTCTTTTCCAGTAATTAACTTGTATCAAGTTGATGTAAATCTAGGCAATGCATGCATATTTACACATAGTCAGTTGGCTGTTTCTCTGAACGCTGACCAACAAACAATCTTTCCCATCTCTTAAATTTAGTTACAAAGATGGGGCTAACTCAGAAAGAAAGACAGACCAACAGATGGACTGAAGAAAGAATACATTTCCCATCTATTTCAGAATCTTTTTGCTTAAACTTAGGTTTCTGCTATCTGAAAACAGTCTCAAGTTAATATAGATCCCGTGACAAAAGATATATGAACTGATCATATGAACTTATAATAAATACCACAGCAATTTCCACGTAAAAATGATCACCAAGCCACTGCTGCGTGTCCAGTCTACATGTGACTTAAAATAACATTTTCTTACATGGCACCATACTCTAAACCTTCAAAAGGAGTTTTCCCGTGTGTTGGATTTGATCCTGGAGCTTATCTGGGGACAGCTTTGCTCTATAGAAAGTGAGGCCATCAAATCTACTAGTTACAAATATTGCTGAGTAACCAGAACACGTGTGCACCAGCCCTGTGAAGCCGTTGTTTTCATTTCTTCAGCACTGCCAGAGAGAATGTCCATTCCCGGAAGCTTTCCAAGGTTACAATAAAATCAAGGCTCGGGATCCATTTTACATCATGGGTTATGTGACTAAGAATAAGTATTTTCCTTTAATATTTTAGTTCCTTGTTTAGTGTTAGAGACGTTGCTCTTCACTGCAGCATTGTTGATTTGACATTGGGATCCGTCTTCCCCATTACTGTGTTGCTTGTCCTGCCTAATCTGAGCAACTTGCCAGCTCAATATTCTGACCACTGGTGTATAGAAGTGATCATACTCTCTTGACATTGGTCAGTTTTGCAGCAACATTTGCTTTAGAGAGGTCATTGCTTTCTCATAGGATGAAGGAAAAAAAAAGGCTTCAAATTGCTTATGGCTATTTATTAGAAGCAAATCTTCAAAGATAGCAAAACAGAAGTACCAGAACTGCTCTGTTTTTCTGTGGAGAAGGGAAAAGACGGATGCATCAGGTGGTTATATTCAAAAGATGAAAGAGTTGAACTTTGCAAAGCTTCTTTAATCTAACTTAACATTTCCCATTTCTTTACGCACATTAGAATGCAATTTCTTCAGACTTACTTAGCATCTGCTATAAAAGAAATTAGATTTAACAAAACACAACACATGAATGGGTATGATAAAGCAACTAAAGAGTCTGACCAGCCCTCCAGTATTGCAACTGTTAGAAGCTCAATGATCCACTGTCAGATATTATTTTCCGCATTGTAAACTATCGTTCCATAGCAAAGCTTGCTGGGAAGGTTGGAGCGATATCTTTAATATTGAGCCAGCAAGATTCACCTCAGATTTTCAAAATCTGAATTGCATGGGCACATTTTGTTTCCAATCTGAAATCCATACTGCCCCAGCTTCCTTTAAGACTATAAATGGAAGCATTTGGGAACTGTGTATCTGTGTAGACAATATAGCAGGAGCATAGAGTCTGTGCTGTATTTTCCACAGGGCAGAAATTGGTCCCACCACTTCAAGTTATTATAGCCTGTGTTGTAGAACAGTCACCATTTCATTCATAGTTAGCCTCCCTAACTTCCTTATTGGCCAGATGGTTTAGTTCTTCATTGCGTAAATCCCTCTCTCAATTAGGACATGAGCAGCTTGTAGCAACAATGGTCCATATAACTTAGTGTTCCTTTAACCCCAACTTGGGAGTTTCATCGCACTGAGGATTAAGTGTACGCCGGACACAGGCAATTTCACCACTGGCAGTTTGTTTTTTTTTTTTTACTTCATTGCAGAGTAATTGATAGTTTGGGCTCTTCATGAATTAAACCAGTATGCCTAAAATGTTAAGATACGCACTGTCATGAGCTTTTCAGTTCTAACTCAAAGATTAAACAATTTTCTATGAAGAGAACAGGGCGACACCATTTTTATAGCCGGAAGAACTGCAATTTGATCAGAAACTTCATCAACATTCGAGTTCTAGCTAGAGGCAGATATTTTGCATGCAGACCACGAAAGAATCAATAAAATAACATCCAAGATTCATTGCAGCCCTAAGAGCTTCCTGTCTAGATTACCACTGGTGACAGCGGAGTCAGTGGGTCACATTTAAGAATTCTGCTAGCTCAGCAGCAAGGACTCTTCCAAACCATCATGGGTGGTCGAATGACCGCTGTGTCAAAGCCAGCAATCTGGGGTGGCCCCGCAGTACAAAGAGGAGAGATGGAGATTTTAATTAAAGAAACTCCTCGAGAGAAGATCATCCTTGTTGTTTAATTAAATCGTAGACATCTCAGCTGAATATCTTTGTGATATATCTTATTTTCCAGGTACCCTTTGTCTGAGTTTGGGACTCTTCTCCACAAAGTCTCCAGCCAGACAGATGGCATTTCTTTCTTCCCCTGCCCCCATCCAGGGTAACTACCCAGTGTTCTACAGACTCCCACACTTTCCCTCCCTTCCCACACTTTCAAGGATGATGGGTGCATGACATTTTCTTTCTCCTCCTCTTTCAGAGGACTTCTTTCTGTGGCCCATTGGCAATGACATCGAGAGCTAAGCTTTTAAAGGTCGCTTGGACATCGTGCACCTGAATGATTTTGGAGATGCAGAAAGAGAGTGGGGTCACAGGCAAGCCCTTGGTTTTGATGATACCAGCATGACTCTGCAATGCTAGGCTGCCATGACCAGCAGAGCCCTGAGAATTCTTTCCATCTTCAAGGAACTAGAATGCAGCTCTGGAAAGGACTCTCCAGAAAGTCTCTGGAGAGGACTTTCTATCACTTTAGCTCTTCACCCTTGTTCATGGGGGACTAGAAACAATCCTAAGCCAGCTAAGGAGAGGAAGGAGTCTTAGAGCCAATTTTCTGCTTTCTTTTCTCTGCCCACCTCCCAGTTGGACCCCTTTGAATTGAAATGTGCTCTACAGGTCCACCCTCGTTTGGCTTCTGAAACACTCTGACCAAAAGCAACTTGGGGAGGGAAGGGCTTATGTTATCTTAGAAGTTACAGACCGATATTGAAGAAAACCAAGGCAAGAACACAAGAGAGGAACTGAAACAGAGACCATAGAAGAATGTGCTCTTGGCTTCTTCGGCCTGCTTTCTTTTAAAGCCTGGGACCACCAGCCCACAGGCAGTCTCGCACATAGTGAGCTGGGCCCTCCTACATCAACTGTTAACCAAGAAAATGCCCCCACAGACTTGCTCAAAGGCCTACCTGAAAGAAGCAATTCCTCTCTTGTGGTTCCCTCCCTCTAGGTGACTCAAGTTTGTGTCAATTTGACAAAAATACTAAAGCCAAATACTCTTCTCTAGATTGGTCTAAGTTCTATGCTGGAATCCCTTCCCTTTAGCCCATCCTCACAGAATGAGTTACAAATGAAGAAGGTGACCTATGACCTACTTAAGCACTCGGCTATCCCAAATAATATTTCCCTTGGGTCTGCTCCAGTGTTGTCGTACTTTAAATATTGAAATAAACCATTTGGAAGAAGGGAAGGCAAAATTCTATAGTACACTCAAGGTGAAGGTCAAATGGGTGACCTGGAAATGAAATCATTCATTCCAGCAACACCCAGTGACACTTTACCAGGGTTAGTAAATATCTCATAAGGGACTGAGGTGTTCTTGGCTGAGAGATGGACCCACCACAGCATCCATCAACCAATCAATAGATAGCCAATAAAAATGTGATACATATTCACGGCATAATATGATTCTACCATTTACAATAACATGGATGGATTAGGAAGGCATTATGTGAAGTTAAAGCGGGCACTGGGAGAAACGCACGATGTTTATTTCACTTAACATGATCTCATTTAGATGTAGAGTCTAAAAAAAAAAAGATGAATTTATGGAAGCATGGGTTAGACAATGGTTGACAAAGTCCAGAATAGTAGTGAGTGGGGAGGGATGGAAGAGAAAATGCTGTTGTCACAGACAGGAAAAATCAGCAGTAACGCACTCCATATTCCAAATAATGGAGAGTAAATTTCAAGTGTCTCACCAGAAAAAAGTATGGTAGGTAAGTGACAAGGGGTTCTGATTAGCTTCATTTAAACAATCCGCACTGCAAAAACGTATCAAATTTAAAGTTAAGAATACATGTCACTACAAGTTTTACAGTTCTAATGAAATAGAGTTGTGAGACTTCTGGAAAGCACGTTTGTGTTTGGTAGCATGTGTACTTCTCCACTAAGTTAAATAACAGGATCAAAGAGCAGTCCCACTCATCACCGTCATGTGAAGTCCTGATGTGCACAAGGGGGCATTTCTAGACATCAGCCACAAATGTCCTTCAATACAGAAGTTTTGACTGATGTGACAGTCTCGGATGTTGCTGATTTTGCTGCAGTTTGTCTACAGCCATTTGTGGAGGAAACATTAAGTTTCAGCTAGCCTCTAGTAAAAACAGGGATCTTACTTCCCATCCCCTCACCCAGAGGGCTCCTCCCCCTCCCCCTTGCTCACACACCTTGCTGAAATGCCTGCCAAAGCTTGCTCGTCCAGGAACTCCCTCCCCAGCCACTTACCTAAAGCAGAACCCCCAGTTTATGTGGCGTTCCTCCCCCTTGCTCAGTTGCATCTCTTCCTCTTACTTACTTCAAACATTAACCAGAAACAACTCAGAGGAGGAGGGAAGGGTTTCCTTGGCTTCCTTCATCACTGAGGGAAGGCAGGGCAGGAACTGAAGGCAGGAAGCAAAGCAGAGACTGTAGAGGAACATTCCTCACAGGCTTGCTGTTCCTAGCTTGCTCAACTACCTTTCTGAAATGGCCCAAGCCCACCTGACACCAAGCATTCAACAGGACCCCTACACACATGTTCACAGGCCCAGCTGATAGAGATGAGTCCCCAGCTGAGATTCCCTCTTCCTAGGTATGTATCAAGTTGACCAAAAAATAGATATTAAACTATATTTTCAGTTGTCTATTTATTTACCTGTTTTCTAGCTGTTTTCTAAGGGTAAGCCCACTGGCTGCCCTCTTCTCCAAGCTGCCTGTTCCAGCCTCTACAATTGTGCCTGGTGTCAAAAGCAGTTGGTGGACATTTGCAGGATGGACAGATGACAACAAAAAGGTGAACCCAAACCAGACTTTCAGGTACATGAGAGTGTCTGTTCTGGAAAGAGATGCCTCCTTCTTAATTTCAGTCAAATGGAACAGTTCTCCCTATCCCATGGGACTTCTAACATTATTCGCTTGAGTGTGTGCCTGAATGTCAACCTGAGGATTAAATGTGAGAATCTCAGAAAGCCGTCCAACCTTTATTACAATGAGCACTTGCTTTGTTTGATTACATCACATTAAATTATTTAAAAAATTACCCGTAAAAAATAGCCTCTTGCCTGTTGCTTCAAGATGCTATCCCCTAGAGTAACCCAAGCTCACTTCAAACTTGGGATCCTTCTACTTCTTCACCCAGCTAAGACCACACTGCTTTCTACAATGTACTCCTACTATTTTAAATGTGATCAGTCAGAGAAAGGGGACTGTCAGTGAATTAATGTACTTTACTCAAAGGCAAGAAATAGAAACTAACACAATATTTTCGCATTATGAAGGTGTGAGTTAATCCTTTATTACAAGATATGACTTATCATGGAGAAGTTGTTTGGGGGGCAGTGTGGGCTTTTCTGGCAGTGACCAATTATTATTGACAAAAAGGGTCTTGAAGGTAGGAAAGCCGAGCAGGCTTCAGACATGATGTGAGGCTGCAGCATACATAGCAATGAGATTTCTCAGCTAGAGTGTGTTGAATTAGAGAAGGATTTAAAGACTTCTTCTAAGCAGCCCATAGAAGGAAAAGACAGGGTGAATTGTTCAAAGATCTTCTTGAGTGTAGCATGACTTGCTAGTTGCCTAAGATATATTAATCCATAACTGCATCATGAAGAGGAGAATGTATATGCTATGAATATTTTAAAAAGTGGCTTAACACAAAATTAAACAACAATCGCAGAAAATGCTAATGATTTCTATTTACAAATTATGTTGCAAAAACAAACACATAAATGGAAGAGTTTGCAAAATACAGAGCTTGATGAAGAAAGCCAGGGAGAATAGTACTGAGGCAAACCTCAAGTGAGTTCAGGAATTACCCAGAGAGCTAAAAAGGGAAGCTGAAAAAGAGAGAGAGAGAGAAAAACATATCAAATGCCAACTACTCATGTGTCCCTGAAGAGATTGTTGGCCTTCCCAGGGCATCTGTGTTGAGCAGCAAAAACTATACACGCACACACACACACACACACACATCACTGTATTTTGAACAGAGAAATGAAAACAAAGTAAAACAAAAATGATGCAAGTCAGAAACAAACTAATAGTAATATTTTATGAACATGTAGTTGTAGTTGTACTTTTTGTCTATCTTATTTGGATTATTATATCTATCACCCTTCTCCAACCCTCTCCAACCCCTAGCACTAGGTAAGCAAGAATATTAGAGGCGAAAGGGGACATAAACCTCTTTAAACTGCTTCCTGCTAATTAGGAATGTTCACTTCCTTGGGGCAAGTCCATCTTCATTGTCAAGACATCTCCAACTTCTTACCAAGCTACACAAGCAGCAACTAGGAGCAGCAGGGAGAGCAGCCTCCTCCTCCTCCTCCTCCTCCTCCTCCTCCTCCTCCTCTTCCTCTTCCTCCTTCTCCTTCTTTGGAGCACTCTCAGCCCCTCTCAGGGCTCTGACATTTATCTCCTCTGAAAAGTTCCCAGAATTTCAAATGTCAATTAGCTTAAACTGGCAAAATCACACCCCTGCCAGTGCACAAGGCAAATCATAATCACCTGCTGTGAAGCAGCTCTTATCTACACCTGGGAGTAAAACAAAAACATATTCACTTAACATAACTGGGTTTTTTAAAGAAACCAAAATTCTCACTACATGTAGTGATACATAGAATAGGCACATTTCTTCAATCTCATTCATGCATTGACAAATAAGTGGAACATAGATAGTGGGTGTTATTTCTAAATGGCAGAGAGCACAGATCTAGGGAACGCATGCTTGATCTTGGCAGTGAACTGATATGGAAATGTTTTCAAACTTTTCTTGTAACAAAGTGCTTCTACCTAATTCTGTTCATATTGATGGGGTCTTTCTTGTCAGGGCCCCAGAGCACTACTGATTGACTTTGTCCTAGCCTTCAGCACCTACCATCTTCCCATACACTTACACCAAGGAGCCTGAGCAAGGCTCTCCTCATTCAGGAGTTTTATGCATTGAAGTTTGCAAACCATAGGATGTGAAATGATATCACAGGAGAGCTGATGTGCACAGCACTCATTCTTATCTAAAGCTCACTTAAGTGACCTGATTTAACATAGATGTCTATGTTTATTAGCTCTGGACTTGCTTTAAATCGAAGAAAATCAGCTTGGTGATCCATCTGATTCCAGTGTCTTTCTCTTAGCCTCCACTGCCTCGCAGACAAATTCTGGGCTCCACCTGAACAGTGGCTGCAGTAACCACAGCAGAAGCAGGAAGAGTAAGGAGTCTGTGTGGTGGACAGCTTCTGGCTCATTTCCCAAAGATATCAGGTAGGATGTAGAGCTTCGTTGACAGCAGGAGCCTGGCAGGTTTGTGTCCCTCTCCCTTGTTCACGTGGTCTTTAACCACCAGTCCTTGGGAGTAAGGGAGCAGAAGTGATGAACTAGGGATTCGATGAACGAATGGAAATGACCTTCCAGGATCAGCTTCAGGGAGGCAGATCAATTTTATATGGAGTGAATGAGGGTTATATAGAACTTTGGAGAGGGGATAGGAATATCCAGGGTAGGCAAAGGTCATTGACCGAAGGGCTAAGGTACTGAGGTACCTGGTTTACATGGATAGGCATTCCAGGAATCCCAGGTGCTTGCTGCATGGAGAAAAGGAGTTGGACTTGTAATTTCCCTAAGGAGTACATGACATTTCTTAGGTAGAGGGTGTGGGGGACCGGGATCCCTGGGCAGAGAAGAGGAAGCCTTGTTCACAAAGGGAGTCCTCCATTTTTCATCCAGTTCAAGGCTCTCTGGTCATGGGAGATAGCAACCTTAGCAGCGGGGTTTTCTGACAGGCTAGCCATTAAAGAGTATCAAACAATTGACTGGAAATCATCGATTATACATACACATCTGACACTCCCCTTGAATCTCACAGCTTACATACCAAAGGCTCATATGACAGGATCAATAACATGCTGGCACATCTAAAAGAACCCACCTTTTAAAAACTGCTGATAATATGAAATGGCACAACAGTAGTCACTGGAAATGGTGAGTCATGAAGCCAGCACAGCTGTTTGACACAGTTCCAGCAAAGCTGAGCTGAATGCTGAAATTGCTGTCATTCTATCTCTCACTTTTGGGTTTTAATTTGTGTGTGTTTCATTCTTGGGGACTTCCTGCATTATGATTCATTGTATGTCTTTTCCTGAGAAAATTATGTATGAGTCTTTCTAGGAAAATCCCAAAATTAAATTTATCTGCCTCTATTTGGAAGTCTTCCTTATGCCTTGGAGATCATTAAGCACAGATAAGCACATAGGTAGATGAGGCCATTACTCAGGGGTATCTACCCCAAGCAAACTCAAACAGATGTGCAGGATCTCTTAATGTAGTCCTAGCTGTCCTGGAACTCACTATATGATGGCTTTGAACTCACAGAGATCCTCCTGCTTCTGCCTCCTGAGTGTAGTATTAAAGATGTACACCATCACACCTAACCTGTTTATTTCATTTTGAGGCAGGAACTCACTGGGTAGTTCAGGTTGACCTAGAATTCACCATGTAACCCAGGCTGGCCTCAAACTCAGGATTCTCTATCTTAGGCACACAAGTGTTGGAGTGCTGGGTTAGAAGAGTGTGCCACCACACATGTTACCATATTCTCTCTCTCCCTCTCTCTCCCTCCTTATCTTTCTCCCTCTCCCTCCCTCTGTCCTCTCTTTCTCTCTCTCTCTCTTTTTCTTTTTTTATGTTCTAGAGATCAAATCCAGGGCCTCATAAATGCTAGGTAAGCTCTCTACCACCAAGGCATACCCCAGCCTTCTTTCTAGTATCCATTTTGAGACATGCTCACATTAAGTTTCACAGGCTGGCCTTAGACTCAGTGTATAGCCCAAGTATGGCTACCCTCTTGTCTTATTCTCCTAAGTAGCTGTGATGATAGTCCAACACCACTTGGCTCAGCTGTCTTTTTTTTTTACCAACTGTGCCAATGTTATAAGCCCCAGGCCTTGCGAAGCCTGCAGTCTGCCATGACTTCCATGGGAAGGTCATGAGTGATTTTTGGTGGTTACCCTCTCTGCTAGATCTTACAGGAGTCACATATGCAAAGCTGATGGGGAAAACTCTCTGGATGGGAAAATCTAGAAAACAAGATTTAGATCACACACACATCAAAGGTCATGCCCCTACCTCTTAAGGCAGCCAGATCCTATGATACCCAGTTATCGCCACGGACTTAGAAGACAGCAGGCATAAGATGAGCCGTGCCTTAACTCTAAGATGGGGTTCAACTGTGGGAATTATCAGGTAATGATGAGATCGACATTTAAGACCCTGATATGATTAAGGAACAGGAGAACCATCTGGGAAATAAGCCACCCGAAGAGAAGCAGTCAGTTGACTCCATCATACGCTTTTATTCTTAAGGGAAAGAAAAGTGTGAGTGTTAGAAAGTGTTTGTCACTGGCTTTCATTTTTGTTTCATGGGCAAAATATACACACAGTCACTCACCCCTCATATCAGAATCATCCGAGTCCATTCAAAGAAAAGGCCACATAGCCAAGTCTTCTAAGAAGGTAACCTCCCAAAGACATGCATAGGTCAAGGTGAACTTGACCCAGGAGGGTATAGCATACAAGAACCTGGGTTCAGAGAAGGTCAGATTTCAAAGAACAATGCTTGTGCCAGGATTATTGGATGTGGCAGCCCCAGAAGCTGGGGTGCTGGTGTGCCCTGTTCACTGAATCCCTATTCAAGGTTATTTCATCTCAAAACAGATCAAGGGGCAGGACCCAACAAAGGAAAGAATAGAGGCTCTGGACAGCCCTCTGCCCCACCTACCACCTTTTCCTCTCCCAGGACTGTATTTTCTTTTTCGAAGTTGCTTCCAAAGTGAATTTGATGGCTTTCCCAGATGCCTCACAGGCATGCAGGGTTGCAAACACTGGGAAAATTCAAGTGAATTCTCATGCACATTGGAAAGGTTAGACATGACAACAGGAAGTCGGGGAATCATGAGGGAAGTGGAAAATCCTTAGCTGCTTTAGGAAGATGGAAGGCTAGGATTCTCCAGCCTTCTGCTTCTTTTCCACCGTTAAAGAGAATAGTACAGTCTTTGTCAAGGTGACCTCCAGAGAGCAGGGGACTCTGGTGGGAAAGCTGGGAGGGTCGGGCAGAAGAGCATTCCCAGCAGACTAAGAAGTCAGCCTGCCTATAGAAAAGGACTCAGCAAACCACAGCCAGGCTCAGGACCCTCTCTCTGTTCAAGTAACCCAACAGTATGGCCCAAGAAGGCTGGAGACTCTTAGTCCCAGCCCAAATAAGATAGGAATGTAAAGATGCTAACTTGTATCCCTCTGCTACTTGCTGCCCACCGCCTCTTCCTGCTGGTTCCTTGGCTTTTCCTCATGAGCACACAAGCTCCTGCAGTCTTCACAGGCCCTGCCCTCCATTGCTGTCCTGTTTTCCTCTGTGCAGAGCTACATCCAAGGAGGAGCAGACACCAAAGAGTCAGACAAACTGTTTAGATGGTGGGATCCGAATCCCAGCTGCCTGTGAGTATTATATGGGGCATTTTGTAAACACACTTGTGGGAAGGCTGGGGAGATTTCTCAGCTGGTAAAGCAGGGGACTGGGGTTTGATCGTCAGCACTCAAGGAATCCCAGCACCGGGGAGGTGAAGACAGGTAGATGCTCAGGCTCACAGGCCAGCCAGGCTAGAACAGCAGATACACAAGTTTAAAAATAAAGCATTGTTATGACTGACTAGCAGAGTATTCTTGTGGGACTCCTGAGAGCGGGAGCAGGGGCTGTCCTTGACTCTTTTGCCTAACTTGTAGGACTCTTCCTCCTACTTGTCCAGCCTTGATGTGAGAATAGGCCTGGTCTTATTGTAGCTGGTTATGCCGGGTTTCGTTGGGAGGCCTGCTCTTTTCTGAGCGGAGGCAGGGGCGATAGTGGTGGTGATGGTGATGGTGATGCCGTGTGTGTGTACCAGGAGAAGAGGGAATGTATGTGCAGGGGAGAGACAGGGCAAGAGGCGGGAAGGGAAACTGTGGTCAGGATGTACTATAGGAGAGAAGAATAAAAAAAAAAAATAAAAATAATAAACAAAAGAAAACAAAACCCACAACACCCGTGGCTACTTCAAACCAAACAATTCAGATCTGAAACCGGAACCTAGCTGATACCAGGGCTGGTGAGATGGCTCAGTGGTTAGGAGCACTTGCTCCTCCACAGGACTGCAGTTCCCTGCACCGACACCCCC
>CM053745.1:24428504-24475088 GCA_028658305.1 Pachyuromys duprasi | reverse complement strand
AATATCTCTTTACTGCAGAGCTATATCCCCAGCCCTCAGTTTTGTTTTCTAAGAAAAATACCAACAGTCATATTCCTTTCACGTTTAATCAATGGCTACAAGACAGCAATTTAGCCTTTTTTTCTTCTTCTTCTTTTTTCTTTTTGAACCAGGGTCTCATGTAGCCCGGGCTGATCTTGAAATCCCTATGCAGAGGAGGACAACTTTGGCCTTCTCCTCCGCCTGCCTTCACATCCTGAGTGCTGGTGCCACACAGGGAACCATTGGGTCCAGTTTATGAAGCACTGGGCATTGAACCCAGGGCTTCCGATATGGGAGACAAGCACTCATTGTCAGTGAAGCTACACCCCGAGCTGGACTCTTCGGTTTTTAAACCATCGTTTCCTGACATTTCTAGGCATGGAGAGGGGGTTACAATTACATATGTCCTCTGCTGGTCACATTTCTGAAACTTCTTCAGTGTAGGTCAATTGCTCAGAAAACGACCTGTCCCTCAATACAGGGAAAAGTAAGCTGCAGAGACACAAAGGTTTCTGTGGTTCTCCTTGCCATTGGGAAACTGAGGCCCAGAAAGACAAACCTATTTCCTGAACCTCTTGCCCGACATGTTGACTCTCAATCAAACTCTTCGCCATCCTAGATCACACCATGCCATCCCTTGTTTCTTCCTACCTTTGACCATGATTTGAGTGGCTGATCTCATATGACTTTGGTGAGAAAAAGAAGAAAGTACTGAAAAGAGGCACTACATTGGCTCCTCTCCACATGTGCTGACCCTACTGGGTTCATACAGAGTTAGGAAGAAAATAGCTAAATTTCAGAGAAACCAGAAGCACTGTAACTCAGTGCCATTTGTCTGTGACACGCCATGAGAAGTTAAAACTAGGAAACCTTGCAAGAACAAAAGGATTCACACAGAAAGACTCAGAAACCAAAGAAATTACAGCAAAGTGCAAGTTGACGAGAAAGCAGATCCCACAAGTATGTAGGTAGAAGGCTCCAGAAGAGTCTCGTGTGTAATTTAACAAATAGTTTCCCAGCTGTAATTTGAGAGACTGCCTTTGGGCATCTGTGCATGGTTAAAGTTGGCTCAAGTCTCTCTTTGTATTGCAGTTGAAGAAAGAAGACAAAGAAAAGTGTAGAGCAATGTGTTCAACCTGTTTTTCGAAAAGTTCAAGCATTGTTCAAGCTCCTCAGAAAACACAGCACGCTGGTTTTCAGTGTGTGACATCTGCTTACTAAGCTAATGGTAGACCCATGTCCACCTTTATCTGTGTCCTCACTAGCAGGCAGCTCAGCTCACAGCCATCACGGAGGTGTAACATTAGTTACTCCATTTGGTGATAGATGAAAACAGCATCTCTGGATCGATCGTATGGATAGAGAGCTGACAAAAGCACTAGGTGTATAAGCTGAAGCCCTGAGTTCCATCTCTGTACCTGCTAGCCTGGAGTATGCCGGGCAGCCCAGAGACAAGACAGACCTTGTCTTGCCTTGGCAAGGTAGAAGGGGAGACTGACTCTCAAAAATTATTACTTCCTTACATACACTTAGTCACGTTTCTCTTTCTCTCCTCTCCCAAGTTAATGAATTAATTTTAAGAAGAATCTTGTGGATGGAGGCATGGCTGTTGCTGTTCTTGCCATTTGGCTAGATTCCAGGACAAACTTAGAATCCGAGAGGTAATAGTTGTCTGTTTTGGAAGACAGATTTAAAAAAAAAAAAAGGAATTTTAAAAATGAAAATACTGAAAATTTCACTTCCACTGTAAGTCTGTGAGGTTAACTATGCCCTGTTCTGGTTTAGGTAGATGATATATAATCACTGCAAAACATGAATAAAAGAATATAGTGGTCCTGGAGGTCCTATGGTACAATGCTCTTGTTTAACAGAAATTGGGAAGTAAAGCCAGTTCTATACTTGTCTTAGGATGACTACTGCTGTGATAGAACACCATGACCAAAAGCAACTTGGGAGGGAAGCATAAGCATTTGGCTTATGCTTCCACATCACTGCTCATCATTGAAGGAAGTCAGGACAGGAACTCAAGCCAGGCAGGAACCTGGAGGCAGGAGCTGATGCAGAGGCCATGGGGGAGTGCTGCTCACTGGCTTGCTCCCATGGCTTGCTCAGCCTGCTTTCTTATAGAACCCAGGACCACCATCTCAAGGACAGCGCCACCTACAATGGCCTAGGCCCTCCCCCATCAGCCACTAATTAAGAAAATGTCCTAGAGATTTGCCTACAGCCTGATCTTACAGAAGCATTGTCACAATTAAGGGTCCCACCTTGGGCTGGAGGGATGGCTCAGTGGCACTGTCTGCTATTCCAGAGGTCCTGAGTTCAATTCCCGGCAACCACGTGGTGACTCACAACCATCTATAAAGTGACCTGGTGCCCTCTTCTGTCACTCATATACATTGAATAAATAAATTTAAAAAAGAAAAAGAAAAACAGCTAAGAAAAAAAAAGGGTCCCACCTTTCAGATGACTATAGCTTCTATCAAGTTGACATAACCTAGCCAGAATAATACTACATACACACACACACACACCAGCAAATAAATAAATAAATAATTTTCAAGTTGAATAGAAACTACTTAAGAGTCAATAGATGCGAGAAATAGGGAAGATGAATGACGACATTACCGTTTGCCCTCATGTAGAGGCTAGGGTGACAGCAGGTGGTGGCTCATTCCTGGCATGTTGCTCATGTGGCATCGAAGATGACATGCTCATTTTCTCTGTTCATTTTCTGTTGCTGAATAACTGAATACCGCAGGCTGGGTAGTTTATCAAGAATAGAGTTTTCTTTAGAGCCCCTTGAAGCAGGGAAATCCAGGAGCATTGTGCTGACGTGTGTGCTGCACCTGGTGAGGGCCTCCTTGCTGGTGGCCAGCTGTGCAGAGTTCTAATGGGGCCGTGGGACAGAATGGGCTTGCTGCTGCTTCTTCTTCTTCTTCTCATTTTATCTTTAATAACATCATTAATTCAATCATGGGGCCCCCTCATGTCATCGCCTCACCCTAATTGCCCCCCACGGGCCTACCATCAAATACTATTCATGTGTGACTGTTAAGATCTCAGCAAGTTGTACACAGAGCTCTCCTAATATGTCAACTGGATCGCGATGGGCTTTTTGGTGGCACAGCTGCTTGAGTTATCGTGCTCCTGTAAGTAAACCCTTACCCATGCCCCAGTTGGTAACCCCAATGAAAATTCATTGGTTCACCAAGTTGGAGTTTGATGCAATCATTACTTTGAGCTGTCCTGTGATGGAAGGTTTTTTGTCAACAAATTAAAGTCATTTGAGGGGATGGAACTTTAGTTAAGAAAATGGCTCCATAAGATAGAGCTGTAGGCCTACAGGGCATTTTCTTAATTATTGGTGAGGGCCCAGCCCATTGTTGGTGGGGCTACCCCTGGACTGGGGGTGCTGGGTTCTATAAAGAAAGAAGGCTGAGCAAGCCATGTGGAGCAAACCAGTAAGCAGCACCTCCCTCTGCCGTGCCCAGTGGCCTCTGCATTACCTTCTGGCTCCAGGTTCTTGCCCTGCTTAAGTTCCTGTCCTGACATCTTTCAATGGTGAATATAAATATGGAATTGTAAGCCAAACAAACCCTTTCCTTTCAAGTTGCTTTTGGTCATGGTGTTTCATCACACAATAATAACCCTAACAAAGATAGTCCTATTTTTTTTTCTTTCTGGGCTGAACAGGAGTGTATATATATGGCATCTTTGCAAGAAAAATCTGTTACATGACACCTGTGTACATGTGCTCATCTGTGTCTACTAATGTCCATATTAGTAGTTCAAAACCCAGAACAGAACACACACACACACACACACACACACACACACACACACACACACACACACGAATAAATGCTTCCTCCCAGATCAAAACATTCCATTCTGCAGAAAGCTCCTTAAGCAAGAAGGTAAACAACTCAAAATAGCTTCAGGAAGTCCCTGAAACTGGCCAGATTCTATAGGCCCCTCGCTGTCAGAGTATGCAATAAAAGCTGAGAGTCCCCCTAAGAAGAGCAAACCTGAGCTGCAAAAAAGACTCTCAGACAAGCAAAGCTGCAAAGACTCTGAGACCAGACCAGCTGCCTGAAGAGGTTTAGACAAACTGAGGCACCAACCTCAGGGCAGTCTCCTCCCCACCACGCTACCGGCTGAGCTGCCTGCAGGCTGTACAGTGTGCTCCAAGTTCCCAGCGTTGAGAGCTGTCACCCACGCTGGGTGGGATTTGATGATTTAGCATTAAGTTGTTTCTGCTCCTGTAGATAACCACACCCATACTCCTGTAAGTAACCCCAAGAAAACTGGGGTTCACCAAACTTGATTTTGGTAGTATGCATTCTTTGGTCAAGGACTCCCTAACTGGCATAAGTAGATATGTGCACTGCATCTCCCCAGGAAAAGTTTTGTCACATAACACAAACACACACACATACACAGTGGGGGATAGTGGGGAATATTTACCAACTGGGTGCTACTGGCATTTTGTGGGTAAAGGGCCAGGATGTTGCTGTACATGCTACATTGCATGGTGAACAGTCTCAACAACAAATTATGCAGCACGAAATAGTCATGCATGGCAAGATCAAGAAGTCCTGATATCTCTGGGTATGTGTTTCAGAACAAAATTGCCTGAGTCTGTATTGGTACCTAAGACCAACCCAGAGCAACAGAGCTCATTCTTACTTTCTTCTTTCACTTTTTTTTTTGTGGCCCTCATGATCTGAAATATGTTTCCTATTTGCTCAGCCACAGTACACAGGAAGAGTAGTTTCAAAATGTGGACCCAAACCCTGTGAGAGACAAATTTACTAAGCAAAGAGAGCAGTGTTGGTGTACCTCTCTGTCTGGCCTAACAGTAGTATGTTATCAGGGTTCTCTAAAGGAACAGACCTGACAGAATTACTGTATCTATATATGAAAAGGGGCTTTATTAGCCTGGCTTACAGGATATGCACTGGTAGCCAACTGTGTGTGTGCACGCGTGTGCGTGTGCGTGTGCATGTGCGTGTGTGTGTGTGTGTGTGTGTGTGTGAAAACAGGAGGTTTCAGCTTACAGGGTAGACATGTAAGAGTAAGGGTGTTTTAGCACCCCCACTCCTTAGCAACAAGGTGTTAAGAGTTTATGGTTTCTTTTTTTCCCTTTGTAAGCCATTCTAAAAGGTACATACTGATCTCATAGTATGGTTTTAATTTCTATGTCTTTAAAGATGGACAGTGCTGAGTGTTTTCTATATTCTTTTTATTTTTGTTGCATTATTTAACTGCATGTATGTGTGTGTACCACATGCATGCCTTGTGCCTTGCAAGGCCAAAAGAGGACATCAGATTCTTTGGGACAGGAATTAGAAACAGTTGTGAGCTGCTGTGTGGGTGCTGGGAATTGACGCTCAGGAAGATGGCAAGTGTTCTTAACCACTGAGCCATTTCTCCACTTCTGGTTTTTATATTCTTAAAAAAAAAGTTTTTAGACTTACTTATTTGGGTTTGCTTGTTTTGTTGTTGTTTTCTTGTGTGTATGAGTGCCTGCCTGCACGTATGTATGCCCTTGAAGGTCCAAAGAGGGTATCTGATCCCCCAGAAGCTGGAATTACAGGGTTTTGAACTATCATATGGGTGGTAGAAATTGAATCCTGGCATTCTACAGGAGCAACAAATGCTCTTAACCACAGAGTTATCTCTCTAGCCCTTTTTAATTTTTTAAAATTAAGAGAAAAAAAAGGTGGCGGTCAGAGCCTCACAGATATCCCAAGAAGTGGAAGCTGCCTGGACGTTCTTTAATGCCAGAACTTATTTCTCATTCTTATTCGTTTTGTGAATTTGGAGAAATAAGCGAGTAACCTTTTCTCTTTTTAATTTGCCTCTCTTGAGAAACTGTTTCTAAACAGTTTTGATTGTGCATCCTTTCAGAAAAAAAAATTCATACCTTGTACCTCCAAAAGTGCTGGCCTCAAGATGTACCCCCTCATTCAATAATGGCATGACTGTTGCTGGATTGGATCAGCAGCTATGGAGGTCATAGGCCCCGGGGTGTAAGCGGGGAAAGAACACTACTATTGTTTTGCTAAATGGTCATGTTGTCAAACTGCTCACTAAACAGTCATTTTTATAACCATAGATTAGTGCTATGTCCAGCCTTCGTCAGAGAGACCTCTTACTGCAGGGAGCAAGTAATGCAGAAATCCATAACTGACCAAAGTACCAAAAGTAAGTGACTGAGTGCGTGGCTGTAAACAGGACACTCATGTCATCCCTTCCAAGGCTCAAGGACTGTCACTGGGGGGGGGGCGGGGGGGGACGACAGGGAAATAATGTAAAAGCTGAGGTGAGGAGATGAGCAATGAAAACAGATCTTTGGGACATGGAGTAGATATCTCACCTATGAACGTGCTGCAGCTGTGGTGATCTGCATAAGACCTGTACATGATTGGGCCTGTCAACATTTTATCACAGATGGAGGAGGTGCCCAGGAGGCCTCACCCTCCCTGAGGGACTGTTGGCAGTTAATGATTCTTTGAGCAGGGGATATTTTCTTCAATGATCTAGCCACCCATGCTTGAGCAAGAAACTCCAATTAAACTCAGTGGGTCACACACACACACACAAAATAGTGATGAAAACAGAATGGGGTTTTGTTGGGCAGAAGGTTTCAGTGGGAGAAGAAAGGGAATAGGTGAAAACAACTAAAATTCTCAATATAAGCCTATATAACTGAAAATATTTCTAAATATAGGACTTTCAGGTGAATTAGATGAAGGCAAAATAACTGTTATCCTAGTTGAGACAATGTGATGGACTAAATTGTCCTCATTTTCACTTTATGTGACAGATAAAGAGGAGAGGTGTCTGATTTCATCAGGGAAATATTTTTGTCATTGAGTTCTTCTTCTCAGATTTAATTTTATTAAAACTTCTATTATAAACCCCCCAAATTCATACAACCTGCCACATGTAAACTGTACTATTCCCCAGTATCCGAAAAACAAGATATGAATTACACTAATGACATTAATTTCTCCAAATGGTGGGACCCAGGAAGCTTCCTACTCTACTTCCCAGAATACCAGGGAGAGAGACCAATGTCAACTCTTTGTTAAGTTTTAGTGAAGCTTAAGGTGTACCTGTTATGGCTCAAAACAAATCTAAGTTAGAATATGTTCTTGGTGGTCACAAAGTTGGCTTTGCATGTGTACCAGGTGCATATGGTGCCTGGAGATGGCTGATCTTCTCATGTATCTGATTTTCCCCAAAGGGAAACCTGGGAGTCGATCATGTGGGTCCTATTGCACATTATGGGTTATTTAGTGTAAAAAAGAAAGAAAGGAAGGAAGGAAGGCGGGAAGGAAAAAGAATGAAAGAAAGAAAATAAAAGAAAGACTAACATGCCTTTAAGAAAAATCATCCTGGCATCTCTCCATTGATTCTCTGCAGGACTTGAGAGAACCTAGATGCATCGGAGAGTAGCCAAACCAAGGAGGGAGGTGGTCGTCTTGACTTTCTATTTCCCTTTTGCTGTTTCTTCTGTTGTTAGTTTCTTTCAGCTTGCTTGTTCGTTTTAGTCTCTTCAGATTTTGTTTTGGAACAGGGGCTGCAAATCCAGGGGCTCGCACTTGATAACCAAGCACTCTCCCGTCGGGCTGTATCTTCAATCTCCATCTCCTTTTCTGAGTACAGCCTGTTCCTGCTGTACCTTTGCCATTGGGGTCAGTTCCAAGATGCATGGGGGAAAGCTGCTCTGTTGGAATTATGAGCCAAGTTACCGAGATAGGCCTCAGGTCCATTCCTCTCTGAGTTCTCTTTCCCGTCTAAGCATATCTAAGTTATTTTAGCCAGTTTGCTCCAGAAGAGGCCAGCTTCAGGTTCCCACGATAGAGCACAACCCTGAGATCACAGGAGCAGCCTCCCGAGAGCCTGAGACAGCAACCTTCAGACCCAAACACCAGGCTTTTAGATGGGAATGAGTCAATTCTGGGAATGTAGTGAATCTCCATTTAGCCTCAAGTTAGTGAGCATCAGCAGCAAGGAGTGCTGGGGCTCCTGTTCCACATCTGTTGCAATGTGGTGACCAGAGGGAAGAGGCCTAAGGACAGAGCAGCCAGCTTGAATTCAGCAGGACACAACCAGTACCGAAACCCAGCCATCTACACAGAAAACTCCAGAGACCGCTATCTGGCATCATTGGCAACAACTCTTCAAGTGGAAGCTTTTAGAAAAAGCAAGCCTTAAGGCAGAAGAAGTTAAAACAAACAAACAAAATCCAAAAAAACCCGTGAGATCAAAGAGACTATTGTCTTAGTTACTTTTCTGATGCTGCGATAAAATCCCCTAACAAAAGACACTTGAGGGTTTGTTTGGGTTTGCAATTCCAGAAGGGTGATGGCCTATCAGTGGAGGGACAGCATGGGGCCAGGAGCATAAGGCTAGCCTGTCACAGCACATTGACAGTCAGGGAGCAGAGACAGAAGACAGGAAGTCCAGGCAGCCAAAAAGCCCAAAGCTCAGCCCCAGCAGTTCACTTCCTCTGGCAATGCTCCACCTCCAGAAAGTTCCACAACTTTCCCAAACAGCACTGCCGGCTGGAGCCAACATGTTCAAACACATCTGCCTACCTGGGACATTGGACATTCAAACCCCACTGCAAGAATGTTTTAAATTCTTGAAGAAATGGTTAAGCAAGAGGGCTGGAGATCCAGTTCAGTGGGGCAGCACGCACCTAGCATGCACAAGACTCTTGGTTCAGTCTTTAGTCCCTCCAGAAGCAAAGAATAAAAGTTCAGTGACCCAGAGGAAAAGACATTTTAAGTGTCTAGTTGGCTCACATCAACTAGAGCTCCGGAGACACTGTGACCAGACGGTGAACAAACACATCGTAAATAATAACTTTAAAGTGGGAAATTCTTGTACATCATTGCACTTAAATTCAAAGTATGACCGTGCATATAATAAGCCCTTGTTCTTCCTCGTCTCCCAGCCACACAGCTCTTCTCAGATCACGAAGAACGTAGGACCGTTCATTTTTGCTGAGTGACAAGTGTGTGGATTAAGGGTGAGTTGGTTTGGTTTATTTATTTTTTATTTCGTTACTTTATGTATAAGAGTTCAATCCAATTTTCAGATTGCATCTCTTAAAACATTCTTCATCCTGTTGGTTTGGTTTGTAAGGGCAATAGTCCAAGAGCAAATCCCAGCAGGAAGAAAACATTGTTAAGGAACTCTTTAAAAATGTCATATGCCAGATGTCAATAGCGCACGCCTTTAGTCCCAGCACTGGGAAGGCAGAGGCAGGCAGATCTCTGAGTTCAAGGCCAGCCTGGTCTGCAGAACGAGTTCTAAGACAGGTTAGAGCTACACAGAGGAACCCAGAGCAGAAAGCTATCCCTGTTCTTCCCTTGAAAAACCGGTGAGGCTGAGTAGGCGTGCACATGCCACAACAGCCTTCCCTGGGGTTTCCGAGGGATGTCTGGAGGCTCTTGACTTATGAAGGCTTTCCACTAAGTGTTGGAACATGGCATCTGGATTGACCTAAATTGCATAGTCACCTGGTCCTAATTATAAGACCACATGTGACAAAGACTTCTTTGGGCACTGATCAAAAACATCAATTTAAAGTAGATACTTCTAAGGCATTCATGTTTCCCTCTGACAGACTTTCAAGGGCTTCTAAGTCATTTTTGTTGAAGTTCCAGGTTCTGAGAACAGAGAAATGATCAGTTGCATCCTGAGCAATGATGAACACATTCTCCCTTCCATAGAGACAAAGTAGTGATTGCTCCATCAGTTTCTGGCATCCATCCTGTATTACTTATTTCCTCTTTATAATTTCAATTATTATCATCATTATTATTATGTTTTGAGACACGTTTCTCTGTGTAGCCTTGGCCATCCTAGAACTCATTCTGTAGACCAGGCTGGCCTTGAACTCAGAGATCTGCCTGCCTCTGCCTCCCCAGTGCTGGGATTAAAGGTGTGTGCCATCACTGCCCAGCCAGTTTCAATTATTTTAAGCAATATCATGCAATGAAACTATTAACACTTTCTCACCTAAGAGATTATCTTTAATTCTAAAGGGTGTGGTGGCACATAACTATAATCCCAGTTTAGGCAGGAGGATCCAAGTTTGAGACCAGTCTGGGCAACATAGTAAGACCCTGCATAGATAAGTAAGTAAATTTATTAGTAAGGGGGGAAAGAAAATGGTATTTTATTTGGGAAAGGATATAAGAATACCTGTGTAGATGAGTATTTAAAGTGTCACATGTAGCATCCAGCCTGGCTCATGAGTTCCTGTAGTAGTGTCTCCATTTTATAACCACGAGCAATTCGGTATAATTCAGGTAATAAATGTGTATGACTTAAGCTCTTGGGGTGTCACCCCAGCACACAAATGTCTCAGTGACTAAAACCTCACTGCTTCTTTAGATCAGTTTTCAGCTGGCAGAGTTTTTGTCTTCCAGGCTAGTATTTTTATTTTATTTTGTTTTGTTATGTCTTCCTAACTTCTACAACAGCACTTGGAAGATCCTGCGTATAGTTAAGGGTCAGATATTTTTATAATATTTGTTTCAAAGCCACCCTTTTTTCATTGAAAGTTACTGCTCTTTCTGCTTTGAAAAACTTAATATCACCATTCAATTGGTTTCTTACAGGAGATTTGTACCATACTCAGCTCCACACCCAATCTTTCTTCACTTTTCTACTGACAGGTATAAGAGCAAATGCTCATAGGTATTAGTTGACATTACAATGAACACATACTGTTGACAGCTGAGCTCTACAGTAATCTGTCATTTCTTTTTTGGGTTTGGACTGTGTCCTGGCTAGTTTTATGTCAACTTGACACAAGCTAGAGTCATCTGGAAAGAGGAAACCTCCATTAAGAAAATGGTCCAGCCGATGGACCTAGACAAGCTGTTGGGGGGCAGTTTCTTGATTGATGATTAACGTGGGAGAACCCAGCTCACTGTGGGCGGTGCCACCCTCTGGGCAGGTGGTCCTGGGTATCGTAGAAAGCAAAATGAGGGAGCCATGGAGAGCAAGTTTGTGAGCAGCCTTCCTCCACAGTCCTGCGTCAGCTCCTGCCTCTAGGTTCCTACCTTGAGTTCCTGCTGAGTCTTCCCTCTGTGATGGCTCGTGACCCGAGAGTCATTAACAGAAATAAACCCTTTTCTCCCCAAGTTGTTTGGTCTTGGTATTTAACCACAGCAATAGAAACCCCAACTAAGACACGAAGCTACTTGTTTTGGTTGCCAAATTCATTACAGAGTCAGTTGGAATAGTAGGATGGTGTGGTGAGACCTTTACACGTTTATCACCAACAGGTCTCCAAACTGCAGGACCACATAAATCTCTCGACCTTGGTCTTGGCATCCCAAGGGTTTCATTCATCTTCTGGAAGAATTACAACCTGGAATCTCTTCCCTGCTAGGTGAGGAGAGGTTGTTCTCTGGCTGGGTGGAGTGACGGTGTCATAGTTTTGTGTAAGCTGACTTCCAGGCACTGCTGTTTTTGTCGGCTTCACCTCCTCAGAGGTCACTCGTGTTCCAAATTCCCAGGCGGGCTCTGGCGGCAGATGAAGCTTGTCCTCAGCATCACCCACTGTGGCTGAGGAGTCAGCCTCCCTTACTGTGCTTGGTAACCTACACATAACCGTCCCAGCTGGTCTGAAAAATGTTGCCCTGCTATGCAGGTCATTTTATTTGTGTATTCTTATGTGAAATTCATGTACTATCCTTAAAAAAAAAATTCCTTCTGAGCCCATATTTTCAGTCTTAAACTGAAAACATTTCAATGTTTTTCCTAATCAGAATTATCTAAACTATAATTTGCACCAGTTGTCTTTGTAGAATCCTGACTTCCATATTTTAACACATCCTAATCAATAATATTAATGAAATTGTGGTTAGCTATAATGAACTATCCTAAAGTACATTCATATATGTTAACAAATTCAATGTTCTACCAGTGGCTATTATGGGGCCCACCTAGGGGAAAGCACAAAGCTGGCCCAATGCAGGAGGAAGGGCCAGGCAGCTGAACAGTTCTTATTTCTGGTCTAGCAAATAGCAGAATTGAGAAAGTCTTTGGATCTCTTGACTTCCTTCTTAGATTGACCACGAAGCCATGTTAACTCAGCCCAGCATTCTGCCATGAGATCACCCACCCCTTAGTTGCAGACCTTGCTTGAATCTAATGGCTGAGATACTCCCCACTTGAGCTCCAAATACGGAGATACAGTGGTGGAAAAATAGAGAGGTTGGTATTTGGTCCTGCTCCTTTGGCAAGAAGTAAGCCAACTTTCCACAGTTAGTTCCAGAAGTCTGTTCGCTCCACAGTGAATCAGGAAGGGCACCGGGGAAGTGCGTGTTCTCTCCTTGGCTGTGGAGAGTGGATGGGACCTCCAAATCACAGCCTTTGCACAGTTTTTCTACCAGAGAGCCGTGCTGTTTGTAGAAGACAGAACCCATTTGTAAACACAGTTTGTTCCAAATGCATCATTTAAATAGAAATGGCCCAGCGCCAGCGTTACTTCAAGCATAGGCATTTCTCACATCGTTTGCCCTCACCAACAAATTCCACAGGACCAAATTTAGCTGGGTGAGACCAGCATGATGCTGAAAATATATCTCCTGCTGTTTTATTTGGTATTGTTTAATAAAAGAGTAACAGATGCTGAACCACACACACACAAAAAAAGGTTAAAATTTGAAACGAAAAAGGTCAGTATTTAAAGTCATGGTAAAAGACAAATTTGAAATAATAAAATCATTGAAATTAAATATTGTATTTTTCCAGGACTTCACTGATATATATTTTGCGGTACATATTTGCATGTAATACACATTTTAATTTGTATCATATATCAACCTAACTTCAAATACTATTGTTCTACATTTATCTTTGTGCTGTTTTATGCATTGGCCTTAGCATGTGTTAATACTATAATAAATTGTGAAATCGTTGAAATAAATTATTCATGCTTTTGCTATCCATGACAAGTTCAACCATTTGTATAAATCTTTTTTTGAGGTTTTATCTTCCCTGAAATTTCTTACACTACAGACCAACTTGTGAGTTTGTTCAACTTTTGTTTGAAAAATTAAATTTTCACTTTTATTTTTGAGACACATTTTTGTTGAATATAAAAGTTCACAATAGATTTTTCTCCCACCATTTTAAAGATGATAATCCATGGTTATGGCTCAAGTGTGAAGAGTCTTAAAAAAAGGTTTACATTTTTAAAGTTTGGTCCCTGCTACCCATCCTGTCGTGGAAGTGTTTGGATCATAAGGGCTCTATCTGAATCAGTGGATTCATCACTTGATGAAGTCATAGTTTGGTGCCATCATAGACAGGGATGATGGAGACAGGGCTAGTGGAAGGAAGGAAGCCACTGGTCTAGTTTGGTCTCTAGTTCTGTGATTATGACTATGACCAAAAACAATTTGGAAAGAGTTTGTTTCAGCTTACAGGGTATAGTGTATCATGAAATGAAGTGAGGGCAGGAACTGAAATAGAGGACACAAAAGAAAAACTCTGTCTAGCTTGTTCTCCCTGGCTTGATGGAGGCGTTTTTTTTTTTTTTTCAATTGGGGTTCCTCTCTTCACAAAACTCTAGCCTATGCCAGGTTGACAAACAACAAACAAAATAAGACAAAAC
This sequence comes from Pachyuromys duprasi, assembly GCA_028658305.1. Lineage (NCBI taxonomy): Eukaryota > Metazoa > Chordata > Mammalia > Rodentia > Muridae > Pachyuromys > Pachyuromys duprasi. The sequence goes on along the minus strand of CM053745.1, from coordinate 24,461,404 downwards.
CAGGGCAGAGGGCGTTCACTGGAAGGTCATATCTCTAGCCCCTTCCTCTTGTCGACTTCCTGGCCACTATAAAGTGAACTGTTTCATTCTACCATAATGTATGACTTCAATCCAGGCCCAGAAACCAGAATCAAGCAAACATCGACTGAAAACTCTGAAATCATGCGACAAAACAAGTATCTCTTCTTTAAACTCTATTTATCACAGTGGCAAAAGAAATAGAGGGGGAAAGGGAGGGAGAGAGGGAGAACAAAAAGAGGGAAGGAGGGACGGAAGGGTGGGCTGTGTTGTCTTAGCACCAGAAACTTTTGGACAAAAAAATCTGCTATCTCAGTGCTGTTATTCTTGTGTGAGTCTCTTCTCTAGCCACTTTTAAGATTTTCTCTAGTGTTGGCTTTCAACATCTTGCCACGCTATTCTTAAGTGTTACTTAGCTAGTTGATCCCTTGGATGGTCTTTGTTACAGTTGAAGGATTTCAATTGATTATTTCTTAAAGAATTTTCCCTCCCTTCTGTCACACTGTTTTCTTCTCCCTTAATTACTTTTGTGAAATCTGCTCACTTTGGCCTGTGAAATCCGAAGTGTGCTAACACTCTCTTCATTCATTTTTGGCTTCCTGTCTGTCTCTTCCAGTAGTTGCTTCATTACTTTATTTCCAACCTTACTTATCTATAGACATAAGGCTATTGTGTATTTCAAATGCTGATTTCTGTACCCCTCCCCATATCTGGTTGTAATACTTGTTCTGAGAATCTGCTGTATCAATGTTGTGTAAATACCATTCCCAAATTGTCTCCTGGTATGCCAATAAAACAGCTTACAACCAATTGATGAGCAGGGCAGAGAATAAGGCTGGATTTTCTGCCAGCCAGGGGAAGAGGAATTAGTTAGAAGAGGAAGTAGGTACTGAGCCACCAGCAGAGTTCCAGAAGATATCAGGAAAGAAGAGCTAGAGCAGGAAGCCAAAAAGTGCAAATTTCGCTAGGATGTAATCTGTGAGAACGCCAGATTTGTTTAGAGGGTTAAAAACAGAGTAATTACTGCTCAGTTATTGTGTTGTGAAGCTTATTATTAAACAAATATAACAGTCTCAATTATTTGTGTAATAGTCAAGTTAGGACAGAAACTGAGAAAAACCTTAACACTTATCTTTTCTTTTGTGGGGTTTTATTAGCTACTTATTCAGAATTTTTTATTTTAGAGACTGGATTTGTCAACTTTATGTTTTAGCTGCTTCTTTTTATGCCAGCCATTTCTCATCTCATTATGTTCCTGATTTCTTACACTTTTTTTTACATGTAAAGTAAACATTTGAAGTAGATACTCTAATGTTATTGTCCTCTAATTTCTCATTTCTATAAATTTCTTTTCCTCCATAGAGTGGGTTTCAGGAATAGAACTCGGCTCATCAGCCTCGGCAACAAGCACCTCTACCTCCCAAACCATCTCACTGGCTCTGCCTGACAATTTTGACTAAATGCCTGACATTATGATTCTACATTGTGGTTGCTAGGTTTTGTTGTATTCCTTTAAATATTGTTGGGCTTTATTCTGGTACAGAACTAACTTCCTGGACATCAGTGGATCCTTTCAAGGCTCAAAATTAAGTTTCATTATGGTGAGCGAAGACTAATTTTTGGTTCAGAGATCATTTAGCTGTATGCTTATAATGAACTAAATAAGAGTTTCCTTTCTGGGGAATCTAGATCCTTCTCCTCTGGCTGGTGCAAATATGAAGTATCTGAGCCTGTGTGAACATAGATCAATATTCAGCCAAAGAGACCCTTCTACAGATCCCTTTACTCCCCAACCCCCTGCAGCTCCATGGTTCTGGTAGCTTCAGCATACCCACCCTGCATCTCATTTTGACTGCTGAGCTTGCCCCTTTCCCTGGACTCCAGCCTGGAAGCTGCCTTCAGGCCACAAGCTGGCACAATTATTGGGCTCACCTTTCCTTCACCCGAATCTTGTTTCTGCGCTGGCTGTTATGTAACATCTGAGAACTGTTGGTTCATATATTTTATCCAGGCTCTTGGCTGTTAAAGTCAGGAGGTTAAATCCATTCCCTGTTTATCCACCAAGCCAGAAGCAGAAGTATTTTGATCTCCTACAATGAATGTTTGTGGTTGGGGGAAAAATGACTTGAAAGAAATTTAGAACCATTTCACCAGTTCATCTCCTGGGCTTTTATTGCTGATGAAATGTGGTCACTTTACTCACTGTTATATATTTAGGGCTGCTGTGTAATCTTTTCTTCCCTCCTTAAATGTCTGTGCAATCACAAGCATAAACTACTTTTTCTTTCTCGTATTAACCAGGAATGGGCCACAAGAAGTGTGTAATAATGTGCAAAATCTATTTTACATACACTGTAAGTATGGTAAGGATTATAAAAAAATAGACATATATAGCTGGTTGCCAAGTGTTCATTTCTATGTTTATTGGTGTGATAAAATACTCTGATAAAAAGCAACATTGGGGCAGAGAGATGGCGCACTGGTTAAGAGCACTGGCTGTTCTTCCAGAGGACCCAGGTACAATTTCCAGCACCCAAAGGATGTCTCATAACTATCCGGAACACCAGTGGCAGAGGATCTAATACCCTCTTCTGGCCTCCACTAGCACCGTGTAATGCACAGACACACATGCAGGCAAAAAAATCCCATCCACAGAAAAATAAATAAAAATCAACTGGTTGTCTGGTGCTAAATGGCCAATCCTGAAAATATACATACAAGTAACATTATTTGGATTGAATAGATTATATTTAGGAATATTACAAATATATATATATATATATGCAATAACAATTAGTGGGAAAAAAAAGAGGCCATGAATTTGAAGGCAAGTGGAGGGAGTAGATGGAAGAGTTGGGAGGCAGAAAAAATGGGGAGAAATATTGTAATTAGTTTATAATTACAAAACTTTTTTTTCTTTAGAAAAAAAAAGACAATTTAGGGAAAAGGGAAGTCTATTTTCACTTGCAATTCCAGGTTGTAATTTGTCACTGTGGGGAAGTCAGGACAGGGGCTTTATGTAGCTAGTGACATCACATTCACAGTCAGGAGCAGAGGGAGAAGAAGACAGACATGCTTGCTTGCTCTCTCTGGCTTAGTACTAGCTTTTTGTGCTAGTCCTAATAGTGTGGCGCCCCCTGATTGGGAAATGCTGCCTCCCACAGTAGGCGGAGTCTTCCCATATTAGTCAACTTGATCCCACACAGACTTGCCCACAGGTCAACCCAATGTAGACACTCCCTCAGTAAGACTCTCTTCCCAGGTGATTCCTGGTTGTGTAAAACTGACCACAAAAGCCGACCATCACAGCCAGAGACGATTTTGACTGCTCTGGATTCCTTTCTTATTCCTGGACGACGTGGTTTGGCTGTGGTTGGGAAATGCTCTAATTTAAAAACTGGACACCTGATTTAGGCTAGATTTAGGACTCAGTGTTGCAGTTTCAGGACTGGGCGGGACTCCCTAGGGTTTCCCTCCTGGGCAGTTTCCGCTCTCTGCTGTGGTGAGATGTAAGGCTGCAGATCTTGGTGGGCATTGCAGCTGCACGGTGGAGAGGAGCCGAGTGAAGGAGATGTGAAGACAGGAGACTCCCCGAACCCTGCATGGGTGCATGACTTCACCTCTCACATTCAGCTGCCTAGATTTACTTTTAGCTTTCCTAAGAGCCTAGAATTTTCCAATTTTGCTTAAATATGTTCAAGTTGGGTTTCTGTCACTGGTGGGTTTAGAAAATCTTTTAAGTTTGAACACTAAAGTACAGGTGAAACCTAAGAACAAAATGGTATGCACAGTGCTTTCCCTTCAATCAGGGGCTGCTGCCCTGGACAAGGAGGGAGGAAACGGGCAGGAGCAAGCCGGGCTGAGTCTTAGGGAAGGCACCAGGCAAAACCCAACTTAGCAATACTGGTATGCTGGTGCTAGACAGCTATCACCTACAGACTCCCACCGCTTCTAGATGCTGCCAAATGCTCCTCAACGGGAGTTAGAAAATGGCAGAGCAGCTCCGTGCTGACTCACAGACCCAACTTTCCCCTTCTGTGTCCTGGGAGCATGACCTTCCAGAGTCCCAGAGCAGTGTCGATGGGGCTACATCTCCAAGTGTGTCTATCCCATTCGTCCCTTCCAGCCTGCCTCCAGCGTATCAGTTCTGCCAGGCAGATGTGCTTCCGCAGGGCTTAGAGAGAGGAGCACCACACAGCATCTGACAGCCGGTGCGTTCATTAAGGGAAGAGATTGGTTGCCTTGTCTCCCTTCAGTGATTTGGCCCTCCCTCTCCTGGTATCCTCTGGTAGAGATTCAGGCTACTGATGAAATTCCTTGGATTGTTTCTAGAAACGCCCCCTGGTAAGGCAGTGGGGCCAAAGGTCTCCTACTTCTGATGTACACCCTGAAGCGTCTCATCAAAGTAAAACAGGGGAAAATCACCTTTCCGTTTGTAAAACGTTCCCAGGTGCTCAAAAGAGCCCAGTGTAGGAGCCATATTGCTGCTAGGGCATGGCAAAACATGTGGGCTTTTTTTTTTTTCATGTTTTGCTTTAGTGTGACAGGGTCTCATTACTATAGCCTGACTGGTCTGGAATATGTGTGGGTATGTGCATGTCTAAGCACACGTGTTCAGGTCGGAGGACAACTTTGTGCAGTTAGTTCTCTCCTTCCCCTTCTGGGAATCAAACTCAAGCCATCACACTTGTGTAACAAGCGCTTTTACCCACGGAGCCATTTTCTCAGCCCTAACACGAATTTTAAAAGTAAACCTTAGGGGCAGAGCGATGGCGGTGCATGCCTTTAATCCCAGCAGTTGGGAGGCAGAGGCAGGCGGATCTTTGAGTTCGAGGCCGGCCTGGTCTACAGAGTGCGTGCATTCCAGGTCATCCAGGGCTACACAGAGAAACCATCTTGAAAAGCAAACAAACATCATTGGGAGGATGAACACAGGCAAAGAGAGGAAGCAGGTTAGAGTGAGGTTTGTTCCTCCTCAGCCACCCAGGGCACAGGCTTTCTCTGAGTACTAAGAGTCAGGGGTGGGGACGTGGCTCCGGGCTTGGGGGGTGGGGGGCAGGGATCATGCTCCCAATGGACCGGCAGATCCAGTTGCGGCTCTCTCCCGGCCCCACCCTGAGGAATGGCCCAGTGACGCTGCAGCCCTTTCTCTTCCCTGATATCTGTGAGTCAAGGCGCCGTGTTGACCAAGTGGGTCAGATAAAGGACTGCAGAAGTACTGTGTGAATTACCCAGGGAGGATGCAGCCAACATTCCTAGGTGTGTTTGCAAGGGCGGCTGGGAGGACAGGAGCCGAGCGAGAGATGCTGCCGCAGTGAGACTCCAGAAGTTTCTAGCAGGAAGAGACACCTGCTATGGCACAACAGAGGGGAAAGCCGGGGCTCAGAAACCTCCAGCTGGCTTTTAAGACAGGGTGACATTGATTACAGCAGAAAGTGCGTCTCTGTAACTCAGTATTCTGTCGGTTCATAAATTTTGCTGGTGCTTTAAAAAAAAATCTAGAAAAATCCAAGTCACGTTATCCTTCCAAATAATACACTATATATCTCCCAAACCATTGAAAATTTCCTAAGACACACATCCATAAAATTATTGCATCAAGGGCGTGAGAAGAAAATAATAGCAAAGTGAGTTAAAGTGCAAAATCAACTGTATTTAACTGACCTTCCACAATTAAATAAAGAAGAAAAATAAAGTTAGAAAGCAGGTGTCCAGGCAGGTGCTGTCACCTTGACAGTTCTTAGGAAGGCTTATTTACAGAAACAGGGTTTTGTTAAATGAGGTGACACACACCTTTAAGCCTAGCCAAATCCAGAGATAGAGGCACGTCTCTCTGAGTTCAAGGCTAGCCTGTTAGTTCCACGTATGGAGCTCTAGGCTAGCCAGGGCTACACAGTAAGACCCTCACACCACGTCTCAAAACACAAAGCAAACGAAAACAGGATCTCAATACAACTTCTCAGAAATCCATCTGCTGTAGGTGTGAGACCCAGCCGAGTGTAACTCTCTGGGTACACATGCAAATGCCTACTATCTATAGTTTCCCTTTGCATTTATATTTAGAGATTTAAGGCAGAGTTGCTGACAGCTTTGGTAAGACCCCAGTTGTCAGAATTTGCAAGAACAGCTGCGTCAGTGGGGATGAATGACGGCCATGTGGAATGGGCGAGAGGCACTTCTCCCAGGACAGCTACGTAATTTACCCACCTGCTGGGAGGGCCCAGCTGAGCCTACCCGGGTTTGGTTCTCTCATAATTTGGGGCCACTGCCACTCAAAGGGTAAGGGGAGCAGTCTTGTGTCCCCAAGGCTAGGATCTGGGAGCCCAAGGAGAGCTCTCTGGCATCTACTCATCCTACTCCAGAAACTTTCTGCCGACTCCTGGGGCCAAGCCTGGCATATGACTGGGCACCTGCTCGGTTCGCATTTGGACTCCAGTCCCTGCTCGCCCTGGAAGCCAGCCCCAAACCACAGCTGCCTGGCGTGGAGCCGTGCCATCTGCCTCCTCCTTGCCAGAACGCTCTCTCTTTCCCCAGAGGGCTGGAACTTGTCACCACACTCTTAACCTCAGCTGCTTCGAGGGGCCTGCTTCCACCCTGACTGCCCAGATAGGTCCCACCTCTGTGTAGCCGCCTGCCTGTTGTCAATAGTTCCCTGACCAGAAGCCCAAACTGTCCATGCCCCTACCTCCCTGATTTCACGACCTACATATTTATATCTAAGTCTAGTTGCGATGTAGGCCCCGAGTTTCCCTTGCGTAGAAGCGAGCTAGGGTCTGGCGTGGTGTAGGACCTTTCCTCACTCGCTCACTCTACAAGGGTGTTATGAGGTTCCAGGGCCGAGGAGATGGCTCAGGGTGGGATCAGGGCCTTTGCTTCCAAGCCTGACAACCTGAGTTCAGTCCCTGAAACTGGACTGACTTCCGAAAGTTGTTTTCTGGGCCCCGCTTGTGCCATGGCATCCGTGCTTCCCCAACCCACGACTAATAACGGTAACAGAAAAGTTCTCTAAGGTTATGGCGAGGTGGAAGCCTCATCTTCTCTGGAAGGCAGTCTATGGGGCTAGGGGGGCCCTCTGCCTAGACCCTAGACAGCAACAGGTGTTTGCAGGACAGTGACTGGTGGAGGCTGTTCCTCTATCACACAGGCGGAATCAGGAGGGATTCCCAAGGGCCGAAGGTCGCCATGTTGCCTAGAAAGGAACAGTTTGCTGCTTCACTTAGTCATGCAACCATAGGAAAAGAACATGCATATTTCATGGTCAACTCCTTTTGCTTCCTGTGTCCAGCAAGGCTTGGTCCCAAAAGCCTGATTGGATCAGTGAGAGAACGAAGAAAGGACAAACACAAAGATAAGCTAGGATTGGGTGGTTATGCTTGCCAGAACTCACCGGAACTTAGCCTGTTTATTAAATACAGTGCAAGGGGAAGGGTTAGCTGGGGTTAGTTCCTTCTTAGGAGGTCTCTACAGGGGAATGCCTGTTGCAGTCATCCTGGAGGGCAAGGTGCAGTTTGCACACACTGACAACTTCAGCACAGGGATTCTTGTCCATAATACACACTCACCTGAGGTATCCTCTGTTCCCTGTGCCATTGGAGAGGAAAGGAAAAGGCTACCTGCAAGCCATCCTTTTGGGAGGGTGTTAGTTAGGGGTACCATTGCTGTGATGAAACACCATGGCCAAAGGAATTTGTTGAGGAAAGGGTTTATTGGGCTTATGCTCCCAATCACTGTTCATCTTCAAAGAAAGTCAGGACAGGAACCTGGAGTAAGGAACCTCAAGTAAGGCAGGAACCTGGAAGCCGAAGCTGATGCAAAGGCCATGGAGGGTGGTGCTTACTGGCTTGCTCCCCATGGCTTGCTCAGCATGGGTTCTTATGGAATCCAGGACCAACAGGCCAGGGGGTACCACCCACATTGGGCTGGACCCTCACCCATCAGGTTTTTTTTTTTTCAGTCGAGGTTCCATCCTTTCAGATAACTCTAGCTTGTGTTAACTTGACATAAAACTATCCAGCACAGAAGAAGATACCTGAGAAAGAGCTGAACTATTTCCTGACCTCACGGGGCATTTTGGAAGAGGGGACCAGGTGAAATGGCAGGATTGCATCAGCCAATTATGTGCTAGGGAAGCAGTTTCGAGGTGTCCCCAGCAAGCACCCATGGCTGTCCACGAGGAATTGTGTTCTTCCGGAGGCTTTCAGGAGATTTTGCTAAACCTAGGTGGTGGCGCATATGCTTCCTGAAGCTGAGGGGGCTCCAGAGAGTACCAAGACAGCAGCAGATGGTGAATAGCACGTCTGCATTGAGAGAAGTGAACGTCTATTAATTGCATAAAACTGTGTGAGGTAATTGTGCTGTGCCTGGTCCAGGCCAGGCACTCAGTACGCATTCACAGCTCCCACCCACTGGAGGCTCATGCAATGTGTGACATGGAGATAACTTATTCCCTTGGATAGGTGGATGCCTTGTGGGAGGTCTGGGGTTCCTTTTTGTAAAGTGAAAACATGCCCCCCCCCGCTACTCCTGTGTCTCTGGAAGGACTTTGAGCAATGCCCCCACATGGAAGGAAAATGGTCTTGGGGTTTTTCAGTTCCTTCACTTGACTCTGCTTTTCAGGAAAGTGTTCCTGTGGGAAACAAAGAGAAAGGAACAGTAGCATGGACCAGCAGAAGCAGAGGCAAGCTGTGCCAATAAAACACCAATGGCACGATGTGGCTTTGTTCTTAAAGCACTTGAATGAACCCTATTAGCTGGCCCCTGTTCCATAACTGAAGTTATGAGTAGATGAGTATTTACTTTCACATAGCGATTAAGAGGCAGATAAAATTCATAAAAAAAGCAGGCCACACAACTTAAGACACAGCGAAATAGAGTAAAAACAAACTGCAATTATAAAGAAGTACATCCATCTGGTTTCAGACAGGCCAGAAAACTAAACAAAACAGGAAGACAATCCACGATTCAGGCTGAGGACGACAGACAGTAACTGTGGACATTGGAGATGTTTGTTTAAGGCACTGACTTGCTAACCTACAGTTTGGCCAGGTGTTTTGGGCTGGGGGAAATGTTCAAATTAACCTCTCCTACATCTCTTTGCTCTGGAGCTGCAAAGCCACAGGTTCAGCCATGGTTGGCTGAACTTTCTGCACAGTGTGACAGGCCCTGCCAAGCTGAGGACTGGGAAGGGATACAGCCTGTGGCCTGCTGCAGGTCAGGGGCCTGCTGCTGGGAAGCCACAGAAAGAGAGGTCTGGTCATGTGGACAGAGATCATACGAGTGAGTTCTAGATGTAAAGGGCTGTTTGTTATTAAACAGAAAGGGAAAGTAGCTCGAAAGCAAATTTTGCTAGTTTTAAGAATCCATTTATGCTATCGTAACAAAATACCTTTGACCAGGAGGTTTACAGAGCAGACACTTGTTTCTCAGTTCTGGAGGCTGGGAAATCTAAGATCAGAGCACCAGCAGATTTGGTGCCTATCGGAGTCCATGGAGCATCCCTCTTGGGAATCTCCTTTGTAACTGTTCCCATTTGTCTCCCATTGACCCTCCCCCACCCCATACTCTCATTGCCTTGGAGGACATAAACATTCTACTCATTGCACTAATGCTTTCAGATTAGAACAGATCACTGCTTGGATAATAGTACTTTTTAATGATTTCTTTTACTGCTTATTTATGTGTGTGTGTGTGTGTGTGTATGTGTTTATACATAGGTATGCAAGTGCCATTGGAGGCAAGAAGAGGGATTCAGATGCCTTGGAGCTGGAGTTACAGGCAGTTGGGAGCTGCTAAACATGGGAACTGAACTCCTGTCCTCTGCATGAGCAAAAAGCACACTTACCCACTAACCCACTTCTCCAGCCCCCAGATAATAGTATGTAAGAGTCGATTCATTTTTACATCATTCTAGCACTCACTTGGAGAACAATCCCCCAATGTTCAGTATTGCCTGTGCATAGGGACTGCAGAGGGAAGCAAAGACTTTTATTTTTTTCAGGACTGGTTTGCATCACTGAACTTGCTGGAGCCCTCCATGTCCCTCAGAACTGTTGAGTCCAAATCTCTGAGGGCAAATCTTGGGAATCTGGGTATCGTTAAAGCATGTAAATATAGTAATTTGGAAGACCGTTAACCCACAGTAGAAAGAACCAAACTGCCAGTGCTCACCTTTAATCTCTACCCAGGCACTGCAAAGCACATTGAATCTGGAACCTGCACTTAGTTTAAAATTATGCTGCTTAGCCTTTTGCAACTCACTCTCCAGAGGCTCCAATTTCATTTGCAACATGAAAATCTTGCCCAGTCATAAACATGACTGGACAAAGAATGCCTTTGCATAGTAAACTCTCAGTGATTATTTAAATGCTTATTATTATCATGGTTACCAATCACCCTGATATCAGATGTTTCCAACCATGGCTGCCATCACACCACTTCCTTAAAGCCATGGCTTTTCCCTCCTATTCATACTGCTGATTATACAGCTCTCCTGCTGATCCTAGCACACAGTTTAAAATCCTGAATAAAATCAGCTCCTTTAATTACCAAGACCTGATTGGGGGTGGCGGTGTCAAATTGGAATTCGAAAGATGTAGAAAAATCATTATTACTCAACAAACATGTGCCCAGGCATCCTTCTTGCACTGGGGAGCCTCAGGCAACCAAGACAGAGCACAGAGCCTCCGCTAGGCACCCGTGTAGAGGTAGACAGGGTGGCTGGTAGAGACACAGTCTCTCAGATCCATGGAGTTATAAGCGCACAACATTAAAAATGTAAACATTATTATATAGACTTTACATTTAAAAACTATAACTATAAGCCTAAATAGAAGGGGGGCTATTTGGTAAGAGGAAGCGTACCCTCAAAAAAGGGAAAGGAGAAAGAGGAGATGGTAATGGACGGTGAATATGATCGGTGTATATTATTATATACGTGTGTGGAAAAAATCTCATAATGAAACTCACTATTTTATACACGTGTATATTAAATTTAAAAAATTGTCTATAAGTGAAGATGTTGGGCTATGCAGGCCAAAAAGAATTACCTTAAATTTATAGCACTAATTATAATAGAATTCAATGTAAATTAAGAAGCTAAAAGTAAGACCCCCCTACACAGATGTACCCAGTGAGCAGCTTGAGAGCTTCATGTGGGTCCCTACTAAGGGGAACAGGGGCTGTATCCAACATGGACTCTATTGCCTGGTTTTTGATCACTTCTCCTTGTCAGAGCTGCCTCACCAGACCACAGGGGAATAGGATACACTCAGTCCTCATGTACCTTGATGTGCTGGGGTGGGTTGGTGGGGGGGCTCCCCTTTTCTGAGGAATGGGGGGGTGAGAATCTTAGAGGGGTGTATGACTGGGAGGAGAGGAGGGAGGGGACTAAAGACTAAAAGTACATGTAATTTTTAACGCACAAAGATATTTGCTATTAGATTTTTTTTGTTGGTGGAAACATCTTTCATTTAAAAATATTTATTTTTATGAATGCATATGTGTGTGTGTGTGCCTGCTTGTCTTTGTGGGCACCACATGTGTGCAGGTGCCCTCAGAGGCCAGAAGAAGCCATTGGACTTCTTTGGTAAGTGCTATGTGTGGATACTGAGCACTTAACCCAGGTCCTCTGCAAGCGCTCTTAATTGCTGAGCCACTTCTCCAGCCTCGTTTTTCATTTCTTAGACATTTATGCATATATATTATTTTATAACATTTAACATTTTTATTTTAGAGCAGTTTCGTGCTTACAGAAAAGTTTCCTGGCTCTATCCTCTCGCTGATATTGGCGCAATAGCACGAACTGAACTCTAGCCACTGTGCAGTTTTCCCTGTTAGCGCCCCCTTTCAGGCTCGAATTCAATAGCTCAGCCTGCATTTATTCATCTTGTCTCCTTTAGTTGCCTCTGGGCTTTGACGGTCTTCAGATTTTTCTTGTATTTTCTTGTATTTGACAGTTTTGAGGTGTACCAAACAGATATTTAGAAAAGTCCCTCAGTTGCACTGTTTCCAGGGACTAGGCTGTATAATGGGCTCAGGGAATACAGAGATCAAGCCTTGTATTCATCACCTCATCTGATGGCTTTTTTTCTGTTGCTGTTGGCCAGATCACCTGATCAGATTACCTAAGGGTAGTTGCCAGGTTCCTCTGCTATAAAGTGATTTTTGTCCCTTTTCTGCACTGTGCTCTCTGAAAGCAGTCAGCAAGCACGGCTCACCATGCTCAAAGCGTGTAGGTATACAGGAATCGGGGTTGAGTCCACTCCTGCCGGGGACAGTAGCCATGTAAATTATTTGGACTTGTTAGGTTAGGAAGACTTGTCTATTATCCCTTAAGCCTATATCATTATCTTTATGATAAGCACTGACTTACCTCCGGGTTATGCATTAACTCCAACAGCTGACACTGTGTTCTAGTCTCTTTGTTCGTCAATGTCTTCATGACCAAATAAGCAGCTTCACACTAGGTGGGCACAGCTGGCTCATTACATACAAGGCGTTGTCCTGATCGTCTGTGTGTGTGTTAATTCCTATCATCTCCGTTACTACCCTATGGGGTGAGGAAACCATGATACTGAAGTCTTTTGTTCGTCCTTTGCATGTAATCACCGGGGACCTTCCAAGACCATTCAGATAAATGCAGGTTCCCAAGTCCAAAAGGGTCTCCACAGTGAGTGAGTTCTCATATCTCTCCCTGTCACACAATCTAGAACTCCAACTAATGTTGGTTGAAACACTTCCTTCCTCCTGGCTAATTTCCTCTATATGAGGGTTTCACATAAATTCTTCTTTTATGGACAAAGAAATGGCAGCCAGAGTATCAGCCCTACATTATATCCTCTCAAGCACTCCAGAAGAAAGAGGAACAGTTTTCTTTTTCTTTTTTTTTATCCTTCCTTCTTTTCCTGCTAATTGGTCAGGGCTTAGCACATGGCCATTAGAGATGGGTTCAAGTACATATAACCGCATGTAACAAGCATGGAAGAAAGAGATGCTAACTGATGAAACCTGGGAGTTTTTTTCCAGGAAAAGAAGTGGAACAGCTACAAGGCCTTCAGGAAGAGTATTCCCGTTCATTTTCACCTCCGTACTGGTTTCCCTCTATCCAACCTGGTTGCACTTCAGCAACTTCTACACATTGCCCCTGGGGAGAGGTTTCTAAAATGTAGTTTGTTTTGTTTTGTTTTAATCATAAAATATGATCTTCCTTGAGAAGCAGTCAACTCTTGTTCATGGTTAATTCCTAAATTCCGGCCCAGCGTCTGACACAAAGTGGAGGGTTGGAAAATATGTGGAATGAATGACGTCACCCGTGCCAGGACACATGTGATGACTCACAGTCCAGATGGTGAAGTGAGCCCGGAAGAAGCGGACTGACGCTGAATGGATTCACTGGACAGCACGGGTAGGGCTGGAAGGAGGCTTATAGGCAATCCTGGGGATCCCAGGTGAACCGGGTGAAGAATGATAGCAAGGGAAAGCCCAGCAGCCAGCAAGAAAAGGAAAGGTGGTTCCCAGAGCCACGTGCACAGGGGAACTTGAGCATTGCTCACTTTCAAGCAGAGGAAGAGATCTTGGATAGGTTAATGACCTGACAAGCACACTTCCTCCTCAGGACCCTTGCCCATGATGGCCTCTGGGCCTCTTTCAGGTTCTAGCTCTGAGGTCCCTGTCTCCTGGGGCTGTCTTTGGTCTTGCTAATTAAAGCAGCACTGCTTCTTAGTATCCAATTACAGCTTCAGCACCAGGGCCTCCCTGTCTGAAGTTTTTCTGTTTGCTTATTTCTTGTCTCTCTTCTCCCACGGAAATGTCCTGGCTACTCACTCCTAAGCAAAATCTTACTCCAGGGGCTGGTGACATAGTTCAGTTGTAGATTGCTTGCCTAGTATATGAGGGCCTGGGTCTTATCTCCCCTGCTTGATGATGACAAGGTCTATTTCAGTGTGACTTCAAAATCCCAGGCACCGTTTACTGACCTTTTACTGTGTCCCTATGTCCGAAGTGCTCACTGGTCTCAATGCTGAGTAGACTTAAAAGACAGAGGTTGATCCCCTTAGAAAGCACAGCTCCTTGGGGAAGGCCAAAGTCTACCTGAGCTGGGCAACATGCCAAGAGAAAGGAAGAGCGCTCCGGGAAGACAAGAGATGCTTGGGCTGGCCAAAGGATGAAAGAAACGAGACCATATTGGTGAATGAAACACAAAACTCAGAGGAAATGCATGTTGCATGTCTTCGTTTTGTTTTGTAAGTTTTGTTCCACTGAAATTATGACGAGTTCTTTGTTACATTTATCTGGCAATCAAATGACTGGAAAAGATTATTTCACCAAGATACACTGAACATCTGAGCTGAGTGTAGCTATCAATAGTTGGTTTTTGTCTGTTCAGAAACAAAATATGTTGAAATTCAAGTACTGAGCATGAATGGCTATCTGTGTAGCTCTTAGTGTGGCTCTTTGTGACCTCCACAAAGTCACAAGCCAAAGATTCACGTGATGCCCTGCCCCACTGTCTTCCCAATTGGGAGAAACACAAGGACATGCCATCTCTCAACTGCTCTCTGAGTTTTTCTGACTCTGTAAGAACAAACAATAGAATCTAAATGTTATCTTTCTATAATGAGAAAATACTCTTCATTTGGAGTTTCTTTAGGACCTTAAACTGCTGTGTTTTTGTTTCTTTGTTTGTTTTTAATCATGCTGACCTTATCAACAGCCTTTCTAAAGTGAGTTGACCATTCAGGAAAATCTCCACCGTACGGTATTAGTGGTAAAAGTTATGAATTCAGTCTATTCTCAAAGAAAAACAAGCAGCAGGCCAGGGAGCTAGCTCAGTTGGTAAAGTGCTTTTTATGAAAGTGTGATGCGCTGGAGCGTGGAACCCAGAAGCCACACAAGAGCCAAGCATGGTGGGATGCACCTGCATGCCCAGCACTGATGGCAGAGACGGGGAGCGGAGAGGAAAGGCTGGTTAGCCAGCCAGTCTAGCTGGAAACACAAGCTCCAGGTTTAGTGGGAGATTTTTGTCTCAAAAGTAAGGAGGAGAGCCAGAGAGGAAGGCACCTGAAGTTGATCTCTGACGCTCTGACCGCTACACACACATATGAGTAAACCACACACTGAGATAGAAAGACAAGAAGAAAGAAGGAAGGAACCAAGGAAGGAAGACAAGTTGCCTTGTAAGTTAGATTAGAATTTTTTGAAATAAACAAAAAAAATGAAATAAAATGGCATAGTGACACACGCCTGTAATCCTAACAGATAGAATCAGAAGGATCAGAAGTTCAAGGCTACTCTCTGCTACATGGTGAATTTAAACATAGCCTTAAGACTATGTCTCAAAATCAATAATAGACAGTACGAGTTATGAAGGATAGATACACATATATAAATATATATGATCTGTAGATAGCTAGACAGATCATAATACATGCATGCATGCATAGATGGTAGATAGATGATAGACAGATACTACAGAAAATATATTCCAAAGAAAAGGAATCCTTGAGACCCTGGCATATGGACTATGTGCCTTTAAAGATGTCTGCTGTTAGGTGTCTGAGTGTCGCACGCTGAAGTTAATTAAAGCTAGGTTATAAAAAAAGAAAACAAAAGAAGAGAACACCAGGACACTTTTATAGAATAACTAATCAAGGATCAGGTGGCCACCTAGCATTTACCATATGCTCAAACCCATTCAGAGTTTGCCCAGGGCCAGGACAGTCTGTCTCCAGCTGTACATAGGTGTGTGCCCAAGTTCATTTGCAGCAGGTTTTTTTTCCCTTAAACTTTGAACAAATTTCTTGTAGGCACAAGTCTTGACGTACTGTATCATGTGCTCGCTATACTTCTGTGGAATACTTCAGGGCGGAGCAAGCATTTATTGTCTCTATGTTGCACTCTATCACCCAGATTCCCCACCTACTCCATTCTCTCACTCTGGAGAGAATGGAAGGCCTGAGGTGGCAGGGGTAGGGTTCTTGCCATGCACCCCTGGCTCTTCAGTAGCCTCAGAAGTCAGTTACCTCCATGTTCAGCCACACAGTCAGTTTTCAAGGGGAAAAAAAATGCTTCCCTTTGAGTTGGGACCTTCATGAGATTGCTGCTTCCAGACTCTCCCTGTCTTAACTATGTTTGTCTTGGGTGCTCTGACCTCCCCTCCCAAAATCTCTTAGTGGAGCAAGAGCTCCACAGGCTGCTTGTGTTAGAACAGGGATGATCCCAGGCTACTAAAAGAAAGGAAAATCTGGCTGGATCTGTGCTCAAAGCCGAGCAGTTTTCCCAAGGTTCCTGGGGGACGAAGCAGACTAGATCTGGAAGCTGTCTTCAGCTCCTCCTGTCCTGGCAGGGAAGAGCATGCATCCTTGTAACTCTGCAGCTCTGCACCTTCACATCCCTGCACCTCTGAACTTCTACATTTCTCATCTCTGCATTTCTGCAGGTGACAAGGAGTGTGAGTGTCGCATCCGCCTCGACCAGCAAGGAAAGACACGACACACGAGTTCTTCTTCAAGCAGTTTATTCAGGAGCCTTGAACAGTCTTCTGCCCCGAGGAGAGCCCGTCCCAGGAATAAGTACCCCTGAGCCAGCCAACCCCGGGTAGCCACGTGGGAAGTGCAGATAGGTACACGCAAGAGAAGGCAGATCATCAGACACAGCACAGCCAAATAAGGAGTTGTTTATCACAAGAGCACTCGCTGTCGAGGTGGTGGAGGGCGGAAACCAGCGCCATCTTTAAGGCGCAGCACACGCAGCTCTCCACATGTGAGCCCCAGCACAAGTATGAGATGTCTCAACCAAGGGACCATATCCCCAGCTTCACCATTAATGTTCTTGGTCCTTATGGTCAGCCCCCAGCATCATCTTGCAAGGTAATTTCATGGGGAATTCTAGCAACGAAGTCTTCTTTGGACATCCTCCTCTTCCTGGCCTCTACTTCCAAAGAGCCAGGGTGAAGATGTGCTGAGTGTCTGAATGGACAGGACCAGACTTGTTGAAACCACATCACCTTCTCATGCCTGGCCATAAGCGGGACTGGTTTGATCCATTGCAGGGGCTACTTTCGGTTGGTTGGACTGAGTCTTCCCAGAGAACTCCAAAATGTGATCTGACTTTACATCTGTGGGTGGGGGATAGTACACCTGGCTTGCAGCAGGGTGAGAGCCTTATTTATTCTACAAGGCTCTGACACAGACTCAAAACACCTGTATCTGGCAAAGCCGTCTGCTGTGCTCTGGCTATGGTTTGAGTGGGTTCCTGTGTTGGAGCTTTGGACCCTCGCCAGGAGTAAAGCTTTAGGAACCGGGGCTTAGCCATGGAGGACTTTCTCATGGAAGAGATTGACAAAGTTCTGTGGGACCCTAGTTAGCTCCCTTGAGCATGGGTTGTTGGAACAGATCAAGACTGGCCCCTCACTGTCATTGACTACCCATTTCACTGTATGGCCCCTTCTTAGACACACTGTTGCGGTTATACAGTCTGACATGTGAGAGAGCAAGAGGGCCCCAAACAAGGGCTGATAGCTGGCTCCGCAACCAAGCTAAATAAACTTTGTTCCTTCGTACGTTTCCTGGGATCATCAATATCATTTTAAAAAATTGGGAAAAGACTAACGTAGGCCTTATAAATGTAATTTCTCTCATCATTCCTAAAGAATGGCACAAGCTAAGCAAGGATTTTGAAAGTAGGAACTAGGTAAAACTACCTGAGAAAGGGCTGATCCTATTCAGGGTGGAAGGCGGTCTTCAGGAGTTCAGGATTCCTTCAGAGTGTAGGGCAACCTCAAATCCTGTCCGAGCAGCATCAAGGACCCAAGCAGACAACTCAAGTGAGGGTTGAGTGTATCAAGGTTGTATTTAAGGACTCTGCAGGCAGTAAGACACCGTGTGTGGGAGGCTGGAGAGATGGCTCAGCATTTAGAGTCTATATTGCTTGCACAGAATGAGAGTTTTGTTCCTGTTACTCATGTCCGGTAGCTCACTAGCACCTGTAACTCCAGTTCCAAGGAACCCTTCTGACCTCCACAGGCACAAGGCAGACATGCGAATAGTGAGCACACATACACCCAGATGAAACACCCGTACATGTCAAAATAAAAATAAATACTTTTCAAAAACCATTTTAAGAGATCTCGAATGAGAAGGCGAGACGAGGTAGAAGGCTAAATAAGGATCTGTTTGTTCCGATGGCAGAGCTGGGGGGGGGCGGGGGGAGAGGACACACTAGCATCAGTTGGCAGGGAGGCACACCCACCTGTTGGCTAGGCTTATATTAGCCACAGCACTGATGGACTCTGAAGGTCCAAGACCAGTCTGTCAGGCTGAGTAGCTGCATGCAAGAGACGAGGAAAAGGACCAGCACAGCATTACCGGCTGAGTTTATCCATCGGGTGTGAGTCTTGGCTCCTCACTCATATGAGGTAGTACGTCAGTTCCAGCCTCAGTGACAGAAACACAGCTCCAGGTCTAAAGTGATAAAGAATGTGCAGGATCACAGGAAAGGGCGGGAGGCAAACCTTAGGAAGGGATGGACCCAGGAACTCATGGTACAATTCCTCATTTCCTTCCTCATTTCCTCTCTCCTCTGTGGCAGTTTGCAATGAGCGACAGCTGCTCAGCCCACACAG
Organism: Pachyuromys duprasi; assembly: GCA_028658305.1. Classification (NCBI taxonomy): domain Eukaryota; kingdom Metazoa; phylum Chordata; class Mammalia; order Rodentia; family Muridae; genus Pachyuromys; species Pachyuromys duprasi. The sequence goes on along the minus strand of CM053745.1, from coordinate 24,442,767 downwards.
TAATAAGAAGCTGCCAGTTCCTCTGGCTTTACATCTGCAGTCCTTTACTTCCTCTGCCAATGAAGAGTCCTTCCTGCAATTTCTGAAATCACGGTTTGATTTGATTTTATCTCAAAACCTTTCCTTGTACCTGGGGGAATGAGGTACTCTGATTGGCCACACTCACGTCACACTGAACATGCCCAGCCATTAACACGGATTCTCTACGGAAAATAGTTGTATGATCACAACTGTATAAGGAGGCATGGGTAGTGGGCAGGAGGAAACAGGAAGTGCCTAATATTCTGGCTTGGTTTGAAGCAGGAACAAGCTTGTAGTAGGGCCAATAGCTGTTAATGTTTGGTCATGGTTGCACCACACAAGGACTCATAAAGTCATGGTGTGATGGATGCAAGAGAGAACCTTTTAAGGTGGTTTTGTTTTATTTCTAATTACGTGTATGGGGTGGAGGTAGGGGAGTAGGTGCACATGAGAACAGGTGCTTGCCAAGGTCAGAATAGGGCATTAGAGCCCCTAGAGCTGGAGTTATAGGTATTAGAGAGCCACCTGAAGTAGGTGCTGGGAACAGAACTTGGTGCCCTGAATTGCTGAGCCATTTCTCTACCCAACTCTCATAAGATCATATACTTGTTTACTGCCAAAGTTTCTTCAAGTGCTTTTCTTAAAGATTATGTTATCGGATATTGCGTAGTAAGTCAGGCTGTGTAATTAGGGAAAATTAGATCATCTCCTTTGCAGGTAAGGAAACATGTGAAACTAATCCGGGGACTGGAGCCATGGCTCAGTTAGGAGCATGGCTGCTCTTCCAGAGGACCTGGGTTTGATTCTCAGCACCCACACAGTGGCTCACGGTTTTGTAACTCCAGGTACGGGGGATCTGACATCCTTTTCTAACTCGGGCACCAAGCACACACAAATGTGGTGCAGAGAGAAGCATGCAGGCAGAACACCCCTACACTAAAAGTGGGTGAATTACTTTTAAAAAGTAATTCAGATTGTTGGTAGGTTGAGCATAGTCCTCAACCCGCTGTGTATTTTATCCCTGCATAATTAATCTGACAAGCATGCCAGGATGTTGCAGAAAGTTTTGATTACTTCTTAAATGATAGAGAAGACCATCCATTAGGATGATCAAATGATAGACAAATTCTGTGAAGGAAGAGTTCAAGGACAACATTGCTGGTCAGGACAGCCATTTGGATGTGTTTTTGTAGCCTCAAACCTATATTTAAAATCCAGCAAGAATAGCAGGGTATTTAGTGAGCTCCTGTTATTATTTATTTTGTATCTACGTGCATTTTTAAGTTACATAGAGTACTTATGAAAATCCTATCCCAGAATTATTAAGCAAGAAAAATACCAAACACTCACCGAAACGCAGCCTTGAAATAAAGGTGTATTTGGGGCTACCTTGGCTTCTAAAGACATGCACCACCACCACCCCTCTTCCAATAACATAAAAGCACCCAGTGAGGCTCTGACAGTGAGCAAGTGTAAGATCTTAGAAGAGCCAGGTGGAGAGATGGCTCAACACTTCAGAGCACCAAGTTCTAGTCCCAGCAACCACTGCCCGCGTCTCACTACCTCAGTGACTCCAGCTCTAGGGGATCTAATTTACCAGTCCTCTGGCAAATGATTAAGACCAGCAACCAACACAGACAGTGGGTGGTCTTTTCTCTTGGCGGTGGTTATGTCAGGACCAACTACAACTCTGCACCATAAGACACACTGTCCCCTCTGGACAGTTGAGAAGCCCATCATCCTCACATTCCTGCAGGCAAGTGGCTGGAATGTCTCACATGCCTAGAACAGAGTCTTAGAAGCTCACAGCTGGTCGACAGAGAGGAGTGCTTCTTGAGGGAGTCCAGGCTGTAGCCAGTTCATAAAGGACAGAGATCGTATCATAGACGGTTCCATCTGCCGATACCTCCCAGGTCTCTTCTGGGAAGAGGCGGTGGGCACACCTATGGCGGGGTGGTCCTGCCTCTGCCCCTGTTGTCATAGTTATGACCACATAATGATGCGCTTACAATTCTGCAGCTATATTGAAATGTTGACAAACAGGTGCTCAAGCTTTATGAATATTTCCATACTTGAGTAACATTAAAGACAAGCATGTTGCTTAAATGAGAAAGTGAGTCATTGGACGCACAACGTCCTAGCTTGCACAGGCGTGTGCACTGTGGTAGTTAAGCCTCCCTGTCCTCTTGGTTGAACTTGTGGTCACCTAGGTGATGGTTAGGCACACCTCTGAGCATACCCGTGAGGATCTACGAAGGATGAATGAGCCGACCCTGGATGTAGATGTCTTCATCCCTGGGGCCTGGATGGAATAAAAGCAGGGAGTGGAGTCCCAGTGTCCCCTTGCTCCACCTTCTGCCTGCTGTGGAGGCTGTAACCAACCACCTCGTGTTCCGGCTGACGCAGCCACAAGCTGTTCCTGCTGCCGCCACATGCTCCGACCACAACGGACTACCTTCCCTTAAGCCATGAGGCAGAATAAACTCCTCCTCGCTAAAATGGCATTAGCCAGGCATTTCATCACAGCAATGAGAAAAGAACTAGCACATATGTATGGGCAAGTTATATTATTATTATATAAAAATATTATAATCTTCCAGTTAAACTGGGATTGGAGAGATGGGCTGACACGCGTCCCTAGAGTTCTTTCTAGATTGTTACAGCATTTTCTGAGCGAAGCTTCTGTGTCCTCACATACGAAACCCACTCTTGTCTGAGAAGTCTGGAGCAGTTTCCGTTGGAGATTAAGGCACAGTTCATGAGAGCCACAGTTTTATCTGCCTCCCCCACATTTGCTATGCAGTTTTATCTACCAACTCCAGACTTTAGGAATATATGAGGAGATCCCAGGGCACTCTTAGTTACTGAGATGTAGGGACACACGGGGGCTTCTCCACACTAATGGCTATGAATACCATAAATGCCCCAAGAACAGGTGAGCTCTGCAGAAATGCCCTCTGGCTATGCAGGCAGCAGGGTGGACATCTGCTATCCTGGTACTGGGGCATAATGTAGGACTTTTGATATTCTTAACCTTATACCGCATGCCTTTCTGACATTTTCTTTTTTCATTCTCTCTTTCTTTGTTTGCAATAAACATAAATTCTTAGGTACAGCGAAGCAAAGCACCTTAGTTGCCAAGAACAAACAAGATGGAGTCACTGGTAAGCGCCCCCCAGGGACAGAATCAGTCGACTGTGAGTGTAACACAGGGAGGTTTCCCTGTCTCTCCCTATCAGAGATGGGCAAGTTTCTTTCTGTAAAAGGCCAGAGCCTAAGTATTTAAGCTTTGCAAGTCGTGTAACCTGGGTCAGAATTCCTCAGCTCCGACGCGTCAGGAGAGAGCAACTTAGAAACTACCCAAGTGATTGAACTTGTATATCTGCCACCTAAGTCATAGCTTGGTAGCCCTTACTCTGCCCAAGTCACAGATAACACTTCAAGCTCTGCATGATAGGTGCATTATTTCATCTTCTCTCCCCACAATCCGATGACCTGGGTACTTTTTTTTTTCATTCCCCTCTGTCTTCTGGTGTTTTCATGTTGTTTGTACTGCTATAACAAAATACCAGAGGCTGGATGCCTTAAAAAAAAAAAGGTTTACTAGTAGAGAATTGAGATGGCTCAGTCAATAAAATGCTTCCTGTAAAATCTGAATTCGGATCCCCAGAATCTACATTAAAAATTCAGATGTCAATGTCCATATTGCCTATAATCTCAGCAACAAGGAGACAGATAGGCAGGTTCCTGTGGCTTGCTAGTCAGCTAGTATAGTCAAACTGGTGAGCTTCAGGTTCAATGAGAGACTCTTGGCTCAAAAAAAAAAAAAAAAACAAGATGGAGAAGCAATCAAGGAAGACACTGTCAACATGTGGCCTTTACATACACACACACACACACACACACACACAAAGACAAGTTTATGTGTCTCAAAACTCTGGTCTCTAAACAGCCTTGCGTAGGTGTCCACTGAGGGCCTTCCATGGCTGCATCACAACCTGGTAGAGACTCTGAGAGGGAGGCGACGATGAGCAGAAAGGGCACAGGACAAGTAAAAAAGTGGGGAAAGGCCCAACCCACTCGTATGACAACCACCCTCAAGGGAACGAATCCACTCTCGAGAGAACTGCGTTAATCCCTTCACTAGAACTGTGTTCACTTCACATGGCCAAGTTCCATGCCACTGACTCATCTCCTAAAGAGATCTCTCTAAGCCACCACACCAGCGACCGAGCCCACAGACCTCTGAAGTACAAGCAACATCCGAATGGCTGCCATATTCCAAGTGTCAGCCTCAACTTGGTCAGAGAAAGACACTCCCTACAACCCATCTGGAGATGAGCGGAACCTGGACTTGATCATGGGTCAGCTGTTGGGGAGGGGAACAATGCAGCAATGGACAGGCATAAAGTGAGGGAGCTGAGGAAGACGCTGGGAGATGAGTGAGAATTGTTAGTGTTTGGCAGATTCTCCAGAGCTGGGCCTGAGCTGTACCTTTGAATCTGGTGGATGACATGAAGTCAGCTGCACTTGCAACTGACTTGCAACACTTGCAATACTTGCAACACTCTAAGCAGGCAGACTGGCCGTGTCTCTCTGACTTGTGTTGTCTTCCTACCAGAGGCTGTGGCTACTGGGAAAATTGAGATGCATAGGGGTAATAATAAGTAATTTAGGACTGAGCAGTGCTTGAATGCTTATAGATTCTCTTTTGATTCTTGTCTATTCCTGCCCTCTGGAGAGTTTTTCCCAAGTTGTCTTCCGAGGTCTCTTTCAAATGCTTCCATTTTTGCTCAGGTTGGGATAAGCCTCCCTCACAGTTGTGTGAAAATCACCCCCGCCCCCCTGGCACAGTGTCACTGGGAAGGGCTGGAACCTTTCTTGGTGACACCTCCTGTGAGATGCTTAGGTCACTGGGGTCGTGGTCTTGAAGGGCCTCGAAGGGCCTTTTTCTCTTTTGCTTCTAGACAATGCACGAGCAATTTGCTACGCTATACAGAAAGATCAAAAGGAACTGGACTAGAACCTTCAAGACTATGAGTCAAAATAAATGGGGCTTATTGTTTTGTTTCATTACTAGGGACCAAACCCAGGGCTTCATGCATGACGTCAAATACTGTTCCACTGAATTACATCCCCAGCTACACAAGGACTTTTAGCAAGTGCTGTGATGCCTATGAATAATCCTAGCACTCTGTAGGCTTAGGTGGGAGGGTTGGGAGGTTAAAGGTAGCCTAGGCAACACAGTGCAGAAACAAAAATATAACGAACTGGATGTTTTCTCTTTATAGGTTAGTTATCTCTGGGAAGACAAAGCTGAGAAGTACAGCTTCCACAACCTTTCCCCAGTGGCATCGGCCAGAACTAATGTTCCTCTTGTTTGTATTGGGATCTTCCTGTGACACTGTTGCCTAGACAATATGGTGCTGCTTACTGTGAATTAAATCCAGTTGCTTGAACATGCTTATAGACACTACCGTGGAACAACTCTGTGGTTTCCCGTGTCTGTGATTACACATGCAGCAGAGGCTAAAGGTGGAGACTTAACACGGGTGACCTCTGGAAACTGTCACTGATCACATGTCACCTAACAACAGCATCCAGTTTCCTTTCACACCTCCACAATACAAACTGGAACAGCACTAGACACCACTAAAAATAAACTTACATTTCCTGAAAACTATAAATTAAAAAAAAATGTTTTGACAGCTTTGCTTGGTGGTGCACATCTGTGAAGCCAGCACTTAAAAGACAGAGGTAGCCAGGCAGAGCGGTGCACTCTGGAGGCAGAGGCAGGCAGATCTCTGTGAGTTCCAGGCTGCCTGCTCAACAAAGCCAGAGCTACATAATGAAAACAAAACAAAAATGAAAGACTGAGGCAGAAGGATTGCCCCCAAAAGGAGGGCCAGCCTAAGCTACAAAGTGAAAGATCCTGCTCAAATACAATAATACAAAAATATTACCTTAAAAAAGAAAGAACAGAAAAGATTAGATTCTATTTCAAATGAAAATGTGGAACGAGTAAACCATGGCTCTATTCCATATTTCTTACTCTCAGTAGCTGAATGGGTGTCTAGGATGTGAATCGAAAGGAATGTTGCAGCAACACCGGCCATAGGTTACATTGCAGGATCTGAAAGTGCTTTATGACTCAGGACTTCCTTGTCTTATCTGGGCTGCAGGCTCTCTGTGCAGGCACAGCTTGCTGTGATACAAATAGGTCTTACTACTACTTGCTCACTGGCCCCTGTTTTGTAAAATCAGTATTGAGAGCTTCAGCCCTCAGCTGGAGTACCTTGCTCAGAATACCACTTAAGCAACCAAAATCTCTAAGTCCAATTGGTGCGCAAAGTATGTAGCCACGGCTGTTTCCATTCTGCAGTGAGCTCTGAGCAATGCTACAGACCAGGCTGCCTGAGTCCCAAGTCTACTACACCGCTTGCCATAGGTCTCTGTGTGATGTATTTAACCTACCCTTGTCAATGTGCCGATCTTCCAAAATAGAGGGGACTGCGGCTCAGGAGGTGGCCCGGTCACCTAGGTATTCTGTGCAAGCATGAGGAGCTGAGCCTGGATCCCAACGCCCGTGTACAAAGCTGGGTATGGTGTGCACCTGCAGGCTCAACACTGGGAAGGCAGAGGTGGAAGGTGCGCTGAGAGCTGGCTGGTCGGCCAATCTAGCCAAGGTGGTGATCCCAGGTTCAGTAAGAGACCAGGCCTCAAAGCATAAGGTGGAAAAGCAACTGAGGAAGACACGTAACATGGGCCTCTGACCTCCATATACACATGTGTACAAACATAGGTACCACACACACATACAAACTGAGGAAATAGTACCTAGATTATAAGGCTAGTATGCATGGTATCCAGGTACTCAACTAATGAATATGTACTTTTTGAGTGTCATGTATGTGACATTTAGTATGTTGCATTACTAGTTTCATTGCTGTGGTAAAATGCCCTAACAGAGGCTATTTAAAGAAAGAAGGGTTTGTGCTAGACTACAGTTCAAGGAGATGTAGTCCACGGCAGCAGGAAGGCTGGCTGGTCACATTGCACCCACAGTCAGGAAGCCCACAGCGGGGAAATGTTGCTGCTCAGCTGCTTCTGCCTTTTTATGCAGACCAGGGAATGGCACCAGATTGCTTAGGTGGGCCTTCCTACCTCAATTAACTGAATTAAGATAATCCCTCACAGGTGTGATTCCCTCACAGGTGTGATCCCTCACAGGCATGCCTGGAGGAGTGTCTCCTAGGTGATTCCAGATCCTGTCTAGTTGAAGATCAACACTGACCATCACTCAATATTTTCAACTCTAGGGAAAACAGCCATTTAAAAAAATGAGATTAAGAAACTGCATTCATAGAGGTTACATTCCAGTCAGCAAGTCGGGTAATAAACAAGGAAACAGTCATACAAAATGCCCCTTGTTGGTACAGGGAAGAAACATAGAGTAAAGAGCCAGGAGTTGGGGAATGATAGGCCATGCAGGAACTTGAGTCCTGAAGGTGATACCTGACCCTTGGAATTCCTCCTATTGTGTAAGGAAGCATTTAATAAAGTTGGTGTTGTTGGTATTAATTAGATTCGTGCTTGCCAAGTCTGCTCTTGAAAACTCCCAAGAACAACTGGACAAGGCTGAAACTCTGCTGGGGATATTATAATCATTGTTTTGTTCTGTTTTTCAAGGCAGGGTTTCTCTGTTAGAGCCCTGCCTATCCTGAAACTAGATGTGTAGACCAGGCTGGCCTTGAACTCAACGATCCACCTGTCTCTGCCTCCTGAGTGCTGGAATTACAGGTGTGATCCACCATGCATGGCTCCAACATCATTGCAAAACACAACCCCAGCCGTGACATTTGCTTTAGCTACTTGTAAGAAATGTTCCCTTCTCCTGCCTCAGTCCTACCCTCTCCTCCATACTTTTGGGCTCTCTGCATAAACACCACTCTCCCTGGGAACTAGCTTGGAATATGTTATACCCCATCTGCCAAGATGTGTTAGATGTGTCCCACATCTCCATATGTTGGATGCTCCCTAAGGTCCATATGTTGGGTGCTTGATGCTTAGGGTTGGGTATTAAGGGGTGGCCTTTAACAGATGAGGCCCAGTGAGAGGGCAGTCACTCACTGAGGTTGTGGACTTTGGAATGGAAACAGGGCACTCCTTTCAGGGCCCCTTGCTGGTTCTCAAGGAAGTACTGTAAAAGAGCAAGACCAGCCCTTGCCTGCTCTCTGACTTCTTGTCCTAACATGTGACTTCTCCCTGCCACTGTGGCTACCGGCACTGTGACACCATCCATCATGAGGTCGTACTGCTGGAGCCCTTGCTAAAACCAGCAACATGCCATTTAGATTCTGATTTCCAAAACTGGGAACTGAAACTCTTTATAAATTAAATTCAGCCTTGGGTATTTTGCTATAGCACTGGAAGATGGATTAACACCTCTCCACAGCGCTTGTCTTTTCTTCACAGTGTTTATCTCCTATGTAATTGTGGTCTAATTTGTTCGTTTCTAGGATTCTGATCCCTCACCAGATTGTACATTCCATGAGCATGAGAATGATCTCTGCCTGTTTTGTCCTGTCTGTACCCACTCCTCGCCTGGCTTGTGTGATCAGAGCTTAGAGGTGTCTCTTCAGCTGTGCCTGTGGTTAGGTAAAAGTTATCAAGGTCCCTGCATTTCAACATCCTTATGATGCACCTCTTCATAGTTTTGTTCAACACGATTTGAGTTTCCCATCATGTGAACTGCAGACAAAGATCAAGGCTAAGCTCTACACCCAGCTGTCTTTGGAGAAACAGAGTGCCACTGGCCAGAGCAAAGAGCCAAGCTTACCAGCCTAGGAAAACCGCAGGGAGGGAAGGAGAAGAAGAGCCCAGGGGTAGTTTAATCTCTTGCACAGGCAATTTGTAGCCTACTTTGTAAATTATCACAAGCTCATCACTTACGGCACATGCAAAAATGATGCTATAATGTTCTGGTTTTTAAAAATCACATTTATTTTTATTAATTAATTATTTAGTGTGTGTGTATGTGTGTGTGCATGCACATGCACTTTTAGAAGTCAGGGGTCAACTGTAGAAGTTGGCTCTCTCCTTCCACCTGAAGATCCAACTCCAAGATTGTCAGGCTTGGCAGTGAGTGTGTTGCACGTACATGCATGCACAGGGAAAGAGCTTAGGGCAAAACTGCACTGATCACAGTAGGTCAAGAAGGCAAACAGACTATGCATGTTGACTTCTCCACCAAGCCAAGTTGCTGGGGAAGGACAATAGCCACGCTATTACCTACTGGGGTGTGAAAACACATGCATCTCAGATGTGAGGAGGAGAGCTAATGGAGCAGGGACAGGGGGCCGACTCACGCTGGAGACGTTGGGAACCAACCTGAGCGCGGTAGGATAGTTGTCAGGGCCGGGAACTGAGCAGTGACAGACAGAGCAGCCCTTCTCCTCCCCCACACCTTTTCATGGAAACCTTGGTCATCCCCATCAGCAGGTGTTTTCCTGTTTATTCTGACAAGACCACAGACCGGGTTATTATAAACAATAATATACTGGGCTTGGGGCTCTGAAGGCTGGGACAGCCACCATCAAGCCACTGGCATCTAAGAGAGCCTTCCTTTTGCATGGAGGGAGGCGTCATGTGGGAAAGCGTACGCCAAAGATGGAAGAAGAGCAGGGGCCGCGCTCTCCCACATAACTCTCAGCCTTAACTCATGAAGACAGTGTCCCTAAAACCCAATGGCCGCTTGGCGGTCCCACTTCTCAACACTTTGCATCAGGGATTATATTCTCAACATTGAGTGTTGAGGGGACGTTCAGATCAGAGCAGTGGAGAAGCAGCGTTGTGATGAGGCTGTCACCGAAGACGGCCACAGGCTCAGTTGCTGGATTCCCTACTGATGGGTGGCCTCTCTCGCTCTGTCTCTGTCTCTCTGTCTCTCTGTCTCTCTGTCTCTCTGTCTCTCTCTCAGTCTCTCTCTCTCTCTCACACACACACACAGCACAAGTGGGCTTGTATGCATGTGGAAATCAAAGGTTTGTGTTTTGATGTATTCCTCAAAATGCCATCCACCGTGTATGTGATCTATCTTGTGTGTTGTTTGATTGATTTTTTTTTCTTTTTTGAAACAGGGTCTCTCACTTTTGCCTGGAATTTACTGATTCGTCTAATCCAGCATTTGTCAACCCGTGGGTCTCAATCTCTTTGGGGGTTGAATGACCCTTTCACAGGGATTGCCTAGGACCATCAGCAAGCATAGATATTTACATTAGGATTCATAACAGTAGCAAAATTACAGTTTATGAAGTAGCAACACAGATAATGTTACGGTTGAGGGATCACTATAACATGAGGAGCTGTATTAAAGGGTCACAGCATTAGGAAGGCTGAGAGTCGCTGCTCTCAACTGACTCGCTAGTGAGGATCTGCCTTTCTCTGCTTCCAAGGCTCAGAAATTATGACTGGTTGCTATCACTCTCCTCCTCCTCTCTCTTGACTTAGATTCTGAGGATTCGACTGGACTCATACTTGTACAGCCACTACTGAGGTGTCTCCTCAGCCCAGGATTTTATTTTCACTTTATAGGCTGTGGTTGCCTCTGTCTTGGTCTCGGCCTCTATCAGTGGAGCAAGCAGACATGTTTACCTGTTGCTGCTCTGGAGCTCCTAAGAGAGAAGGGCTGGGAGAACACAGCGTCAGGTCTGTGCACAGCCCAGGGCTGTCACCTCTGAAAAACAACCCATTTTTTTCAGGACAGAGAGGTGAAGGGGGAGCAGAGCTCAGGACGTGAGGCACCCTGGGAAACGGGCTGGAGCAAACACTGTGTGTCCTCTCTGGGGGTCAAGGCCAGGAGGCAGGCTGACACCAGGGAGGAGAACAGACTGTTAGTAGCTTTGTCATGGTTTCGCTACAGAGAGTGTCATTGAGGATCAGTGACCCTCCTCTCCTGGCTCAATCCTTCCATCCGAAGCACAGGGCCTGCACTTTCCTCCCTGGGTTGCTGTTGAACACTTCCTATAATTGGCTCACAGAAAATGAATAGCTGAAGGTATGAAGCTGGCCACAGCACGACCTCATCTTTCAAAACCAGCCAGACCTCTTCATAAACACTCTTTCCCAGGGTGTGAAATCAATCATGTCACGGCTGGGACTCCTGCTGCACGGGGGACAGATGTCTCATCTTACTCCAGAAATGTAACCAGTGACTTCCCTGAACTTCCCCGATTGCCATGGTACCCTATACCCCACGGCTTCCTGTGGGCCCTTCTCCAAGGCACTTCCTCTTGATTAGCAGCCTGCTCTGACAAGGATATAAAGACCCAGGATCCTGCAGCAGAATGAGGCGCATCAGCAGCCACCTCTTAAAAGGGCAGCAGGTGAGTAACACTGGGCCTAGTGTAAACGGAACTGCAGAAAAAAATCATGGGGACCCGGGGCCACAGCCCCCCGAGAAGATGCTGCCTGGTGTCCACAGCATACGCTGACTTGATCTTTGCTTTTCTCTGTGAGGTCAGAAACAAAGCTTGTTCCTAAGTGTGGTTTAGAGCCCTGTCTTGCCCCAGAGCAACGCCCCAGGCTCTGAAAGAACACCGGGAGGAGAAAGGTCTCTCGTGGGTAAATATACCCCGGGACTTTCCTTAATCTCATTTTAAGTTTTCCCATAGAAGTGTGGTCCTGTGATGAGTCACCATAAAAGGAACAACAGGTCAACCAGGAAATGAGGGTCTCTGGGACATTCTACGGAACTATAAAAAAGGTCAACAGAGAAGAAAGCATATAGATTAGTCCCGGGAGAAGGCCAGAGCTCTTAGCTTATCTAGAAGGAAGGCCTGTTGTCTAACTCATAGAGGATTGCAACATGGAATTTAAACATTGCTGAAATAATTATGGCCCTTTAAGAGATATCGGATGAGGAGCTGGAGAGATGGCTCAGCAGGTAACCCCCTGCCGCCATGCCTGGAGCCCACATGATGGGAAGAAAAAACAGATTCCCGAAACTTGTTCTCCAACCTCCGAATGTACACAGGCCAACATTCATGCCCGCCCCCCTCCATACACACAAGTAAAATTGATGTCAAGAAATGTTTATTTAAAGAAATACCTAATGATGGAGAGGACAGGATGAATGGGGAATTGCCAAAAGCTTCAACACAGGAAAAGGCATACATTTAAACAGCGCCGAAGGAAGATGCATAATTCCATTCCCATTCTCCCGCCTCTTTAAATAGACATTTTTAGTAATACAGAAAAGCTGAAATATAAAAAGTGAGTCCTCAGAAATTCTAACAGGTGCCCTTTTTGCTTTATCCCTCTGATCCCTCATTCTCCCCTGAAATACTTTGTGTTAGTTTCCTGTTACTGTATCAAAATATCCAAGAGGAACAACTATAAAGAGAAAAAGTTTGTGTGGGCTAGGCGTCTTTAGAGTTCCAGTTTGTGATGGATTTGACCCCGTCGCTCTGGGTCTGGGGTGGGCAGCACATCAAGGTGTGAGGTACATGAAAGAAAAGAAAAAAAGGAATGAAAAGGAGTGGGCTCCAAACAATAGCAGATTTTAAAGAAAAATCCCAGTGATTCCATGGTTTCCATCCATAAATATTTCAGAATATACTCAATATGAGATACATACTTGTGTAAACCTTAAAAAAAAAGACAGAAAGAAAGGGGGGAACCCCAAAGTTTTAAAAATAAACTTTCTTCTGAAACAGAATGGAAAGGAAAAGCGAAGCATGGGCACAGCCTTAGGGAGGCCATGGCTGGGGGCGTTGGTTTGTGGCCCACCTGCCTGCTTGCTCAACTGGAAGACAAAGGCTCCTGAGCCCTGAGCCCTTCTCCACCTTTAAGCTTGGAGAGGGTCTCTGATTTCACTTCCTCCCCAGGCTTCTTTGAGAGGCTTTCTTGAGGAATCCCTTACCTGGATTCCCCTTTTATGCAGTAGCTGGCCGTTGGAACTGATTTTTCACTGCTGTGGCCAAAGGAGCTTTCACTGCACTGTCGTCACACTGTGGTGGACCGTCCACAGGTAAGCCCAATACTCTCCTTCCCAGTAGAGAAAAGCAGCTGGACCAAGCCAGGCGGGGCGAGCCCATTGTCGCCCTGGAAACAAGCTTGGCTCTGGCTTCATCCTTTCTCCTCTGGCCGAGTCCCTTAATATCTTGCGGCCCTCGGTTTCCTCACCTGTAAGGAAGAAATAATAAACTCGGCCCGAACTGAGTGACGGTGAGGCTCGGTGAGGTCACGCTGCAGGGAAGTGCTTTGTAAGCGAAAACCCGCTCACAATGAAAGGTCTTATTGTCTTTTCTAGCTGGGATTCCATTCTGCCTCCCTCAGCATTTGGCCTGGGAAGTGTGTGGGGGCACAGTGGTGCTGAGCTGCTTCCTTGTTTGTTTACATTTTCACCACTGGTTTTCCATTAGTGGTTCCTTTGGATACTCATTGTCAACTAGGAGTTTTGAGAAAGTCAAGGCGATTCTTGTCTCTGGAGCTGAGTTTTTCTCCATCTGGCTCCTTGGGTGCCCAGGATGTTGAGCAGGGTATACCTATCCCTCTGATGATGGCATGGAGGAAGTGGCCTGACTCATCCACTCACCCTACTGCTTAAGGGACGTGGGGGTCTTGGGTTGGTGGTGTGGGGGATGCCCAGGAGAAATACATCACTGTGAACCTCACCAAGGCTACGGCTCAGCTGTCCACCTGGGAGGTCGCCATGTTGGCAAGAAGTGTGTGTGTGTGTGTGTGTGTGTGTGTGTGTGTGTGTGTGTCCTGGTGCCTGAATCATGGGTAGTTGCACTTTCCCATTACTCCCCACAGCTCAACACTCACAGATCATGGCTCCCCATTCGGTGCCCTTAGGCTACTCTGGAGAGGGCAAAGTGAGGCACCCAAGACAGAAGTTGGCTGTGTGGATAAACCGAGGACACTCATCTAGCTGAGTAGACTGGGACATCAGTTCATGGCATGACTACTAAGGAACCTGAGCAGAGTTGGGGGAAGGGATTACATCATCATTCTTATTGTTATTCACTTATCAGATGATTATTAATTATACTTCAGTGAAAGGCTTGCACTCATTATGAGCATGAGCTCATCAGACTGTGTAAGGCCCAGAGGAGGACAAGGACCAGCTGACAGCAGCTCTCTCTTGAGCAAGCTGATTTGAGGCTCGGGAAGCCTGCCTGCCATCTGGCCACCTACCTTTCCCTGTCTGGCCAGCGGCTACTTCTCTTTTTGGGTG
>CM053745.1:24408928-24428004 GCA_028658305.1 Pachyuromys duprasi | reverse complement strand
TTATTAATTATACTTCAGTGAAAGGCTTGCACTCATTATGAGCATGAGCTCATCAGACTGTGTAAGGCCCAGAGGAGGACAAGGACCAGCTGACAGCAGCTCTCTCTTGAGCAAGCTGATTTGAGGCTCGGGAAGCCTGCCTGCCATCTGGCCACCTACCTTTCCCTGTCTGGCCAGCGGCTACTTCTCTTTTTGGGTGCATGCCTTTAATCCCAGTGCTCTGGGAGGCAGAGGCAGTAGGAGTTCAAGGCCAGCCTTGTCTACAGGCTAGTTCTAGGGCAGCCAGGGTGATGGAGAAAACCTGTCTGGAAAAACAAAGCAAAACAAACAAGCAAAAAAAAAAAGTAAAAAACAGACCTGCTCTTCATTGGAGCCTATTGTGCTTGTCAACAATCAACCCAGTTGTAAATGGGACTATCGGTGCTTCAAGGAAAGCATGCAGTTTTGGGAAAATACGAGGAGATATCTGATGATATTCTACATTTCTTGGAGGATGAGAGTGACTGTTTAGGGTGTGGCTGGTTTAGGGAGCTGGAAAGAGAAGAAAACACGCAGGATAACATGAGCCCAATATGGAGTGCAGGAGAAGGATCTGACAGGAGGCTACAGAACACTGGAGAGACAACCCAGGCAGGTCAGGCGGGTGACATCTATCGGTTGGTAGGTAGTGCAATGCCCTCACCATATGGTAAGCTCTGTGGGCGTTGACCTCACAGGCTGTGTGCCGGCTGGATGAGGCGAGCCATGAATCTTCGTTTAGAAGTTTGCTCCTGGAAAACATAGACAAAACCAAACCAAACCGCAAAACAAGGAAAACGTCTTTATATTGTCCTCAGCTACAAAGTGTTCTTGGAAACCTAATAAAAGTGCATAGATCCTGCAGAGACAAGGTTTATAGAGCCAACTGAGAGAGCAGTCTCAAATTCCATCCAGGGATAAGGATGAAGGCAACTCCCTCCTAAACTCCTGGCATCTTAACCAACCAAACAATCAGAAAACACCCACCTCTTGGAATTGATTCTGGATTCTCCTGGGATTTGAGGCCAAGGTTCAACTAAGGCTGCATTTGTCTTACACTGTATTACTTTTAGGACAACATTATTGTATTACATGTTTGAATTCCACTGAAGTTAGGTCAGCCGGTGAGAGAAATCAGAATATTAAATACCCAGTTTATTCGCCTTTTAATGCACATTGCAATAACAGACTATTGCTGTTACCTTGGATGTGCAGTTGCTTCGTCCATTTGCATTACCTGCCTGGTCTGCTTAGTCATTTGAACCTTGGGGATCTAAGTGTTTGATTTTGCATCCTAAAAAGTGAAAAGGAAAAAAAAGGGTGAGGGGAAGAAAAGGAACAACAACAACAAAAAGATTGCAACCTTCCCAGGAGAACCATGAGAGAAAGGTACAAAACTGCTGCCCTTGCCTGCGCCCAGGACGACATCTCGCAGTTCTAATGATTACTCACTCCCCCATGGACCATCTGGGATTATCAGAGTTAGCTGAATTAGCAAGGTTACTAGCTTTATCCTTCTAGAAAGCCTACAATCTTCTTGAGTACAGAGATCACATTATATATATATATATATATATGTGTGTGTGTGTGTGTGTGTGTGTGTACACATATATGTATTATGTGTATATATATACATATATATCTTTAAAATAATTCATAGAATACCTGATTCCACTCCTTTCCATAGTAACATTTCAGCAATGATATAATACAATGCTGCTGATGTAGGTTCATCAGTCCTAGCAAATGCACAGCTCTGATATGGGCTTGCTGATGTGATGGTGAGGTGGGTGTTTAGAAATGGTCTCTGTGTGTAGCCCTGGTTGGCCTATAACTCGCTATGTAGACCAGGCTGGCCTTCAGCCCATAGAAATCTGTTTTCTTCTGCCTCTTCATCGCTGGAATTACAGGCATGTTCTGCCATGCCCAGCTGACTGGGATGCCCAGCCTCTTGTGTCATTATATGTTGATCTTGATTTTTTAACAAACCTACTTTATTTAGGGTTATTAAATGCTTCTATCTCCCTTCCAACCCCCCAATACTGGGTAGGAGGGAAAGAAGGTTAGTGGGGACAGGGGGCAGAGTTCTCTCTGCTACTTCCCGCTGGGTAGGGTCGTAGGATTCTTTTGGAAGCAATACCAATATCAACTGCTCAGAAATCCGGAAGTCCAGGTAACCAGCAGATCAGCAAACAGCAAACGCAACAGCAGGACGAACCAGCAGCAAGCAGTCCTCCTCCAAGCAGCCACGCCTCCTTCCTCTGGGCTGTCATGTTTATACCCCCCAAAGTCCTAGGAATTCAACCAATTCCACCAGGCAAAGAACGTGATCCACGCGAGACACTTAACAGGTGTGGACAAACTACCCCCCCCACTTGAAATTTTAACAAAAACGTGTTTACACATCATAAACCAAAACATCCACAACAATTATATGTTATACCTGTTAAACTTACAAAGGAAATTTACAGAGATTATAAAATTTGCCTGAGATGACACAGTGGTAAAGAGCAAGGCCGAGGTTGAAAGCCTAGTCTAGTCTGTCTGAGCCCCCCAAAATAGTGATGCTTCTCATCACTTTTGGACACTTAACCACGAATAACCAAACCAGCAAATATTTCTCTTTTCCTAGTAAAAAAAATTTTATTTGATTAGTCACTGCGTATGCGTGTTTTGCCTGCAGGTATGCCTGTGGACCGCGCATGTGCCTGGAGCCCAGGGAAGCCAGAAGTCCCTGGATTCTCTGAGAGTGGGTTACAGACAGTTAAGAGCCTCAAGTGGATGCGGGGAATCGAACCTGAGTCCTCTGCAGAAGCAGCCAGCATTCCTAACCACAGAGCCATCTCTCTAGCCCCGTCCCTTAGTTATCTAGATGCTGAATAATTGGATGTCAGTGAAGTCTTCAAGCTCGCTTTTGATTTCTAGAACACTTGACAAAATTTTCATATTTCTTGTCATGGATGTTGGAATTTGGCAGACAAGCTCGGCTATTCATGTGCCTAAGGACTGATGAATGATGCAGTGTTGCAGGGCATACAATGGGATTTTACTGGCCAGCTGGATGAGAGCCGTGGAACCGAATTTTAATATTTCACCCTATACAGTCAGCGTTTCTCTAATCCCTGCATAGAGCCCAGTATTGTGCTAAGCAAATCGAAGCTATTCATTTGCTCAACACTCATCAGTACCCTATGAAGTAAGTTCTACTCTGAAACAATGACTACCATGCTCTGTCACACCTACTGAGCCATGAAGTTGGTAAGTTGTCCTTTGACCCCTCCTACACAGCTAACGAGCATTGTAGCTAAAATTTGATCTCATGCCTAAAATCATTCAAAAAATTCTCCCAGTTTACTGAGTGATTGCAAGCTTAGTTTCTTCTGGAAAACGCCAGCAGAAGTGACGTGTCGACAAGAGTGAAGACCTGTCTCGTTAAGACCCTCCTCCACCTTGTTTAATGGTATCTTTATATTCACCGTATCTCCTTACACTGAAGTTTCTTGCAAGCACTGTCTTCCAGCTTTAAAAGATTTTTTTCCCCCTGCTCTCTTATCATTACCTCAGAGAAGAGTGTCTTGTCATGTAGCTGGTTGCTAGAGTTGCCTTTTCCAGGTTCTAGATTAAAGCCAAAGTATAATGAATAGTATTTACAGCCTGGGGTAGGCAGAGAAACAATTCGAGGAGCTATGAAACATCTTGAGAGGCCTGTGCACGAGGGACTCTGGGCTGTGGTGGAAAGCTCTAGAACCTGGCATATCTGATTTCTTGGGTAACTCATGCAGGGCCCAGGGCTGTCTGTCAGAGGAACAGGAAAGGGCCATTATCAATGGTGGGAGACTTTTTGGCAACATGGAACCATGACGTCAAGCCTAAGCCTGCCTTTGCCCTGTGGGTTCATTTCCAGGAATCTGATCCAAAGATAGATTTAGACACGTGTATAGAGACTTAGACATCTGTAATACCAAGGAGGTAGGAGGTGAACCGCTTAACAGCTGAACAATGGAAATCCACATCAATCGGCTATGATGCACCCATAAAATGGGATGGTACATTAACAACTTCCTGTTGTCCAAAAATATTTAATGACCTGGGAAAATGCTCTCCATTTATTTTAATCTTTTTAATTAAATTTTTATTATAGTTCTATTTATTCTCTCTCCCTCTCTCCGTGTGTGTGTGTGTGTGTGTGTGTGTGTGTGTGTGAACATACAGAGGTTGGTGGACAACTTGCAGGATTCTGCTCTGTTCTACTGTGTGAGTCCTGGGGATTGAACTTGCTTTTGTAACAAAGCTACTCTTATAATGATGCACCATCCCACTAATCTATGAATTCACAAAGGGATGAGTCTATTCATGACCAGTCACCTCTCAAATATCACATCCTGTCATTCTGGGGATTGTGTTTACAACACAGAAAGTTTAAATGGCCTGTTTTAGTTCAGTGAGGCCCAAATACAGCCCGTTATTTGAATTCGTTTACCAGATCTATCACATTTCTTTTCTGTAAATTCCACATGCCTCGAGTTTTGACTGTACTTCAGGTTTGTTTTTGTGTTTTGTTTTGTTTTGTTTTGTTTTGTTTTGTTTTGAGGAATGAGTTTGTTTTGTCCACAGTTAGAGTTTCTTGCTTCTTAGATTTTGCTAATGCCTTCCCATGATTCTTTGAACAGATTGCTTTGTATTTCCCATCTCCTTTGCCTGATCTCTGCTTTGGACAAAGCTACTTTGTATGATGTTACACGTGCAGTTTGTGTGCCCCTGAATGCCCACATGGAAGGCCTAACCTCTTCTACCTCAGAACATAACTGCATTTGGGAGAAAGGCAATGAAAGAGGTCATTTAGTTAAAATGTGGACATTGCTGGGGGAGCCTGATCCAACAGGACTTTGTCCTTACAAAAAGAGGTTAGGACGAAGGTCCAGAGTGAAGACCATGTGAAGGAATAGACTGCCCTTGATGAGGCAAGGGTGGTTCTCAATAGGAAACCTTTCTTACCTCGATCTTGGAACTTGAAGCCTCCAAATTGAGATAAAATACATTCCTGTTGTTTCAGCTACTCAGCACCTGGTATTTCGTGGCCATGGCTTTATGAAGTATTTAGCCCTTCCAGTGCACTGAATTCTTTAGTAGCAAAAACTTTGTTAGACACACTGTTTTAAAAACAACACTATGAGCTGGTTGCCTTGGCTCATGCCTGTAATCCCAGTATTCTACAGGCAGGGGCAAGTGGATCTCTGTGAGTTCGAGGCCAGCCTGGTCTACAAGTGAGTCCAGGACAGCCAAGGCTACAAGGAGAAACCATGTCTCGGGGGAAAAACAGAAACAAAAGCACTCTATGTTACAGAAGGCTACCTTTTAGCCTACACTATATGCTAGGCACCATTTTAAATACATTTATTGTGTTATTATGTCCTTACACCAGCCCCTCAAGGTAGATATCATTGCTACTAGTCTAGATAATGAAATGAGTCAAATTCAGAGAGATCAGTGCTAACAAAGGCTACACAGGAAAGAGCGGTGGGGCTGAGACTCAAAAGTAGGTTTTGTGGCGTGTGTAGAGTCATGGAGAAGCTGAATGACATCAACTCCAAATGGAAATTACCCAGAATTGCCAAGCCCTCCCAGTGAAAAAATGCGGAACATTTTTCCTGAGGGCCTGAGCCTGGTTCACTCTGCAATCGCAAGCCGATTGTCTGGTGGCCACGGCAGGGTTCCTTAAGTCATCCAAGAACTGCCATGCCATTTCACTCTGTCAACACCGGACATCCCATGTTTACGTTCGCATTTGTTTTATTGATTTTCATTTATCTTGAATCAGGTTTCTTTTCGGTTCAGAATTAAGAAGCACTGAATGAGAACTAATACAGGGCTCGGGCTACAAAAACAGGCTTCTGAATACAATCACCCTGTATTATAGACTCTTGCCTTGTCTTTTTCACTAGGCAACTTCTTTCCTCAGGGTTTGGTTCCCTTGTCTTTAAAGATTTATTTTAAGTTATGTGTATTGGTGGGGGAGGTGGTAAGTGTGTGTGTGTATGTATGTGTGTGTGTCTAGTATGTGTACATGTACATGAAGGTACCTCCAAAATCCAAGAGAAGGCATCAGACACCCCTGGAGCTGCAGGTTTAGACCGCTGTGAGCCATCTCCCACCGGTGCTGGGAACCCATGTGTGTGGGTGGGTCCTCTGCAAGAGAACTTAACTCCTGAGCCATCTCTCCAAGTCCCTTCCTTGCCTTTAAAATGGAGTTCACTGCTCTATGTACTTCCAGGTGGCTGTGATGGCTAAATATAGGGACGCGTATAAAATATTCTGCACGTGGCCTAGACTGAGGCAGCTTCACAGTGTCAACTCTAACAGAAAAATAAAAGGATAGTGGGGGGAAGGAATGGATGGTGATATGATCCTTGCATGCAGAGAACAATGACCACCATGGAAAAACAAGTCAAGTGACTCCAAACGACTTTTTACCAGGCAGCATTCGACCAGAAAGTTCCAGAGACTCATGTCTTTCTTGCACTGGCCCCAGATCACATTTACTGGTTTTTCCAATGACGTCTTAACAGCCTTATCGCTTGATCAGCTCTGGATAAATGGCATTGGCTTTGAAAGTTACAGTCTGGGTGTAGTTACTAAACAGTAATGAACCTATGAAAGACAGCCCAGAGCAAGTTTCGTCCTGAAAGTTCTAGACACTGGCCTCAATCAACAATGGGAAACCTCGGCCCCTGGAGAGCATGTTAAGCTTTACTTTATGATGTCCATCTCTGCCAGGATTAACTACATCACCCGTTCGCAGAAATGCAGTGTATTTGTAACAGACCAACTAGTTTGATGTCACCGTTTATAATAACATCCAACTGGGTTCAGGAGGGCTTGTCTAAGATCTCCCAGACCACATCCCTGCCATCCGCTGCTTCTTGCTTTCCTTACCTTCCTGCTTGTTAGACCGGTCCAACTTTGTCAGCACCAGCATGGTTTTTTCTTCTGCCTCCTTCCGGGGGGCAAGGGGAGGCTTCATGATTGGCGAAGAAGGCACCGTGCTTTTCTGATAATCATAAGCACCTGTCAGAGGGATGTTGTGTCAAGCAAGGGTCAGGGTCAGAGCAACTCCACATTGCCTTACTATGGGCGTGTGGGTAAGCATTTGGGTGTCACTCTGAGACCTTCAAGCTGCTTTGTGGGGCAGGATGGAGGCTGATTGAGCTTCCTTGGTTTTTTTCTTCTCTTGCTTTTTTGTTTTATTTATTAGTATGTATTAATTATACATGATAGATTTCATTATGACATTTTCACACGTGTATATAATGCTGTTTTATTTTCCTCTGCCTTTTATCCAGAAGAACTTCAAACTGTATATTTGGAATAAACAACTTCCAGAAAAGGGAACTATGGTGTTTGATCTGATCCCCTCAAATGTCATCAAACAAAAGCATCCCTGCTCAGCTTTGGGAGTCAGAGCTTGGGGACTACAAGTCAGATTTAGGAAGGCTCTCTTCCATGAGTCATTTTATTTCCTCTTTTTTTCTTCTACTTTTTACCTACCTAGAGAAAGTAATTCCTTTATTTTAGGATTGGTAGGTTTGAGAGTTGTCCTTCAAGTAAAACATCAAGGAAAGAGTAGCATTTCATGAAAATAATAAATAATATTTTAGTCTACAAAAATAATTTGCAAGAAATTTATATTAGATTACATGTTTCATTTCACCAGATATGCCCTACTCAACTTTTTTTTTAATCAAGTGATGAGCAAAGCATTGAGGGTTTGACATTTGATTCACATATGTCAACAGCAGAATGTCAGCTATATCAGACTTGTGTCCAAAATCCCCAAGCACGGGCATTGATTGCCCAGAAAAAGAAAATAAATCACTCACTCCCCCATTTGCAAGCTGAGTTAAGAAAGTAATGTGTAACTCATCCAATTCAGAGAACTAGCACAGAGAAACTAAAAAGCATGCAGGTTCCTACCGCTAGCTCTCAGCATGGAAGGTTAGCTTAAGATACAAATAGCGAACAAATAGAGGACTCTGGAGCCTTGGACTATGGTCCACATTTCACTTTCTCTTAGCCCATCTTGGCTTTTGTCATTGCTGTCAGTCTGTGATTCCGATCACATTTTCCAGGATGTAGATTTATATGTTGCAGATGCAGCACTCTGTTTCTTTCCTCCATATTTTACGTTGAAGCTGTGTCCTAATTGTAACAGCATTGGAAGGCACGGATTTGGAAAATCATAACTCGGATCAGATTTCTGCACAAAATGACTTGATTTTGAGGGTTTTGTTTGTTTGTTTGTTTTCCTACAATCATATAAGAACTACTGATCCTCCTCTATACGACAAAGCACTCAAAGTGACACCTTGGAAACACAGTCAAAACGTCACTAGATAAAGAAACACCGGCACCTTAATCTCAACCTTGCCAGCCTCCCCCAGAACTGTAAGAAACAAATTTCTATTCTGTACGAATTCCCAGCCTCAGGTGTTCTGGTATCTCCCCCTAAACAAACTGAGACAGTGTTTAATTCTACTCCTATACCAGAGTTCTCCTGCTGTAGTCTTTGGTGGAGTTGCAACAGATGCCATGTACCAGTATGTGCCAGATAAGGGAGCGGGCATTTATAAACACTATTCAGTAAATCCTAAAGAAGATGTGTTCTTCCTACATATGAAACTCTCAAGTCTCTAGGCTGGAGAGATGGCTCGGCAGTTAAGCATACAGCTCTCGCAGAGGGACCAGGTTCAGTTCCCAGCACCCACTCCGGCCAGCTCACTACCACCTGTAACTCTGGCTCTGGTGTATCCGGCACCCTCTTCTGAACTCATACACACATACCCACACACAGACATACACATATACACATAATTAAAAATAATAAAAATATTTTAAAGTGTCAGATCATGTGGCTGGAGATACAGCTCTGCAATTTACAAGCACTTGTTGCTCTGGCAGAAGACCTGGGTTTGGCTCTCAGCACTCACAGGGTGGCCCATAACCAGCTGTAATCCCAGTTCCAGGAGATCTGATGCCCTCTTCTGGCCTCTGTGGGCACCAGGCACACACATGGTGCACACAGATGTATGAAATCAAAGCATGCATACATACAAAATAAAAATAAGATAATCTTTGAAGGAATATTGTCTCAGAAAAATCAAGTAGTAACTTGTCCAGGATAATGTGACCGGCTAAGCTGGTAAGGCATGGGTTTGGCCCCAGGTTTCTAATTCCAATACTCATGCTGATTTAAGAGATAAATGCTACAATAGCCTATATGCCTCCATTTCAGAGTCTCCCACAGAAACAAACTCTTGGACACAGCGAAGCTCTTCGCCTAGAATTCAAGTAAGTATTTAGCTCCCTAGGAATTGGTCCCAAAGCAAGACCAAACCCTTTCAGGAAACATCTTTGAAGCTATTTTGAAGATGCTGGAAAGGGGCTGGGTTAGAAAACTGTCTAGAAATGTTGGTAGGAAATAAAAGTATTGGTTAAGTAACTTTTATTTCTCATGTAAGCATCATAAGCAATATTGTGCTCAAATTTTTTTCTAGCTGACATACAAACATTAAAAATCATACATATTTCTGGGGAATTATATGATGCATGGGGAACCATATGACACTTCAATACAGGCGTATGTGTGTCATGTTCAAATCATGCTAAGCACATTTAGCTCTTCAAACATTTATCATCTTCTTACAGTGAAACCGTAAGGAAGATGACAGCTGGGATCTCCCAGCTGCTGCGTACCCACAGGCGCGCTGATATGAATAGCTATTCACACACCAAACTCCTTTCACAAGCTCTGAAGAGGTCGGAGTGTGAACGGAAGTTCCAGGCGTGGGGGCGGGAGGTAGGCCAAATGTGTGTTAAAGATTCTCCAAGGTTGACTGAATAACTAGAACTTTGTAAGAATGGGGAGTTGGAATGTTTAACATTCAGACCCAAATTATCTCTAATAGCCGCTCATTGCCCACTTACTAGTCTCACCTAGCACTCCCGTGACTATCACGTGACTCCCTCTGGAAAGTATTAACAGACTTGCACCAACACAAAAACAATGGGCGGGCGTTAGCAGACAACGCCTGAAACACGCATCCTCAGTCTCCCTGCTTCTCCCTTCACCCACCTACCACGTATTTCTACCAAGGCATTTGAAAAATGCCTTGATTTTATTTTGCTCTCTGATTATAAAACTTCATGAAACTGCTACTGCATTGGACCATGGTATTTGAGACCACTTGATTCTGAGCCCCCGGACCACGGTCAGTCATATTTAGCTCTGGAATAAACTGCCTCTTATTCCCTTTGGAGTGAGGGCTGTGTTTGATGTCAGCACAGGTTTGACACCTTAGAGCCTGGACTTGTAGACAACCCCTCCCCCCAACTCCCTGCACTGCAAAGTGGAGGGAGACTCTCCCAGCCAGGGAAGCAAGGGGTATATAAGTCCAGGCTTGCGCCTTTAAACCCAGCACCGGGCCTCTATGACGAGACTCAGTGCGTCTCAGATTCCTGCTCCTAGTTACAAGCCAGACGTCTCTACATCATCTCCACCGGTGGGAGTTGGGGGAAGGGGAGGGAGGATCAAGGTTGTATATCCCATTCTAACTGAATGGGAAGACAGTGAGTTACCAAAAGTCTGAGAGACTTGACTACAGCCACAAAATAAATTATCGAACAGTAGTAGGCTGGCACCAGAAACCAAGCCTACCATTCCTGATTTCTAAAACGTTCTTTTTGACACTGTAGTCTCTTTCTAAATTGCTTTATGAGCACAGATCATAATAGAGGCACTTCGTGCTTGAGGACAAAAGTTTCCGTAAGTTTTAATCACTCGAATGACAACAATAGCTTACTGCTTTGCCCTTTGAATGATATTGTTAACTTTCAGAAATTTTAGAATTGGAGATGCCAGCTTTGGGACTGGATTTCCCTTAAACAGGCTTTTATTGTTATGACCCTGTTTATACAGTCTCATCCAGTGAGGACTCTGGCTGTAGGGCATTGGGCTGAGGGCTGAGAGCCACCCAGGTAGTTGACAAAAAGAAGACAGTGCCCAGAGGGCCACAGACAGCCCCTTCTCTTGGGGCAGTAGCTGGAAACAGTTTTCCCAAGGCCCCCTGTTTCACATTGGGGGTATTGAAATGGTCAGATTGTTACAAACAAGGAAGAGTAAAACAAAATTAAATGCAAGTTTAGTTTTGGAAACTGGGAATTCTGAACAATGCAGGAAAAGAAGAAGAGCTGGTTTCTCGAGCCCCGAGAGACCCTTATGATAGAGCAGGGGTGCTAGAAATGGAGCTCACACTGCTATTATGTTTTTAGCAGTGCTATCTGTGGTAGAAGAGAGAATGATGTTGGCCAGAAAGCCAGGATACGGCCCCTTCCCTTCTTTGGGTCCTACCTTCCAGCAGAAAGACCCTAGTCCAGATTCTCTTCCTCCAGGAGATTCCTCCCAGACAGACCCTTGATCTATCTAGATCTATTCTATCCCGGAAGTTAAGAGGCAAACAAGCTAAATGAGATGGTCTGATGCTGCATTGTATTAGGGTCCTCCAGAGAGACAGGACCAACAAGAGATGCTATGAGAGACAGTGACAGAGATACACAGAGGTTCATTATGGGCAAGTGCCAACTTCTAAAGAATGAGTCAGTGAGCTAGAGGTCTGGGTCTCACTCCAGGCTGAGTACGAAGACCAAGTTTAATTCCACAGGAAGGTCAGCTTTTTGTTGTTGTTGTTGTTCATTTGGCCTTTAACTCATTAGATATGGTCGCCTCATATTGGAAAGGTGCAATGAACTGAATGTGTAAATCCTCACAAATCGGTATCTTGAAATTGTAGCACCTGGGATCCTAGCATCTGGAGGTGGGACTTTGAGGGGCAGCTGGGTCATGTCGACAGAGTTCTCACAAGCATGGCAAGTGTCCCTCGTTCTGGAAAGTGTTCAGAGAGAACCGCCTCTTCTTTATGCTGTGGGAGGATAGGAGAACCCGGAAGTCAATCATGGCGGGCTCCAGATCTCAGACTTCAACATCCAGAATCTGAGATCTCCACCCTGTTCTGTTTGTTACAGCAGCAGAAACTGCTGAGCTCAGGCTGCAGGCTGAAGTGCTAATCTCAGCTCTTCACGAAGCCACCGTGAAGAACCCAGAGCAAGCAAACCCACAGGATCAACATCTCAGAAGTCATCCCAAGGTCAGGGGCTCCAACTGTGTCCATGCTCCATCATAAGGGGATATACGGGGCTTGAGAGACCAACTTTATTTTCTTCCCCCACCCCTATATCGTTCAAGATTCCCAGCAATGGAAACTAAATGGAGTTAAATTTTGCAGATAGGCATCCTTTGGCAGGATATCAAGGGGCTGGTGATAATGACAAAAGGGCTGGCAATGTGATTTAAAAATAAGAGGGCCAGGGCCAGCTTTTCAACACTACTGCCAACACACACAGCTCCCACCAATAAAGCCACACAGTGGCCACTGCCAACGTTCTAAATGAAAGTCTACCCTTTCTCTGTCTTTGAGTCACACATTCAAGGGCCAGGAGAAGGGAGAGAAAATACCTTTCCTTTCTGTGTTGTTTATTAGAGTTAGGGTTCCACCTCTCCCTGACACGTCGTCTGTGAGAGAAGACCTGGGGGATTGATTGGTCAGGCCTAGAATAAAGTCAGCTCAAGGCAAACAAGCCAATTGGTAAGCGTGGAATGGGGAATTATCGGGAAGAGGAAGCAGCGTCTGAGAAACGGCAGTCAGTCCTCTGGTTTTCAGATGGGCTTTGTCCCAAGCAGAAATTTTGGAAAGAGTCTCCTAACCAATTAGCCCGCTGAGAAAAACTTAGAGGCATAGGTTAAGTACCTAGTGTGATTCAAAAGCACAAAAGGGCCCTTGCAAAATAACTAGGCCTTCCGTGGAGGCTCCTTCTATTTGCATACTGTTTTCACTTAGCTGGAAAGAAAAGGGAAGAAACTCAGGTTCCTTTCTCTGTCTGAAGTTTAAAGTCTGTTTCCCACACTTGCTGGTGTGTGTGTGTGTGTGTGTGTGTGTAGGGGGGGCGTTTGGGGGGACCCCTAGGGCTAAACCCAGGGTCCGATGCATGGCAGGCACACACTAAGCTAAATCTCCAGCCCTTATCGGTGTTGTTCCCCAGAAAAGATTCTTAACCTGAATAGAAACCCAATCCCTCTTTTAAAAATGAAAAAGAAACACACACACACACACACACACAAAAAAAAACTAAGGAAAACTACAGTCCCTTTCCCTGAAATGTGCATGGCTTCTGTTAAAAGATAAAGTTCCAACAGATTTAGTTAAATGACCTAACTGGCTTCTTCTTGTGATCCCTGAGTCTGTGTATGTCTCCTCTGAGGAGAGAGGTGAGCTTTGCTGGCCTTTCATGAGAACAGTGGACCAGGGGAAAGCAACAGCATGGGGAAAGTGGACCTTCCTCAGAAAGCCCAAGCAGAGAGCATCTCCTCTTCACACCAGTAACGCCAGCCGGCTTGGGCATTTGTCTACCATCTCTCTCCTGGTTTCTCTGAGAGACAGAAAAACCACAGTTTGATGACACAGAACTTGAGTCCAAGAGCCCATGTTTCGGTCTTCTGGGGCCTCAGACAGAAGCTTGGTGCAAACCAATTACTTTGCATAAAATTGATTTAGCTTTGAGAAACTCTCAGAAACTCAAAGGAATTGAAAAAAACTGAAATTTCATAACTTAGGGCCAGCAAGATGGCTCAGTGGATAAAAACCTAACTACATGAGCCTGAGGACCTGAGTTTGATCCCTGGAACCCATGTCTTTAAAAGAAGGGGGGGGAGGGAAGTCTCTATTTGGTCACATGCAGCTATAACCCTAGTACTCCTGTAGAGATGGGAAGTGAAGACCAGGAAACTGGCTGTCTGGATCTGTGTGGGCCAGCCAGCTTAGAATACATGGTGTGAACAGCGAGGCAAAAGGCACGTACCAACTACCAAGAGTTGCCTTCTGACCTCCCATGCAAACCATGACACATGTGAGCCTGTTTTACACACACAAGCATGTCCACGTGCTTCATGATCAAAGATTAAGAAATGTTAGGATGGGCTTCAACCCAACATGACCAATGTTCTTATAAAAAATGAAATATCTAGGATTGCAGAGGTGGTCCAGTGACTTACTGCACTTGCACAGGACCTGTGTTTGGTTCTTAGCCTTGCATTGGCAGCTCACATATAAGTGCCTCTAAGTCAAGCTCCAGAGGATCCAATGTCTCTTCTTGTCTCTGTTGGCATGTATGCAGGAACATGGGGGGTGCACACACACGCACGCACGCACGCACGCACGCATGCACCTATTCACACACAGAAGCTGGGGATGAAGCAAGGGGCAGATTCTCTCTCATAGTTCCACCCCGGCTGGTATTCTTTGTTACGAACGCACCAGGGAACCAGCACAATTCTCTGGGTCATCCGTTAAAACTGGAGACACCTCCATATTTCCTCATCCTCTCAGGACCCTGTGCCCCTCACCTAGGGAAAGAAAAACAGCTCTCTTTGAGGGCACGCCACTGCTTTCGTTGCCTTGCATTTCTTGTCGCATTTAATCTTCAGTTCAAGGAAGTATTCGATTCTGTCTCTGCTTTGCAGATGAGCAAACAGAGACAAGGATGGGGAAAAAAATTATAAATAAATAAATAAGGCTCCAAAGCCAATGTTTCTTCCACTCTTTCCTCTCACTTCCTCGTTCAGCAGTAGGGTATTTAACCTTTCCAGTGTCCCTGACCTCTGGCCTTCCTCACTTCCTCCTCACTTTCAGCAGGAAGGAGGTGAGAAGCAGAGTAATGTCTACCTAGAAAGCCCTGGTGCCTAGGCTCACTCTGCCCACACCTTACAGGGGTATTCAGGAAAACCTTGGCTAATGAAACTGACTGTACAGAATGCCAGGAAGCAATTAAAAAAAATTACAGGCTGTCTCATTTGAGCTGCATTTTACTACTTTTCAAGCGTACATGAAAAATAAAGTAAGCTGGAGGGCTTGGGAGATCTTGGGATTGCTGCTTTAATGAATAAGTAAGTATGTTTTTGAAATTAGCTTCCTATTGTTAAAAACAAAATCCCCAAGCAATCTTGAGAGTTGATGCTTTCTTGTTCATGAAAACACTGTCCCTCTATTATCCGGCTTCCCCTGATGGGACCATGGTGGTTTTTGAGAACTTCAGTTCAGAGAAATCCAGATGTGTCACCATCGCGGCCAAGATCGAAGGGCGAAGGTACTTACTGTCAGGCCTGGACTCCTGAGACCACCAGACCTAGAGTACCTCAGGAAAACCAAATGTTTAGACCTAGAGTACCTCAGGAAAACCAAATGTTTTTAATTCCCTACGTGTTCAGTTATGGGTTCTCCCTCCTCCAATGAGAATGTCAGACCCTGACTTCACTTCCTATAGTGGGTCTCTACCCACTTGCTGGAAGTGCTCTACTTTCCTTCTGCCCCCAGACCGAGCCCATTCCATTCCCTCTGCTCGGTGCACCTAACAGGCTAAGAACTGTATCCCTTGGCTCTCTTACCTTCCAGCTTGCACTGGGACCCGGCAATATTGCGTGTATTTGTTACCGCAGATTCCTCACCAGTGGACAAAGTTTTGGCAGCAACAGCGTTCCTGGAAACCCTGTTCTGACAACGAAACCCTTTTCCTGTTTCCTTCAGCTTCTGTTTCCTTCGCTACTCTAGGCTTAGCCGTGGTAGCCACTCTCCTACTGCTGCTGGGTCTTCTGCTTCTGCAATGGCTCCAGCCATGTCTGCAAACACTCCCTCTAGCAACTTTCAGGAAGCATCTCTTTTCAGTTGAATTATTGGATTAGCAGCGGCCTTTCCTAGCACCTGCCCTGGCGGGTACGAATTGACACAGAGGTGTGTTAGATTTATTCAGCAATCTTTAAGCACTATAACTGGGGCAGATATTCATCTGTTCTAACCCAGTTATGCTAGTCTGGCTACTTCCCAGCCATGTGCCTGTTACTTGCCATCTCAGTCTCCTGTTGGCGTCTTCTGCTCTGTCTCTCTGTCCTCATGATGAGCCATGGCAATGTCCTCATGGCGCTTTCTCTTCTTTTCAACCTCTTCTTCTCTGGCCCTTACCTGAGACACCCCCACCCCCACTTCTGGGAACAGAAGTCCTGCCTTCTGTCTTCTCTGCCCAGCTATTGGCCAATCAGCTTCTTTATTAACTAGTCAGATAATTGGGGAGTAATTTTTACATAATATTGAGACAGGAAATTATTCATAGAAATGACAATGCCCACGTCTCGGCTGCAACCAGATATCGGGGTACAGAAACCAAGCATCTGAACACACATTGTACAAGACCATCCCCCAACACTGAGGGGCATTCCACTGTGTCTTTAGTACCCAGCACTTGGGCAAACAGTGAGCTCTCAATAAATACTTTCTAGAAACATGAGGACTGAAAGGGAATAATGAGATAATGTTCTCTTTCCCTCTTTTTCTCTCTCTCTCTCCTCCCTCCCTTTCTTTGTCTTTCCCCTCCCTTCCTTTATATACCTTTCTTAGTCTTTTAAATCTTCAGTTTTTGGTTTATGATCTTGCTTTCAAACTTCCCTGTGCTGGATAGTTTTATGACAACTTGACACAAGCTAAAGACATCGGAGAAGAGACAGCCTCAATGGAGAAAATGCCTCCATAAGATCAGACTGTAGGCAAGCCTGTAGGGCTTTTTTGTTACTTAGTGATTGATGGGGGAGGGCATAGCCCTAGGGTGGTGCCATCCCTAGGCTGGTGGTCCTGGGTTCTATAACAAAGCAGGCTGAGCAAGGCATGGGGGGCAAGCCAGTACACAGCAGCCCTTCATGGCCTCTGCATCAGCTCCTACCTCCAGGAGCCCTAACTTCCTCCTGCTGCCCTAACTTCCTTCAGTAATAGATGTGGAAGCATAATCCAAATAAGCTCTCTCCTCCCAAGTTGCCTTTGGTCATGGTGATCATTGTAGCAATGGTAACACGAACTAAGGCAGACCCATGGCGCGACCTGAAGAGACAATGGCCACTGTTATCCATCCCCTTCCTCAAAAAACATAGAATCTGAATAGGGTAGTCAGCCTCCCATGAATGACTCTCAGTACACAGGCCCAAAGCAACCAACTCAAGCGACTGTAGACTAAAGTCTTTGGACACTGTGAGGCAAACTCAGCCTTTTCTCCTTTCAAGTTGCTTCTGTCAGGCATATGTGAGAGTGACACAGGCTGGCCAGCTGTACTGAAAAGCTGTTTTGTTTTCTGGGCCTGTAGTTAAAAAAGTAAGAGAAGGGAGGCTTCCTGCCTTGGCCTTCTTCAGGCAAGGCAGGAATGCCTGATGGGCTACCTGGACAGTGAAGGGGGTTGCATAGCTGTACATGTGACCTTGGTGATCAGGGGTTAAAGCCAATCTGCAGGAAGAAGGATGCTCAGTGCTTCTGGCGTTCACAGGATTAGCACTTCAGATGCACCAGACAAATGGTCTCATATTGTAGAACTTGAGACCTCTGTTTTTATAATTCTGCCTACTTTTTTTAACAATGTAATAAACATCCTTTTTTTTAAAAAGGGCCATTTCTGTGGCTCAAAAGAATAGGGACATTTTCTGTGGCTTAAAAAAAAAAAAAAAGTGGTGTGTGTGTGTGTAACTGCAAAGACCAGAAGTCAGATCCCCTGGAGTTGGAGTTGCAGGAGGTAGTTGTGAACTGGCCTTCACTGATGCTGGGAACTGAACTCAGGTCCTCTGGAAGAGCTGTAAGCACTGCTTAGCCTCTGAGCCATCTCTCTAACCCCTTCTCCTAGGGTGTGGTAGCACACATCTTAATCCCAGTACCCAGGAGGCAGAGGTAGATGGATCTCTGTGAGTTCAAGGCCTGCTTGACCTATGTATGAAATTTCAGGGCAGCCAAGACTACATAGTAAGACCCTGTCTCATGGAAAATATAATAATAAATAAAGATTTTTTTTAATGAAAGAAATTTAAGAAAAGAAAAATGTCTGTGAATCCCAGTCCCCTTGCCTGTTCTCTGGCTTTGCTCAGTTTGACATGTGTTGTTTGGAGAGTAACAGGAACACTCCAGATCTTCCCAGTGTGGCAGAGGATGAAAGTTCTAGGAGGAGAACTGCTTTGTCCCATGAGATGCTTATAAGCCAGAATATGTTGGGAACAGCAGTCAACCTAGTAGTGCTCACCCACCCTGAGTGTCCAGAGCAATTCTGGTTCTGCTGCTGGTCACTGAGTGACCTTCCCCTCCACTCGCCTCAGTTTCCACATGACTACAGTGGGGGCTAATCTTTTCACCGCAGCTTTGTTGGAAGGATTAACCCGGGTGATGTGTGTGACGGTGCCTAGAATAGTCCCTGGCCCTCGGCAGGCTCTGGGTAAGCCAGGCTGGAAGGATAGCGGGCTGCAAGGCCTCCCTGCATTGGCTGGCCGCAAAGAATGTAGTTAGTGCAGGGCCCCAGAAATGAATCGCTTTTGTTTTCTCCCCGGCCTCACAAAAGAGGTCCCCTGGCTCTTTCTGGGTGTGAAGCAGCCAAGGCAGCCCGAGTTCTAAGAGCCCCCTTTGTCCTGACAGAGGCCTGGTTTGTCAGACACAATGCCGCCCTGGCTGCACTGGGAGCCTGTGCGGCTGTGACAAATCTGTTTGGGTTGGAGCGGCACCAGGTCACCGCTGCGACGTGTCCAAGCTCCCGGGCTGCCAGGCCTGGCGCACTCACGGGCCGTGAATTCAGCCAGGGCTGCCTTAGGTGTCCGGCATTTCGAACTTCGGGCTTTCAAGTCAGAGTCAGCGACTCGTTTTGACGAGCTTGCCCCTCTCCGGGTGGAGGGTGTGCTGGGACCGCTGGCCTGCGTGATGGTGTCGTGGCTCCGGGAGCAAGCCACCCGTGTTGGAAAAGTGAGCTCCGTGGAGTCCTGGCCAAGTAGACCTGGGCTGGGGAAAAGAAAACTGCTGGTTATGCTTTTCGGCCGTGAAAGAGAAGCAAACAGGAGCTTATAACAGACTCCAATGGCGGAATTCATTACAACCCGCCAGTCATTCTGTGGC